>CM063284.1:47468647-48061147 GCA_032173965.1 Sitta carolinensis | reverse complement strand
TTGTTCCTTATATGTTTGGTGCACCTATTTCTTGACCAAGTGAAACAATGAAAAAGTGCAGAAAAATATGAATGCAATAAAATGGTTTGGAAAGTTCACCAAACCGTTCATTGGTGAAAAATAAGGATCAAGATGGTGTTATATTAGAGGGCTTGATTCAGTTATTTTATCATCATCTCTTGTAACTACAAAAAGCCATGAGGGAGCAGGAATGAAATGCAGAAGGTGTGGTGAAATTTGGATTTCTGTTTTAGTGTTCTAGCTCCTGCCTTGCCTGTTTTCATCCAACCAGAATGGTGGCCCAAGCTCTAAGCCTTCACCTGACATTAATTCTGTAGTTTTCAGACACCACCTGTGTCCTCAAGGATCAAGATGGTCCAGAAAGATGTTGCAAGAATCTCTTCTCCAATGAGCAAGAAAGAATTGGATAGGCAGATGAAGGAGGTAAGATGGACGTTTCTAATGGATTGCTGGCCAAGGACCCCAAACCATCTTGTAATACCTGCAGCTGATTCATTGTGAAAATGTGAGCAAGTAATTTATACTGCCTTGGTCTCACTGTGGTTGGCAGAATTTTTTCAGGTGATTTGAAATATGTTTGACCCTCTGTTTCATGTGCTTTTGGAAAGAGACGGGGGCAGAGTATGCATACAATCATACACAAACATTTACTGACAGCAAAATGTAAAAAAAACCTTGTGAGGCCAGGCAGTATTCTACTTTAGCTAATTACAAAAAAGGAATGTACATACATTATTTACTTTCCAAATGCTGTGATTTTTCTGACAATTAGAGACAACTGGAAAATAATGCCAAATATGTTTTAAAGTATTTAAGGACTTACCTTGAGAACAGCCTTCATCTTTCCAGTATTCTTAAGTGACACCTATTGTTATCTTAATGTTTCGGACATATTTTGAAAAAATATCCTTGATGGGAAACATAACTAAAATGGCTGTTCCTGCAAAGACAATTAGAAATTTTTACATTTTTGTGCAAGTGGATTTTATGACTAGGCTTCACAAGGGAACTTTCTGTCACTTCTTCTGAACAAAACCCACAGATCTAAAGAATCAAGAAACCTTGTATAAAGACAATGGAGGGAAAACCCTACACTTCACTGCATTTTTTGTTCTTAGTAACGTATTTTTAAAATATTTTTCATGACATATATTTGATTTCAATTTTTAGAATGCTGTACTCCATGAATACAAATTTCTCAAGCATCAACATGCTCTGTGTTCAGAGAACATAAAAGATTTGCAGGCAAGTGGTCAAATTATAACTTATACTGCTATTAATGATTTCACACATTCTGTAGCAAACACACATTTTGCACATTTTTACTTGGTGCCCAGAAATGCCCTGACACCACTTTTTCTCAAGGGTTGGTTAACTTGAGCAAGAGCATTTTTCTGGGGAAGAATGTGTGTGTAAGACACTGGCTGGTAATAAAACCAGAACTAACCTGTGGTATGCAGGGTCCTCAACCAGGGATGGCGTTTGGTACAGTTTTACACATATAAGGAAAAAGTTCCTCATTTATAAGCTTTTCAGTTTAGACACAAGCTCAAGAACTCCAGACTAGAGTTGCTGCTATTGGTAAAAACAAGCAGGAGGATGATTTTTCTTGTTCAGCTGGCTCTTCCACTGTATATGTATAATTGCCCAAAAGGGGCATAATAACTATGTATATGTAGGTTTCTATGTATAACTGCAGTAAGGAATGGGTTGTAGGCTGAATTCATGAACACACGCATACGTACCCACACTTCCTCCATATTCTTGTTTGTAAAGCAAACCCAGATAACTGGCACAGAAAGGATTTGATTTGGTTTGTTGTTTTTTGTTATTTTTTTTCTGAAAGGAATAAAATCAAATAGCATAATTAACATTAAGAATATCTATAGTTAGGTATTGAGACATGTAAAACTTACATCAAGGCTTGTTTACTATCTCACTAACCTGTGACTGCCTTGTGTCTCATTCTGTCCACCCTCACCCACTGCTAACCCTTGTTATTCACAGGAGTGTTTGCAGGAGCCATTGAGAAGATTGGAAGAAAGATATGAGAAACTTACAAAGGTATGAAAACGGTCTTGTGAAGAAAAAAATAGGCATGATAATGTGATGAAAGAGTGTGATGGTCAACGATAAAATCATTAAAAATAGATTGTAAATTTGGACTTGCCCTGGAGCAATGAAGATCATGTCAGGGCAGCTCTGTGATGTGCAGCTCTGTCCAGGCAATGGCACAGCAAAGATTTTGCTGCTATCACTGGCATGACAAAACTCCCCCAGTCAGTGCTGTCTCTGAGTGCACGGATGTCTGGAGAACAGACTTTTGGATAAGTCACAGCCGATTTGAGTTTGTGGCTTACTGAGTCTTTGGGAATTCTAATTCTGATCAAGGTGGATCCCAAATTATTTAGTCCCAAGGCATGCGATTATCCACAAAGAGATTTACACAGTCCACCTTTCTTTCACAAATATAATCTGGTAACTGAACAGTTTTCTGTACATTTTCCTAATCTCCTATTTTGTGGACACAACCATGACTTCCTGACAAGAGGCCTTCTTCTTGTGTTTTACCATAGGAACAAATACAAGCATGAGGGTTGCTGGCACCTTGGTTTCTGCCTCCAGTGGAAGGTGCCTTGAGTTTTTAAACACACAGTTGGGATTTAAATTAGCCTTCTAGAACTAAAATCTTCCATATTCTTCCAGCCATCATAAGATTTTGAAAAAGTGCAGCACTAAACTATACAGATAATTTTGACTTGCAAATTAATTTTCCCGCCTCCCTCCTTCCACTTGACTGGCTGATTGTTTCTTTTTGTGCAGTATGTTTCTTTTTCCCAACAAAACCATTAAATGCAAGCACTTGTCATAACAAAATCTACAGCAAAGTTTTGAAATGGTGGTCTGTGATTTCATGCAAAGCTACAGAAAAGCAACACATTTATATAGGAAAGGCCTCCATAAACCAAGCCATCTTGATTTATGACTCAGTAGAGTCATTAGATCACAGAATTTTTCAGGTGGGAAGGGATTGGGGGTGGGGGGGTGTGTTTGGTCTGACCTCCCATGCAAAGCTCAGAGAACAGTGCTCAAGGCTGCATCCAGCTGGGCTGTAAAAAGACCAGGGACAGAGCCTTTCCATCCTCCTGACTACTCTGTGGCCTTAGCAAAGTTCATTGACATCCATCAGGTACCATGGGGAATGTGGTATCCATACATGGTCTAGAAAGTGCCAAGGGGAGAAAGAGAAGCCCCTTCCCTCGGGCTGTGCTTTTGCCCACAGGGGTGGGAGGTGCTGCTCTTTGTTGCTAGGGCACCCTGGGGCCTTGCACTCAGCTCCTGTCCCACCAACCTCCAGCCTTTCCTTCACTCCCCAGCCCCTGAGGATGTTTTTCTGCTCAGGGCGTTCTGCATCCCACAAGTTACTGAGCCCCATGCAGTTTGTGGTGACAGAAGAGCCAGGAGCTTGGTTGATGCATAGCATCTTGTCCAAGTCTATGACTGCACAGGCAGCTGTCCCCCCTGCCACCATCCTTTCAGCATTAGCTCACACAAGCATGGCTAAGCAGGGCTGCAGGTGACTCTGCAGCACCACTGATCCCCAGTGAGCTGCCTGTCACACCAGTCTGATACGTAATGCAAGCACTGCAGAGCATTAGCTCCTGCTGATAATGAAAAAATGCCCTCCCAGTGGTCACAAGAAGCTTGCCTCTGTAGATCCTCTGGGTCTGATAAAAGTTATAGCCTCCCTCAAAGCACTTATCTCAGCATGGACATCAGCTTCAGCTCCTGTCTCCTATCCTGCTGCCTAATTTTACCAAACAGATAGGAATTTTATTTCTGTAAGATTTTCCTTCACTGCTGAGACCATCTACAATTTCTGGGGCTAGAAAGACTGTCAAACACACAGCACGATCACATAATCCTCACTTCTGATAAACGTTTGATGGATATAAAGTGCTGGTTTGTAGCTTTTTAGTAGTGTCTTTACACTGAAAATGTAACCAAGAGTTGTTTAATATTAAAACTTTTCCCGTAACAAGTTATATTTTTTATTGGTTTTTAGGAAAAAACCAGAATATCAGGAGGAATAGAATTAGTCATACAACAGGAAAAAATCTTAAAGGTATGACATTTTATTGCATGTAACAGTATGTGCTCTTTCTTTGTTTAGACCATCACCATTCTAGAATACTTTTTACAAGGGTACAAGAGCACCAAATAGAGGTGCAATAGAGTCAAATCTAGCACAGGTAAGAGTAGGCCTGTCATTGAGTCTCCAGGATATAAAAAAAATGGCAATACTGAGAAGTTTTCGCTTAGAAGTTTTTCAGACCATAGTCTGCAAACCAGCAACAGCGTTTTAAAACAACTAACCTTGTATTATTTGGAACATAAGTCATCCAGAAAGTTATTGCAATATAAAACTAATACCAGGAGGGCAGATTCCTGCAGATTTCTATCAGACTTACTTTGGGAGAGCAGCATATAATATCTGCAAGGGCAGCACTGGTGCTGATCTCAGGCTAATGAGCTCTGACTTGACTTTTATTGCACGCCAGACCGATGGACTAGTACTAAGATTGTTTGTTTTTCCTTTGAACTTTTAAGGACATGCAGATAAAAATGAACCGCTTGCACAAGCAGTTCAAGCACCCCGAACTAATTGGGTCGTAAGTATTAGCAATGCACTCTATTCTGTGTTTCTTTTTTTATAGTATCCAGAATGTTTCCACATCTGCCATACGTGAAGCACATACTATTGATTGTAAGTTAATATGGTTTATGCAATATCAAACAAGCACTTCATATTTATGTAGAACAGCTTCCTTTTCTGTCACATAATCACCCAACCATGGAAATGTAAGTGACATTTAGATTTGGAAAGTCCAATCTCATTGTTCAGCAGATGCCAGAAGTGGCTTATCTTTTACTCAGTAGACCAAAGTTGTAGGGCATACTGTGGATATTAATTTCAATTCTCTTTCCTAATAACCTGTAAGAGGCTCATAACATTACTTTGCAGAGTAAGAAGCAAAAGCAGCAGCCTGAACAGCAGCAAAGCCTGCGGCTACATGCTTATTTCCAGAGCCAGTGCTCTCTCTTCATGGCCAGAGTTCAAGTGACACTTAAACCATGCTCCTCCTTCACCTCACTACTAGTTTGTAGTTTCCTCTAAGTAACAAGGTTACACAGGATTTCTGAGTTTCAAAATGCCACATCCAAGTACAAAGACCAGCGCTGGGCTTCTCACTCTGGCTCTCCCCTTTCCCAACTGCACCGCAATGCAGAAATCCTCCAGCTCCAGAAAACACGAGGGGTTAAGTATTCCTTCTAGCAATCAATCCCAAATTAAGCTACAAGTACAATCTGCCAGCAGGAACTATGAGCCCAGTATAAAAGCTTCTCTTTCAGATGTCTAAAGTGGTCTGAGATTCAATTTTGTGCTCTGTGTTCTGCAGAGAAGAGCTGTAAAATGATATCATGTATGCACGGCATTAACTGTAAGAACAGAGGCTGAATTATAATACAAAGGTTAAAACAACAAATATTTTGAAGTAAATCTACTGCTTGCAATAGTACAGCTATCCCCACACCTGAGGGACACTACAGATCTATTTTAATTACTATTAAATCTATTTTAATTATTAAAAATAATTTAATTCGCCAGGCAAAATTATCAGAGAAGACAGTAACAGATCTTATCTTGCCACCATGGTAGCACATTTGATGGGGGAACCTAGTAATGCTAATATTTTCCTGCAATAAAACAATCTAAATAGTGTTATCGCTATGCTGTTGATGTGTTCTCTTAACACTGTGCAGCAACTTCAGGATTGCTTAGCTTTGCCTAAGCTTAGCTTAGCTGTTATCCAAGACTGGATGAACCCATGAATTCAGTTGTTCCATGGAGTAATTCCTATGAAAGTGGACTAAGTAAAAAGGGTTCCCAAATTAGGTGCTTACAAACACATGAAAAGGTAAAATATTCCACCACGAGAAGTCTGAGACTCTGTAGACGGCTGGATAACATGCAGAAGAGAGATGTATAGCATAGCAGCCCTGAAAAGATCATGATGGAAATCACTTTCTTTTTGCTAACAGAAAAAAATCAAAGGAATCGCAGATTCCAATAGAAGCCTTGGGAGCAGGAAGCAGGTAAAGGGAGGACAAGAGGAAAAAGAATGCACTATATAAAAGGCATGTGCTTTGGTGGAAGAGGGAGTTTGAGCAGCCTGACAGTAAAATCTGGCAAGAAACAAAATCCTGATCTTGTTAAGACAGTGAAGTGATATCAATGCTTGGCCACAAAATTCGGTATGTGCGTCTCCTTGTCCTTGCTGTTGCTCCTGAAGGTTGACAGCATTTTGGGAATCCTTATTTGTTCTCCAGTGCCTAGGGGGCTGCTGGAGACAGATGCTCCCCAGACACCATGCTCTTGAGGTCCTTGCTCCTGCCCAGTCAAAGCAAAGTAAAGAAAGGTTCAAAATGAAACGTAGCAACATGTACTTTCAGAGAGAAGAAACCAAAGCATGTTCAGCCTAGTAAGATCAGAGTTAAGATTAAGGGAATTGGGAGGGGAAAATTAAATATTTCTTACAAAGTTCTCAAAGGAACTGCTTGATATCACTGTGATGTAGAGAGGGAACACAGTAACACATGAAACAGGTGTTCAGGCAGAGAAGAAAAAACTCTCTTGTTTATTGTTGACCTCGTATATATAAGTTTCTGGACAGTGACCAGAGATTGGACAGAGAAGTTACCACCTCTCCATCTCCACTGGTCACTTGAGAAGTCTATCAGGTGATATCTTTTCACAAAGGAATGCAAACATGATTCTTGTTTATCTTACAATTCATGAGAACTGACTCCATTATACCAAAACAAATCAGAAGGCTTATTTTCAAGGACAACAGCTTGACTTTGCCATCAGTCTCGTCTTTACCTTTTTTTCTGCTGCTGTGAGATACTTTTTAATGCAATTACCTTTGTAATGGCAAGCAGTAAGAAACTCTTCTCCACAACCAAAGTATCTTTTAGGTTGCAGCTCATCCTCATGCTGTAGCTTTATCGTTTATGTTAACGAGCACTTGCAACAAGCCAAGTTTGATGTAATCTCTGTTGGTGTTTCTTTTTCTCTACAACTGAGAAAGAGAGAAGGTCTACAGCTGCCCCAGCTCTCCCAGACAGAAGACAGCTATGGTAAATCAGGTAAAAGAGAGTTTCGTTGCTCTTCTTACGCCTGCACTTGCAAGGCACACTCCCATTTCTCTTTGTTTCAAGATGGAAACCTTCTCATTTCATTAAATTTATTTTTGAGTTTTTCAGCCCCAGTGGTTCCTTGTAGCACTCAGTTCCTGTGTCTCAGGGTCTCTACTTCTTGCTCAGTTTTGTTAGTTAAACCCTCATAAATTGTTCAATGTTTGTTGTCCTAGGAGTCAGAAAAACTGACTTTCAAAGTGTAATTTTTTTGTGTAATTTGTGTAATTTCTTTCCCTTTCTAGACCCAGAAATCCAGCAACCTAAACAAATTCTGTTTCTCTCTTGGGTAGGTAGAATGCTCTCTTTGCATGCACATTTAGTTAGTTATACCTGGAGCATCATGGAGATAAGATCATACTGACTGGTTCTGGAACATCATGGAAGAAACAGTGTAAGTGAAAAAGAGAAATGTGCTGCAAGGGTAGAGTGGTGTGTATGTAAACTTAGTGGTCAGCAGGTTGAAGTAATCTGGGTGCAAACACTGCTCTGGCCTCGGGTACATTTCCTTATGAATCTGCTCACCTGTCAGCTCTGAGAAAGCAGCAGTTATGGGCATGCTGGCAAATGTCTCCTTCCCTCCTCATACAGGGAAGTTTAACCACCTGTTCTGCTCCTCCTGGGTGCTCCATTATCTGCCCTTCATCAAACCACTTCTCTGCCATACTCCCCTTACCAGTTGAATATTGGGGGATGCTGGTGGACCAAAGTAATGTGGACTCCTTGAGTCTCAGGGCAAGTGATGGAATTTCTCTGTTTCTCTAGTTTTGAAGGCTGGAGGAAAAAGAAGATATTTATGAGTGAATTCTTCAATTAGTCACTGTGTGATGAGGGAACAGCTGTTTCTGAAGTTATTTATAGATTATTTGGTGAAGGCTGATGGTGTGAGGTTCACCAACTGTTGCTCATTTTCTTGTCCCTTTCCACTAGCACTGGTAGGAGTGTCTCCCAAGACACATTGTCCTTTCTGCAATAGCATTGTAGTGCCTTTTTAAAAAGAAAGCAACCTTCAGTTTGCCTTTATATGAAAGGAAGCTGTAAGCTGGTTCTTGCAGGCAGTTGTACAGAAAATGGATCAACTGGTTTTTTCCTTCCTGAGGAGAGAGAAGTGTTTTTTCACTATTGCATGGCCAAGCACAATTAGCAAGTGTTTATGGCTCTCTTAAATTTATGAAGCTTCATTTCCATTTAAATTTGAGCATTTTCACATCAGGGAGATGTTTCTGCCAACATGGAGCTTTTACCTGTGGGAACAGTATTCTGAAAGGAGCACATAAAAGCACTGCAGGGTTTGTCAGAACACAACAATGGAGAAGTGGTGTGGACCAAGAGCAATGACAGGACTAACAATGACCTCAGGCAAATTTCTTCCCTTCAGGCTTCAGTTGCCCACCTGTAAAGTGATGATAGTATTCATTTTCTCTGCTCTGTGTCCTTATGTGCTTATACCACAAAACCTTTAGTGGCAAGAGCCATTGTTAAGTGTTAATCTCTTGCCAAGGATGGATTCAATATTGCCAGCAAAAGGAAGAAAGGATTCTGCCTTGACCAGGGCAAAAAAATTACAAGATTATATGCTCTGATACTTTTTAATATTAATAGAGCTTGTTTACAGTGTCGGTAATTTTTTTTTTTTTTTTTTTTTGCGTTTTTCTTTCTCTCTTGTTGCAGGAACTCTGTGTGGCTGCTTGTCAGGTACTTACTGTACTCTGTTTGTGCTTAACACTCCTCTTGGTTTATAAATACCTAACTGATCCTACCTGGGCATACCAGCTGAACATACCAAACAGTATCTGCTATCAGCCATGGACATACTAAGGCTAAAATATTTTAAAGACTCCAGGCTAATTTCTGTAGTGTTGCCAAATTGCTTCTAGGAGGACCAGCACTTTAAAATAAAGCATCTGTAAATGCTAAAAGCACATTATAATATCTGTCTTTTCTGTGAGAAATTAATTAGCTCCTCAGAGGAAAAAACTAAAGCCCATGTATCTCAGCAAGAGTGAGAATGCTCAAGAGCATTTAGTCATTTGATATGAGGTGGGTCTGAGATGCAAAAATTGCTTCAACATCCACATTCTGATCTACTCCCCAAATCCCTGAATGTCCTATCCCCGTCACCACAAGCATGAGTGTAGCAAATCTGTAGTTAAATCTAAATAGGTTCTTCTGTTAATGCAAATGGAAATGATCCCATTATCAGTAGGGCAGTGATAGCTGATAGGAGCAGAACCTTTGTCTCAAAAAAGGCCTGGTGGCCAACTCAGGCTTAGGCAGCTCTGTAGATCTGCATGTCAGTCAGCCACCTTGCTGCCTGATGACAAAAGTCCTGCAAATGGCCTCTCTTGTGCACACAGTGAGCCCCTCATGAAGAATATGGAGTTTCCCCTTTTGAGCACAACACAGGGATTACCTGTAGGCTGTGTCAAGCCCTTGGAAGAACCTGTCATGCACAGAGCACTAGTCTGACAGGGTGTAGATTTCAAACATTCTGCACAGGCAGAGATCATCAGTATGTCTTCTGTGTGCTTTACTGAACAGTCAAGCCTTCCCTACTCACCTCAGCATACAAAAAACCTTGACTGAGCTCTCACTGGCCCCACAGAACAGCTCTTTGTGGATGCCTGAAAAGGTTTCAGTACAACCTGCCTTCTGGGCTTGGCTGTCCTGTGAGTCCTCCATGTCTTCATTTTCTGCCTACCAGAAGGTCACAGTGCTTCCTCAGTCCTGAATAATTTCTGGACTTAGACTGTGATCATGATGGAAGACAGACTACCTCACAATGTTACACCCAAGTGTTAAAGGACACCCAGATTTCTTGCAAATTTCTGTGCAAGTTGCAAATTTCTGTGTCTCATCTCTGAAAGGAGACCAGGATGGTTTCCATGCAGAGCCTGTGTCTATTCCAAGCTTAAAAAAAATGTATCTCTGTGCTTTGCCAAGTATAATCTATTATCTGCATTCTAAGTATTGCAGACATCATGTTATTTTCCTGGGTCTTCCACATTCACTGTCCATTGGCCCTGCCTGGTTTTTGCTGATAGTGCAGTAATTAATTAGACCTGTAGAAAAGCAAAATAACCCAGAAAAATGTTTTAACTTCCTTCTCATGTTATCTTCTGCTCCAGATATTTGTGCTCTTTTTCAAGACTAGGAAGAACATGAAATTATGAACTTATGACATGGTATCTCACAAGGCTATCTTGTCATATGCCCAATTGCTTTTCATGGTTAAGGAAAGGTAGTGGATGAATGCACCACCTGATGGAGAAAGGAGCCTAAACTATCAAAGCTGGGAAAGCAAACCCACGTGAAACATCTATGGTTGAGGGAAAGTGTGCTGAGATCAAAGCACTGTAGCAAAATGTCCTCTTTCTATGTAGAAAATAGGGGTTTCAAATTAGAAGAACAAAATTAACTAAAAACTATGAAGAGGGGATGATACAGTTGAAGAATGCCCTCCTTGTGAGACTGAACGTTTGTAGGTATTCATTGAAAAAAGCCTTGGCATATTACAAACAAGTGTAAAAACCTGCAAAAGTATCATCTAACAGAGGTGGGATGTTACATGATAACATCCAGCTGCTGCCTTCTTTCCTGCATACAGCTCAGGGCATGCTTCTAACACTGGCACTCCATGTCCAACTCCCCACACTGCTTGTGAGGCTGGGCTCATGTATCTTGGGGGAAAATTTGGAAGTGTGGTCCAAGATGAACATCTCTGCTTACTTCTCTGTCTCCATTTAAATAAAATAAAAAAAAATAATAATAATAAAAATAAAAAAAAAATAAAGAAAAAAAAAAGAAAAATCTTAAGCCATCTCCATTATTCCTTGTAATTGCCGTAACATACAGGTTGTGATCCTTGTGACAGGAGCCTTTTTAGCAGAAAAAAGCGTGGTGGGGAGTGATTTTAATGTTGTTGTTCAGCTCTGTGAGTGCAAATCTTTGTGGACATCTTGACCACAGAGTTTGAAACACAGGATAAAGCAGCGTGCCACTCGATGGTGGCATAAAAGAAAAAAACCTGATTGGACAGCCCAGTTTACAGCCATGTCTGCTGGAGTGGGGGGGACTGCTGTAGGGAGGGCATGTGAGAGCAATGGGAGGTGTTACAGAGAGACCAGTACCTTTTTGCTGCATAAAGCCAAATCAATGTCCCTGTCCTGTCAGCTGACAGCTCCTCCTCTTGCCCCCTCACTCTAGGCAGGAGGAAGGGCACTTTCAGCCCCCTGGTAATGCACAAGAGAGAGTCTTGCAGGGAGCTGCAGTGGAAATGATGGCAAAGGTGCTGCTGGGAACAGCCTGCACTCTGAAAGCCCAGCATCCAGCCGCGGATGCATTATCAAACACATATTATGCAAGACTTTAAAAGGGAGACAATATCATTGCTCATCTGTTTGCTTCCATTGCACATCCTAAATTTTGCTTTTTTAGTTGCTACTCAGTTTATATGCCCCAGGCATACTGTGATCAGTGAAGTTTGATTGTGGAATTGTGATGTCAGGTTTGCAACAGATTTCTGTCTATGTTTTTTCCCAGCTGGGTTTATCTGACCAGTACCTTTTCCTCTGGTGGGACTGGATTAAATAATTTGAAAACAAAATTAATTAACTTCCATGTCAGCTCTTCATTCATCTCCTCCCTAATTTCACGAGGAAAAGTTCTGATTGTATGCAATAATTTTCTCATGATGCTTTTTGTACTTTGAGCTGATGAAAGGGGCAGCTGAGTGACACATCCCTTCTCATCCTCCACAGAGCAGTGGGAAGCCTCAGGACAGGACAGTAGGTCCCTCCATTAGACTCATCAAGTTGGTGGCTTAGGGTGGCCTTACTGCAGCTAATACAAGTTTTCTTGCATTTGTCTTGATTTAGTGGATCTTCCAGGAATGCTTAGTGGCCTGCAACATGGAGAATTGTCATTTTATATATTATTACTTTAATGCTGGATGGGATTTTCAGATGATCTCCTGGTGCAAGCCTGCTTCCATTGGTGTCAGAAGCCACTTTGTTTTGAGGGCTCTCCAGCATCACCTCTGTGTCCAGCATGCTCTGGAGATTTGGTATCATTGATGTTTTTCTTTCCATTCTAAGGCTTTGTCTCCTCTCCACTTCTTCCCAATGCAGGTGGAGAAAAGATGGTTGCTGAAACCTGACCACAGTATCTTGAGGAACTATGTGGTCATTTTGGGTCAGACTGACTTGCTTGAGAAATCCTTCAAAATTTCTGTAGCTGTTGCTCTCCAAACCAGGAAAAGATATTTAAGGGGTGTGGGAGTTTATAACTTTGAAACACAATAATGTTGAATACTCACAGTCCATCCTGCAATTGCCTGGAAGAGGTGAAGAAAAGGTCCAGGTATAACTGGGCACACTGCAAAACAGGGCAACCTTCCCTGCATGCAGAGGTGCAGGAAATCTGATCATTTACATTCTCAGAGAGACCCTTTCTTCACTGTTGCAGACTCTGACTCTGAGGCAGCTTGCTCTTGGTCTAGACTGGTTTAAAAAAATTCCAAGGCATTGAAATTCATCACCCTAGGCAAGTAAATGCGTAGCTCATATGCTTGCATAACCTGTTCCCCAGCACAACACTGTCTCACCAAATAACAGCCTTGATATTCTGCATCCCACAAAGGACTGAGTGATGTGGATGCAAAAAGTTTAGGTGGATGCACGTCTGAAAGCCTGAATAAGTAGCTGGAAGAGAAATCTGTTGTAGGTGACTAAATAGGCAAACTGCATTAGGCTCAGGAAATCCTCTGAGTGGAAAATAGGTGAAGGTGGGGATAGCACTCAGGGGATGTGCCACATATATCTCTCCTTTTCTTAATTTTCCCTGGAGGTCTACTGTGGACACCATTCTTGTGCATTCTTCATATTAGACGTATTTGTCAACCTGGTCTTAATGAAATTAAATACATTTCCCTTTGACCCCAAAATATTCAGGCACCAGAGAAAAAATAAATAGAAGCGTATGTATGGGACGGGGGGGCAATAGGAATAATCAAGAAAAGTGAAAGTGTAGTGCTCAAAACCAAAATGGTTTGAGTCTGCCTAGCCCCACTGGTCTGAAAGGGAAGAATAGGGTCTGTCTGTGGCTTTGTGTATCTAGAACAGTCACAAGGGATGGAACACCAAACAGGAGTGTTTGAGACACCCTCTGGACAGGAAAATAAATCTTCAGAACCAACAAAGGTCCAGAGCAGGACCTACAACAACTGCAGAGATGCAGCAGTAGGACACTGTGCTCAACCTTACTGAGAGGTGCTGCTTGCCAGACCCAAGAAGGCTTTGGGAAGCCCTTTCCTGAACTCAGAGGGTGGCTCACACACACTGCCAGGGGTACCTGTGTAAGCAGTGGTAGTCTCACCACAGCTCTTTTTGCTTGATCTTGGAGCATTAGTGATGCAGACAAACCAAGGTGTCCCTTGGGACATAAGGTTAGCAGCAAACCAGCCTGCTGACAGGTCATCTGCTGGTAACGTGGCATTTCCATTTATTCCTGTGTGTCTCAGCAGATACGCTGACAGCCCCCGGTTCAGACATTCACACCTGTTCTTGGTAGCAGCACCTGCACATCAGTCCTTCCTGAGAGAATGGGCATTCTCCATGTCTTGTACAGCTACAGGCCTTGTGCTGGTGGACAGGCTCAGCTGTCGCCAGAGAAAGAGGGAGAGGATGGGTCGGCAGAGGAACAGGAAGCACGTTAATCGCAGTGGCAGGCAGGTCTAGGCATTGCACGCATTATCTGAGCTACGGCTAGAGGCTGCAGGAGTTAACGCAAATGATTTCCATATCAAAGGGCCTCCTGAATAAGTACCAAAGCAGACAATTCCCTCTTGAGTGTTAGAAGCTTGATAAGGCAAAAATCTGGCTCTGGAGCGAGGTTCATAACATATCCATAGATGGACAACCTTAAGCAAGCAAGAAATATGTAGGTTCAGAAAAAGAAAAAGATTAAATAATTTCTATCCTTTTCATGGAAAAAAGTGTTCAATGTCTTCTAAAATATCTTATATATACACCGTGCATTAATGTATTGGTTAAAAGTCAGAGAACTATGCTTTAATGTCTGAGCCACACCATCTGGTTGTCTCCCTGCTCAGGGCCCTAAGCATATGGCCAGAGAGAGTGTATTTCCTTTTCCCTTCTCTCCTGTCTCCTTTTTTATTCTGCCTAGCCTCATTACCTTAGATTTCCTTACACTGAATTTATATGCATAAACCATTCATTTGCCTTCTTTCTTAATATAGCTGCATAATTCTGAACATCATCTAGGCTGGACTGGCAACTACACATTTTGCCTTGTCAGAAAAATTATTCACATTAATGCCTATTCATTCCCCTAAATCATGATATTCTGGGAATCAAATTGGTCCTAAGGATGTTCTTTGTGTCACATTACTGTCTCTTTCTTGCCACCAGACTGTTTTCATGTCAATTCACTCTTCTGTTTTCAAACTCCCATGTTGAGAGAAATTGTGGTGATAAGGTAAAGCTGTTATCTGCTGATAAAAATGGCTCTGAGTGTTTATGTGCTATAGATTTTTTTAACTAGATGCCTCTTCACTTGAGTGAAACTCCTTGAATAAGACCCTTTTTATGCTAAATAACTTCAAAAGCATTCTGAAGAGCATAGTTTTTTTCTAAAACTCCATTAGTTATGTTGGCCTTCAGGTGTGGATCCTTAGTGGATGCATTTCTCTGTCTTATGTATATATATTAACTTTAGCAAAAAGAAGATATGGCTTCACCCATCCTTGCCTCTAGGCAGTCTGACTACAGTGGTGTTTTTCTGTCTGTGGAAAACACCCCAAGCTGCAAAGAAATGAAGGTCCAGCTTTCTGATTGTTGTAGTGAAAAAAATATTGCCAATACTGTGCAGCATGTACCTCTTCCCTGAACTTCTTATATTTTGTAAATACCTCACTTAGCATCAGGTTTGGTTAATATTTCTACCTCCGTTGAGCCATTCCATCTAGGTTTGTGTCCAAACCTTGAGACATCACAGCCTCAAGGTATTTTTCCAATGCAGGTCTGGGCATTGCTCATGGCTGTTTGCACACACACTGTAGAATTAATACCCACAGAGACATATCAGTGCAGGGCTACTACCAGATCATAGTGTTTCTGAGGAAAGCAGTTCATTTGCAAGGAGATGGCTGTTCCTACATAACCATCTCTCCAGCAGAAATTGAACATTCTCACTGCTCTTTCTCTATATGATTCTGAGGGAAACAGAAAGGGCTTTCTTTGTATAGCTCATTGTGGCCTTTAGTACTGTGATTTGTCCAAAATTGGGGATGGAATTAAGATCATTGTTTTTGCTTCAAGGGAGTTGCTGTGCTGGTATCTCAGTTTTAGTGCAAACCAACACAGCCCACAAAAATCAACAATGTGCAGAGAAAGCAATGTGCCCAATGTCCCTAACAGAACTTCTTAATAAAAGGATATTTAACCTTGATTGACTTACCCAGATGCAGCAAGGTTTCATAGAATAACAAATGCATCAACATATGGTAGGGACTTTATGTTTTCAGTTGAGTTCCACTGGTGACACAATCTGACAGTAGTGATTTGGAAGAGAAATAAACCCCCCCAGCTTGAAAAGAAACTACAGTACAACTGCTCATTAGGAACACTTTGGAGACAGCCTACTGCTTTCAGGGATGTGAGCAATTTTGCTGCCTTTGACCAACAGAGTAGGGAAAGCTGAATGCTACTAGGAAACCATGGATGTTAGTACAAAATACATGTGGGGTGTTTTGCACCCAGTATGGAACAGGATGACCAACATATCAGCCAGGAATATTTTATCTGCCTGGTGTGGAAAATGCTGTGTTAAATACAACTATTACAACTGATTATTTGAAGGAAAGATGGTGTTTAGGTCTGGGCTTTGGCTTGACACTTGGGGTATGTCAAGAGTTTTTCCTAGCTCTGCCCAGGGCCATGGGGGAAGCATTTAGTATCTGCCAGATTCAGTTTCATATTTATAAAATTCTAATTATTTGTTTTGCTCTATCTTTTGAAGTGGGCAGGATTTTCAAAGCACAATATGCACTGGTCCACAAAAGAATCAGTATGTGTTTGAGGAGTGCCCAACATGACTGCACCCCAGCAGAGGGATGTCTGTCTGTAGGGAAGAGAAGGGGAGTAACTTCTATAGGTCACTTCACTCCAACAGCTGCCCAGGGATGGCAAAATGCTTGCCAGGGGCTATCCTCACTCCCTGAGCATCCCAGTGAGCAAGTGAAGTTCCAACAAAAGACCAAAGCCATGAAAAAACACAGCAGATGTGAAATGCCTTCACTTCAGTCAATTTTGTAAATTGCTTCTCCTTTGGTGGCCCTGATAAATATCTTTCTTTTTATGTTGAAAAATTATTAACTGTGTTGTGAGTTGCCATGGATGCGGCACTTGGTTTATTGCAGACTGTGCCTCTTACTGTGCTGGACCTCATTCTCAGCACTCTCCTGGGCTTATAAATATTGAGTTAATTGGCCCACTTTTTTCTTGGAAGTCACAGGCAACATCACCACTAATATAAAGGTGCAGGCTCAGGCCCATTATATTATGTTACTTCTTTTATAACATCGATCACCTCTGTTCTGGCAGCCACTGATTCTGTCTAGCAGGTCAGCCTTCCACTCAGGTACAAATAAATCTAAAAAACAATAAAAGAAAAAACCCAAACCTTTCCCTCTGTAAGCCAGCACAGGAGGCTGTTTGTCCCTGGGAACTGTTTTGCTTGGGACTCTATGGCGAATGTTCTCATGAGTACACAAAAAAATGTAGAAACAGTAGAGAAGCTGCCTCTGCATTGCAGCAAGGTATTTGAAGAAATCAAAGTGATCTGCATATAGTATGTTGTTTAGCTGCAGTAGTTTTCCAGACAGCCACAGTGTCAGGGACTAAGTGGTTGGTGCTGACAGATAAACGTTTGAGAATTGCTTGGACTGACTATAGCTGCAATTACAGTAATGAGATGAAATTTGTCTTTGGCCTTCTCAGAAGTTATTTCCAAAAAAATGTATAGTGATAGGGTCTAAATATTCAAAGTCAGTTGGCAATATTGCTAAAAAAGTATGGAAATTTCCTTGTACTCAGTTGTTTGTTCTTCCTTTGCTCTAAACCATTATCTTTCTTTTCAGAGAAAGGAATACTGCAGAGGCACAGATGTCAATATAAATAACCTTTTCTCTACTGTTAAATCTTTAGCATTTCTTCAGTGATTATAAAAAAACCCCAAAACCCAACAACAAACAAACAAGATTATCTCACTCTTTAATTTGAATTTTTTGACCTCTGATGCAAACCATCAGATTTTAATCTTCCTCTTTATCCACGTGTTTAATTCAAGCCATGCAAGGACATCTTGGATTGCCGTGGAGCACAATCTCACCAGAGCAGGACCTACTCTGCAAGATGTTCTACATTCATAGAGTCTGGGGCAGTTTTCATGTAGGCTTGCTCCTTTCAATTTTGTAAGGTGGTTTGTGATACTTACAGTGATAAAAACTTCCCAATGAATTTCCTTGTTTTCTCAAAATCTTTGAAGCTGTCTACGGTTGGTGCCCTCCACCCTGTTTAAGTGACTCGCATGCAAAATGAGACATCTAAAGCAAAGAACAAGGATAATGTCATGACTTGTCCAAAGTTGTTTTAAATAGTATTATTTTAATAGCTATCCATTATTATTATTAGTTATTCTATACTGACAGCTTTCACTTGTTTTAAACAAAGAGAAGAAAGCATGGAATTTTAATTCTCCTCCCTTAGGACTTGTTACATCGCCCTCACTCATCCCACTGTTGGTAACCCTGATTTAGGACAGCATAAGTAAAGAGAGAATTAATTCCCCAGCTACCTTCCTTGAATGGACGAACAACCCAGTTCCTAATTGGGCTGGTCAGAAGGAGAAACCGTTTGGTTTGCCAGGTTGATGAATCTGCGTTCCTTTTCCTCCCTGCTTCCTGTACCCATTTTATACTCTCAGACCAGAGGGTACCTGTGTATCCCAAGGCTTAGCCCCAGTTTCAGCTGGCACAAAGAAATAACCAGGGATGAGACAAAAGTTGGCTGAGAGGACTTGAGATAAGAATACATTGCATACAATTCTCAAAGGACCTATAGAAGTTAGATTATAGGTTTGTCTTTTGTCTACAGCCACCCAGGTTGTAGCCTTGCTTCAAAATATTGTCTTGCTAAAATCATTGCTGTCCTGATACTGAGATATTTATGTTTCATCTACGTAAGTGCCAACAAGTACTTCTGCCCTGTCCAATCCTATGCCCTGCAGAGTGTCTCAGGTCCAGCAGGATGCCCTTCACAAGAGTCAGGATAGGAGTACTGGACTCATGGCTTCATGCAATTAGAAACTTCACCCTCCAGATTCTCCTAACTCTTTTCTTTTTCTCCAGACACAATGCCCTTGCAGAGGCATGTTTCCAACTGGAAGTCAGTTCTCTGGGACAGAGAGAAACAGAGAGACTAGTAATCAGGTCTGCTCCTTGCTTCTCAGCCTGCTCAAGCAAAAATAAATCATCTTGCAAACTGAGAGCTTTTTATCTTGTACTGACTGAAGTTTTTCAATAGTTGTAGAAAATCAGATCAAAGGGGAAGCAAATTCTGGAAGAGAACACCACCAACACACAAAGGACGTTCTCAGTATTAGTGGACCATACTGGATGCAAGGTGATTGGAAATAATGTAGGGCAAGTGCCACTTGATGAAAAATTATATGGGTTTGAGTTCAAATAAGATTTCATAAATCCTGGCTTTGGGAAGCGAGAGAAGAGTAGGAGAATGAATCATCCCAAGCAATTTCAGAGTAGTTTACATAGTCTGACACTTTATGTCAAGCCACCCAGCTCTCCTATTTTTAGTACAACTAGACATGGGTCCGAAATATGAGGATTAGAGATAATACTTCCCAGCATTTGCAGATCTTTGGATAGAGATTTTTTTCTCAACTGGCAGCAAGGATTTGCAGAGACTGGAAGAAAAGTTTTTTTTCAAGTTTCAGGTTACATTGTGTTTCAAAGCTTTGGTTCAGGAATGTTTTGGCAAATCAAAACCAGAAGTATTTGAATGGTGAGAACAGCAAAGGAAACAAAGGTTTCAACCTGGTGATAGGTTTGCTGTTATTCAGTAAAATGCTTTATCATGATTGAAGCTAGCATATGAAGTCCAGGGTAAAGAAGCTATTAGCAGTAGCCATTCTTACTTCATAAGTACGCTATACAACAGCTACAGTTAGTAACACTGAAATTTTGGAAGTATGGAAGAATTGCGATAAGTAATACCAGTTTCTTAGACACAACTTGACTTTAGTTCTTTAAAGGTTCAGGCGCTCAAATTCTTTTCACCTTTTTCTTACATTTACTTATAATTGGAAGGGGATTTCAAATATATCAGGCAATATTGATTCTTCCAGCAGTAAGCAAATACCATGGCTGATAACTATGACTGTTATATCTATGAGGTGAAAAGATTTTACCTGTAAAAATGAGAAATCTGTATGCAAAGACTGATTCTGGGAGAAATAAGTTTTGCTTCTTTCCCTTGGACTGTACATGGGCTTGTTTTTCCATGGTTTGTTTGGTGTTTTGTATTGCTCTGATGGATGATTTTTGACAGCATAAAATAAAGGCTGGTGTTCCTGACATTAAAGAAATTTGTGTCAGCCAAAGATTCTGCCTGGTGGCATTTTCTGTTCCACTTGCTGTGCCAAAGTGGCGCAGCACAAGCACCGTCCCCTGCAAGGTGCTCAGCCTTTCAAGCTTTTCCCAAGCACCCATATTTATGCTAGCTGTGGAAAGCCAGGCTGTTCTTGCACTCACTGCAGGGAACAGTACAAGCACAGGGCAGCAGCTGCTTCTGGAGCAGAAATGAGCCCAAATGACTGACTTTCCTCTCTGTGTTACATTAGGAAAGGTCACATTATCGGGTAGGATAATCTGATGGTATTTCTTCAGAAGACAATAAAAAAAGTGATGGTTTTCTGTAAGGCTTTCATTCAAACAATTTTGCAGCCATTTCAAGTAAAACTGAAGCCACTCTAATATTAGATTTGATTAGATGATTTCACTTCAATGAAACTATACCCTTACCAAGCATGTGTTAGAGCTGCTTATGTTCATGCCCAGAAGTTGAAGAAAAAATTCAAATTAATTGAAGCTAATGCATTACAAGTTAAACAAATGCATGTGTGAAATAAGAGAGAAAAACAAAAGCAGGGGAAAGCTACTTTAAATTCCACTTTCTCGTTTTGTCTGGGGACAGTCACAGGATTTTGTACATTCATGTGTCTGAAAGAGCAGAGACCTATTACCACAGTATTTTGGATTTGGATGGTTAATACAGAGGAGGTATTACTTTGTTTTGGGGGGACAAATCCATTTTTTGGCATAATGTGAGGCACGGGAAATTTTAGCAAGAATTTACCAGTTAGCAACCAATAGTCATGAGCCTTGCTAGCACAAAGGGGAAAGGTAGATGAAAGAAACCTCTCCTTCACTGCATTATTTATCCATTGTAGGACAGTTGAGTTTCCTGTTGAACAGAGAGTACTGGATTCATACAGGGTGCTGTACAGCATGTAAAAAAATTAAAATACTTTAAGAATATATTTTTTTTCTTTTTTAGAAATTAACTTCTTCCAGGGCAGTTTTTCAACAGTACACTGGAACTCTCAAATGCTTTTTCTGCCAAGCTGTTTTTCATCTGGGTGGCCCCTGGGATTCATGAGGAGAAGGCATAAGTAGAAGGAGCTGCTTCCTTCTCTGACACCAAGCACAGGCTCTTTTTCAGCCTAGGCTACAGGCACCAGTAACACCTCATCCACCTCTAGCACCTCCTCCCTTGACATGCCACACTGTCCAACTGCTTGTTCACCTCAATGTGTCACTTTGATTAGTCCCATTCAAAATTGAATGAGCTGTGCTGAGGATATGTTTCCCTGGGGATATCTTCTAAGAGGCAGCATAGAAAAATTTGTGCTAGAATTGACTCCCTGCTTTTTTTACACTACCCCAGGTCTACCCCAGCAAATTTTTCACAGACAAGCAGTAACTAACCTTAATTTCGCATTGTAAAATTCTCCCCTTTGGTAAGTGACAGCAGAGACCCCTCATATTCTTACAGACCCTTCAACTAGTGGAGAACTCTAGAACCAAAACAATAATTGTGTCTTAGAGATACAAAGGTATCATATGGGAGGCCCAGAGGAGTTGCATGGTCTCTATCAAGTGGTAAATGATACCCATGTGAACAGTGCTGTCTGCTGTGAAGGACACATCTGCTCCACCTGACCTGGAGGTCAGAACCTGTTTGTTGAAGCAATTGCAGTTAGCAAGGCAGCTTAAACAGTAGGAGAACACATAGTCTGATAATAACAGTTATTACTGTAATTATTACTAGTTTTTCTCCAGCCAAGCAATGAGAATTGAACTGATTTCTCCTTCAGCATCTACTATGAGAGGTTTGGTACATTTGACAGCAAGAATCTATTCTTTAGCTGTATTTACCAGTCAAAACATATTGAGAATGTTGATATTTAAAACCAATCTTGTAAAACAACGATGATATGTCCAAATCTAAAGTAGAAGTTTTTTATGGTGCACTTGCAATCTGAATTCATGAAACTGAATCTACTGGCCTCTTTTGCTGCCCCACAAGATGAATCTACTATAAGTATAAGGCTTGGCCAATTAAAAGCAGCAGGGCATGTTCCTTGTCACTATATATAGTGCACTAGCAATCCTGTGGCTGGGGCTTGGCATGCTGAAATAAGTCAGGATAATACAAGGTTATGGTTCCCTCCGTAATTATATTTCAGTCACAGTACATGCATACAATAAGACATAAAAGTTACCATGTCATACTGTGATACAAAATGTTATGCATGCCCAAGGGCCTTTGAGTTATGATTTTGTAGGAGTTAATTTGGTGCTGTTAGTGGAGTGATTTTTTTAAAGATGCAGTCAAGGTAACATTTTATGTTTAATTTCCCCTTTGCTGTTCTGTTTGGCCTTGTCAGCTGTAAGAAAAAAATCAATGGTGCATATATCTCTGCTCATGTAACTAGGTATTTATGCTGGAAGATGCACAGTAGGAAGGGCACAGACATGACTGTATCTACTTCAATGTTCTTGAGGCTTGACAATGTGCTGTCTTAAGGATTTCTGCTTCCTTTCCAGATGCTTAACCACAACCAGTAGAAAGGAACTAATAGAGACTTATGTCTCAATATAGAGACAAGTTACTTATTCACCAGATCTAATCATGGTCTTTTTCTTTTCTTGTTTGACCTATCACTGGATTCCCTCCAGAGCTCTTCACTCTCTAGCTAGTTATTTTCCATACACTAATACAGAAATACTCTTCAGGTAGTGTTATTTGTGAAATGGCTTAACAAAGTGTTCCCTCTAGGGGATTCTGTTGGAAAAAAAAAAAAACAAACAAAAAAAAACAACCAACTAACAATAAAGCAACAGGAGAGTAATATTACAAGCATTATAGTCCGACATTTGGGATGACACAGACTGGTTTCTCACTAAGTGGCAGAACTCTCCTTATTATTCCCCCACTTCTTCCCAGTTGACTGTAACTCCAATAGTGAGAAGAATCAGGAAAATCAAGAATTTTTTGTGAGACTGTGTATCAATAGCCTTAGAAGTCTTTCTTAATTTAGCCCTTCCAATTAGTTATTTTAAACATGACAGATGTATCCATGGTAGTGACCCAGACATGAGCACATTTCTCAAAAAAACAAGTTTCATTAGCAGAGACACAACAGATGTGCTGTGAAATTTAGATGTTGAAAAGCAACCGGGATTTGTTGCTAAAGCTCATGTTTCCAAGTGATAGAAGAGGATAGCAAACCTCCTATCTCCACTGTACAATTCTTCATCTGTCGCTAACCCTGACGGATGGTGTTTTACATATTGCATTTCATGCACTGAGCCAAACAGCAGTGGGTATGTGTTACTCACAGTACTCCCAATTCTAGGCAAGCTGGAACCCAGAGATTTCATAAAACTAAAAATGGAAGCCTGGCTTTTCTTGGACTTCACCTGGGAGAAAATATTATGGCCTAGTTGAACAGCTGCAGCTATATTTTCACATGTGATTGTGAAGAAGTATGAGGTTTTGTTTCCAAAAAGGAGCAAGTTCACACAGATCTATTGGGAGCTGCAAGCACTTGACGTCTTTGGAAAGTAGGTCATTACTGTGTTTGTGCCTAATTAGAGGTAGCCAAATCTCGAGCACTGCCCTGATTGCCACAGAAAATAGTGTACAGCAGAGAGGTGAGATTTTTGAGGATACAGACTAGGTATCCAGCCTTATTGTGCTTTCCACTGAATACTGATAGAGAGACTGAACTGCCTGTCTTTTATTCTTCTGTGAATTTATTTATGCATTCCTCTTACAGAAGCGCCTAAGCATTGCTGTGTCCATATTTGAGGAGATAATCTTTACTGTGTTTCTGCTCTGGACACTATCACAGCCACAGAGAAGGGGAACATTTATTTTTGTAATGAGAATTTTATTACTTCTTTGCTCTCCTCTCTGCCTCTCCTAGCAAATCATACCCTTGTTATACGAGGTGGCAGGCCACAGGTGATGTAGCACTCCATGGGTTCACCCTCACCTCTCCTTCTCCGAAGAACCGTTCCTCTGCAACCACATCCCTCCTCTGTCAGCTCCTGCCTGGTCAGATTCAGGGATTCCTCTTTTGCAGAAAAATCGAGGCAGTGATTTACGTGAAGGACAGAAAGTCCAGGAAGAGTTATCCCTGTGGTGGTACAGCATTTTGGAACCAGAGCTTCCAACTGAACAGGGGAGAAGGGCAAGGAAGATTGTGAATATTTAGCCATTTGTCCATACCCACCTTTGTGTGAGATGAAGAAACACACTCTCTTTAACTCTCCACTTGCTGAATGTCTGCACTAGGGCCAGAGAACGAGGTGGACTTCTGGCAGCTCTGATGCCCTTTCAGCCACCCCAGGTCAGCAGGAATTCCTGCAATTTGCTGGATCTGTAGCTTCAAACAGCCCCATCACATGTTACAGAAATACATCAAACATTATAACAAAGTAAGGGCTTTTCTCAAGATAGTGGAGATACTTTCCCTGTCATGGGGAAGGCATGATCACAATGTGAAGAAGCTGCTTCCCTGCCCACTGTGCTCAGTGGAAGCCCAGGTGAGGCATTCAATAGTCTGTGGGGTTAGGAGACTATGAATTATCTGCATCCAGACAGATGAGCACTGCAATCCAGCCTCATTAATACCACCAACAGCAGGTGCTGAACCCAATCAGAGAGTTTGTGCACCTCATTTGTTCATGAGCAATGATGGAAGAGAGGCTGGGAGGCAGCGGACCGAAGAGTTCACCTTTGCCATCAGTGTCTAATGCAGCACTGGCTGCTTGTGTTAGCTTTAAGCTCATGTAGCTCCTATACTGACTGGTAGAACTCTGTGTATTTGCACTATTTTGGATCAGGAAATTGTTTAGGAACAAATAAATCCAATGCCCTGTGGGATTTCATACAGTGGTGTTTTTCTGTAGTAAATTATATTTTATTCAGTGGAATCTGAGCCAAGAAAAAAATGGTTAGCACCAGCTTCATTTATCACTAAATATGAGGCCAAAAACTAAAAGTAGCCAACCAACACAAGTTAAAAATTACTGCAAAATGCAAAATTGCCTATTTCATGCAGATTACTTGTGGGAAATGTTCCCTCTGGGTCCCTGGAGACAAAAAAACTAGTGGATGAGCATGAGGCTGTGCCAAATGAAAGATGGGGACCCACAGGAGAAACCCACAACCTGAGGAGAAAGACAATTCACAGTTTCTCCAAGCTGTCAGGGCACAACCACATAAAACAGGAAGACATTTCCTAGAAAATCCTGGCACTATGTCAAGTGCTCCTCCCTGTGTGACAGTTTTCCCATTTGCCTATCCATTCATCACTCTGTCTCCAGACAGGTTCTATGTAAAATTTCTATTTTGTCTGAAATTCACTCCTTCAACCCTCAGTGACCAGCCACCAGTGGCACTGACCTAAATGGGACTGAGAGGTGCATTATAGAAGAAGCAGATTTCAGAGGACTAAAAAAAATATTCATCCTGGAATTCAGAAGTATTTTGGAATGGTATGTTGAAATGGGACTGGAGACATTGTGAGTATCTCCATACAGTAGCCAGTCACTTCTCCAGAGCAGGCAGCAGGCAGAGTGCTGGCAGTCCTGAAGCAAGTTAGGTGAAAGACAGTTGAGTGATCTCTGCTTCACAGTGTGGCTGATAGAGCTGGGGGTATAAACCGTCAACTCAGAGACACGGTTTTTGTCAGCCTTTCAACACATAAGGGGAAAAGAATTCAAGGACGTAGGAGACAAAATCAGTGAAAGTAACAAAATATTCAAGAGCTTACCGCAGCTAGAAGAAAACAGAGGGAGCTGTTTGCTGTCATCCCTCATTAAAATGCAAAGAAATGTCTTTGTGCACTCTATAAACATGACTATTGCTTTTTTTCTGTTCGTGATCTTCAAACAGATATAAAACTCAGGTATATCAGCTTCCGCAGGGGATACAATCAACGCAAAAAATTTTTCTCAAGAAACATCAAAAAAATATATCTTCAGAATATGTCTTTATGTAGTAGAAATTGGGATGCAAAAAGGGGGGAAATTTAGCTCAAGCACTTATCCCGCCCATTTCAGAGAATACCATGGCTTAAAAATTGCCTGAGTACTTTGCAAAAGAACCCTAACAGGATTCCACATCATATTTATTCACCAGTAAACATGCAGCAGCAGAGTCTGTAGGGACTTTTCCTGCTGTTTTAATCTTTTCTGAAAAGCTTGTTGTTCTTCAGTTAAGAAATATTCCAGCAGAAAATGTTCCTCCAGGTACACTGCTCACTCCTATCACTCTGCCTTCCACAAGTCTAACCTGTAGTTTGCAATGGGTGATGTACACCCCTGTCACTGCAGGTTTAGTACAAAACCCCTTTTGATCTGCTTATCAAAAGCATGCAGGGGCAGGAGGGTCTTCATTTCCTTTAGTCCCACACCTTTTCTCACCTTCTGCCCTGGGTGCTACTCTGCTGTGCTTTGATTACCTCATCCTTACATTCGCCCCGGTTCGCTGCAGTTTTAATGAGAATATCCTTTGAAAACTCTGAGAGCCATGGACACTCCCACTGCTCTTAGAAAGACAGCTGAAAGATTGAGCCCACTTTGGAAAATGTTGTGTCACCTTCTACTTTCAGCATCAGTGACGCTGTTTAGGAACAGAGTATGACATGTATCCAACCAAGCGGAAGTGGGATGGAGCAAAAATGAGAAATTAATGTAACACATATGGCTTTATTTTCCCTGTAAATCATGTTCAATTTAGGCCATAATGATTTGTTCTAAAAGCACATTTAACTCCAATTGGTTCTATATAACAGAACAGATGGGGGAAATCCACAAAGCTGTACTTTCCTGCAAAAATACGAGTGATTGCATTCATATCCTGATTTTTTTTTTTACTTTTTCTCCTCCCTGTCCATCCTTGGGTATTTCATTTTTATACTCAAAATAAAATAAATTTAAAAATAATTCATGGTCTGAATTTTTGTGGTTATTTGGGGAAGAGGGATGAGTTTTCAAATTAGCAAGTAGCCATTGCTGTGCAAGAGCAACTTTGTGATTCTGCTGTCCCCTCTTCTTCCTCTTGTCCTGTATTTGTACACAAATACCATTGTTGATACAGGGACTATATTGTTCTGAGTTCTGCTTGCAAAGAACTCACTGATCACTGGAGAGAGAGGGATTACGTATATTCCCACAGCTGTGCTGGCACTAATGGAGATGCTGGTGCATCAACACGGGAGCTACCAAAACAAATGCAAACAAGGCTGTATTGTTTCTGTTCCATTGAGGAAAACAAGAGAGAATGTTTTCTTTTGCACTTGTGAAGTAGGAGAAAAATAGTATGACCATACGCTTGTAATATCCAGTAGGAGAAATCATCATCTTAAGGAATTTCTAGGAAAAGAAAAATCTCCCCTTGAAGAATTAAGACCACTCCAAATACCCTAAGGCTTCCTGTTGTTTTTAGTCCTGTTTGCAGCCTTGCTTCCCAGGCCCACAGCCTCCAGCCAAAGCAGGGTCTGACAGCAATTGCCTTTGCCACCTGGCCAGAGCTGAGGATGTATTGCCAGCCCAGCACAGGAACTGCTCTGAGGCAGCAGCCCACTCTGACTCTTTCCAGCAAATAATTTTACAGCCCTGGAAATTACTCTGGACTGGAAAATGACATTATTTTTATGGGCCATTGCCTGATTGCAGCACTTTGATCAATCCACTTTAACATAATATGTCCTTTTATGCACTATTTTACCACCCTGTTATCTAAGCTCCTTACAAAAGCATCCCGCCATAACAGTTTGACTTGAGAACACTGTGCATTAGCCTCAGCACTGCTCACCAGGGCACAGGAGGCTAAAGACCATCATTGCCCAAGGCAGGGACTGTTTATGGCCCTCTGCAAGGACTTTGCATCCTCCATGTACATTTACACCCCTGCCCAGTAAGTGTCTGTACTACATTTTTGGTTAAAGTCTTACATCACCTCAGGTGGTCCGTCCAGATTCTCCTTCCACCTAGGGCAAAATGAAGCCTTATTCTGAGAGGCTTCAGTTGGACTGGAAATGCTCACAATAGAAATGTGAGAGGGAGGATAGCTGGACTTGGTACAGCTGGCAGTGCTGTTGCTACCTGTAGGGCTCAGGGGGATGAATTGGAGCTTAGTCCACTCTTCAGGAGGAGAAATCCCAAAAGAACCTTTCCTGATTTGCCTCTCTTCTTTATAGAGACCTTGGTTCTTGAGAGCTTGAACAATATAATATAGCTGAAAACTGACTAGCTCAGCAGGGACCTCCCCTTCTGGATCAACAGTAGACTAAGAAATCTCACCTATGTTTTATATATAACTAGCCCAGTCACATACTTTAAAAATTCAATTCAGATACCTTTAGACCTATTTGAAAGTTTGTCATTGAGAACTTGGAAAAGAGGGCAATTGCTTTCTAGAATAGAGAGTCTACCTTTGCAAATTTCAGAAGTTGTAAAAATGAAATATCCCTCTGACACTCTCACTCCTGCTCTGCACATAGGTCAAAGACTACAAGACAGGAACCCCCACTGGTGGCTGGTTCATTAGACATGCTTCCAGAGATATACCAGGCCTTATCCTCCTGAAACTTGCACAGCTGGTAACTCTTTCCAAAAGTCTATAAGCAATTTAGAAGTCCAAAAGTCCTATTTTAGTTCACCAGGAGTTCTTTTTCCAGAAGTTTATCTATTCATCCCAAAAAATCATTTCACAAGTGTAAAGGTAAAAGGCAATGTTGGATGCTTTTTTGAACTAGAAAAATTAATAGCATTGAACACAACAGAAACCAATAAAAATTCCACTCAAATTATTGATAGTCTAGCCATGGACCAGAGTTCAGGAGGTCTGAGCTCACTTCTATACAATAATTGATCACTTTTTATAATGAGCCTTCTAATTACTCAGAGGACTTTCTGATTTTTTTAACTTGGTATTTTCAGACCTGGTCCTGCTGCTTTTACCTCCATCTGCTTCCTCAGCATGACCTGATCTCAGTTTCGATCTACTTCTTTTTGTTATTGCTCTGGCCCTCTTTGTCTGTTTCATTGTTCTCCTCATAATTATCCATCTTCACCAGCTCTCTCCACACTCATTTCCCAAAGAGCAGGACCTGACCTGTTCTTGGGTGGCCTCCATTGCTGCCTGCCCATCTCGATACATGTCTTGCTGCCAGCTTCACAGGGGACCACAAGAGGATGGTTTCTATGCAGACAAAAAATGTCACTTTAGTCCATAAGCTGCAGGTTTATTACAGACAATTACAGGGATTGGTAAATATGTCCTCAGTACAAACAAGTTTTAAAAAATGATCTGACAGGAAAAAAACCCAAGGTGGCCATTCAAGCTAGTGGCTTTTTGAGAAAAGCAAAGTTAGATTTTAGCATGGCAGGTTCTGCTGTGCACTATGGTGGCACTGACATCACCAGGACAAGTCACTGAGAAACAAATGCCACAGAGCATTTAATTCTGCTATAAAGCTGCTCATAGATTAGTTTTATATATATATATATATATATAAAAAGAAGCTTAATTTTTTTTGTACAGCTGTGCAACACACGTATTTTTTGTAAAAGAAAGGTCAGTAAAGTAGAAGTAATAATGAGTTTTTGTTGATTTCCACTAGTGTTTTTCCTTTTCTATTTCTGGCCTGTAAGATACCTATCACAAACATTTGTGTTTCTTGCCCAACTTCCAGCCCCAGCAACCTGTCCCTTTTTCAACATGACAGGGAAGTGGATTTCCCTAGAGCTGCTCACCTCGATCCATGGGTAAGACCAGACAATATTCTAGGATTCTTCACAAAGTCGGGAGCCCTGAGATATTTCTCTACCTCTCCCACTTCGTCTTACACAGGAAATCATCACCATGGCTTGCCCTAATTCACTCCTGGTTTGAGTGGATGAGGGGGAAGGTGTACAGGAAGTACTCAAGGCTAAGAGAATAAAACAAATCTGGCTGTAAAAGTCTATTTTCAAATTGTCAGAAACAAAAGGCTGGTCTTCAAATGCTTTGCCTTGTTTAGACTGCATACACTGAGGTGCAGCTGCCCCTGGGCTGTGTCTTTGCATATGTTTATACCCAGGGACTGCTAGATTAGGACAGTGACTGTGCCCTGCTCACACAAACCAAACTCACTTTGCTATCCCCAGAGCTCCATTTTGATACTGCGCCCTGGAAAATTATGTGGCTACTTATACTCCTCTGGGCTAAATGTAGCCCAGTGGAGTAGGGAGGATTTTACACACTTATTCCTGTCAACTGTGACTGGTAGGAGGTTTGGCAAAAAGCTAAGTAATGAATTTTTGAAGAGCACAACATATCTTCCTAAGAGTCTGATACTCAGAACATGTACAACTAAAGACTAGAAAGCCTGAAGTTCATTGCCAGTTAGGTAAGGATTTGGGATTTGGAAGTAGTTTGTGTTGTTTTAGCTCTTTTATTTTTTTTTTGTGCTCTTGGAAAAATGTATGTGTGCAAACAATAAGGATAGTACAGAGATTAATTCAGTATTCAAATTATTCTATTTGTGAAGTTTTTCATATGGAATTTGAAATAATAAATGTATTTATTGGTGGGAAAGCTAAAATCAAAAAAGAGATATATATGTATCAGTCATGAGTACCAAGGAATTGTCCTGTGGTTTTCTGTCCCTTGTGCAACCACACCATTCATATTTGCACCATTCATATTTGTTCACAAACTTCATTAGCCATCAGAAATGAAAATTGTTAGGAATCCCAGAGTCTCTTTCCTGTCAAACATCTGCATAGATCTTTGTTCAGCTTCAAAGCTAAAGCCAACTGTGTTTAATATCTGAATTTGCCTCTGAAACAGCAGCAACAGCAACTGACAGTAATAAAACCCTACAGGAAATAAACTCGGAGTAGAGCATATGTGAGCCAGGTCTTGGGTAGATCTATCTTAAAAGCCAGGATAAAAGGCAAAGTCAAGAGGACTTTGCATCAGCAGGTTAAAGCATGGTTGCCAATTGCTTGTTGGAATTAAAGGATCTCAGAGAGCTGCTCTATTCATCCCCCTCACACAGTCACACAGACTGCTAGGCTTTAAGTCAGCCAAGGGTCTTATATTTCTAGCTATTTTGGTGCGTTCTGAAATTGTTTCTATTCTTAATATTCTGTAGTCATTAAATTACAACCAGCTGTGTCCTGTCACTGACTTTTTTGCAAACTGTTTTTAAAATGTAGTGCTTACAGTTCATAGATGTTTGGTTATCTGAGAGACGAATAATAAAGCAGCCTATAACGGAGCAGAGGGCAACCCATTATCTTGTCCTGTACTATTTTACAGTTAATATGAAATGCAGTCAAAATGTAGAAGGGTCTGGACACTGAGGAAAACTGATCATGAAAGAGTTTTAAGGCATAAAGGAAATTAAAGCATAAACTGGCTTTGCTTAAGTGAACAGGAGTGACATTTTGACATGTCATTTAACATTTCCCATATGGCTTCAACTAGAGTTTATTTGAAAGGTTTATTATTTGAAACCTTTCAAAACTTCTTCCTTGTGTGCAAAATGACCCTTTACAACAAAGGAGAAATAAAAAAAACCCTGTCATAAACCATTTGGCCATTAAAGCCATTTTAATTAAAGTATTGAACTGGCCTGTGTGTCTCCCAGGTGGGAAAGCCTGGGATGCTGCTTTTAAACAGCAGCTGCTGGCAGAGGCGTGTTTGCTGCAGGGAAGAGGTGAGATTAATCCCCCTGCTCAGACCTATCCCTGGGCTTCAGGGAAGCTCACTCAGTTCTGACCGCATGAATCTCCTTTCTGGTATGTAGTACACGACCACATGAAGATAAAGATTTTTAAAAATAACATCTGATGCTGAGGCTGTCAAAGTGTTTGTGCACAGAGCTCAAGCTGCTATGCAGGAGCATGATTTTCTAGCAGTCAGGAGCTCTGCTCTTTTTGAAGGTATGGGTCAGGAAGGGTATGGCATACTCAACAATCAAAACCAAACAGCTGCCTTTGAAAGCCAGGAGCCCAAATTGTGCAGATCCTAAAGTCTGACTATTTCCTTTCTTCTTCAAGAACAAGTTTCCACCCAAAGTTTAGGCTGCAAAACAGTGTTACTTGCTTTGTGTCACCATATGGCTTCCTGGGCAGTGGAAACTGTGGTGGGAGCTGTGTACAACCCAGATATTGGCTGGCACCTATCAGAAATAACTGAGAGTAGAGAGAAAAAAAAATTAAAAGAAAGGGGGGGTGGGGAATAAAACGAAACAAATTTTAAAACACAAGAAATTTGGATAGTTCTGCAAATAAGTAACCAAAAAGGAAGAATTTTGTACAAAGAGATATTTGCAATGAGTAAACAAGTAGGTTGCCCCTCTTCCCAAGTGACCTTCATCTGCCTCGCAGGGGAATTGCAGCCTTTATTCGTCCTTGAAAAGCATCCAGCTTTGCTGAGGAGAGGTGTTCCCAAAGGGCAGGGGAATGTAAAGAGAGGTCTTTTGCTGTAGGCTTGCAATGATCCATCAGTGCTCTTCAAGGGTGCTCTGGGCTGGCGTTTCAAAGGTCTTTCCTTTCCACCGCTGTGCGCTTGAAGTCAGGGGTTTCTGTTCAAGGAACAAAGGCAGAGCTAAATCCACCACAGACAAAACCCAAGGGGAGGGGAGTGTTTTCTACCACTTTGCAAAGAAAATTGATTTTTTTTGAAGTATAGAGCGCAACAGGCTCAGAGGACTGCTGCTACTTAGCTGTAAAAATACTGCTCCTATGTGGCTTTTGACAGACATTAATGTTTGCCTCCGTACATGTGTCAGAGGTAGGTTGACATGCTCAGGGCTCTTTCACAGTGGTCATTTCTGCAGCATTTATTGGGATCCAAGTTGATTCTATTGCACAGCACAGCTGAGTAACACCTGGCAAAAAACACTTTATTTTCCTCCTCTTTTTTTTTTCTTTTCTTTTTTTTTTTTTTTTTAAGTTATTCCATGCAAAAATACATAGCCCACTGAAGAGCAGCAAATGTTCTGAATCCCAGTGGGTAGCAAGCAAAACAGATAATTTCTTCTTTTACAAATTGTCTAACTTTTGAGAAACTGTTGCTGCCAAGCAGTTCAGCAAATAGACTGAGGCAGTTTGGGTTGGAAAATAAAGAAAGACAGTGACTAAGATCTTCTGCATTCCTTGTTTTCAGCAGAAAAAAAAAAAAAGAGTATGCTTCTTCAGAAAACAGAAGCCGAGGGAGAAGAAGCAGTGGTTTCATGTTTTTTTGTTTGGTTTTATTTAAAGATTTTTAAATGTGGATGGGACTGCAGTCAAGGTGATGATAGTTTCTTTAAGGAATGATATAGCCCATGTTAAAAAAACACACTTAGCAGGAGCAAAAAACTGAAAAATCCCAGTATCCTCAAACATGCTGAATTGTAGGGGAAAAACAAAATACACACATACACTTCTAACCATGAAGCATCAGTTCACACATGTTCTAATAAGTAGGTCAAACAGGAGCTATAAAACAACTGTATTGTGTGATAAATCAACCTGGCCATGACCGAGTCCTTCCCAGTGTCAGAGGCTTCCCTAATGTTCATATCCACCAAGTTTTGTTTCTTTTGTGAGTCATGACTTGGCATGCTTTCCTTCTCACGCCTCCACAGGTACAGCAGCAGGAGAAGCATGTCCCTGGCTGGCCAAACTCAGGGTGAGCTCAGTGCCAGTGGCAAGCATGGCTCCCTGGCCAGGCTGTGGTCAGAGGACCTCTGCCAGAGGGAATTTTATCAACAGCTGCGGCTCAGTTGGCTGGCCCCAAAGAGCTGATGTCTCTCTCCCTTCTTTGCAGGTGTGGCCCAAGTTCTCTTTCTTAGAGTGGGGTACTAAAGCCAAGGCATCAGACTGGTTACAGGGTATCCCTAACAGGACTTCAGCGAGCCTTGCTCTGAATTACTTCAGTGGTGGAGCTGCTGCCACTTCCCTTAATATTAATAATATTATTAATAATATTATTAGTCCATTGCAGGACATGATTCTGAACTGCATCCTCTCTAACAGGGATGGAAGTGCTTTCCTCTGCACCAGTATATTCAGAATTGTGGAGGTTGTGCACTGCTTTTTGTAATTGTTTTTTGTTTTTATGAATGGGTTTCAGGACTTTTTCTATACATTGTATTGACTCTTGTTTGGGTGTTAAAGGATGGGTTTCTGCTTGGGAACAGGGGAATAAGAGAACAAGTGTCCGAAACCCCATCGGCCTCTGAGAGCATGTTATTGGCAGTCATCAGGCATAGTGTGTCTAGGCTGAGTACTGCCTGTTTAAATGGGAACAGTGGTTTGGGAATTAGAAGAGAATTTGTAGTGCGACCATAAAAGAGGAGGTACAGCTCCAGAACAGTCAGCATGTGGATGTCAGGCTGATTTGCTAGGCATGAATCCACAACATCTTGACAATTACCCAAGAGTATGGTGCCCTGTGTGGGTTACAGCTTTGCACTTTATGATTGACTCCTGGTATTTATGCTTTCCTTATCCCTCTTAGCTCAGTAAAGTTGCAGTGGCACAGAGTAATACTTGATAGAGTAGCAGGAGGCAAGGTGCTAGTGCCAGAGCTTTACAGTTAAGAGTTTTGACATAGAGGGGTGGCAAGTTACAGGACCCCAGCCCCAACTTTTATAAGGCTGTTCTTGCTTGAATATAGTAATAAGGACTAGTGATGGGCAGAAATATTTTATGTCCTTCCCCCACACCCACCGATGCCCCAAGTCTGCTCCTGCCCTTCCTGATCCTACAGCAGGAGGAGATGGGCTGCAAGGACTTTGGTGCTGGGGGATGGTGCAGCTGGGAATTTGGTGCACTATGCAGAGCATAGGAAAGGGGCACAAGATTAGAACCGAAGATACCTTTGCATCACTGCGTGATTTTGTGCTTTTTATTTGGATCCAGCAGACTGAGACTCGATGACTTTGGGAAAGCTGTGTATATCAGTCATGGCTGCTTCTGTTGATACTGCTCACCTGTTGGCCCAGTCCTTGTGAGCAGCTGGGCTCCTCTAGACCCCGGGACAGACAACAAGAAGCAGAAGGTACTGAAAGCAAAGATGGGCCTCCATAATTTGAAGACCTTTCAGCTGCAATGGCTTTCTCAGCATTTTTAAAGGAATGCCACCTAAAGATGAGATTTTATGCAATGTTTAAGTCCGTAAGGCTAACATCAAAAACAGTAAAAATATATCTTTTGGGGATGCTTCTTATAAATCCAGGATAATCAAATGTTGGAGGCAAAATACAGCCCATGGATGAATGGATCTGAACCATTGATGGCAGTTCCTGTGTCCCTACAAGACAGAATACTGTAACTGAGAGCCAGAGGAAGCTAAGCAGTGGGGACAGACAGCAAAGGCCTCTAGAATTTATTACTGCTTAGTTTACTGCAAAAAAAAATCTGCAGTCTTGCACAAATGCAAATAGGAGGCAGGCAGCTCAGCATAAGCTATGGAAGGAATGGAAAGCAGGCAGGGTATTAAATATGAGATGAGAAATGTTATTATTATGGCTTTAAGAGAAATAAACAACTTTTATGATGTGATTTTAATTAGAAAGTCAGGAGAGGGAATTCTAAAAATACTACTCAGAGATTTGTACTAGGAATCACTGAAATGCATCTACAAAACCAGCGTGGGGCTGCTAAGGATGTTTGTGTGGGTATTGATAAAATATTTGGAGAGAACGAGCTAACCTAAAAGTGCTGGCCCACTCCCATTATCTTTTGGGATCAGACACTTTGTCACCTGAGGTTGATCGCCATTGCCTTGTGCAGTGGTTACGTACACCTGGTAGAACAAGATGTGAGATGGTGTGGAAAGTGCAGGTCATATCACCACCAAACACTTGGCAGGATTTACTCACAGCCTGCCCACATTTCCTGGTGCAAAGAGCTGATGCCCTGTATCCTCTGCCTATATCCCAACAACTGGAACCTAAAGCTGTCATAGGAATTTCTGATACATAACTTTCTAGGAAACTTCTCCCTTTGGTGCTGTCTCTGCATTGCTCAGCTTCCTCCACTGGGTTCTCCATGTCAGGAGCAGTCCAAAGGACCTTTACATCTCCTTTACAGGTATTAAGGCTGCTCTTGGCCCCCCAAAGAGGAAAGCTGTGTTCTGCTAAGGCTCCCACATCCCCCAGCACAGCTTTGATGCCCTCACTGAGTCTCTGAAATCTGTCTCATTTTGTGGTGTGGATATCCACCACCAGAGAGTTTCTCAGAGGGCAGAGAAGTAAATGACTTTTCTGACGGTTTCATATGATCTCCACAGCCTGTGAAAAGCCAGAGACATCTGCAGAAGAGTATTTTTGCTACACCTTTCTTTTCAGCCTTCCTATCTGTGGTGCCTTTACTAGGCAGAAGATCTGAGCATCTTGGACAAGAGCCTACTTGATCATTCCTTTGTGCATCCTCCTCATACACTGGGCAGGAAAGACTGTTCACTTTTCTCCAAAGAACACTTTGGGACATCATACACCCTCTGCTTGTTTCTCCTCAGGGTATTCTGACCTTTTAAAGAAAAGGAATTCAGAATGCAGCTGGATTGCAAGAATTACTCTGCTTGTCTCCACCACTTCTGTTTGCTAACAATGCCTGTACTTAGATAAACAATAATTCAAAATAATAGTGAACATAGATTTGTGTGATTTGTTCCAAAGCATGAATGTACAAGTGGTGTGCTGTTAATGCTAGGACAACAGGCAGATAGTAGACGAATAATAGGGCTACTTACAACTGAAATGTGATCCCAGACCCATTTTTCTTCTAACAGGAAAATTATAAGGTCTGTCATGATTCAGAAGGATTTGCTGTTGTGCTTCAGCCATGAGCAAGGGCAGATTTATCTCTTGGTGATTCCAACACACAGTGTTCCTAGAGGAATATGTCCTGTTCTTCATGGGATGTTTTGCTCCGGAGAAGATTACAACCTCAGCAGAAGGTGGTCTTCTATTTACTTCCAATGTTTCATTTAAGATAATAGTAATTTTTCAGGAGAAGACCAAATCCTACTGATGACTTTCCCCTCACTAAAAAGTCATGCCAACTCATAGGTTGTTTTTGGACAGGCTTTGCCAGCTGCATTTGGGTCTCGTTTGAAACCGGGAGTTCCAGTCTCTCTTTCAGCTGCAGTACAATGTTGAGCAAGCAAAGGACTTCTCTTGAGGGACTGCTGCCTGCCAAACTGAGCCCACAGGGAATGAAAGATATCCTTTCAGCACAGCTTCTGAGGAGCACGGTCCAACAGAGCAGCCTGTCTCAACGATTTGTAGTGAGATAAAAACACGGGCTGAGCTCCCCTTTCCTGCGGGCTGTGTGCTCTGTAGGTATCAGTAGGGTGAGTGTTTGTGCTGACAGCCTGCCACTCAAACTGCAAACACATGCACTCCAAGGTCATCAAGTCACTTATAGGAAGTGAACCAGAATAAACAGCCTCTTTAGCAGGCTTTACTTTCTAGCAGAACACTCCAGCTTTGCTCTCCAGGGGAAGTTGCCTGCGGTGGGGCACCTGGGGATTTATCTGGCTGTGGTTCAGCTGACTTACACGCTTGGTCTCCTCTCCCACATCTGCTTCCTCTTCCACCTCACGCTTGGCACCTTCTCCTGGCAGGCGAGCACAGGGGTTCTGAGAGAGCCAGTTCCCTGCTCTCTGGGTTCAGGTAAAAACTGTATTGGTGATGTTATCCTAGATTGAGTTTTCCCAGCATTTTCCTCCTGTGAAATTAACTTGTTAAGGTGGCTTGCTCTTCCATGAGATACTGGGGGAACCCCCTGCCAGGATCGTTGTATACAGTACATCCCTGATTTTAACTGGGATTTTTTTTCTCTGAAAAAGCTAGGTGTACTGTGGTCTTGGGGTTTGCAGAGGGGAGTGGGCTGCTATATTTGCCTCTGCCCCATGGGTGACAACAGCATAGCGCTGCTCGGGCCAATGCTGAGAGCACAATGACTTGTCTTGTGCAAGGCCATCTGACAGGAAAGGAAACAGGCCTTTTTTCTTACTTCCCACTCACTAAAACAAAGGATTGTTCACAAGGTCTCATGCTTTTTCCCAAACTCTGTTTCTCCATGGACAACTGCCACAGTCCAGCATGTACTGATAGCATCAAAGTTTTCCTTGGAAACCGTCCAAAGGATTCAGCTCAATGGACCACACAATTATTCATACACTGTTTGGGAATGATCTGCCTGAATCAACCAGACTGTTTTTGTTTTCTTCTGTTCTGTGACATTGACCTCACACTTCTCTCAACCACCAGAATGCAGTTAGCATTTTTCATCTCTTCGGCAGCCAAATTTTATTCTTTGGGCTTCATCTGTGCATTGAATGGCCAAGATAGTTCGTGTTCAGCCTGGAGAAGAGAGGGCTCTGGGGGGAGCTTAGAACAGCCTTCCAATACCTGGATGGGGCCTACAATAGAGCTGGGAAGGGACTTTTTCTGAAGGCATGTAGTGAGAGAACAAGGGGGAGGGATGACTTTAAACTGGTTTAGATTGGATATTAGGAAGAAAATCATTACTGTGAGGATGCTGACACACTGGAACAGGTTGCCCAGACAGGCTGCAGTTGACTCATCCGTGACAACATTCCAGACCAAACTGGATGAGGCTTTGAGCAACCTGGTCTAGTGAAAAAGCCCCTTTTCACGGTGGGGCTGTTGGAAATAGAAGATCTCTGAGGTCCTTTCCAATCCAAAACAGATCCTATGATTACTAGGTATACCTGCACCCATCTACATGCACCTCCTGGAATAAACCAAGCCTCATCCTCCAAGATTAACCTTGCTTATGCTCACTTTAAAAAAATACTTAACAGTTAAATGTGCCTGAGCAAGGAGGGAATATTTAGAGAGGTGAAAGTCCAAGCAGTTCTTCAAGACTTGCTGCAGGTCTGATCATGCAAACACAGAAAGATGGGACAGAAACAATCAGTGGCTAAACTCAGTACCTGAGAGACAAACTTTGAGACATCCTTTTTTCAAGTTGCAACAAACTTCTCCATGGTGTTCCCTAACCCTGAACATTAATCCCATGAAAAGCTGGGAGAAAAATTGCATAAATGTCGGATGGCTTGTTGGGTAAGCATCTTATCGTGCTTTTCTGCAGAGACTGTTATTTGAAACCTCCCAGAAGAACTAATCATGATGTTGTAGGGCCCATAATGGGGATTTAACCTTCACAGTATCCTGTTGTGTATCATGTTTTTTGCTCTATCCCTAACATATTGGTCTGTGACTTCACCCCTTTCTGAATGTGATTTACAGGGCAGCATCTGCTGAAAACCAAGAGGGAATTCTGCTTTTCTAGCTGGCCTCAGGCTGTAAGGTAGAAGGCTTCATTGTCCAGTATACTGACAACCTGTACTTTCACATGCTTCTGCTGTAACACAAATTTCTGCATCATTTCTATTGCTGTATGATTTTTTATCTTGATGGGTGTGCTATTGGGACAATGCATTTGTCTTGCAATATCTTTATTTGACTTTGGATATTTTCTTCTGCTGGTAAGGACAAGATCTGAAAAATGGTTTGGATGTCTCATATTTGGCTAAGAGTTTCCAAAGCTGCAGACTGGGCCTTTTGCTACCTCACAGTCTGCCCACCACGTGCCAAGCAGCAGTGACTGCTGGAAGTTACAGTCAGTGGGGACAGTATAGCACTGTGTAGTCACGCAGGGGCATGCCACTCTGATAAGTCTGGAGGGCAATTCCACAGGGTTTTTCCTTAGGAAACTGCTGAAATAATATTTTTCTACATGGGAAGGAAAAGAGCCTGGAAGTGGTGCTCCTTCCAAAGTTTGGTCTTGTTCCTACCAAGTTTTACTCCATCTTGATTTACACTGCATTAGAAATAACTCTGTTTCCATTAAGATCTCATGGCTAAATATGCTAAAACAAACTTGATTGCAGTTAAAATTACAGCATGAATGACTCAGAAAAGCTGCTTATTGGTAAAGGGTTATTCTGTTATGGACAACTGGTGTAATACAGATGTCTCTTCAAGGAGTACCTGTAGCAGAAGGAAATCAAAAGCAGCACCTTGTGGGGAATATGTGTCCTTTGGTACTGTCCTGGATTGGAGCTTATAGAAGAACATTTTTACATTCATCTGAATGTTTTTACATTCAGATTACAGATTAAATTTACATTTTTACATTTGTCTGAATATGTTGCAATTTAAGTGTGCCCTGGGATGTGACTATCATTGTTTGTGTTTCTAGAAGTATTTGTTAGCAAAATGAAGCTTGAGTGTCAGGCTCGAGCTGTGGGAGCTGCCATGTACTCTTTGCCACTGCCTTATTCTGTGGCCTTGGGCAAGTTCTGTAATTACACTGGGACCTTGTTTCCCAGCCCTGAAACTCGAACAATAAACATCTCCCCACTCACACTAGTTTTCTGTTACACTTAAAGCCAGCCACTAACTCTGCCTGTCCCCTCTGAGCCTTCAGCATTAATTTTGGTGAAGCTGTTCATTGTGATAGGGGCTCCTGTGGATAAGGGTAGCAGTGAGCTCTGAAGTGACCAGCCAGCACTCAGAGATGTGTGAGGGAAAGACACTGTGTGATTGAAAACAACTAATTACATTATTATTAAGTTATTGATATTTCCCACTGAAAAGGATCAGTATTCAGAGCCTAGTGCATTCTCACAAGAAATAAATGGGATATAGCATTTACATTCATTTTTCTGAGAGCTCAGTAGGTCCTCAGCCAAGGCAGTGAATGACTTAAAATGGTATTTAAAACATAGTTACTCTGATTATATAGGAATATATGAAAAAAAAAAAAAAAAAGCTTGAAATTTTTGGAAAGTTTATCTTTTTTTTTTTTTTTTTTTTTTTTTTTTTTTTTTTTTTTTTAATGTAAGGTGTTATTTTTCTCAAATTAAGCAATAAAAGCTTATACCTGTAGGGTAATTTTTTAATAGCTTAAATATTGTGCACTTTACCTCTCTGAACTGAGCTGTGGCCTCATTAAGATGCAGTGAGCACTTTCCCAATTATACTCTCACTCTTACTCTCCCTCCTTCCTTTGACTACTGTGATGTCGAGGTTTACGTAGGTGTGGATCTTCAAAGAGACAAGAGCAGTTGTTGATTGCTGTGAAGTTGTTTATTGCATGAATACATCAGTCTTGAAGGGAAAAAATTCAGAGTATTAAAGTCCATGCTAAAGCTTTCTGGCACAGAGTCCTCAGGAGCAGCAGCAGCAGCAGCAGCAGCTCCCGACACATTTCTACTTCTTTTTCTTCTTTTTCTTTTTCTTCTCCTTCTTCTTCTTCTCCTTCTCTTTCTTCTCCTTCTTCTTTCTTTCTTCTTCCTCCTCCCTCTTCTTTCTTCTTCATCTCTCTCACCCCAGTATAGGGGATTTCATTCATAAATCATTCAATCAGCTAAAACCACTATTTTAAAACATTATTCCTACCCCTATGTCATGGTTTCAGTTTGAAGCCACGCAGAAATACCAATTATGTGGTTTAGGTTTGCCAATTTTAGATTTTTTTCCCAGCCAAAGCCCCAAATAATGTGATGTAATATTTTTAGCTGTGAGATAGGATTAGGAGAAAAAACCAAAGCAGGCCTAAACATGAAAGGATATAAAGAAAACTTTACTAACAGAACAAAGTAATAAATAACAAGAAATCAGAATAAAACCTTCAGAACACCTTTCTTCTTCCCTCCCCACACCTTCTTTCTTTTCAACCGACAATGTACAGAAAAACAACACCCAGAAATCTCATTCAGTTCTCCATCTCTAAAATAGTCTTTCTTCAGTTCACTTAGGGAGAAAAGTATCTTTTGCTAATGCTGTGGAGAACTCTTTACAAGGAAAGAAGTTCTTGGGGTTTTGATTGTCATGAACAATAGGTGCCCAAGATCTGTATTTGTGAAGCTCTTCCCATCTTTCACAGTTCTCCTCACAACTGTGCTTCTGGTCCATGTCAACTCATTGGGGTGTTATTTTAAGGATTTTCAATCATAAAATTAAACTTCATTCATCTCTGGGAACAGAGGTCTTCACCTTTTATTCCTGGGGCAAGATTTCTTATTTTTTTCTTTGCTGTTCAAGCTTCTCATTGGATTACAGCTGTTTCAACATCTGTTTTGCTGTAACACTGGTGCCTCTGCTCATAATTGTAGTTAGAATGCTACATCCCCCCAAAGCATTCTATGAATTTGCAGGGGAAAAAACAAAGTCTGATATATCAAGTACATGTTCACCATCGCCTCCCAAAAGAATTTTAGCCCAAGCATTAAGGCAACTTTTTGACCCCTTCTCTGTAGAATTTGACTTCTTTACTGACCTCAGAATCCCATGTTGTTGTCTCTATGTAGCTTTATCTTACCTTATTCCTGGTTCAGCAGAGAATTAGTGTTCATTGGGTCATTTGTTCTAAAGCTGTATAGGATGAAACAATTTTTACAGAGTCCTGCAGCGCTGAACAGTTAATTTGGTCCAAGTTCTGCATCAGGAACATGGCTGACTGTGCCTTTTTTCTTAGCCACACGGTCCCCACAGGCATCTTGCAAGCCATGCCTGGCCTGACTCTGCTGCGGTTCTGGAAACAGGAAAAAAAACCTGCTGCTGAGGCTTTTGTTTTTCCCTCTGCAGCAAAGCTGGCTCGAAGTGGCAGAGCAAGTGAAGCTCATTGCGAGCTGTGTCGAGGTCGCTGCGGCCGCCCGGCACCTTCCCGATGCCGGTGACGAGGCCGCCCTTGGTCTGGAGCGGGGGCGCGGCCGCTCCCGGCCTCGGGGCCGCCCCCAGCACCGAGCACGGGGCCGCTCCCGGTGCTGCTCCCTGCTGCACAGCTGCTCCCGGGGCCCATACAGCCTCCGGCCGGCGGGGCCCGGTGGCTCTGCTGGGACAAAAGAGCGGCGGCTCCCCCGGGCAGAGGCCCGGCCCCGCCGGGACAGGGCCCTGCGGGCTCCCCGGGGAGGCTCGGCAGCGCTCACCGCCCCTCCGGGCACGGGCAATCCCGGCCGGGCCGAGCGGGGCTGGGCTGGCCCGCACCAAGCCCACCGCCTCCTCAAAGGCTCAAAAAAGAGCGCTACTCTTGGGCCTCCCTGTCCTTAAATGTGTGTTTGCAAAGGTGTATCCACCCTTTTCATTGGTTTATTCCTGTGTCAGTATTAGAAATTAGCCATGCAGGGCCGAAGCAGGACGCCCTATCAGAGCTCAATTCTAAAGTACAAAAGTAGTGTTAGTCCTTACACAGAATTTATGCATTTTTTTTTCTATCTATTCACATAAATGGTTCTATCTGTTTTATCTAGGAATGCAAGCAATGTTCTGCTGTGTTTTCGTTATGTTTGGAGCTAAGTTACTGAACTTTAAACTAGGCTTTAGGGCTTTTTAGTCTCTTAAGGCACTTAAAATATGTTGCTACTTACTTAAAACTAAAATTTACACTTCTACTTCATGTCTGTGTGGCTTAATATATTTTAGTTGTCTCTAAAGGCTTTAATTCAATCCCTGCATTCTTTTCTCTCTCTGAGGGACTCAGAGAGTCTTCTATTTTATGCACTCCAACACTGTGGAAATAAGCTGTTCTAGACAACACTGCAGTCTGCATGTATTTTGTCATTTCTGTGTTAACACACAGGGATACAGATTAACAGTTTGGCTATTCATCAAAGATTATCTCTGTATTGAATAGTCATTACTATTTCAGCTGCCCTGCAAAAGTAACACCAAATTCTCAAATAAACAGAAGGAGAGCTGCTGAATTTCACTCTAGCACTGGTACATGCCACTATGTATTTCTTGCCCTTTTTACTTCGGTTGAATAATTCCTTCTAAGTATGTTCCATACCCCAGTGACTGCCACAGTATGCTGCTGAGCTAAGTGAGCAGTGCTCCATGGATGACAAATTGTGGGACTGTTGAAAATTCTTACTACACTAAGGTGACCAAGAGCTGGATTTTTGGAGGTACGGGATCACTAGCAGGTATAACAAGGGAGTTAGTAACTTGCTGTGGTAAAGCACTGCTCCTTACTCCAAAGCATTATGTAGTTTTGCCATTTTCTACTAAAGCATCTGTACTGGAGGGTGCCGAGGGGAAGATGCTGAATAAGGGAGTGATATCATCTGTTGTAGCATCTCATTTTATGAAATATCAAAACCGAAAGTATCTCTTGGTGCTCCAGCTATGCTAATTATTGTAATGTGGCCACAAATTGGCAAACAGTACACATTTGGTAAACTGGCACGGCTGGAGGAAACTGCACTGATGTATTGCTGCTTTACAGTTTATTCTCCCTGGGAAGAAAGTAAACAGAGACAAAATAGACTGCTGTACTTTATTCGTATTCCAGGCATCTGCATTTTTCCAGGGCTAGAGTTTCTCAAATCCTCATGAACCATCCTGAGATCATAACTGGCAGAATATGAGAATTGGACAAGCAACTGATGTAGAAATTTATAGCACTTCTTTAGTAGGGACACAGGCAAATAATAATTATTTTTGGTGGACTCTTAGCGCTTGCATATAAGGGAATCCCTAGAAACACTGCAAACCAAAAGACAGAGATGACCTTTAAGGAAGAACTGTGGATTAGTCTCCCCTAGCTTCTCCACTCTGTGTGATATGAAACCTGCTATTTCTCCATGAATATTTGTTTAAAGAAGAGAAATTAATGTCGGCTCTGCCGGGAAGGGGCCTGAGAGGTATCAGGCCAGGATAACTGGGTCTAACCCAGAGAGGTACTCTCCTCAGAGAATGCCTTCCAGGGAGCCAGCGGCTTTCCCTCGGCTAGCCTAGGGGTGCCTTAGCAGGGTAGTAGCCACGGCGGGCTACAGTGAATTCAGCTCAGTGAGTTCAGCTCAGTGAGTTCAGCTCAGTGATCCTGCAAGGCAACCCCTTTACAGCCGGCACGGGGAGAGAGATGAGGGACTCGTATGGCCATTCCGCAGGGGGTAACTTTATTGCCAAGTACCCAACGAAGGGAAGCCAGTGATGAGAAATCCCTAAAGTCTGGGGAAAAGTACAGAGGTTTTTATAAGGGTACATAGGTGGGTGTGGGGGGTTACAAACCAATGGGTTCCAACAGATCTACATAAAATCCCTCAAAGAATTGTGGGTCTCCATAACCAAAGAGTGTTCTTCTTATCTAGGGGGTCTGGAATTTGTTGTTGTGCAATGCTCCTTATCTCTTCAGGAGGCCCGCTTCCCCATCCCAGGGGCCTCCCTCCACGGCAGCGCCGCGGCGGGCCTGCCAGATCCCACAAGATATCATACTAATCCTTCAGGATCAAATAAGCAATAGAGAATTTCAGACAATTTCCCCAAGACAAACTTGATAATAGATGTTAGGAAGGTACATTTCTTTCTGTTCCACTCCCTAAGATGATGGATGAGTAATGCCAGTTTGTGTTTTGGTAGTGCATATGTCTGTGTTTGTTCATTTAAAGAAAACAAGACTTAAATTTTTATTGTACAATAAGTTAAAAGGGAAAGAATGGAAAAGTAGATAGCCCTCTGGTTTGGTACCCAGAGCAAACCTCTAACTCATGTTGAGGAAAAATCTCCTGGTCAGCAGCCAGGAACTTAGTATTCCAACAGGTTTATTATCATGTTTGTTCTACAGTAAAAGATAGTATGAAAACAAGAGTCGCTCAGGGACATTGCATTTTGCTGGAACAATGCAAGAACATTCTCAAGAGGGCTTCTCATTGTGCAATACAGTGTTGTGCACTTATCCAAGCTTTAACAAAGGAAAAAATTCCAGTACTCATAAATTTGTCACAGCTTATGTAAGATGTGCAGTGATACCAGACCAAAATCTGCTTCTGTGTGAAGATGAGACACCTAGAAAAATACCATTTTTTCCCAGTGGAGCAACTTTGAATTTACATGAGAGAAAATCAGCACCAAATTCAGCCCATTGTCTTCTTTCTATCTTGTTCTTGCTTTTAAGGCATAAAAGACAACTACATTAAGTTCTGTCTGAACTGCTGCCCCCAAACCGGTCTATTGTAAAAAGGGCTGCTCCACTCTCAGGACATATGATTGGCACTTTGCTAAAAAATTACAAGCAAATTTTAAAAATGCAGGTCTCTAAAGTACATTACTGAAATCTTGTTCAGGTTATTAAATGAAAAGGCATTTTCATTAAGATGGAAATCCTGGCCCTTCTGAATTCAGTGACAAGCTTTCTACTGGGTTGGTGGGAGCCTGGGTTCTGGAGGCTCACTTGGAACAGAGACTAGACAGAGCAAAAGGATAAAGCAGGTATTTATTAAAAGGCCTCAATGGGCTACACAAGGGTCCAGCTGGACCACACCTAAGATGCAACCCAAAAATGGTCACAAAATGGACGACCTATCACAAGGTCTCCCACTTTTATAAGTTCTGGTCCACTAACATATTAGAATCAATTGTCCAACCATAGATTCAGGTTTTGAAGCTCCATCCTCCTGTTTTTTCTTCTCACTTCACTGTGGTGTTCATTCTTGTGCCTGAAAGTTGTCCTTGGTATCAAACTAGAGAGGAAATTGTTTTGTCTATCTACTCTGTGAAGAGAGCTTAGTAGCACTAAATATGAAACCTAAAACTACCTTCCAAAACAGCACAGAGTCTAAAAACTATAAAAGCTAAAACTTAAGGCATCACATTCATCCATATTGTAACGGCATCACAGTTCATTCTCCAGGGGAAACAATGAAGCTTCAGGGAAAGATTATGTTCTCCTTAAATTTCGCCTTTCTGAGTGATTCTTGCCCCCTTCAAATAGCAGAAAATCTGAGCATGGATCCCACTTGTAGTTTATGCTCTTACATAAGGAAATAAATGGTAAAAAGAACAGGGCAGAAATCCCTTCTTATTGCTTAATAAGTGGTTTTGATTTCAGAGCCAGCAAAGCCAGTAGCTTTAATTGAATGAGTAACGTTTTTCCACTATTCCTGATCTTCTGTAAATTAATTACTAAGTGTTTTCAGCAGCACCCATCTGTGACAAGTGTGATTAGAAGGCTGAGTCAGTTATGAGTTCACCCCAAATTTATACCAAATGCAACAGGAGAGAGGGAGCAGCTGCCTCAAATGCAAGGTGAAAAGATTTTGAAGCTACTTCATGTCCCCAAGTAAGCAGACATACAACATGAATATTTGTCCTATGAATCACATTGTGCATAACAATTGTTTTTGTATGGTTTGCTTTGCAGAATAAATAAAGCTTGCTTAGGTTATTTTGTCCCCAGTAACTTTGCTAAAACCATAAAGCCACTTCTGGCCTTTATGTCCCCTTGTTTTCAGATCCTAATTATTTTTTTCCCCCTATCTTTTCCAGAACTCTTCTCAAGGGTATTTCATTTAAGGTCTCCTTTCTATCTCACACAAATAGATGACTAAATGTAACATCTCAAAGGAAACTAGTTCTGAACTGCTCATCATCTAGGGAAAACATTTTGAAAGGTTCTTGAGAGCAAACTGTAGAGAGAAATCGGTACTCATAGAGCTAATATAACTACATGCTGTGAGGATACTGGGTTTGGAAAAATATACTGCTTTCAGAAATTCCAGAAATGAACTGCTGCAAAAAATGTGATGCTTTTGATTACATATTGTATTGTTTAAGTCTAAAGTGCAACTCTGTCATTTCTTTGATCCTTAGTGAAGACCATAGACATTGTTCAGTGTTGGTTGGGAATAATGAAGTTTTTCTGATCCTATAGAACTGTACTGGTGTTCTGTTTTTCATGTAAGTGTGTGTACCCAAACTACATTAAACCATGACAGTGTGTATGACATCCCACATCAAACAGGTCTGTTTCAGATCCATGACTGCAGCGGGCAGCCAAGGACCAGACCCCCAGATGGAAAAAAACATTTGAGGCCTCTTGATTTTAATGTGTGGCTGCTGAGCCACACTACTCCAGCATCCAGCCTCATCTTGGTAGGCAACTAATTACAGCAAATAATTAGGTTTTCTCATCCTCACCAGATCCATTCAGTGATATGTTTCTAGTACTCATTCCACAATAGGTTGCCTGCACCCTCAAAAACTGTTCAGAAGCCCCTCCCTCCTAGCAACCCTAACAAGCAATTAGCATCATCTGTCAAAAAAACCCTAAAAACCCAAAAAACTAAAAACCAAAAACCAAATGCTATTTGGCATATTATCTTCTGAGGGGGTGAAAATAGATCTTTCAACACCTTTGTATTTCACAGAGAGCCTTCAGGGTCCCTCTTTTTACTTATGAAAGTCTACCTCACAATGAGTAGGGAACCCGTAACAACACATGCTAATTGTGGTACATCACAAAAGAACAAACGTCTAGCACATGTGTCCTTAGTCTACCTCTAGGGGAAAAAAACAAACTACCAAGCCAAAACCCCAATGATTTCCAAGAACGAATGATCACCTTCTCTGTACCAGACTCTCTGTTAATTACAGCACAGCTAGTCTCATTCTGCAACAAAAACTGCATCAAATTGTGTGATACAACCAATGTGAACACATTTTTCCCACTTTTCTTTAGCTACCTGTATTTTTAGTAGACATTGTTTTGATACTGTGATTATAGAAAGCAAGAAGAGCCAGAGTCATTCCCTGGAAAAATACTTTTAAAGTGCTTCAACAACTTACTTGTTTCCAAACTACAACTTTTAATAGGCTATATTAACAGCTTAGAAGTGGAAAAAAGGACAATTTTGAAAAGTGAACTGAGGGATGGTTTTTAGAATTGTCTGTTGGTGCTGGGAAACATAGACAGTCTTTTTTTGGTCTAAGCTTAAAAGACATACTTGGGAGTGAAGGGTTACAATATAAAGTCTCTTGTTCTGTTATACAAAAGTTTTTCTGGTTTCTCCTGCTCATGTGTCTAGGACCTTATTCTAAACTTTATGTGGGATTGATGCCAGTGAGGGGACTGTTTGGGTTTTCTGAAAACAAAGTCATAATTTCATAAATTCCAAGTTGAGGATGACAGGGAATGAGGGGATGAAGCTGTGTGTATGACACATACACTCCAGAGTGAGTGGCTCTTCTATTTTGGTTAGAGCAGCTGATTCCCCCAGAACTTCCATGGGCAAGATGTCAAGGTGAGACAGTGAGAAGAGATGGTACCTGTGCTGCACAAACGTTCCCTAACTGCCATGAAACAATGTATGCAGTGCTTGATGGTGCAAAAAAAGCCCTCTGAAAGCCATTATCTGCTTCCTGAGGACACTGCACTCCTGTGAATGCACAAGCTGGCCAAGAGAGCAAGTAAGCAGTGATTTTTCATAAAGCACCTGGTACAAGAAAGCATCCCTGGCTGGGGTCATTGGTTTGATCTCCAGTGGAATAACAGTTCAGAGCACCAAATAAACAAGCAACTGCCAGCAGATTCCCATATAAGAAAGAATTTTCTCTGATATACTCAAATGGCAGCTTGGAGAACTCATCAACAGTGAGCACAAAGTTCCTACCAATGTGTAGGATGAACCAAAGATGCATTTTATCTGCTGTATAAAAAGGGCTCGGATTTTGTGTTGTGATGCCCGCATCTTGCTGTTTTATTGATGACTGTCAGTGTCAGAATCTGTGAATTTCTATAGTGGGACAGTGCCAAGTCATGGGAAGGAAGAGCCTGGGAGGAATAAAACCAAAGGAATAAAACTGCCTGGCTCTTGTCAAAACAACCCTTTGATGATAAGTGACAAAAAATGGGAAGGAAGGGGGTGACAGAGCTGCTGCCTTTCTGAGATAAAATAAGCCTCCTCACTACATGATTCTGAAATGCAAAAGTGTGAACAAATGTGGTTCCCAAGGAAAAGAATAAGATGACCTGATGGCTGCTAAAACAACAAGATAAATGATTCAAATGAAATGAACATAAAGAACAGCATAGTGAGAGGAACGATATTTAGAGAAGTGTGCATGAGCAAAAGGGAAAACTGCTGTGACAAAATTAAGAATAATTCTATCAAGACAGTGGGCTAATCTTCTGCACAAGAATGAGGTTCAACATTGTGGGACTCACAAAGTGGATTTAATATAATGATTTAAGAGACTGAAATGTTTCTATGGAAATTGTTCTTTGCCCTCCTTTTCAGGCAGTGCCAAGAGAGAAATCCACAGCAGAGGAGATATGAAAAGAAAAGAAAAAAAAAAAAAAAAAAAAAAGGAAGAAAAAAAAGAGAAAAGATGTTTTTAAATCATCTCCATGATGAAACATTTCCTAACAATACCAAGAACCATATAACCATATACAGGACATTTAAATAATTAGTGAGCACCAAATACTGTTCAAAAGACCCACATTAAACAGGCCGACTTCATTCATCTCTTCCATCTGAGGAGATTTCTAGGGATATACAATGGAAGAGGAGGGAGAGGCATTGAGGTATGCACTGGAAGATAGTTAAATGTATGAAGAGCAGGACACATTAAAAAAGTAGTGATAGAAAAGCCCAAGCAACATGGTTGGAGCACTGAGCAAAACATACAAATAAAACTTTTGGACTTAGTATAGACGAACAAAGCCATATACTCCATCAGCTTGTTTTCTGCTGTTGTTTGATTTCTGTTATACTAAAGGAAATGCAGTTTAGTTACATCCTCTGTAAATCGGCGAGTCTGTGTCAAAGATAACAGATTTTGCTTTAGTATCTCTTTCTAATTAAAAAAAACAAAACAGTTGCAATTACTGAAATATTTGACTAATGGTACAGGACACAACATAAAGTCAGAGCTAAAAGTAAGATGTAGATGATAAAACCAGCAACAGGACAAACAGGGTATGGACAGAGACCTTATCTGATAGCTTTATTCTTGTCAACATTGCAGCAAAGCAAGTTAGTTTTCTTTTAATTATCAATATTTTTTCCAAACAAGTATTTGCCTTTCTCCTCACCTGCAGCAATAGGGAAGCAGGTAGGTACAGACAAAACTTCAGCCACATCAAAATTCTAGGTCCAGTGAAGCATTTCAGGCTAAGGCTTGAGCACCCCATGCCTCTAGTGTGACCTGATATTGAAGTGTGGGAACTGCCATCTGAGAAGCTCATGTTTGAGGCATGGCAGATCCTACATGCTACAGAGGAGGCCGGTGAACATTCATCAGGAAGAAACATTGAGGTTGGAAGAATACAGCTTCCTGCTGATAGAAAGCAGGGATTCTCCACAGCAGCACTGAGCCTTAATGTCTTTCCAACTTGGTGGCCCAACAATGTGGAGTTGCTGACTTCATGCTTCTTGCAGAAAGCTCTTATCCTTTCTCTGCTGAACTCCTCACCAGGCTTGTAGGCTTCATTTTCCCATGGAAAAGAAATGAAAAAAGGAGTCAAGTTCACACATCGGATCAGCTGCCATCCTCCAAATGCCAGGGAATGTATCTAACTGAATGATATAGCAATGACTGGGAGCTGTTCTCAACAGAGATGTACCTAAGATGCATATATATTAAGACAAAAACTGTGGGGAAGAAGGGAAGAAAACCAAACTGAAACTGATATAATCTCTAGCACGATCAATCTTTCTAGAATTTTGCCAGCTAAAAAATCTGTGAGGGGGAAAATTTCACAGGAAATAGCACCATTGAAAATATGTTTCTGAGAGAATTGTCAGTTATTTATGAGTTTTTTTTAAAAAAACATGATTTCCTTTAGAAGGTTTATATTACTCTTTATTAATGAGTGTACTGTAGATATCCATAGGAGTAATCTGGACTCTACAATATTGTCTGAGCAGTTCTAGTGGGCAGGCTTGATATGGTTAGCAAGGTCAGCCTGCAAAATCCTTCCTACATTTTTTGTATTCTCTCCCTCTGGATTCTTTGATAAAGTACGCATTGTATATAAGCACAAGACTATGGCTTATCAATTCTGTTCCATTCCTTAGGAAACAATCGGCAAAACCTTGTGAGCTGTCTTCTTGCTGTTTTTACACCACAGCAATTCTTGCAGCAGAGGATTGCAGTGCTGATTTTAGCATAAATCATTAGTCATTATTTCTTTCGGCAGAGACTTTGACAGCTTGCTGTAGTGTAGTGTAGTGGAATATTCCACAGGATGACAAAGCAAACATATGTTCAAGGATCTGTGCAAGATGCTAATTGCAACAGGGCATGAGGACAGGTGTGGGAACATGGTGTAGTACACTACTTTCAGCGACACACAGACCATTCCATTCTCCAGAGGTCTTGCACTTCATTTATTTTTGGGAAGATATTCTGTAAAACTATCACAGATGGGAAGGAGAAGAGAGAAGCAGAATTGGCAGCATTTTATGATATTTTACACTACCGCAAGACAGTAGGGAATTCTGGTTCATAAAGTCAATCAATATTTAAGGTTCTCTCTGAATGCTCACAGACAGAACAGAGGTTTTGGCCACCCTGTTCCCCCATCTGTACACCAGTTCAAAATGAATCATCTGCATTAGTGGACAATGAAGAGAGAAAGTGCTTCCATAAAACAGCTTTTTTAATGAAAACCTTTAAAATTAAAGCATAGCCATCTGTCATGGTAAAGCTTAGATACACTTTTCACCTTCAGAGAGCTTTACAAGTATTGACTAATTAGGCCTTAGGATCTGAGAGGACACATTTTTCCCCCCGATTTAGATTGAGAAGACAGCAGGGGCATCTTGTATCCTGGGGCAGGAATTTAGGCTCCCTGCAAGGTGGGAGAATTGCAATCCTTTTGTAGTAGTCAATGCTTTCAAGCTGGAAGGTGTAAAGTTAAGCACTTCTACCACCACTTATGTACTTGTGACAAATTAAGGGCTTGATTTTTTTTCCCCACAACTTCTGTGCAACCAGATGATTCTATTGGCTTATGAATACTAGATGTCCAACTTGAGTAGGAACTGTAGATGTTCAGTCCTTTTACTGTTAAGCCATTAAGAAGGGTGTGAGTTAGATATTCACAGTAAAGAGTCCGTTTATTTGTTAGTTGAACTGGAAAATATTTCCCATGCTCTGGATGTTTTTGTGTTGATTTGAAAAAATTTTATTTTTAATTAAATTTAAATATATTCATTTTTATAAATATATTTATATAAATATTTTAATTTTTAAAAACTCTTTTGTAGTACCAAAATGATGGTCAGATACCCCATTTTATTTTACTTTATTTTATAATGCATGAAATAGTTAATTTTCTGCATTGTTTTAAAGAATGGGAATTTTAAATAGCTTATGTCTTGAAAGGTCACAAGCTTTGCCCTGTTTTTTTCAATTTAGAACTGCCAGACTAAAAATTTTCTCTTTTTAAAGAAATACAGTTTTAACCCAAAGTATCCATCAAGTTTGATAGGAATATATGAAGAGTTGTTGAGTTAAAACCACACTTCAGCAAATAGATCATTCTCCTGTCTCTGACCTCAGGCTTGGAAACTGAACTCTAGACATTCACAGGGTGATGGTAACTCTCCAGATGAAAACCTTGGATTCAAACTCTGCTGGTTCAGGCCAGGGCATTTGAGGGACTGCAGCCTCCAGTCATCTGCCTTGCCCTTTGCCAGAGGTTACAAGCTCCACAGCAAAGAAAATTTGCCACACAGCTAGGGCAGCTCATAAATAATTGTAAATACCCATTTGCAGTTTATCTTTAAATGCCAGGCTGTGGACCAAGGCTGCTGCTTTCTTGTCTGTAGCAGTCTGACTGGCCAAGCCCTACCAGACCGTTGTCCTCCTCTCCATCTTTATCACTGTCATCTGGGAAGGAAACCTGCCCCAAAGCCTTGCCAAAGGATGGTCTTGCTTTGATCACGTAAAGGAGGCAGGAAAGGAACATGGAAAAATGTTGAGAGGTACAGAAAAATATTAAGTAGAAACAACGTAATGCAGTGACCACATTGTATTAGCAATGAAAAATATATATGAAGGCTCTAACTTCAAGGCCTTGACAATAAAAGCAGAGAGTGCTTTGAGCTATTGAATTAAAGGACAGAAAAGGGAAAAAACAGCAGGAGGCATGAAAGATGTAAGTACTTAGGAGAACCATATTAAAACACGAGGGAGTAAGAATAGTGAATCACCTTCATCAGTTTATAACAGGACACAGTGTTACCTACAAGACCTTTGCCTGGGCTTTTCAGAGTTCCTCTAATCAGTATAATCCAACAATAATGTGAATAACACTTAGAGGCTTTCCACTTCTCTGAAGAATTGTGTGTATTGAAGTGAGTTGTTTAGAAAATTGCCACCCAGTTTTTGTATATGTTTATTCTGAATGGACATTATGTGGGATACTGTGCTATCTAAGGAACGTGGACTTAGGTTAGGGTGCTTTAAAAAGTTCTTTTTAACCAGCTCTAAAGCGTCATTAATTTTTTTTGGCAGGGACAGGCATTTTCAGCCATGAGCATTACACTCCTCAAGAAATATGCAAAATAAAATGTGACAGCAGGGCAAAATATTTTATAGGCAAAGTGACTTTCTGTAATAATGGAATAATAAATGCAGAAGGGAGAAAGGGCAAGTGCAAATGCTGAAATGCATTCACAAGTGCATTTGTGCTGCTTCTGCTGCTGATGGAGTGCCACTTGTTTGTGTGGATTCATTCAGTGAAGCACTTGGAGTTAATCACCTCATTAGAGAACTGGGCATCCAGCACACCTTTGAGCAGTGAGTTTGTACTCCATCTATTGCTAGTCTGCTGCCAGCAGTTGCTGTTGATTGATTAATATTATGAAGGAATTAGAATGGATGATAGACAGAACAATCTGTTATTTCCAGCAAGAAAATGAAAAATCTGTCCAAAGGCTTGTGAGTAAGTCCTAGGAAGGGTTTGCTAGTGCAGCCCTATTTGTCATGCTGTGGCCTGGGACAGGAGAATCTCAGCTTGACTGGCAGTGATTCGTGCTATGTCATTGCTGGAGACAGACGTTGGACTACTTCTGCGGTTTTGTCTGTAGCTGCTTGTTTTCCCTACATGTTAAACTCTGTATTTTGGGGAGAAGGTGGCATTTATCATGAGTTTGGGCAGTGCTTCTCTTTCTTGCTTGTTGAAGACCTTTTTCCTATTGAGCACATCTGCTCCACAGAAAGAATGGAACGTTTTACAAGGACATGTAGTGATAGAAGAGATTTGGTAGATTTAGATTAGATATTAAGAAGAAATGCTCTCCTGTGAGAGTGGTGAGGTACTGGAACAGGTTTCTAGAGAAGCTGTGGATGTCCCATTCATGGAAGGTTTGAGCAACCTGGTCTTGTGCAAGGTATTCTCCCCCATGGGGCACCCAAGGGCAGATGATCTTTGAATTCTCCTACAACCCAAACTGTTCTATGAATTCATGATTCTATGAACATGTCTTTAATATTAAAGATCTGTAGTAGTATGTGGCGTGGCTTAGTACTCTTCAAACCTCAACTGCACATACAGCACAGCTGCTAAATTGATAAAAATAGGCCACTTTTATCAAATATTAATCTATATAGAAGACAAGGTGACTAGAAAATGGGTGAATATTAAAGAAGGATTTTGGCCTGTTGAAAGAGTGAGCAGTCCCTAAATTTTGGAGCTTTTCTTGTTTAAGTTCTCTACAGTTTATGTACTGCCCAGAAATGCTATTATTTACAAGGATAGCAGAGGGGTAAAGAATTAGAAATCTCAATCAAAATGCAGTGAGTGTCTTCACAAGTCTAGGTTAGTTAATAATAACTGTGCTGCAGTTGTATCAGGAGACCCCAAATGAAATTGGAGCTGAAATATATTGTTTATCTACAAATACACAGAGAAAAATATCTGTCTTGGAGAACTTAGAGCTTAAACTGACAAAGCTAAAAAATAAACAAATATGTAAACAAAAAACCCACAACAGAACAAAAGGAAAGAAAAGAAAGAAACAACTGAAGAAATTAGTTCTTAATGCTCATACAGTTCACCCATAGTTCTGTGGTGGATTAAGGACTTAGAGTTGAGTTAAAACCCAGGAGTCCCCATTCCCTGGCTGCCCAGCTCTATCCTTTTAAGGGGAGGGAATACTAGAAAGATTAAAATTACTAGAAAAAATATTGATACTTAAATGTGGAAACTTTATCATAAAATGTTACAGACATTATGAAAGTCACTGTGTGGTAGAGAAGAAAACATGGCATGCAGCAAACAACTCTGTTATGTCTTGGAAAGGTGATCAAAATTCCTCTAGTGCCCTCTCCAAGGACTTTTGATAAACAGCCAGTTTAAACAGAGCGAGGGGGCAGGCCCTGCCAGCAACCACACAACCAACATCTGGCCAGGGCTGGGAGCCTGCCTGGTTGCTTTCTTTTGTCAAGGTGCACAACTGGATGTTCCCTAAGATGACTGATAAGCAGCATCCCATTCTCTAGGCCAAGCATTAAGCACTTTTTTTTCATCATTTGAAGATGATCCAAAGCTGTGTCCATCTAAAAAGCTGTTTCTCCTCACATCTGTGATGGATGAATTAAGCCCTGGGAATGGAGGGTGAAAGCCACACTTACTGGGTATTCCTTCTATTTAGTTTTCTTCTATGATATTATAAAAATAACATTTAGCTTGCACCAGTATCACAGTAAAATGCCTGGTCTGTTTTAAACTTTTCTGATTAGGGCCAACATGATAACCACTGGGTAGCTCCAATGGTTAATTATTTCCACTGCAACAGAAGAGAAGCTCCCCTGAAGTTCAGAACTTGATGAACTTCAACATGAATTTTTTTTTCTTAAACATTTCCAAATTTTTCTTCTTTACATAGAAGCAGACTGTGATTAAATCACTTCTAGATCTTGTTGCTCATGAATATGAGTGTTAAAAGCAAGTACTTCTGTATTCTTGCTGTTCAGGTATTACATACTGAACATGTTGTCCTACAAAGTGGTTATTCTATGTCTCTTCACCCTAGTATTCACCTAAGCTGATTATGCTATGGTAAGTTTGACATGTCTGAAGGGCAGAATGCCATCCAAAGCAGCGTGGGTAGCAGGGCCGGGGGGAAATTTTGCTCCTCTGCTCTGCTTTGGTGAGACCCTGCCTGCAGTGCTGCATCCAGCTCTGGGGCCCCAGCACAGGACAGACATGGACCTGTTGTGGAGAGTCCAGAGAAGGGCATCTCAAGATGGCCAGATGGATGGAGCATCTCTCATACAAGGAAAGAATGAGAGAACTGGATTTGGTCAGCCTGGAAAATAGAAGGTTTCATGGCGACATAGTTGTGACCCTTCAATACTTAAAGGTAGCTCATAAAAATGATGGAGAAGGACTTTTTATAAGGGCATGTAATGACAGGACAAGGAGCTTCAAACTGAAAGAGAGTAGGTTTAGATTATATATGAGCAGGAAATTCTTTGCTGTGAGGGTGATGAGGCACTGGAACAGGTTGCCCAGAGAAGCTATGGATGTCCCATTCCTGGAGCCCTGTTCAAGGTCAGGCTGGATGAAGATCTGAGCAGCCTGGTCTGGTGGAAAATGTTCCTGCCTATGGTAGGGGAGTTGGAACTAGATATCTTTAAAGTCCCTTCCAACCCAGAAAATTCTATGAATCTACAATTCTAACTCCTGAAGAGGTTATTAAAGGCAAACAAAAATACAGAGGAGCAGTAAGTGGCAGTAAAAACAGTTTGCAGAGGCATGCCTTTCTTCATAGAAATACATTAGGTTAATGGCCATTCTTGACCTCTTAATTTTCTTGCTTGGCCATGCCTGTATTTCACAACTAGTGTGATGATCATAAGTATTATAATTTCACAGTCTTAACTTCTATTATCTTATTGTAGATATATAACCAGATGAGATAGAAATAAGTCCAAAAACAGACCAGAACTACTTTTTACAATGAAACTTCATAGGTTAATTAAAAACATTTTTAGGTGAGATTTAGTTCTTCATTAAGCTGGCTATTCTGCAAAGGTCATAATTTTCTCACATATGTTAAATACAAATGAATATAGAAAAGCAGATTTTGAAAGTTGGAATAGGTACACTAAAACTGAGTCATAATAACCCTTTCATCATCCTGATCTAGTATAATTGTCCTGCATCAAATGCATATATATATTCATATATGTATATATGAATATAAAATTCATACATACAAAAAGCAAATCAGTAGCTATAATTTAGGGACTCAAGTATGGACATCTGCAAGCATACTGCATTTTAGAAAAATGCAGAAGCTTGAAACTTCTGATACAGTCCATTTTTATTAGTGTAATTTTTTATGAATTTTGGTCAGATCTTCATGACCTGTTAAAAAATATCTGCCAGTCTATACATTCACAGTTCAGATACTTAGTTTTTTTTCTAATGTTCACTCTTTAATCTTTTACAAAATAATTTACCAGAAAGGAAGGTTCATCACAGCACTGTCACCAGTAAAAGGAATGGCCCAATAAGCATGGTTTACATATTTTGTTCCCAGGGCTTAATTCACCCCTCACAGAAATGAACATATGCATAGACAAAATATTCTCATTCAAACACAATAGACAGACAGTATTGTTAAAATAAAGGGGAGTTTATCTATGGATTCTTAAAAGTAAAAATGTAATAATGATTCTTTATCTTGTTTCCATATCACAGACAGCATTGTGGTATGCTTTAATGGTTATGAACAAGGTTTTGTAGGTAATTACTTCTGCACCATTAAAATACTGATATTCATAAAGAATATAAGCACACTAAAATCCAACCATCTTACCTGTTGGGTGTAACAAAGGAAATCTTGGATAATTTTTGCATCAGGAAAGTTTTGTCCAGAAGTACTATAACAAAACTTGTTCAAAAATTGGCAGGAACTCTTTTATCTCAGCATCTAAGGTGAGATGTTACTTGTCAGAAGTGAGTAATGGCTTTGATGATTTCTACAGTTTTGGGGTCAGTCAAGGGAAGCTTTCAACAGGCTGGAGTTTCTACAGGTGATTAGCACCTATTGGACTATCCTGAAATATCTTTGTTGTCAGCAGAGCCATGCAGTAGCTCTTCCTGAAAATTCTTTTATCTATCTATCTATCTATCTATCTATCTATCTATCTATCTATCTATCTATCTATCTATCTATCTATCTATCTATCTCTCTCTCTATCTCTCTATCTCTCTATCTCTCTATCTCTCTATCTCTATCTCTCTATCTCTCTATCTCTCTATCTCTCTATCTCTCTATCTCTCTATCTCTCTATCTCTCTATCCTATCAATTTCTGTCTCTTTAAGGTTGTAGCTGAAATAGGCACACAAATTAAAATATTTCATTCTTGGTGTTTTCTGTTCCTACACTCCCTCTTCTGGCTTTCTAGAATTATCTAGCAAACATCTTATGTCCATGTCTTATGATCCACTCTGATTTTGGCTGTAAACACATCAGTTGTAAAGTTAAGGTGTGCTTTCATAGCAGACATCAAAAAAGGGACTGCTACTAAATGAATCAGGAAATTACCATAGCAGCCAAGAGCTTCTGTACATATCTGTCTGAGTAGAGGTTCATTGGATTTTTGGAGACCAAAAGTAATCCCAATCTTGGTTCAATAGCTACCATACTATGGATATTAGATAGGAAAAGGAATAAAGAGAAGGTTTCATTGGAGTGTGTTACCCAGTTTTCTAGCTTGTTCCTTTGAACAGTGCAGTAGAATTTTTTATTGAATTTTTTTCCCAGAAACAAGTAGAATTTTTTACCAGTTTTCTTCTAAACTGTGCTACAATAGCACTGGTAATTTAACATTCTCCTGCACTGTTAAAAAAATCTAACTATTATAGTAATATACAGATGAAATCAATTTTAATGATTTTCATTGCTGAGCATGAGAGAAAATTGAAACATGGAGAATGAAATTTTGCATTTTAAATATTGTTCACTCTTAATATTCTTCCAAACATACTTCCTGACACCATATATCTGTATATTTACCTCCCTTGTGACCATATTGGAAAATTGGCCTGAGCCAATATTGGAAAATGGAATTAAAAAACGCTTTCTTGCACACCTTATGTTATATTTACTATGCCCTTTTCTAAGTTGTAAACATTCTGGTTTCTATGTGAAGCATCAAAATGCATGTAACAAATGCAGAGGAAAAGTCTCAGGATTATGGAAACTGTTCAAGTGCAAACTGAATCACTGTTCACTTCTTGTGGATATTATTCCTCTTCCAATAAACTTTGTGCATCTGTAAGAAACTCTTGAGATGGTTTGATAAGTGCTTTCAGTGTGTATTTAATAAGAAATATATTACATATAGACCTCACATTTTCAGTGTTGGAGTTCTACCTTAATAAAGCAATATGAAAATGTGCTTCAAAATCTGTATTTAACACAGGAACCAATATATCCATTTCAGTATGCAAAGTCCATCTTCTCCATGAATTTCAGTGCTCAAGGAGGTCCCAAAACTCAATGGCTTTAGAGAAATGTTCCTTGATTGAAGGGAATTCCTGCCATGGAGAAGTTTCAGGATGTAGAATCGTGATGTTTTCTGCCCCATCTCCCCCAATGTTTGTTGCTGTCACCTGTGCCACACACCTGCCTGAAAGCTGCTAGAGGAGGGGGGCCAGGCAGGCAGTTTCTACATGCATGAAAAGGAGCTTCTGTGGCTTAGGGGTCTACTCTTAGCCCCTGTCACTTAGTGGAATCTCTGCTCTCATCCTGTAAATACAATCATCTACGACTCAGGTGAGTCATGCCATTTATTGCCTCACACCGGCATACTTGCTCAGATCTAACATAAAGTGTTCGCTTAGAGCTAGTGTATTGCTGTCATGGTGCATTACAGTATAAGGAGGGAGCAAAGTACCGTTCCTCTTCTGGAAAGCCCACAGCAATTCTGCTGGGTATAAAATCCTAGTAAGCAGCTGTGGGACTTTCAGAGCAATGAGCCTCTTAAATATCAGCTGATGCATAGCAGTGTTATTGTGGTTTGAGGACTTGGGTGTTGCAGAAGAGTGGTTTTATGGGAAATCACTGGGAATTATTATTATTACCCTGCATAAAGATCCCCTTGTACATAATTATTTGCAAGATTAGAATCAGTAATTCTGCAGGTTTTGATCTTCATGTATGATGGACACAATAAGTAAATTTTGTTATACCACACAATAAAAATGGCTGTACTACAGCCAGGCTTCTTGGCTATCAGTTCTTATCAAAGTGAAATGTACAGGACCTCAGGGAAAAAAAAAAAAAAAAAAAAAGAAAACAAACACCACCCTCACTATCTGGTACTAGAAGACATAATTTGATGATTTGCAGGTCACATTACCTGTGTAGTTCACACAGTAAATGTGGGTTAAGACATTAAAGAAAAATAAAACAAGCTTATTGATCACTTTTCTTTCAGGGAGACGGAGAATAAAATCAGAGCTCTGATATTTGACTTTTCCAGCGAGCAAATGCCACGAGTTGGGCACTCGTCTGTCCCCGGCGCTAGCGGGCCGCGGGGATGCTGAAACGCCGGGGCCTGGGCAGCAGCCGGTACCAGCGGCGGAGCCGGGCAGGGGGTGCGGAGCGGGGTTGGGGCCGCCCCCTCCCGGCGGGGCCCCGGCCCGGAGCGGCCCGGCTGCTCTGGGCTGGGCTCCCCCGCCTCGGGGGCGAACAGACGTGCGCCGCAGCGAGCCCGCTGCAGGGCTGCTCAGCGGCGGCGGCGGTTCTCTGCGAAGAGAAGCGGCATCAAAACATAAATAGCTATTCCAAAGGCAAAGAAGTAACCCTAAATCCCTCATTTAGGAGCTGGAGGAGGAGGGACGCCAGCCGCACCCCCGCGCGGGGGAAGCGGAGCGGCAGCGCGCGGAGGCGGGAGCGGGTGTCGCCCCCGGCCCGCAGGTGCTGCCGAGCCGCGGGACCCCTCGGCGGCAGCCGGCCCGGGGCTGCACATCGCGGCCCGGCCAGCAGGAGGAAGGAAGAGGAAGTGAGAGCGGCGGGTGCCTGTGCGAGCCCCGCGATGGGATAGCACCGGGGGCAGCCCGGCGCACCGCACTGAGGCGGCGGCGGAGAGCGGAGCGCGGCTCCCGCGGCGGGGGCGGCCGAGGGCCCCGGTCTGCGCTGGCCGGGGAGCGGTGCCCACGCCGGAGGTAGGAGAGCCTCGGTCCGGCGCGGGGACGCGGCAGCGGCGCTGGCCGGGCGGTGCAGGGGAGTGCGGAGAGGCACGGAGGGCAACCGGGGAGGAGGAACAGGACGGGGCAGGCGGCTGGCGAGCCCCGCACCTGCCCGGGTGAGTGCCTCAGCCGCTCCCCGTGGCGGGAGGTGCGGGGCGGGGGGCGGCCGCCTTCGCTGCGAGAAAGAGGAAGCGCAGCGCTGTGCTTGTCAGTGCGGCGGGGCCTCGGACGGCGGCTGCCGGCGGGGGGCCGGCCCGACCCGCCTCGCCGTGCCTCGCCTCGCACAGCGGCTCCTCCCGCCGCCCTGCCCTCTCCGCCGGCCCCCGGCTGCTGCTGCCACAGCCGCCCGGTTCTCCCCGCCGCGACTTCGCCGGCGCCTCTACCTCCTCCCGCTCCTTCCCCGCCTCAGCCCCATCCCGTGCCCCGGGCAACCCTGCCCGCCACCGGCTGCTCCTGGTGGCCGGAGGCCGCTGGCGAGGGGCGCGGACGGGAGCCGCGCACCTCCGGGCGCGGGGGGTGAGTGGTTGTGGGGCCTCGCCCGACCCGGCGGGACCTGCTGCGCGGGGCGGGCGGCCGGGGGCGGGGGGCGGCGTGCGGGGCAGCGGCGGGACCCGCCTGCGTTAATGCGCGGGGTCAGGCCCGGGCGGAGACTGCGGCCGCAGCAAGTGTCCGCACCGCCGCGGGCTCCGCTCGGGAGGAGACGCTTCAACTTTGAAGCAAGTGCATCCCCGCAGGCAGCCAGCTCCGAGCTCGGCGTTGGTACCCAGCCGCCGCCTCCGAGGGCATCCATCCCCCTCGACCCGGCATCCGAGAACTTCTTAGGGGGTGGCAGAGTGTGCGTGTGCTTCTTCTCCTAAGTTTATGCTCACACAAGTGATCAAACCGCTGATGAATTTCAGATTAAATGATTGCTCTGAAATGTGGGTGGCGATTATGCAAAGCCACAGTGTGCAGCCTTGTAAAGCAAGTGGGTACTGGGACTAAGAAGTTACATGTGTGATGCTTTTTTGGCTCAAAGCCTCTACAAAGTTTATTTTGAATATCTTTTCCTTGCAGAACTAATACAACTGTTCAACTCTCCCCTGAGAATGGTGTAAAGTAAATATAGGAGTTCCTGAAAAATAACAGTGAGTACATTTCGAACCAGCAACATTTTGTTGTTAACTTTATAAGAATATCTCTTAACCTGCCAAGGCTCAAAATGTGTAACAAACACAGAGAGAATGCCAATGATAATAACAGTGCAGGAAATGTACCGTGTGTTAATTGCTTTAGTATAAACATGGTTCTCTATGAGCTGTGTTTCATGATACTGCAGTTATGGTGCAATTTCAGCAAGGGATGTTTTGAAGTGTATTCATTAGCAAACGAGTTTACTTTTGCTTTTATCCCTCAGCTGCCTGATTGCCTTTGGTTAAAATATTTGTCTTTTGGGAAGCGAGGGAAACTGAGTAAGAACTGTGCTGAGTCCCGTGTCTGTGACTGGGGATGTTGTTTCCTCCTCTTTTTCCTTGTCTGTTTTTCCTCCTTTCCCCCAAATGCATGCACACATGCTTGCCATCTCATCTTCAGTTATATAATTTTGTAGACATTTATGGATCATTCATTGTTCACATTAGTCCCATTCTTTCCATGTCATTCCTGCTTGATTGAGTGGCTTAGGCAGAATATTACAGAGGAAAGAAAATACATTGAAATTTACATAAAGTTCTTCCAGTTTGAGCTGCAAGTTTGCTTTCTTTGAGGGTTTTCTTTCCCTGATTCCCATTTTCTTTTTTTTCTTTTTTTTTTTTTTTTTTTTCCTTTCTTTTTTTAGCTGTATAAGTAGGTGGTAGGGATCTAATCTGATGACCGGTAACTAGATAAGGAGGAAGAACAGCAGCGGTGACAGCTTGCTGGTAAAAGTCCCTCTTGTGTACTGTTAGGAAAATATCCATTAACACACGTCATAAAGCTGTTAAAAGTACTGCAGCAGCTTTTAAAACCCAGAGGAAAGAAAGATTAGTATGGTTAAAACAGGAACATGATGTGAAATGGGTATTAGTAAAAGATACTGTCAGTGCAGTCTGTGGATCTGAGTTTGTGAATTGACTCGTCTAGATGCAAAACCTGAATCACAATTTATTCATATTGGAAAGGTTGCATAGGGATAGTTGACTTTCTTTTCTCTCTCTTTGTAATCTCTTTGAAACTCACTGTGCACTACAATACACCTGCCTTCTCTGTAGTTTGCAACTTTGAGTATCATTGTGTGAGGATTTGTTCTAATGAACGATTTGCTGGTGGGGGTGGGGGGAGGAGGAAAGAGAACTGGTTTCTATACTTGCCATTTTGATATTTTTCCTTGTATTCTCCATATGCCAGGAAAAACTTATGAGGTGTAGAGTTCAGACAGATTTTGCAGAGGGGAGAGTAAGTACTGCTTACTCTGTAGCAGTCTTGGTAACCAAAAGTATCTGCAGTTCTGCAGTTGTTATTATATAACCTGACCATTGGTGTTCTTAAAAGCAAGTCCTTCTGCGTTCTTGCAGTTTGGGTGCAACATATTGTGTTTGTCCTACAAAGGTTTTTTGTTTAATGCCCTTTTACCTTTGTTGTCGTGAAACAAAGCTTATTATGGTATGTAAAAGTGTAACTGTTGCTGAAACTACTGTGTGCATTGAACTTCCTAGTTAGATAGATCAAGAGTAACGTGGTGCTCCACCCTTCCTTCCGCTCTTTGTTTTTGTCTACCTAGTAGAAGTCTCTTTGATTTTAAGGTTTGGACTCACAGTCATGCATTCTCAAAGTGTCCACCCTAGTGGTGTTGAAATATGATCTCATGTTTTCCATGTTGATATACAGGGATCGAGGCTCCCATGTTGCTTTCTTTCTTTGATACTCTAGATGGCTTCATTATTTGATGGACTGAGTGGCTAATGCCTATAGATTTAACTGTAACTAGGAAAACGTTTCTCCAAATCTCTGCCAGTGCACCTGAACACTAATATGCAATGTTCTCCTGATCCAATAACAAGCTTTCATTGTTGTTATTTTTTTGTTTTGTTTTATTTTGATATATTGCCAGCTACAATGTTTCTAATTCTGTGATTCTCAAATAAGGATTTGCTTGGGACTTAGATGAGACCATCAAGTACAATTTTCCTCTTGAGCTGAGATTTTGCTGTCACTCAATAGTCCGTTTCCTTGAAATAAACAATATTTTTAAAATTTACGAGCTCTCTTTGTCATGCTGTGCTATGAATGTGCAGCATGCCCTTGTATTATAAGAACTCTCCACATTTCTAGAAGGTGATGGGATTTTTGGAACCCTGGGAGCTAGGAAACATTATGTGCCCTTGAATCAAGCAAAAGTACTGTTGTCTCTTCTGGTATATTTCTCTGCACAGTTTTATACCCGAGTCTAGTAGACTTTCTTCTCTGCTGTGTCACTGCACTGTCTGGAATGTACAATTTGAGTGAAATGGGATGGTCAGGTTTTACTCCCCATTCAGTCAGATCTACTCCCCATTCAGTCATCATTCTATTAAAAAGATGATTTCAAAACAAGAAAAAGCCTTTACTGTTTTGTTGTTGTTGTTCAAACACCTGAATCAACAAATGGCTTTGTAACAGCTATCAGACCACTGTTTAGCAAGATATGTGCTGTATCTTTAAAAGATTTCACTGCTTTGAGTGAGGTTTTTTTTTTTTTAAAGTTACTTGTATTCGTGGCAAGAGGAATGTGCCAAGTACACGTTGTTAAACTTGTGTCAATTTAACAGAGCAACTGTTTAAAGGATTTAGAATAATTTTTCTTCTTCTCAAGTCAGTAACTTTTTTTTTTTTTTCATTTCTTTTTTCTCCTCTCTCTTCAAATATAACACTAGAAAAGGAAAGAGAAACTAAAAGCAATTGGCAAAAGTCAGAGTGTTGGCAAGCATTTGATAGTACTGATCTAAGAGGTGATAATATATATGTGACAAATAAACTGCATGCATATGGTTTTAGAGAGATTAATGGAAGAAGAGTCACAAACCTGCAGAGCTGTCTTTTGCTCAGCATTTTTGCATCAAGCTATTTGCAAGAATTTGGTTTTGTGGTGTGATCTTTCATTATTGCAAGTGTGAGACACAAAAGAGATTGAAAATAATGTCATAACCTTCCTGCTCGTTTCCTCTGTTTTCTGATCACTGATAACATTGAAGAGGAATATTAATGAGAAGTCTGTACTCCAGGGAATAGCTAGCATGCTTCCTCTTCTCTCTATTTCAAATCTGACAGATGAATACTTCTGTGTTCTGGGCAGACACTTAGTGGCTGGTGCCACATGTGTGATGCCCATCAGTAGGATACTGATTTCTCAAGCTGCTGAGCAGATGGCTTTGTAAAGCACATGCCTGTACTCAAGAGCAAGGTGAACAGCGATTCACGTGGTGCTTGTTTGCAAACCCTTGAAAGTGCATTGATTTACTTTTCCTAATGGCAGGTTTCCAGTGAGTATTTGATTTGCCTGCAGTAGGCTTGTTGTCAATGGCTGCTAGGAGAGGAAAATTACTTGCGAGTAGTTAGTGGACAAGGCATTTTTTTGTTCAGCAATAAATCACACTGTGATGAAGACTTGTAGGTACTGCTGGTAGGGATCCCATTCCCGTATAGAAGTGTTTTAGTTTATGTACAAATGAACTCACTTTGGTGCATTTCTAGGAAGTAGGCTATGGAGTTATTTAGAAAGCTGAGTATACTACCTGGAGATGTTATGCAAATATGATAAAGAACCTATTCTTATCACCTTTGAGGATGTAAGTCTTCTTGCTACTGTTTCTGCTGTGTTCCATTTATAGTCAAATAGCACTGCAAAACTCCACAGAAGCAGGGAGAGAGTGGGAACTACGAGTCAATGCTTAGGGGAAGGACTCCCCCTTTCATGTGGAATTAAGTTGATTTAAAATGTTTGTGAAACAATCTTCAGTAAACAGGCTGGGGATGGGGAGGAGGTCTGAGAGGGTGGAAAATAAGAAAACAAATTATTCTTAAACAGGTTTATTACAGAACTATATCTGTGTCCTAGCTCTGTGCATTTTCTCTTTTGCTTCTGCATTCCTTCTGATTTTTTTTTTCTTTGAGCTAAACTCTCCTTGTAACTTTTCCATGTTTGTCACTTCTACTTTGGTACGTAATTCTTTGGTACTTATCTATCCTAGCTCTCATGATTTCAAGGTCTTTGCCCAGTCCTTAAATTCTTTGTCCTGGGGACCCTTAGGTTATTTTTCACATAAATAATTCTATTTAAGATTTCCAAGGAAAGCTGTGGCCTGAAGTGTGTATCATCTCCTACATTCTGCAGATATCTAGCTCAAAGGGTTTATTGTACATTCCTAATTTATGGTTGCCATATGAAGTGTAAATCTGTCTCTGAAATACTGTGTCATCAGGGACTGTGAAATTTCTTTATCAGCTACATGGGTGGACACATAATAACCTGGCTCTAGTTGAGCTTGCTTCACGTGAAAGGGAGGATGGGTCACTGCTTCTAAGAGCACTTCAGATTCTGGAGATGTGATGGCATTAAACTCCAATTCTTTAATACAGCAGAGGAAGCTTGCCTGAAGATTATCTAATTTGCCAGAGCTTTTATGGAAATCAGAGTGTGCATGAACCTGGACAAAATGCTCTGTGTGGACCTTATTTTCCTTAATGAAAATGTATGAAGTTGACCACCACTATCAAATACATCTCACATTTTGAAGTTATGAGAGGAGGGATATGCAGGGTTTGACAACAGGCTCAAATAATGCTGTCAGCACTTCAGCCTACCTCCTTCAGCTGAGATTTTTATGTGTGCTGTCTGAGATTAGATGACTGGTGCTATTCAGAGGTGGTTTACTTCTACCTCATTGTCAGCCTCATAGTAAAAATGGGAAGAGTCAGGTATCCTGATGTAGTCTGTTGGAAACTTCCCTAAAATTCAGTATGTACTTGTCCTTTCCTGTGACCATGCACATGCTGTAAGTACTTTGTGCATTTGTTTGCAGACTTGAAACCCATCTGTATTCCTTTTGATGGTGACTTGATCGGTTATGTAGTAATAGGAGGTGCATAACTGTTGGGGAAATAGGAGAGTAATTTTGATTTTTTTTAAATGTAGTTTAAACAATTTTTCCTATGTTTTGGAGTGCTGGAAAGAGTTTAGCCAAAGAAATGTTTCAATAAACTACAAAATGTGGTTGTTTTAACACTTTCTCCCATAGATATGGATTTGTTTAAACTAGATGTTCATATATTCTCAGTATGTGCATGTGTTCAGCTGCTTGAATTTGTAGCTGAAATGAAGCTATTGCTTGCCTATATTTTATTCTCTTCAGCCAACATACATTTATCATATAGTCCAGCAGAAGTTTGAGGGATACATGGATTTTGGCAAAGATACCTCATGTGAGCAGTTCAGGCTTTTTGTCTGGCTAGACTGGCAATTTGCAGTATTTTTTATTCAGCCTTGTTGATATGAACATAGCAGGGGTGACTCTTTAAATTGCCGATTCATATTTTAGGACAAGCAGTAATCTACTGAGGTTGGGTCATAAGGAATTTATAACTATTCGTATAATATCATCTGGCCAAACAATACATTTGATTTGCGTATTTTTTCTCTAATAATAAGAGAAAAATGTCTATGATACAGGTTGGTATAATCCAATTTTTACTCTTAGTGCCAATGAATGTACTTGTTACATAGCAGTGCTGTCTTTTCCATGGCTTTGCTTTCTGGTACAATTGCCACATTAATTTTCATAGCAATAGTTGTGGCTTCAGCTGGAAATTGAAACCTAATAAATGTTGGCTCAGCACTTGGACTTCTGGACAAACCTTTTCGATAACACTGAGCCAAAACAAGTGAAAAAAAAATTCCTCAAGGTAAGCCTAAATCCTTGGGTTCTGGAAAAGATATCTGCTGTACCCTTTGGTAGCTATGCTGTTAAAATGTTGGAGTGTTGGTGTTTGTCTTTTTTTTCTGCACCACCCCCAAGTTTTCTTTTTTTTTTTTTTCTCTCTCCCTTCAAGCACCAGCGGACTCATCTGTTGAAACTCTACCCCCTGTGGTTCAAGTACATTCCTCCTATCAACCTTTTCACCCCACCTCCCACTGTCCTTCTTCACACATGCTCTAAAATCTCTTCTGCTTACCAAACTTGCAAAATTCAGGCCGGCCTAGATGTGGGGTCTGATTCTGAGCTCTACTTTATATAGGTCTAAAATCTCTTCTATAGATATGCATAACTTCTGTTGTTGTGCTTAATCTCCTTTTCCTTTAGAAAAAAAAAAAAATAAGGCAGAAAATCTGAACAAGTCAGAAGTTCCATTGGAGACCAAAAGACACATTTGGTGTGGTGTTTGTAACTACTCAGGAAAAGGGAGAAAGGGGGAGAAAAAGGAGCCAGTCTACCAAACAAAATGAAAAGGTCTTTTTCATTTTGGACCTCTTAATTCAATTTTAACCATATTTATGGCAAATAAAGATTTGACAGCTAGTGCCAGTTCCAGAAAATGATGGAAGGGGCATAAACATAATCATTCAAACCTTGAAAAAAATACCATTTTGTTTGTTTGATTGGTTAGTTTTTTAATTGTAACTAATGTTAGAAGTAGATCAGTTTGTGTTTTTTTTGAAAAGACTGATTTTCATATTTTGGAGCTAAAATTGAAACTTTTGTAGAAGTGCAAATGTGGAAAGCAATTTTGTAAGAGGAAAATCATCTTGCTGTCCCGTGTTGCTCTGAGCCTTTCTCTGTCCTGGCATTCTTCTCTGACATATTTGGACAAATTATGGAAACTTGGGCATCTGTTCTGCCCTCTATATGAAATGGTTATTTCAGACTGTATTTCTTGGATTAGCCTTAAGATGTAACCATGTACAGCATCTTTCATGAATGTTTTAAATATCCAATAGTCTGGGCTTTTACTTTGACCTGCTAAAAATAGCCCATTTTTTCCTTCAGCTGCCTTAGGAGTTTAGCTTCTTAGAAGAGTGTTTGGATGTCTGTTGAGGTAGCAAGAGTAGGTCATGTCATGCTGTGTTGGGATGATTTTCTGGAAGGCAGAGGTTGTAAAGGCTTCATCCTCTGCAGCTGTAAGTGACTCAGAAGACACATTATGATAAAGGAGAAATGTCTGCTGAGGGAAAAGGGAAAAAAATAATCTGCATAAGTTTAAATCCAAGTTGGAATTCGCGTTCTGTTTTGAAACATAAACATACATAAAATGGTCTTGTGCTGTTTACACTGGGATTTTAAATTGGTCTCCTGGCTCAAGGTCCTTTACACTGGGATTTTAAATTGGCCTCAAGGCCAGAGGGATCAAACCATCCATGATTCAGTGGTTTGTGGATTGAAATTAAATTGGTAGGTTTTAAGGTTTTTTTATATATGCTCCAAATTGCTTAAATTTTGTAAAGTTATTAATTTTGCTTTAGAGACTGAGAGGCTTTTAGCTTCAAATTAATTCTGTTTAATTAATATATGAAGATTAAAAAATAAAAACCAGCTGTGGCCTATAGGCTACCTTTTCTAATTAAAGGAATGACGGCATGAAGGAAAAAGCAGTTGGACTTCCCTCCCCTCAATCAGTGCATAGAGAGCCACCAAACTAGACTAGAAAATGAAACTTAAGTCAACCCATGGGTCCTTTGTTTCCAACTAATTGTTCTTGCTGTGTTCATTGGTCTTCATAAGCTTGGTTAAAGGGGCTAAGCCTTGCTTTCCTGTCTTGAGGCTTTTTTCTCTTGATCTATTGAAATTCAGAGTTGAGGGCCCCCTTTAGAGAATGTCCTGGGAGTAGCTGTCTCCTCTGTAACAAAGAAGCCCTAGCTGTGGATGTGGATTGAACGGAGAGGTAGCCTCTCAGGCTAGCAATTTGGAGTCATTTAGGAGAACCAGTAGTTTTAATTTAATTTGGAAATGGTAAGCCTGAGTCAGTGCAGTTTTCATATGCTGATGTCTTGCTTTTGAATTCAGACAGTCCATGGGAAGGTCCAGTGTTTCCTGCTACACGTTGTTTATGAGATATGCAACTTCCGTGGAATGACATCATGCAACTATGTAGTTTTTATGTGATGGAAGAGACATTGTAAATCACTGGTTTGACATTGGAAGAATGTAGTTTTGGTCTTTGAGTCAGGTAAAGCCTGGTGCTCTGAGTATCCTCAGGATGTCTGCCCTCCAGTGTTTCAACGCAAGCAGTGTTCCAACAGAAAGGATGGAGAGGGGAATTTAGGTGTGCCACACAGTGCAGATTCTGGTAAGAAGTGCATAGCACCAGTTGAAATGAAATGTTTCACCATAGCTCATGAAATGTTTTCTACATTTTCTAGCTTCTTCATCCCAGTCTGTTTCCAGCAGCTTCCTCAGTGTCAAGACAGACAAGTGTTAGTTATGGATGTATAATTACAGCTACTCATGTAATTAACTGTGTTATCAGTAGTACCCAAGGGGAAAGGGAGTTGTGGGTTTTCAGCATGGTGGTCCATGTTTGTTGTCATTTCATATGCACACTACATGGGACAAGAGGCATGACTTAGGCCTTGGGAGAAAAATATCTTTGCTAAAAATTAATCTGGGTCACAGAACAGTTTGGGTTGAAAGGGATCTTTAAAGATCATCTAGTCTGAACTCCAGGACCTATTGTTTTTTCAAAGTAGTACCACTGGAAAAAAGAGTTAATTGATCAAATGCTAGCTTGTGAGAGCTGCAGCAAAATCTCTTAATTTACTGTATTTACCGAAAGAGAAAGGTAAGTCTGGTCAGCGTGGTCACTTGATCTTTACTTGTACTATGGGAAAAGTTACAAGTGGGAGCAAGGCAAGGTTGAGTTCTGTATTGATAAAGATAACCTGAAGTGATTAGGAAACTTGGAGGTTGTTTTGAGCATCTTCTCAACATTAATTTAAAAATACAAGGGTAGACAGTAGGCCAAATGTAGGCACAAAGAGATATATTTGCAAGCTATTTTCTGAATAAAAGCTGCGAGTTGTCTTCCCTAGGGACAGCATGGACAGTATTTGCCAGATTGTAATATGAAGTTCTTGCTGTAATTGTAGTGCTTTTGTGAGATGATTTAGCCAAAAAGGGCAGAAAAGATCTGCAATCAAATGTTTTCAGATAGAGCAGTTCAGTTCTGCCCATCTATTGAATTATATAGTGGAATTCCTACCAGACACTGGGAAAAGCTCAAGGCAGCTCAATTTAGGTTTGACTGTCCAGTATTTGTATTGAATAAACCTACATTTCAACTGTAGGGAGAAATTTTCAAACTCTTGTAGTGTATGCTCCCGGCAAAAAAAGTGTTTAAAAAGTGTTAAATTTGGTTTGAGAAATCTGCTATTGTTTTAATTTTTTACTCTGATGGTGGCACAAAGCCTAGTGAACATGAAGTCAAAGAAAAAGGAACATTTTAGAAGGCACTTTGTCAATGGAAATGAATGTAGGTGGTTTTAAAATATTACTGGACAACTGACATGAGTTCTTAAAGGAGCATATATAAAGACACTCTGGAAATATCTAGACTTCATGAGGGAAGGATCATCTCTCTTTCTTCTCTGAATTAGAGCAGATTATTCTGTAATAACTATTGTTCATAGATAAAAGACCATGAAGAAGCAATATGATTTAGTTGAACAATACTAACCCTTGACATTCTCCATAATTTTCTGTTTTGTATTCATACTGATTTCATGTTGGGATATCAACACTTGAACTTAAAAAAAACCTCTGGAAGTTTGGGGGTTTTATGTGTGTGTTTGGCTTGGGGTTTGTTTGTTTTGTTTATTTCAAAAGAAAAACTCAATCTGTAACTTTTTGCTATCTTAATGGAGAAAGGTGTGCAAGGGTTATCTTGGTCTCATACAATAAAAGCTGGTAATAACTTGCCATAATATTTCAAATAAAAATGTTAACCAAATAATTCTGAATAGCTGGCATAACTCAGTCTCTCTTGCTAAAATAAAACCATTCAGTACAGCAGTGCTAAACCTCTTGAGTTTGGCCTTTAGAAGAAGAAGAAAGAATCATCTCAGTAACACAGTGCTGTAAACGTGTCTTCTTCAGTTGTGAGCAGTGTGTAACATCTTTGTGCAGATAATTAGTCCACATAGTCACAGTTCAGCACTTAAAGTCTTGAATGAAAAAAAAATGAGGTCAAAGAAAGGAAGACACCTTCCTTGAATTGTGTAAGAAATTGATGCAGACTTAAAATATGCAGTTACTTTTTCATTTCTAAGGTCTAAAACTGGTCTTCAGCTACTTCTGGTCCCATTGAGGAAATCAGCGAAAGCTGAGTGTGATACATGTGATAATTGCAAAGGCTTCTGCTATTTGCAGAACAATCTGGAAACCTCAAGGGAAGAAGTCATCTGCTTCTTTCCCACTGGTATGCTACTAAAGCAGAGAAAGTATTTAGGAAGAGAAGGAGCTTCTCTCATTTTGTGTTAGTAGAGCAACTTTGTCTTAGGAGCAGCTTCCCTGTTGTTATCGTAGCACACAAAAAGATTGGGTTTTTGAGACATTTGCATAAATTTCTGTGGTAGTTACTTTAAAGTATTTCTGAGAAAAAATAGTGTTATTCTGCAGTTGTCAATGGCTTGCCTTGCACAATTGTTAGAAGAGCAAGACTGTATTAGGAAGAACCAGAAGAAATTTGTAGCATTTGGCCTCACCATTTGCTTCTGCAGAAATGGACTACAAATACCAGAATGTTATTTACATCTGTGGGTATATGACTCCCCAGTGTAATGTGTTTTACTTCTGTTCTGCAGAGCATTTTATGTAGATAGGAGGAGCAGGTATTCATTGCTGGTGAAAAGCATTCGTTACCTGCCCCTTTGGAAGGGAAATTTTATGTGTTTATATTTAAAAGCTGCCAATGCCTGAGGCATTTTTTTTATTATTATAAAAAGAGATTGTTCAGTTTCAGACTCTTTGTTGGAACTGTACTGCCAGGAGCCTTCCTGGCCTCTGGCACTATCAACAGAAAATGCAGCTTTTGAAAGAATGGATTGTAGTTTTGGAAGGGCTACTGGAGAGGGAGAGGATACCAAGACTGGCAGTGAAAGGCAGGACTTGGCATTGCAAAGAAATGGCAGAAAAAACATTCAGGTTCCTTGAAGCTTTTGATGATGATAGAATAAGGTTGAATGAAGCAGGAGAAAAGAGAAATAAAACAAGTGAGAGGGGAAAGCATTAGCAGGCCCCAAAAGGGGAGAGGAAGGGATTGTTGAGTTTATTTAGGTCCTGTCTCTTTTGCAAGAATAGCCTGAAAGAGGGAATTTGTGATCTCCAGCGTTTCAGTTTGGTAAGTTAAATCTATAAGATGTATAATTTTGGGGGTTCCCCCACACAAAGTCACATGAGCTTAGTCTGTCAGGCATATGGAAACCAAGCCTGCATATGCTGAGCCTTGTATAATTTATAACTGACTTAACTGACTGAGTAGAAGAGCGGAATACAATGGCACATTCATTAGGTAAATATTCCTCAGTCCTCCACAGCTCTAACACATGCTCATTTTTATATAATATATTGCCAGCTGGATGTAGGATCACTAGCTGGTGGCAGGGCAGGACTGTAACAAGTTTGCAAACAACCTTTGCATCCTCTGGGGAGGGTGATGAACTTCAAGTCACAACTTGGATTGTCCTGCAGGCATACAAACTGACTGCTGCTTCAGAATGGTCACTGGGCTTTCTTACTCCTTTTCATTTCTTCCCTCTCCATCCTTTCTGTCTGCTGTTGCAGAGCCTGTTTGAGTCCTCAGCAGACAGCATTACTGGTTGTCTACCATAAGGCTGCAGTGGGAGTAAGGAAGCTCTTGAGCTTTTAAGGCCAATCCTAGATTATTCTGGGTCCTTTAAGGTGGGTGGGTGGGCGTGAAGACAGGAAAGATTCTTATTAAATTACAATTAAGTATGAACTTAACTTTAACTCCTATTAATTCAGCACAAACCAAGACAGATATGGGTCATACTCACTTTTTGGCACTACAGGTATGAATAATGATGGAGAAAATAAATGCAGAGGTCAGATCAATCGGGTGGAAGCACACATCTTGCGCAGCCACAGCTATGCTTCTGACCATAGCTACTTTCTGAACAGCTTGGAAAGCCTTCCTATGAAGATTTTTCCTCTTTAGACAACAAGAGATTATAATCTGTACTCAGGAAGCATTCTTTTAATCAAAATATTTGGCTTTTATATCCATGCACACATGTGTGCAAACCTGCAGTATAACAGCACAGTAGATTCTATGCTTATTGTTTTATGGTAGTGAATATTAAGAAGTTAGCCACTAAACCAGATGAAAACTGAGTTCCTGCAAATTTAATTGGAACTGTGGTTGGATAAAGGACACAGGCATGTGGCTGTGTTCTTTATCAAAAGAATCTAAAGTCTGCTCGCTTAATGGTTTTTCATCTCATTTCACTGGCCTTTGACCCTGAGAATTTTGTACAGCTAATAAATTCAGCCACTAGTGAATTATTCCCTATTCATTTCAGAGATTCACTATGCTACAAATATTGTGATGTCTGTCTCGTAGTGAGGACGAACATTATGCTGGAGCAGTTGGGTGTCTCGGGTGTGTAGTGAGGCACAGAATCAAAGCCAGGCTGCTCTTTGCTGCTGTAAACACAATCTCTGGCTTGCTGTTGGAGCATGATTGCTTGGATTATACTGCTGCTTTCAGAAAATATTGAGGTTTGTTTCCCATGTGTCTGTTGGAGGGTCGCCTTTTAAGCGTTGAACATCATTTGTAAATAAGGGATCTTAGTGTGTTTTCTTAAAAACTGAAAGGAAATTAAATTAAACAGTCCTCCATGCTGCTCTGACTTCTGCTTTAGGAAAGGATGCAAGATATCATGGTAATGGGCAACACATTTAAAAATTTTTTTCTAAATATTGTTGCAAGGCCTGTGGAAATGAGAGGATCTCCAGAATGTTAAAAGAGAATAAAGTTTTATTGCTAGCTGTAAAGCTACTGGTGGAGGGAGTAGTTACACTAAAGCAAGGTGAAGTTTAAATTTAAACAAAGCAGCCTGTTCTGCTCCATATAGGTAGATCCATGTGGTATACTACTTCTGAAATAAGCACCTTTTTAGAAGGTCTTGGAGAGAAAATGCAGTGAGTTAATGTGTAGATTATTTTATGAGCTTGTGGATAAACTTAGATTCTTTCCTTACATTTACTCCTGAAGAGGAGCCACACTGTCTTAAGCATGTAGCATTTTACTTTAACTGCAAATTTTGTCATGGAGGCTGGCAAAATAAGGGGAGAGAAATGATTGTTTGCAGATATAACTTGTCCTGCCTGTTTGGCAGTTCTAAATATCAGCAGCATGTAGAGAGTTACTGGTAGGCCTACAGTTAATGTGGAGCTCCAGCATCGTGGCAGCCAGTGAAGCCAGCACTTACTAATAACTGAGTAATTGTTTCTGTCACACCTGCACAAGCCTTTCTATCTCTGAAACACGTTAGCATTCATGAGAGGTTACTGAACCCTGATGAATCACAAACACATTTTAAGTAATTCTTTTGTGATTCTCCTTGGGCCAAATACACCTTTTCCAAACAATGCCTTGTTTTTCTACCTCATGAAACATTGTATTTTATTTAGCCAGAAAACTGAAAGTCAGAGAAATGAAACCCTCTCTGTGTATTCAGGCTTACCTCTTAATGGGGACTTTGTATTCCTGCTTCTAACTTTTCACCTCTGAGCTTCATCATGTGATTAGATTAAAAAGCTCTGATCTGAGCTGGTTTTATTAATGCAGTAATATGGCTAGATCACATAATGTGACACATTAGTTGTGAAGCTCTGGATGCCAGTTCTGCCACCTCCCTGGGTGTTCACCCAGTTAACAGCCTGTTTCCACAGAGGGTTGTGTCCGTCTCAGTATTGCTCATTGAGTCAGATGATGGTTACTTGAACTGCATGAGAACTCCACAAGCCTTTTCCATATGAGAGTGCCTGTGCTATTCCAGGATCTTGCTGTGATCTCACCAGTACATGCCTGCCAAGTGCTTAGTTTGATTTGCTGTTCTCATTTTCAATGTAGACTTAGACAATCATGAAAGGAATGATTAAATCAGAGTGGGAATGACTATGCAAATAACTGATGGAAGTGTAAGAGTGAATAGCAACAGCTATAATTTTTTAATTTCAGTTATTTATTTGAAAAGTTATTTGATGATAAGGTTGATAAAAAATGCTGTGTTTTGCTAGGGCTGAAAGGAGATCTTGTGCAATAAAATGGAAATATTAGCTGAAATCACATATAAAAGAGAACCTTGGGTATAACTGGTGTTTCCAGCATGTTAAACCAAAACTTCAGGATGGATTTCTGCTGGCAAGGTGCTGTATTAGATATGGGAGAGCAAGCAGATCTGCTGCTTGAAAGAGTTGGATCATTCCTGCCACCCTCTAAAATTTTAGCTTGGAACCCCAAGAAACAGCAACAGATTCTTTTGCTTCTATGTACAGGGTCTGTGTCTCTTTTCTCCTTTTCTACTCTAAATTGTCAGGTGATTTAAATCAAGTCCATAGAACAAAAGAGGTCCTGAAAATGCAAAATTCAGACAGGTTTTTGAAAGTAGGAAACTGGTGGAGCAGAAATTCTGAGGAAAAGGTTCTGGGGTGAACCTTATTAAACAGCTAGAAACCTGCACCAGGAATTCAGATGGGTTTGCCTTAACCTTGCTGCTCACATGGAAGCTCTTTGCTCTCTTTGGTTAGACAAATGTATGAGAAAATGATCTTTTGCTTTTTTAAGGAAAAATGAAATGAAAGTTCTGAAAGCCAGAACTTGTACTAAAATTTGATTGTGATTTCTTAGCTTACCTGACTTCTATTCTGAAACTTGCAGGGTGTGACCTTACACAAACCCTTATCGTCAGAGTAGTTGTAGAAATCCCTAGATAAGTGAGATTCAGGCTGCTCTAGCAATTTTTTCGAAGTGCTTAAATAAAAACACTGGTAAGAACTCACTTTGAGGTGGTCTTGTTCTGCTGATGAAAGAGTAATGCTAATGAAGGAGACCTAACAAAACAAAAAAAAAATAGGTACTCTGTGTCCATATGGGAGAGTGCTGTGCAGATGGTAGACAAATACAGAGGAACAGTTATAAAATCCTGCTGTAATGAAGAGCTCAACTAAAAAGAAATTTTCACTGCACGGTAAGGATGGATTACAAATTAATTTTGTGCTTGATAGGCAGTTGTTTGGAGCTTTAAAACATCCTAAAGCACAAACTCATGTTTCTAAATTTTACTGTAACTGTAAAGTCCACAGTTAGGTTCTTGTCTTTTTGTAAACATTTTAAATTCTGGAGGGATGCAGAAGGGAAGAACATAATGGTTAATGAAATTGGACGTTAATTGTTTCCAAAAGCTGGCTTGCTCATGAGGTAGAATTTATCTCCAGCTGGAGGAGCCATGTAAATTGAGATGGTCAGGGGCTATCAAGGCACCAGATGAGGAGAGCTGGTCTGATTGTAGCTTCTGCTATGATTTTCCTCAGGCCTCAATTGGTGGCTTAGCTCTTCTTTTTGACCTGCAGCTAGCCAAGGGCCTGACCAGGCTGACTTTTCTAGCTGGTGCTGGGAGAAAGAACTTGGGGGCCTTGTTTTTCCTCCTGGCCAATTGTGCCATGACTTTCTTCTCGTACCTGCGCATAGATGAAATGAGTAGGTGCTGTAAGTCAGTGTCTCCCAAATTTTTTAAATAATTATTTCTTCTCCCCATGTTTAGCATAAATTTCGTCTTCAGTTTGAGCACAGCATGCTCCCTTGAGTTTATATCTCCCCATTATAACACTTTAGATTAATTAAAGATCTTTTTTTGGTGATACTCTTCTACTCTAAGCCCTTGAATTATCAAGACTTGTGGACTGTTGTAATGTACATTCACCAATTGAAATATAGCTGTTACTATTGGCTGTTTTAGTCTACTCCAGTCCCAGATGCCTTTCTTGCTTTAGTCTCTGAGGTTTTGTCTTTTCTGCCCTAAGTGTTTAAATTCTCACATGTCCATCTCATTTACAGATCTTAAAATTAGATTTACTTTCAAAGTCCTTTTTGAGAAGGAATGTGTGGGAATGTGTCTATTAACCATAGAAAATGTTGGTCCTTTGGGAACCACATCATTTTACAGTTTGTGTTCCTACCTACTGATATTTTTAACTAGGCCATGCTTTCCTTTCTTTCCTTCCCCCACCTCAGGGAACACTACTTGAGGTGAACTTTCTTCCTTTAGGATTTTGAATCCCAGTTAGAGCAAGATTGTTCATCTTTTACAGACATTAATTCTGGGTTACCGCTTCTGTAGCAGTTCTGAATATTATATGCCTCTTCTGGGTTTGTGTGTTAATGTTAATTTAATGCAATTATTTTCAGCTGCTGTCTATTCCCTTTAAATCCTATACTCTGCTGTGCTGAGCTAATGAAACACAGCTATTATGGTGTACTCTACTTCTCTGCTTACTAAAGGCTATTGTAATGTGGAACTCACTAACTGAAAGAGATTTTCCTGTCTGCAGCACATGGAAGTTTGTAAAGGGCTGCAAGATTTTTTCCTTTCTAAATACATTTTTTTTGCTTAGTCTTTTGCCACTTGCTTACATTTGGAATCTCCTTATATCTTATGTGTCTTGGTTTCAGGAAAAAAACCCCAAAGTCTTAAAGTAAGTTGGTGATGGTACAGAAGGAAGGAAGGAGATTAAAAGTCTCTGGTCTGCTGGTTCACCTTTCAGTCCAGTGCAGATGCATCCTGAGCATCTCCTACATGTTTTAAGAACCATATGTTCAGGATGGAGGAAGCTATGCTGGTTCTTATACACAGAGCATCGGGAAGATGTATTTCAGGATATTTGTCGTGGTCAACCTCGTGGTAGATTATCTCAATGAGAATCACTGTGCTCCCAGGGCTGGACTTCTTTCCAGATAAGCTAAAAATGCCCACCTACTTGAACAGGGTGCAGGATTCAACTTGAAGTCAGCAAGATGACTTCACTGCTGTATCATGTAGGAGGAGAGGATTCACTGCAAGGGAGGCAACATATGTTTAAACTTAAATATCGTATAATTAGCCAAACTGGCAAAGGAAACTGTGAACAACATAAGGAATATGTATTAAGTCCATTTTATGATGTTTAAAGATTTCCCTAGTGTAAGAACCCCCACTCCAATATTAATATTTTTAAAATGTTCTTATCCTACTAATGTGTACATTTGACTTTGTCAGCAGTAGTTATGTCAGCAAGAGTTGAAGCTTGGTTTGCTCAGTTTCTTCCCCAGGTGTGTTGATACACCTGTTGTGGTGGGGAATAAGCTCAGTCTGGGAACCCATCCAGGTTAAAAATAATGTTATGCATTTCATTCAGCTTATTTTTTTGCTTCCTGGAGGCTTGGATCAGTTCCCCATGTCACACCACAAATGCTTTGCCTAATGTGACTGGAGGGCTCTGCTAGAGGGAAGGGAGAAAGAGGAGAGCAGGAGGAAGAAAGGACATGAATGGAAAACTTGGTCCCTGGGAGAAATGCCTCTGTAAGTAGACCTATAGGGGAGATCGTAGGTGTCAGTAAAGATGTAGCAAACCTGTGAATGAGGGCAACGTGCCACTCTTCCAGCTGTACAGATTTTTAAATATTATTCACAAGTTTAACTGTGTGGGTACTCTTCATTATTTAAGTGAAAAGATTATTTTATTCTTGGCATGGCAGGTCCTTGTAAAATCAGCAAATCAGCCCCTCCCTCTTTTTTTTTTTTTTTTTTTTTTTTTTTTTTTTTTTTTTTTTTCTAACTAACATATTATTCAAGCCTATAGGCTCTTTTTCACCAAAATTAACAAGGGGTAGTCACGTCCTTGAAGATACTGGCCTAACTAGATAAGATCATACAGAATAATGTCATACAGAGTCTGGGAGAGAAGCAGTGGCACCAAAAAGTCGTTTGGCCAAGTTCTGTAAGTGGGTCAGAAGCTGAGTCAGTCACTGAGGCAGGTCTCCCATGTCTGTTAGACTTCCTATTCCTAGCCCTGTCACACTGCCAATCTCTTCGGCTTTCTGCAGTAATCCCCTTCATCCCCTAGAGCTGGACCTGATGCCGCCAACATAGGAGGGAGAAGGGGGAAACAACAAGGGGTTTGGTTTATAAACTTTCTTCTGTGTAGTGTGTGGTGCCTTGAAGTTTGCCTGTTCTGGACGTGATGCCTGTTTGTCATTGATGTCTGTTCCGGTTGGCGCTGCCAGCAGCAGCTCCTTGCTCCGAGCGCGTGTGTGCGAGGTCTCGGGATGAAAATCCTTTAGCAGCGTGATCTGTTACACACGCTGAGTGAGAGCACTTCTGCTGCCTGCCTTAAACCCCTTGCTGCACTGGTGCTTGAACCAGGGTAGCTATCAAATCCTTCTGTCCTTAGTGCAAACTGTTCCACAGGAGTGCATTTTACCAACCTTTTGTACCATAGCCGAACTTAGGAGGAAACAGTGGTTTGTGCATTCTGCAGTAACAGTGTTGCTACCATAACAGATTTTTGCGCTTGCTTGCATCTTTCTGGATTTTTTTGGCTTTTTTAATGCAAAAAGAAAAGCCTGAAAACCGAACTTTTATGAAACTTTTCAAACTCTTTTCATATGGTTTCAGTGGAATGATGCGATACCTCTATATGAGGTGCTGTGAGGGGATGGTTCTCTTCAACTTAGCTTCAGGCTAGTCTTCTGTGCTTCATTATCAGAGGGTTTCTTCTGTGGCTAGAAGAGTTTTACAGCAACTGTTAAGTGCTGAAGAGCTTGAAAAAGCTTTGTGGAAGTCTGGGAAGCAATTTTCATTTGAAGGCTTATTTATAATCGAGAGTTGGACTCGATGATCCTTGGGGGTCCCTTCCAACTCAATATTCTGTGAATCTGCGTAGTGATGGCCTCTTTGGTAGTTATGTACCACCTTATTCTTTGGAGTTGTGACATTGCATATGAATCACACTTTCATATGGGTCTAATTTGTTTATTAACTCCACTCTGCTGTCATCCGTCATAAAAAGCATATTATTTCTGAGGTTACTCAGAAAGCTGGCACAGTAAAGTGTTTTATGGAAAAACAAACAAACAAACAAAAAAAAAGCCACCCTGTGCAGTTGCCAAGATTGTATCTGCTGTCCTTTTCACTTGGACTACCACCAAACTGGAGAAAAAACTAGTCTCCTATCAAGAAAAGAAAACAAACAAACAGTCTTATTCTCTGTTACATTTGTAAGTGATGAGAAAGGGAGAAAGCTGGTATAGGTGAAGGATTTCAGAGTAGCGTGGAAAAAGACATTTATTAATAGAACAAAACCCCATTTGTGTGAAGTCCATCTGTAACAGCACTGCTTTTACACTGGAAAAGGAAGCCTTGGCTACTTCTCTTACAATCTTTGTAAAGAAATGTGACATGTTAGACCTTTGTAATGAACGTACTCCCAAGGCTAAGTGGTTTGCCATAAAAAAATTATTGACTTTTGTTTTCCTAACTGCGTAACTATTTGTATTACTCTAAACAGCTGATGCTGAATTCCTTCATCATCAGATGAGTCTCCTGAATAGCCATGTTGGTTATTCTAAAAGTTTTGTACAGCAGGGTTGTTCTGATCTATCTTTCTACCATTACAAGAGCTTCAGCTGTGATTTCTTATAGCAGTTCTGTCTTAAGTTTTTACTCTAAGTATCAGGTTCCTTCAGTTTTCTATCCTCATCATACACTTTTTTCAGACTACTTAAGGCATCCTTCATGCTTTTCCTCACTGTACTAATAGTGATTCCAGGCTTGTTGGATTTTGTTTAGTCATGACTTTGGCTTTCTCTGTGCTACTTCTATGTCTGAAATGCCTTACCAAATTCTGTTCCACCACACTTGCCTACTTGTCAGCAAATCTACAGCAAGAAGTCTAGCTCAGAGGTGCTGACAGAAAGCAACCAAATCCAAAACACAATCAAAATATTCTTCATTCATCACTGGCTTCTTGCTGCATCTTGTCTATTCCCTTTTGTCATTTAGATTGTCAGTTTCTTAAAGCAAAAGACAATTTTCTTTGTAACTTGAATAGTACTGAGCACTTTACAGGTACTTAATAAATACCAAATCAAATAATTTACATCCACATAATAGCTTGTTTTTACACAAATCTCATAGACATGTCTTTTATATTGCATGTCCCTATTTTTAATCCACCTTTCAAAGCAGCAATTGCACTGTGCAGTATAGCACTGGAAAACAATGCTTTGATAGGTATCTTACAGGTAGATTTTCTCATGTTTATATGGGGTTTTTTTTGGTCATGATAGTTTTGGGGAGGGTATTTTGGTTGGGTTTTTTGTTTGTGGTTTTGTTTCTTTGTTTTGTTTTGTTTGGTGTGTGTTTTTATTTATTTTTTTTCCTAATTGAATATGCCACTGAAGTTCAAGATATGTAACCATTACAATGGTGCCTGGATGGCACCTTTTATTACCTAGCTCATTATAGCTGTGAAGCCAGCTGGGTCAGAGTGGATAAACCTTGCCCCTTTAAGATGGTTGTTGTTGAAGAACTGATTGATCTCCTTACCCTTATCTTCTATATAGCCCTGAATCTAGGCATTACTAAGTGTTTCTTCTGCTTTCTAATTAATTTACTGTTGCTGGCTACATTTTTCTTCTGCTGTAGCCTGTGTTGGCAAAATTTTTGTAAAAAGACTGTGGGAGGAATATTAATCCAAAATGAACTTGGAATTTATTAAGGCACTACAACTACACCCAAGCTGTGTGGCAGATGTGTAGCATTGTCACATCTTGGTTGCGTGTGGAGGGCTGACCCCATCTGTGCTCCATGCGGGAGTTTTCTTCTACTGGTGTAGCCTTACCTCACAGATTCAAGGTGAAATCACAATGTGACTTGAGCTTAGAACTATCTTTAGGTGAAGATCCAGCCAAAGGCTTTAAGAGGCATCTGTGCCTTGTCAGGCCACCTGTGCTAATGGCTATTTCATTCCATGTGAACTTTCTGCGTTTCCTCACCACATACTATGTTTTAACTCTGGAGGAGTCTGTTTCAAATGCCATCTTTTTTGGTCAGGGAGTGAATATTTTCTAAGCTTGATCTTAATCAAAGAAGTCACATCAGGAAAGAGAGACTAGTATGCCATTGCAACAGCAATGTAATTAATCTTTTACCTCTTGGTGTGACACAAGTATTTGCAAATGCTTTGTATTTTGTGCAGTGAACAGTCCTAGTTGCATCTGCTCCATGTTATACTGTTGTCCTAGTTTAGGGCAAATCTGGGAGAAAACCTCCAAAGGAAGCTCCCTCCGGAGATCAAACCCACACGGCCCCTCCCCCCAGCCGGTTCGGGAATGATTCCTCGGAGAGAAGTGGAAAGAACCTGTTTATTTAACAGGCACAGCCTCCCCCCCCCAGTACACAAAATGAACAATACCAGATGACAACACTTTTTCACAGCTCTGAAAAAGAGATGACAAATGCAGCGAGTCTCTCTTGGGGGTGGTCGCCCTGTTGTCACTCCCTCCGGCGCTGGGGATGGCTGTTGCCGGCCACAAGGTGTTCTCAGGTCCCAATCCGGAGCAGGTCCCAGTAGTTACAAGAAAAAAGGAAAAAAAAGGAAAAAAACAAAGCAAGAGCGAAGCGAAGCAGGAGCAGGAGCAAAAGCAGCAGCCAGAGTTAGAGTCAAGGAGAAAAGAGAGCAGCAAAAAACAACAGCCACACTATGTACTGCCCCGTCTCTGTGTCCCGCCAGTCGTGGGGGGGGAAGCAGGCTGATAACAGAACCAAAACAAAACATTTGTCCTTCAGAGCCCGTCTCACAGGCACAGAACATAACATCCAACATAGCAGAACACACATAAATGGGGATACAAACATCACCCTAGGACAACTGTATATGCTCCATGAGCTCTGTGAATTATCCATCTGTTTCACCATAGTTTTAGTAGTTATTCCAGGCATATGATGGAATAAAAGAATCCATTTCTCTGGGTTATCATCTTGCAGATAATCAATTAAGTTGCATATGCTTATCCTTGATTCACACCAGATTTTGTTCCCAGGTACATTAATAGGCACAGGATGAATGCTTTTCATGTCACATTTATATTGTTTGCATGTTGTGTGAGAAGTTGTATCGTTTTGACCTTTCCAACCCAAAGTAATTCTCGCAAGAACAACTGATGTTTGGGATCATGTCACATGAGAGGACCCTAAATTTTGTTTCTTCCTCCCAAAGTCGAGTAAATTTAAATTATCATGGATCCATTTGAAAGCTGATTTTGCTCCTGTATTCTCTTCTTTTTGTATGCTTCTAAAGCTAGTGATTGCTTACTAGTTCTTATTGATTTAGTAGGTAATGCTGTCTAGTATTGCTGTCTGAGGCACTGTGAGAATAACTTCAAAAAGAGTAGTCGAGCATTTAGTTCTGTAATAATGACCCACATAAGAATTTAGAAGGAAAGAGATTATTTGCATGTGTGCAGTTAAAATTATTCAGGAATTCTGTGACTTTGCAAACAGCGTAGAGTACTCAGTTAATGGAGCTGCAGCAAAAAAAAGCAACTACATAGCTACAGAATATTTTACTGCTATTAAGAATAAATTTACAATTTCAAATACATGATTTGACTGAATACCATAAATCTGTGATTACACATTTGTGTCTATAGAAGTGTGTATACTAATGTTGGGGAGATGTAGTGTGAAATAACACATAAATAACAAAGCATCGATGAAGTGTTTAGAATGCCTTTAAGTTAATGAGAGAGACTTATTTAAATTAGATGATACTTCAGAGAATACTGCTCTTTGTTCTAGATTACAAATCTCTGCTATTTAAATATTTTTCTCTGGGGGTTGGTGATAGGAGTGGGAGGAGATGCATTTCTAGTTTCATCTGTATCCTTGAATTAACTATGAAAAGGGGTGGGTTCTTAATTTAACTAACTTATGCTAAAATCTTAGTGGAAACATTCTTCACAGTCTTTTGTACAAGCTTCCACAACTTATTAAAATAAGTGTTTTACTTTCACTAGTTGACCATATTGGGAATGTAGGTTTCTCACAAGAAGACCAAGACTTCAAATACCAGCTTGCTGTGCATTACTTCCTGTCACTTCTACAAGCTTCTAATACCTTCTTGCCTTCACCCCCGCCTTTGGCTACAGACCCATTTCCTCCCTTGGATAGGGCAAGGCGGTTTTCTGTCTTCCTATTTGGGTGACGTGTGATGAAGCCTGGTAGAACTTCTTTGCTTGAGTTTCAGGTCTCACCTCAGCTGTGGCTGCTGGTGCTGGCTCCTTTTGAGGCCCACCTCACTGCAAGGTAGTGGATGGCTCAGGTGGGATGTTTGCCAGTGAGCTGCATGCAGGAGCTGGCCTACAGAACAGTTTCTGTGGCTTTGCTGTGGACTGGTGGATCTTGTGGGAAGGTGAGTTTAGGAAGAAGTACATTTCCAGCTGAAATTGTGCACTGCCAGTTGTTCAAAACTGGGGGCCAGAGTCCTCCTGCCTTCTCACAAATATGTTTGTAAGCTGCTGTCTGCCTCTCATACAGAGAGAACTCAGTTGTCTTGATGAAGGGTTGTAGATACGACTCTTATATACATGAGGAAACTTTGCCCACAGAAGAGTCAGTGTACTTCTTATGCCCTCCAAAAAACTTCTGCAAGGTCGACGTCATTGAACCTCAGATTTGGTGAGGGAGGCACATTTTATTTGTCTGAAGTTAAGAAATCATATTTAACAAGATGTATCATCTCATCTGTAAGCAAGTATCAGTCTTAACAGTAGTAGATAAAAGATCAGATCTCAATATGAAATCTTTTCTTTGGATTTAAGGGACAGTAAAACGGAGAGATCTGGTTGAGACTTTGAATCTTCTTTTTTTTTAAGCTCAAAAATAAATATATGATTTCCAGTAAATAGGAAACACTGAATCTGATATTCAGTTTATCTGAATTCTGTTACTTAAGTGTATCTAAGTGGGGTATTGGTGTTTTATAAGGGAATTTATAGGTCATCAGCAACTCATCAGTAATCTCAGTCTTTTATGCTAAGTATAAGATAGTTTATCTTCTTTGAGAAAGCTGCCTATGCATTTAGTGTATGCTGAGGATTTGTCTACATAGAAACACTTGGAAGAATTCATCCAGACTAAGATATGCTTTGAAAGTGGATTAAATTACATAGTGCTCCTAAAGAAAGACAGTAAGCAGAATTTAAGTGGCTTTAGTTTTAGTTTCTTTATTTCCTTAGTTAAGTACATTAAATCAAATTAAATACATTTAAATTTTACTCAAATTCCTGTTAAAGTTTAATGTAATCTTATTAACCTGCTTTTAGTAATGTTTATCTGCATTTACTTTCATTTTTTCTTGTAAGCAAATTGGAGGAATGTTCAAACAAGCAGAAGTCAATATTACCCAGTTCAGTGTACATTCACAGTTTTTATATCTTGTGCACTAACATTCCGAGGTTGACCAACCCTGTCTCTCCACTTAGAGATTCTACTCTTCTAATTCTCACATGCCTCATTTGCAAATTGTCAGTAATGATTTTTATATCCTCAAAGAGCTCTCCATATGAGAAATGCTCAGCAATGGCTGGGGTGGTATTTGATTAACATCCAAATGGAAACCTGAAGTTTGTCTTTGTTCATTACTGTAAAGATGAGAGTTGAGTTGGGGAAAATGAATGATTTATAGGAACTTTACCCATGAGTATAGTTATTTTTCTGTGAAATTATGTCAGACACAAACAAACTGTTGTTTTGATGTTACACAGAGTTCAGGCAGCTACATCCTACACTTGGCTTAGTGTCTTTGTGTGAGATAAAATGTTGCTCTGTCTTTTGCAGAGCCTACGTTCAACACATGATAAATATTGGGTTTTTTATCCTTTGTAGACATGAAGACAAAATGTGAGAGAAATGTTGCTCTGGCTGACCAGTAGCTAATGTTGTAGAAGTTGATTTGCAAAATGGCAGTGCCAGCTTTGGACCTTTTAAAATACACTGCCTTTTTTTTTTTTTATTTTATTTTAATTGCTTGAGGCCCAATATAAGTCCAGTGACATGGGTTACTTGAGAATAGTAAATACTGTTATGCACAAATATGAATGAATGGCTTGAAAGTTTAATGATGAGTTACTCATGTTGGCATTGCAGTATGAGGGCTGTGTAATGCTGCTGTCCAAGGAGACAGACAGTGATTGTAAGTGTTCCTTCTGAATATGCAGAATGGTGATCTCTGGTGTTTCTCCTGTACGTGGCAGCATCTAGCAGTGGGCAGTTGTTACATCCAATGATTTAAATTGCCAAATTATGCCTTTACACTCAAATCCATAAGAAACCAACCTTTTCATCTCCCACCCACAGCCCCATTGAGAAGCGAAATGTACTGAGATGCAAAAAGTATGTCAAATATGCATTTAAATGCCTTGCTTCTCTGATATTTCATTTGATATGTGCTACATGTGACTTTGAAGCATAATAGCACATTGTCCTAAATTGATGGAGTTAGTCAGTGTTTGATCTCTTCAGATGAAGAAATGGATTGTTTAAATGCTTTTTAATGAGCTTTTAAACAGGAGAATTGATTTTGTACATTTTGAAAGGGAAACCAGGACATAGCTAAGTCTTCATTTTCCTTTGGGTTTGAGCAAAGTAATCACAGATTTAATCACAAAATATTATAAGTTGAAATGGACCCACAAGGATCACCAGAGTCCAAAAGTTATCAACAGCTTTGGAAATGAAGATCCTTAAAATACACACATTCTAGTAATAGAATTGGGAGTTGGATCTCTATTTACCTGCTGATGTTCACAAAACTTGTAGATGGTGCACTTTAAAGGCAGAAGCTTATATCTTTGCTTATTAGAGTCACATTCCTGTGACTATTGCACAGATGAGGGAGAAGGAAAGAATACAAAAAGCATACTTAGAAAATACTGGTTTGTGCTAATAGCCTTTCTTGTCACCTTCTGGCAGCATTTTTGAAGTACCAGATTTTAAGCCAGGAGGCATCAGCTGTGGGTATAGGTAAGTTAAATGATAGCTAGTTTGAATATAAGTAGATCAAATATGCTCTGTACTTAGCCAGCATTTTTGAAATATTGCTAAAATTAGGTCTGTACAGATCTGCAGCTGTTGTGAAATGGAGGTTAGCTCTGTTGGATAGGTCTGAAATAAAAATCTTGCCCTAAGATTGTTTTTAAAATTAACCTTGCTTTTACTTCCTGCTCTCCCACCCACATTTTTGAAAAAATGCTACATCTTGAGATAACAATTTGGCTATTATCCCTTGCGTATGGTTCCTGGTTCAACAGTTAGGTAAGAGTATGAACAAAATGTAAATTCTTTGGTAACTTGGTAGAAGATACTATTTCATCACAATTGCTATTTAATTTTTGCAAAAGAACCTCCCACGCTGAATGTTCTTTTGAGTTATTTGAGGTTGATTTTTCATGAATAAAATTCTTAGTCATTTTCAGAATCTGTGCAATATCTTAAGGAAATAAAGATTTTGCACATTTCAGTAGTTCATTGGTCTCCTTTTGTACCTCTCTTGACTCCTTGCTTTGTATGTAAGAAGCTGCTCTTCTGGCTATAGCACTAGCCTTGAATCTGGGAGTCAAGCGGCTCATGGAAACCAACAGCAAAGAAATTTGCATTCATTTTCTTCTTTAAGCCCTGACATTGAATTTCTGTGTGACCTTGGTGTGAAGGTCTAATCACTACAATTTATGCAGATAATCTGCACCTTGTTCTTCAGAACAGGAATGTATCATGGTGTTGTAGTTTCAGTTTGAAACTAAGCAGAAAATACCAATTATATAGTGATCTAGGTTTACCAATTTAAGACTTTTCTCGGCTAACGCACCAAAGAATGTAGTGGGTCTATTTTTTGTTGTGAGATAGGATTAGGAGAAAATAACAAAGCAGGCCAAAATTTGAAAGGGTACAAATAAAAACTTTATTAATTAAAAAAAAAAAAAAGGAAATAGGAATAAAACTTTCAGAACACCTTTTTCTTCCCTCCCCACACTTTCTTTTTTTCCAACTAACAATGTACAGAAAAACACAACACCCAGAAATCTCAGTCAGTTATCCACTTTTAAAATAGTCTTTCTTCAATTCACTTAGAGAGAAAAGTATTCTTTGCTAATGCTATGGAGAACTCTTTACAAGGAAAGAAGTTCTTGTGACTTCAGTCTTCACAAACAACAGCTGCCCGAGATCTGTATTTGTGAAGCTCTTCCCATCTTTCACAATTCTCACAACTGTGCTTCTGGTCCATGTCAACTCATTGGGGTGTTATTTTAAGGATGAGCCGTTCTAGCATAAAATAAAAGTTCCTTTCATCTATTTCTGAGAACAGAGGTCTTCCCCTTTTATCCCCGAGGCAAGGTTTCTCATCTTTTTCTTTACTGTTCAAACTTTTCATTAGCATACAGCTACTTTAGCTTCTGCTTGTTGTAACACTGGTGCCTCTGCTCATGATTGTAGTTAGAATGCTACATCTCCCCAAAGCATTCTATGAATTTACAAGAGAAAGACTGAAGCCTGATATATCAAGTGTATCTTTACCATAGCTTCACCAAAGAATTTCACAGCCCAAACTTAGGACAAAACTTTTCAATCCCTTTGATCTAAAATTTAACTCTTTTCTTACTGACCTCAGTCTCATCTTGTTGTTACAGAGTTTCACCTTTTATTCTTAGTTCAAGCGAGAGTTGGTGTTCATTGAGTACAAAGTCCTGCAACGCTGAGCAGTTAATTTAGTCCAAGTCCTGTATTAGAAGCCAGGCTCGCTCTGCTCCTCTCTGCTGGCCCTGTGCTCTCTGCCGGCGCCATGCGAGCTGTGCCGGCTGCTCCCGCTCTGGAGCGGGGGCGCGGCTGCTCCTGGTTCGGGGCTGCCCTTAGCATGGACTGCAGGACCAGCGGTGCTGTTCTCGCCGCACAGCTCCTTTGGTGCCGGTTACAGCCTCTGGCTGACATGGCTCAGTGACTGCTGGAACAAAAGCCCGGCAGGTTCTGCTGGCAAAGGGGCCCTGCCGGGACGGGGCCCTGCGGGCTCCCCGGGGAGGCTCGGCAGCGCTCGCCGCCCCGCCGGGACAGGGAATCCCGGCCGGGCTGAGCGGGGCTGGCCCGGGCCGGGAACAGCCCAGGCCCCATCACCCCCTCCCAGATCGAAAGCCAAGAGAGCTATTCCCGGGCCTCCCTGTCCTTAAATGTGTATTTGCAAAGGCGTATGCACCCTTTTACATTGGTTTAATCTTGTGTCAATACCAGAAATTGGCCACTTAGGGCGAATGAACAACACATGGGCATGTTGCAAGGTTTTATACAAGCAAATAATACCCAGCATCTCTGGGACACCTGTTCCAGTGTCTCATGACTAAGATATTTTTCCTGATGTCTAACCTAGGCCTACCTTCTTTCAGTTTAAAGCCATTACTCCTTGTCTTATCAAAATATGCCTTCACCATCTTTCTTGGCTCTCTTTAAGTACTGGAAGGCTTCTTCTCTAAGACTGTCACAGAGTCTTTTCTCTTCCAGGAGGATCAGACCCAACTCTCTAAGCCTGTCATCATAGGAGAGGTGCTTCATCCCTCTGATCACATTTGTGGCCCTCCTCTGGACCTCCTTCAACAGGTGTTAAGGGTCCCACCCTTTGGGAAAAAAAGGGAAATAGGAAGACCTTAGGAAGTACCAGCCAGTCTAACCTCTGTGCCTGGCAAGATCATGGGGCAGATCCTCCTGGAAACTGTGCTAAGGCACATGGAAATTAAATGGCTGAATGATGAGAGCCAGCATGGCTTCACTAAGGGCAATTTGTGCCTGACACATTTGGTGACCACCTACAAAGGGGTTATGGCATTTGTGGATAAGGGAAGAGCAAATGACATCAACTCTATCTTGACTTGTGCAGACATTTTACACTGTCCAGCATGGTATTCTTGTCTCTAGCTGGAGAGACATGGATTTGATTGATGGACCAACTTATGGATAATGAATAGTGTTCAAAGTCAGAGTCAGAGAGCTGTGGTCAACAGCTCAATGTCCAAGTGGAGCGAAGTGATGAGTGGCATTCCTCAGGGCTCATTAATGGGGCCAGCATTGTTAAACACCCTTGTCAGTGACAAGGACCATGAGACTGAGTGTATACAGCAAGTTTGCTGATGACACCAAGCTATATAGTGAGGTTGACAGGCTGGATGGAAGGGATGGCATCCAGAAGGATGTGGACAAGTTGAGATAGGTCTGTAGGTTTTGCTCTTGGTAAACCAATATTCTTGGTAAACCAACCAAATTCTTGGATTCAGCTCATCTGTCCAGCCTCTCCAGGTTTTTCTGCAGAGCACTCCTAGCCTCCAGCAGATCAACACTCTCCCTGTCCCCAGCCTGGTGTCCTCTGCAAATTTGCTAATGGTAGATTTGATCCCCTCGTCCAGGTCATCAATAATGATATTAAAATGGACTGGGCCCAACACAGATCCCTGGGGGACACCACTGGTTGCCAACTGGATTCCTCACCATTCCCCACCAGTGTCTGGGCCTGGCCATCCAGACAGTTCTTAACCCATCAAAGTGTGCACCTGTCCAAGCCATGGGCTGACAGCTTTTCCAGAAGTATATTGTAGAAGATGAATGGGGTTTCCCTTCCCCATCAGCTTTAGTTTAAAGCCCTCCTCATCAGCTTGGCAAGCCTGTCAGGCTAAATGACTGCATTAAAAAAAAAAAGTTTGTTTGGGCGGGTAGTAACTCTCATTAGTCTAATTGCTGTTGCTGAAGAAGGTAAACAATTTAAGTTGCAAAAAAGTGTTTTCTGTCATGAAGTGCAAGCAGCAGACTTGAAAGCTAAATTCAAGTTAGAGAAAACATGCTTTGAACTTGCTTAGGTCTATATCAGTCTGACATAAAAGCACAGCTGATAGATGCGGAGTAAAGAGCATGATGGAGAAGTAAAAGAAAGAAGAAGGCTGTTGTGTATGGAAGGAGTGAGTCAATAACATATGGTCTGTAAAACATGAAGACATTTTATAATGTGCAATAAAATTGTCTATCCCATCTTTTGTTATGTATTAAAGATATGATCTAAGACTTGTTTCTGGAAGGCTGGTGGTGGGGTTTTTTTTGTGAGGGATTTTTTTGTGTTTGTTTTTATTACTTTTTTTAAAGTCTCCAAGGATAAATGTTTTTTTCTTGTGAGTTTGCACTGATGCAACTGTGTACGTTATCAATAGTTCATTTAATATTACCATGTACAACTAATTAATGAAACAATACCTACCTTTCTTTTAAACAGCAAGAGTTAATAGTCACCTTAATAGTGAAGACAATGAATACCAGCTGAAAAAAGTAGTTCTTGATTTATATTTAGATACTGGGGTGTAGCAAATTTTAGGGTTTTAGTGCCTTTAGAATACACCTGTTACAGAAGGTAACAATTGATTTAAAACAGGCATTTAGGAAAACTTACAATTATAGTTTTGAAGGTTGCTGCAGCTACATTTGTTCTTTTATTGAGCCTCAGAAATACTCATAAAGATCCAGCTAATCGTGAGGCCATGCCTTAATGCTTCACAATGCAGTGTGTTTATTATGAGGGGATGTGTGCCATATTTGGGCTCTTTCCTATTGCACAGCTTGTATTCCAAGGTCACTCTCAAATCACAGAGCTTCTTGAGAGCTCTCAAGTTGGCATGTGCCACATGCACAGGATGTTAATTACTTTATGAAATGCAGTTTTATTTCAGAAGTGGCGTGTTCCTTCTAAGACTCCTGACTGATTTGCTAGTCTTATTGCTAAGGGGAATATCAAAGTGATTTTACCGTATACTCCAGCAGGGAACATAAGAGAACTTATGTGAGCTGTACTTGCTTCAAAAAGGATAGAATGGAGCTGTGTAAACTTAGTAAATAAAAGTTCAAATAAAGTCACTGTGGCTTTAATTTGAATTTCCTTTTTGATTAAAAACTTACTCATTTCAAGTCTAAAATCATCTCTACTTTGAAATGAGGTTTGTGTTTAAGTTATAACAAGGAAGTGTTGTTCCATCTGATGTATATTATTTTACTGTTAGAGTTTTCTTTACAAATTAAAGGAAGAAAATCTATTTTCTTGATATGCAAAGCCAGTTACTGTGTTATTGGGAAAGGGCTTTAATGACCCTAGCTTACCTAATGATAGAATTATCAAATAAACCCCCATTCACAGATTTATAGGATGACATTTTTTATTCTGAATGTCTTTGAAACAGTCATTTAATCTCAAATTATTTGTAGTGCAATAGTTTTTGGTTGGAGATTTGCTTGCATTTTTTATTTATTTCCTTTGTTTGTTTGTTTGTTTGTTCAGGTCAATATGAAAACATTTTTTTCTTTTGATGAGGCAAGATTTTCTTTTGCCAAATCCCTGTAAAAAGTTTAGCTAATGTTGTAATTTAGGTGCTAATGTGAAGTTACAGTGTCAGATTTATAAGTAACCATACGAATAAAAAAAAATTCTGACAAAAGTCTTAAGTCTGACTTCTTAAATGCTGAATTTGCAGGGGTTTTCTTTAAACGATATAGAGGTTAGGTAGGGCTGGGACTGAATTTGTTTTATTTCCAGATTGTGGTATGTTGCAGTTTTATTTTAATGACAGGGGCTGGAAGAAGCAAATTAATTGCTGTTGTGGTGTAGAGGCATGTCGAAGTTTGAAGAATTATGGAATTTGTGTTGTGCTGAATTGGAGTGATGAAGTACAGATAACAGGCCACAGCTGTAGCCACAAATTAGGCCTCTCAATTTGATGCTGAAAGTATTGCATTAGAATTGCTTTTCTAGGATTACTGTGTGGAAAGTCTGATGAATAAAACCAGATCTGAAATAGAGAAGCTAAAAACCCATGCTGCTGCTGCTGCAAAAAGCTTTTTGGGGCTTCATTGTTGTGAAAGAAAGGTGACAACTGTGCTAAAGCAAGAGCAGTGTTCAGGAGCTTACCATTCTTCAAGAAATGCCACTGGTTTTTGAATCTTAGCAGTTGCTTAAAGAACTGGAGTTCTCAGAGATTCCTTCATCAGAGCCAGCATGGCCTGGGGAGGATGAGGTCTGTGATCCATTCCATGGTCTCACAGCACCTGTCTTTACTCAGACTCCAACAAGAGTTGGGAGCATGGGGTTTATCAGGAGGTGTTTCTGGAAGTTGCCCAAACTTTGATCCAACTGAAGTACTGTGCAGAGGCCTTCCTATATAGGAAAGATCCAGTGAGGAGGCAGAGCACCAGCTTATGAACTCTTGTGGGCACAGGAATCTTCAGTGTACAGGTATTGCTCTTGCATTCTGTGTAGCTACCCTATTGCTGTGGGAATATTATGCTCCATGTATTTCCAGGCACAGGTTAGTTGCAATGTAGTCACAGAACAGATCTAACTTAGAAGAATAATACTGAGCAGTGATGGTTTTATTAGCAGGAATGGTAAAAACAACCCCAAATTTATAGGCCTGTCCTGTGTTCAGGTTGGCTGTCAGACATGCTCCTGATAGGTTTACCGATGGCCCAAGAGCAAGAGCATGAACTGGGATGGACTGCCTGAAGCTGTCACAGCTGTTTCATAGTTGTGTGTCCTATGTCTGGGGCACTGAATTCCTATAAAACCAAGAGACAGCTCTGGCCAGGCAAGATCTGCATGGAAGCTTTGCTTATCCCACAAAAGCAAATCTTGTATAGGGCTGGAACCAAGAAGATGCCGAGTAATAAAAGGCTGTGCAAAGTGTCCCCCTCCTCTTCCTCAAATGTCCTCATTCAGTGAATGTAGCTCTATCCTGACCTGCAGCATCCTGTTCATTGTTTTTGTGCTAGGAGTTTCCTGAATGCCCCATTGAAAATGTGACACACTTTAAAATTTAGAACAAATATCTTCTGCAGTGGGGCACAACCAAAAGAATAAAACCTCATTCTGCATTGTGATTTCAGTCCAGATTTGTATTCTAGTGAAGAACTCTAGTCAGAAAAGTGTCTGGAACATAAGATATTGAGATGTAAAGCCACACAGTTGTTCCTTGGATTCGAGAATTTATTTATGTGCAACTTGGAATTAATAAATCTCTGACCTTTTCAAAGGACTCCTCTTTTTTTTTTTTTTTTTTTTTTTTCTGATATTTTAATATTTTTCAAATGTATGTGGCATTTTAGTTGATTGACAGATGACCAACTGATGTTTATGTGCAGTAGCTGAGGTTATGTTACATTTGGGATGTAGTATTTTATTGTTTGCTTCAGCCTACTTTTGTGACTTTCAAACTGGAATTCCCATCTAGTCCTTCAAATCTATAAATCCACATTTTTGTGAGAGGAAGTAAGATAGATGGCAATTCTAACATTTGGTGTATAAGGGTTTTGTGATGGATTGTTTTCTTCTAACTCCTTTGTTCATACTTACTTTCATAATCTTGAAAAGCAAAACCATTAATAAATCAAAGTGGGTTAAAGATCAGACACGTGCTTTTGTTTTAATAAGGGATAAAGCTGAAACCTTACTGAGTGTACATTGTTCAGCACTTGTTCTCTGGGGCATATGAATCAGTCCCTTCATTATTGGTCTGGAAGCATTTCCTTTTGTTGTTACTGTGTATTTTGATTAGAAAAAACAATGCAAGGTAATACTTGGTAAATTACTTTTGGCACTTATGCTCATGTGCAAAGCTAATATTTTTTTTAAAAATGAGCCTTTTGTGGCCAAGTGAAGGTTTGATTTCACAGAGTGAGTTTGCTTGCTTGATTTATATCTGTCAGCAGGAAGGGGATTTTGAAAGAAGGCATAGTGAGTCTGCAAGCTTCAGAAAGAGCTATAATTTGCATGGTTACGTCTTGTATGTCTGGGACATGTTTTCCCAAAGGCTGCAGAGTAAAGTGTGCTTTGGGGACTATTTGCTTTGTGAGTGTTGAGGAAGACAGAAGAAAATGTGTGTTTCTTCTAGCTTTTTCTCATTGCTGGTTGTTAGTGTTTGGGACAGTGTCCTCTGAAGGGGATAAGGTTGGAACCTGGTGGAAGAGAGAGAGAGTCATAAATAAGAGAATTAAGGAATTTTAGACCCATCCTCTCATCCCCCTTGCTGCCATACCTTCACATCCGCTCTCCCTTCGGTGTCTCTTTATCAGTATTGTTGAAAGAGGCTGCTAAATGAAGAAACCAGCTTTCTTTTTGAACTTATAACCTTCACAAAAGCTACTGTAATTGGCTTCTGCAGAGCATAGGTTGTTTCAATCTGACATTTAAAAAAAAGTACAGGAAGAATGAAATATCAATGTGCACTTCTGGATTTCCCAAATTGACAGTGAAGGTCTGGCTTCCCTGTGCTTTAAAAGCCAGAAAAGTGCAGAGAGATATTGGTGAGGGTTGAAATGTCTCTGTTGCATCTCAGTTGGGATGTACTTTGGCTGAGATGAAAGTTCAGCAGTTGGTACAAAATCTCCACCAGGAAAAAAATGGTTGGTAAGTGTGTGTGAATGTAATCTCTTTGAGGAAGTGGAAGATGGCTTAAAGAATGGGTCATGTAAAGGGAAATAAAACACTGTCAGAAAAGAAAGGTAGAAAAAAAAAGTCAAAGGTGAGAGAGATTAATTGTACAGCCTAGGTTAAATGTATTATGCTTAGATTTCTTCTATGAACAAATGTCCTGTTTAAAAATAAATAAACAAATATTTCCCCTCTTCATCCCTGTTAAAAAAACCGTGGTAAAACTCCTGACAGTTGCTGTTCTTTCTAAGAGTTGATCATGTGAAAATTTTATGTACTAAAAGCAAGGAAAGCACATTAAAGTCTAATCCATGCTTACTCTGGTGGGGCTTAAAACTGTCATCACTTTAAAGTTGTGCAAAAGCAAAAATAGGATCTTAAATACAAGTGCTTTTGTCTCCAGTGACTTTTAATGCACATATTATAAGTCAATAATTAAAAAAAAGTCTAAAAGCAGATCAAGGTCAAATAATGAATTAGGTAACATTTAATCTAAAAGTGCTCAAAAACACTTTTCAAGGGTATCATTACTATCTTTGTCATCTATTAGAAATGTAATATATCCTTGGAAACTTGAAAATTTAGAGGGCCACGCTTTGCTGGCAGAGACCTGTAGCCTTTCCTTCTCACACACAGCCTAATATCTGTGCTGAATACATCATGACGTGTGTGGCAGCTCAAAAGGAAAATGTGCTCAGCTAGGGTTTTTTTTCTTAGCTGCTAGAGGAAACTGCCAACCTCTGGCATAGTTAAGTTTCTCCTAACAGAAAGCAGCAATAAATAGTACAGGTAACTTGGTTGGTGGCATGCAAAGTTACCTTGCTGCCTTTTTCCTTTTAAGATAGGATTCTTCTTTCTTAAATAAGGTTGGTTAGTGAACCAGGGAAAATAGTAACAGATTCAGGAAAGGAACTGTTAAAACAGGCACCTCCTCAATTTACTGGCAATAGTTCAGTTTGATCTTGTTAGAGATGAAACTGTTCCTGAGAAAATTGGCATCCTTCATAGCCGTGGGATTTTTCTTCTTGCTGTCACGTTATGCATCTTCAAAGCAAGAGGCAAGCGTTTTCTGTCATCTTTTAACATCTGTATTTCCACTTCAGCAATGAAATTCTGAAAATCAGACGAAGGAGAGTAGGGTAGCCAGCAGCCATGCTGTGTAAAACTACAGAGATTAATTTGGGTCCAGAAAGAGATAACTGTGACAGGACAGGGGACTCTTCCTGTCATGAATGTTCTGAAGGTAAGGCAGTTGCCAGGAATGGCTGAAACAATGAAACTGATGACAGGTTATTTCTCAGTAGAGAACAGTTTAAACTTTCAGGGCTCTAAAACCAAAGCACATGGTGTTTGGCAAAGTCACTCATATTAAATGATGAAAGCCTGAGAAAAAGCAAGAACATGGTAAAGAGACAAACAGTAGTTGCTTGCTGGGCTGTTTCACACTATTTGCATTTTGATTTGCTCCACAGACATTTGTGTGTGCCTTGGGGATGCTTAACGTAAGGAAAAACAGCTTTATACATAAAGAAAAATGGCAATGAGATTTCAGACTTGGTCCCTACAGCTCGTTCTCTGTGCTTTTTCAGTCTTGACTTAAATGACAATAATGATGATGCTTTTGTTTTGCCTGGGAAAATAGTTTCTCTTGTTGATTTGGTTTAAAATATGTAGTACATCTAGAAGTGTATTTGTCATTTTGTCATGGTAATGAATCTTTTAATTTGGAAGAGTAAGATAGTTAAAACACATTGTAAAATAAATACAGTCAAAAAAGGATTCGCTCCTTTCTGTCCCCACCCAGAGTGAATATCTGGGATCCTTGTGAGAAGCCTTGTTTGATGGATAACTGCTCTGAAATGCTCAAAAAGAGCACAGACCATTTCCAGCAGACCCCAAAGCTGCATCTTCATTTCTGCCTCTCTGGTTTTAGTGGAAGCTGTTGTATTGAGTCGAAGGATGGTAGCAAGAAATAGGAAAGCCCGTCTCTACTTTCAGGGCCTTGAGGGCTGGGAAGTGTGAAATACAGGAAGATCTGTGGGAGTAGTCTGCCAATCACATGGATAAATAAGGCAGGTGCCCATTCTGGGTAATCTGTCAACATAGTTTAGATATGATCTCCTCTAGCCTCTAAATGCCTCTGAACTGCTCTGAGGAAGTGTGGTGCTCCATTTTATACATGGAGGCACAGAAAGCCAAAGGGCAAGTACACAGCCACACACCAAGCCTTTGAATAAAAGAAAATTAAACACAAGTGTTCTTGCTTCCAAGTTTAGCATCTTTGTCTTTGAAGCAGAACTCTCTGTTCATTTAAACAGTGTGATTGCTACATGTGGTAGAGAGTCCTCTTTAATTAGTGCTTTGGGGAACAAACTTGGAAGATATAGGGTCTATTTGCAGGTGGATTTTTCTGGTTTTTTTTTTTGTGGTCTGTCCCTTATACTAGTTGCTAATTACTACATTCTCTCAAGGACACCAAGGTCAAATGAGAGTCTGGGGTTCTTGTGTCTCAAGAGGTTTGTTTTTCAAATGCTAGAATACGTTCTTCTGACTTATTTATATGGGACGTTAGACTTTGTCCTGGGCACTGATGTAGCATATTTACCTATGGACACTTCTGCTTCAGAATTTTCCTCAAGTGCCTTAATTAGAGCTAGTGTTATCTTTCCAGCCCCCCCCTTCCCCTCCCTGCCCCCCAGTCCTAGTCAAAATTATTGCAATAGTGGGTAAAACCAGCAAGGTAAGAGATGTGGCTGAAATAAATCTAATTCCTTTACACATTGACAGAAGAGCTTGTGAAGGTGGTGTGGCCTTGCAGGAATCTGCTCCAGAGTTTGGAGAATGAAACGGGTGAAAAGGGAACTTCAAAATGTCTTCAAAATCATATTTTCTTTCATTCCTCGTGTACACTGTTAAGAGGTTTTGCATGACCAGGTGAAGAAGAAGCAGTTAGGAACTGCATATTGTGGAGAATATGTCATTGTGAGCCCTACGTATATCTTCCAGACAAGACAGAGGAAGTCACATCCAGCTCTGATAGAACAGCCAAAACCCTTGTTAGGAGAAGGGGAAAACGGAACTCAAGTCCTGGTCTTCAGAGATGGGGAGTCTGTTTACTTGTCACAGGGCAGGTTTCAGAAACGGGACATCTCTTTCCTGATCACTCATTACTCCAGATTAACATCTTCTGATGGGCTCTGTCTGTGAATCTGAGAATGCAGCTTGAGGACTGCATCAATGAGAAGAAAATGAAGTATTCTTTCAGTAGACATGTGCGATGTAGCTTTTTGGAAATTTTGAACTTTCAGTACAACCTGTGACTATTGCTTAATTTTGTGTAACGTTCAGAGTGGGTAAGGCTCTGTGCTTGCTGTTATTGCCATGCTGCCAAATCTGTAAAGCTGTGCTTTAGTTTACACAGCAGAGTAGAAATGCCTTACTGAAGAGTGGAAAGAGGACTACATTCCCTTTTAAAGTGATTGATACCTAAATCACCCTTACTGCTTGAACAGCAGAGATCTAATGATGTTAAATTACTACTGATTTACAGGCAAAAGCTGCCACAGAGTTATGTGTTTGACTTTGTTTCTGTGTTGCTGTTTGTGCACAAAGGACTTTCCAGCCAGGTGTTATCCCTCCAGGAAGTTCAAAATGGTCAACTTCTGTTGACAGCTTTATTTGGAAACAGTTCTAACATGTCAAACTGAAGTAGACAGTTACCTGAAGAGATTTGCCATGCCTCACCCCCAAGTGCAGTGGGAAAATTTAATTTTGGAGCACTGAAATCTGAAAGCAAGGAGGATAAACAATGGTTTCTCTCACAGGGTACTTGGTGAAGGGGTGTTACTCTGTATTCCTGAAGATACAGACTCTGGCAATCATCAGAGTACTGAAAATGTATTTGGATTTAATCCAAATACTTAATCTTTTAATGTCCATTACAATTATAAAGCAGTTCATTGAATTAATGAGACATACTGTAATGAACTTAGTAATTTCATACTTTTACATCATTCTCCTCTATGGAATTGAATCTCAGCTGTATGCCATGAACTTTGCACAGGTGAAAAAGTTTAAAATGAGCAGGTTATATTCCTGTTTTCCTCTTTGGCCTTACATATTGCTTGTTGTGGTCCTGATGCTTGGGTGACTGAACGGTAAATGCATTCAAGGGTGTAATCTGTCTGAAAATCTGTCTTTGTTTTTGTTTTGTGGGTTACTTTTTACTTTTTTTACTCCAAATCTCTGAACTGGTATGCTGGACAAGTGCCAGTGCTGGCACTGGGGAGAGGGAGGCAAAACTGTGACATTGGGGAAGCAGATATCAGATGTACTGTGGAACTGGACTTTGCCATTCAGAGAGCTTTTTGGAGCAGAAAAAATTTATTTTACCAGAGAAGCGAAGGACGGTAGCTCAGGATGATGTATATGTATTACAATACTTTTAACATGAAATAGTTATGAGGATCCATTCTCTCTCTGGCTATATAATAAGTTAGAGGTATGCATGCCATTATTCAGCAAAGGCATATTATCTTTTGCCTGTTGCTGCCAGCATCTCCGTGTTCTGCAGTTAGCAATTGTAAGTTCTTAGCAGGTAAAATTCTGGGCAATAACTCCTGTGTGGAACCAGACTGGTCTTAAATATTTGAGGCACTCTTTTTTAATTTTTTTTTAGGATAATAGAGTAAAGCATCACACAGCAAGTGCTGGTTCACTTTGAATGGATGTTTTGATAGAAGTTGATTGAGTTGCACCGTCTTCAGTGACAATTGATGTTCTGGCTTCTGGGAAGAAAACTGCCACGAGTCGTCTTGCTGAATAATGTGGCTGGCAGAGTTCAGTCCTCAGTGCTTGTTGCTTGTCTGGATGCATGTATTGTGGGGAGGTTAAGCACTCAGTCCGTTGATTAGACAATTTGGAAACAGTGAGTGTTTTGCTCATTCTTGGCATAACTCTGCATGTTCCCAGAGAGGCTGGAGCAGGAGCTTCAACCGAAGCGTGGCAATGGGGAAACACAGCTGTGCTGTCATCAACTTTTGACAGAGTATTAGCTCTAGTCATCTCAGGAGTCTTAGAGAACCTTTGAAATTATAGTTCCTTATGAAATAGAAGATACTTGGAGAAACAGATCTTGTGTACTATTATTCTAGAAGGTGACTTTTTAATTGATAGTGACTTTTTACCTGAGCAATGAACATATTTACTAGATGAGCTGGTATTTTTCATGAGTCAAGTTTCTTCATTAAAGTGTTCCCACTTTTTTTTTTTTTTTATTTTTCTAATAGTAAGACGATAGATAGTAATAACACCTGTGTATAGTTTCAACTTCAGTGCCTGAAGTGGTGGCTGTCCTCTCCCCCTTCCACCCCCACCCCCCTCTTTTTTTTAATAGCCCAGCACGATAGCATAAATTAGATTCAGTGGAGCTTTAAGTTCACATGTGAGTTGTAATTTCTGAGTGAACTCACTACCTATCTTTCTGTCCCTGCTAAAAAGGAGAGACAGTAGGCTTTTGAACTGTTGTCTGGTGCTTAAACTGCTTTACTCCCTAGAGTTTATGACTCAAACCAATAAAGGATGATGTTTGTATTATTCTTTCCTCTTTCCCTGGGCCATGCGGATTTTAATGTTGAACAAAGAGTGCAGAAAAATTATGGGGTGACCACAAATTGTACCCAATGCTTGAATGTCATGTATTAGTCTATAACACAAACACATTTATGGCAGTTTTCTTGTCAGAAGTAAAGTTCCAACTTGTTCTTTAAAATTTTAGTTCAAGATATAGAAACCTGGGATATTTGAATGACTGCTCTTGGATGCCAGATGGGAAGAGTTATGGAGATTGTTGTTCCTAAGTTGTAACCAACGGTTGATCTTAGTGTGTCGCAAGAATCTTATTTTGGCATAGAAGGCAACCTGCTACAAAAGCAGGTCTTTTTGCTCTTGGTGTGCACACTTAAGTATAGAAAAGGCACATTTTTGGAACACAGATGGGCAGGCTATGACTTCAAAGATGCTTAGAGACAATATATCAGTGTACTTAATGAATCACAGAATGATTTAGGCTGGAAGGGACTCCTGGAAGTCATCTGGTCTGCCCTGCTCAAACAGGGTCATTGCTGCTCAGTTTTGAAGTAGAGAGACGGGTAAGGGATAGTCTCATGTTAAAGTACTTGGATCTCCTGTTACTAAGTGTCACATTTAATGCAGTTTACCAAGCTTTATGTAGGACAAATCTCCCCTGGAAATGGGCTGGGTGAGCAGTGTTGGCACTGCTAAATTTGCATTCAGATTTTTTCCAAAAGGTTTCTTGGAGCCCTCCAAAATACAATCCGTGTTTCGTCTGTGTGAACCTGGAGTTTGCCCTGCTCTTGTGTTCTTTAGTATCTTTTTGCTTGTATCTTACCTTAAAGTGATCTTACGGTTAACCTGACTGTATAATTGAAATGATTGTTCAGGCATGCAAGCTCCTCTTGATCTAGAATTATAAACAATGGCCCCAAGGTATGTGTTGGTATTGAAAAGGAGGGTGATATCCCTTTGGAATGTCCCCAGAACACGGATTCCAGGCCTGCAGGTACACCAACTGAGTGGTACTTAGCAAAGCAGGGTGGCACCAGTGTTAAGGATGGGCATATGCACAGTAGTTGTTTTGGGATGTGGCTGTGTCTATGTTCTTTAGTATTTTTGTTTCCAAAGTGAGTTTTATGATGACCATTAAAACTCTGGCTCAGTCTTGACATTCTGTGTAATGCCTCATAGCTCAAGTTATTCCGCAAATGTTAGCTATAGGCAAAGTCTCTAATATTAACTGTGCTATGCATTTTTTTCCTGAGTGGCCATCACTGTTTTTTCCATATGCTGTCTAGTTTTGCTGAGTGTCCTTCAGAGAGCCAGCACTGGGAAGTCCACAAGTGTTAAGGACAAGTTATTCTTTGTGACTGTGAGAGTGAACTAACAGAGAGCTAGGAGCCTGCAGGGGTGGATTCAGAGATTGTATAGTGCTGGGAAGTCAGAAAAGCATGTGGCATTTTGACTGTTAGATATTTTGATGCACCAATTGCACTAAGTATAAGAGACACGTTTCCGTACGTGGGGCTGCTTTCTGCTGCAAGATTACTGACAGGTGGTTTCTTTCCTTCTCTTGTTTTTTGTTATCATTTACAGTATCATAGAAGGTTCTGAGTTGGAAAGGACCCATGGGGATCACTGAGTCCAACTCCTGCCCTGCACAGGACGCCCCAAGAGTCACACCATGTGCCCAAGTGCACTGCTCAAACAGTTCTTATACTCAGACAGGTTTTATGCTGTGACCACTGCCCTTCGGAGTGTGTTCTAGTGCCCAACCACCCTCTGGGTGAAAAACCTTTTCCTAATATCTAACCTAACCCTTCCCTGACTCAGCTTCATGCTGTTCTCTCGGGTCCTCTCCCGGGTCTCCAGAGGGAAGAGAGATCAGTGCCTGCCTTTCCCCTTTCCTTCATGAGGAAGCTGCTGACTGCAGTGAGGTCTCCCTCAGGCTGAACAAGCCAAGTGACCTCAGCTGCTCCTCTTATGAATTCCCTTCTAGATCCTTCACCTTCTTCACAGCCCTCCTTTCAATGGCTTCCAGTAGCTTTATGATTCTTATTATATTGTGGCACTCAAAATTGCACATCTCTTAAGAGCAGTGCCAGTGTCTGACAAAAGTCTGGTGTCTTCAAAATTTTTGTGCCCTTCTTATACTCACAAGTGTTATCCACCCTTTATTTTGCTTTTTTTCTTAATTATGATGAGCATTAGCCTCTGCTTATGCACTGTGGAATATCAATATTACTGTTTTCCATAGGATTTTTCTATGCAGAATGATCACATTAGAAAATAATGCTGTTTGTTTCAATCTTCAACATCCTGTCTGTACTGTCAGTTAACTTGGTTGTTTCCTTTAGCATTCACACATCCGTTCCCTCTCTTCCTCTGTTTGACTGCTAACTTTCTAGCAGTTCCATTAGTTCCTCTGGATGTAGCAAAAACATTGACTGGGTAACGAATTCTCTTTGTTTTTTATACTGCTGCTTCATCTTCCTTCCAGCAGGACATTTAGGGTTTTCCACAACTTTGAGCTTATCTTCTTGTATCTGTTATCTCCTTTGGGATACAGCCAATCATTCTTATTTTGATTCAGCTTCTGCTGTAGTATCATGTTGACTTCAAGGTGCTTTTTTTTTTGTGTCCTTTCTAGCCCCTGATTTATCCAAATGCCAGGAAATCATGCTGTAGTAGAAAAGAGGATTGTGATTTTAATTTTTTTTTTTACCCTTAATTGAATTTTATTCAAAATTCATAGCACTTTTAATGAACTTTTGCTGTTTCTTTTCAGCTAGTTTTCAACCAGCCTGTAATACACTTATTCAATTCTCAGTTTCATGGGACTCCTTTGGAATGTACTTAATTTAAACATTAAAATGCACCACCCCTTTACCTGTTCCCCCTTCCCCAAAAAAACCAAAATATTACTTCCATCCTTTCGAGGAGTAATGTTTTACATTGCTTTATTTTGTTGTTTTGCAGTGTCAATATCCTGTTTTCTTTCTTCTGCCCTTCAACTTTCTTATGCTGAAAATTTGATTTTTAACTTACAACCAGCCAGTAGGACCACTGGCTGAAATTGAGGTCTTACATTTTCCCCATTACTTCCTTTCTACCTTGCAGGTTATGTGAGACTACCCTGAAAGGTGGGAAAAGAAAACTATATTTAACTGGATTTTAAGAGATTTTTTTTTTTTTTGCTAATTGTCACTTTAGAAATATCTGGAGTGAAGCCAAATGATGAGAAACAACCCAAATGAAGTGTGCAAGCCCTGACAAACTGTGAAAAGTTTAGGTAGATTAAGTAATAGTTTGTATTCAGAATAGCATTTAATTTTGTTTCTGTACTAGATACCTGCCATGGTCTTCAAATTTTGTATGCTAGGCTGGTACTCAGCATGGTTGAAAAATCCTGCTTTTTTTTGTGAAGCCTTAGATTTTGACTGCTGGATTGCTATTGATGTGGGGGTTGTGGTGGTGCATTTTGGTTTTGTCTAGGCTTTTTATGATTTTAAAAAAATAATTAATTAATTAATTGGAAGTGTCTTTTGAATACTTGAGTTTGATATTTTCCTGGTCTCTAGTTTGAAGAGCTCTGATATTAACATTTTTAGTGAACAAACATCTTATTTTGACTGGATGTTATACATGAGTTAATTAAATTGCCACAATGTCTGAAATAGAAACTTGAGTGATCAAAGCTAAGTTTTTTGTCCTCTTACAAATTACAGACATGTAACTAGAAGTTCCTTAGTAAAAGGAGGATGATCTTCCAAGAAGTGGGGGAGTTCATGTTAAAGAATTATCTGAATTTTTCTGATATGCTTCAATATGTGCTTTAAAAGCAAGACCAGACAGCCTGCTTGCTCATATTCTGAGTACATTGAGTCTATTGTGTTTTCTTCCACCTTTTCTTTTGAAGCACCCTTTAAAGTCTTTTTTGCTCTCTAGTTTCGAAAAGTGCTCTATTTTAAAGTGGTCTGGCCTGTCAAACATAGTGAAACTTCAACCGTATAAAATGCTTCTCGGGAAGAGGAACAAGATGACTGTGGATAGAGAAAATACTTGGAATGAAATTGTGAAGAAAGGTTACAGGTACGCTGGGAATGAGATAGGTGCTAACCACACAAATGTTTGCTGTCTTTCCTGGGCAGGTTTACCAGTGGCAAAAACTGGTAAAATTTATGTACATTCTGTACATTTGACACCCATAATCCTAAAATCTCCTCCAATTCTAGGTCTAGGGTTCTAGGGTGGTGCATTTAAAACTGAAAGATCCAAAGCTCATTTTAACGTAATATTAAATATTTCATTCCTGATCTAATGATGCTTTATAGATCAGCAGACTCAGGATTCAGCATCAAAGAAATGTTCCTGTTTGCAAGCTGATGGACTGCTCTGAACCATAGAAGTGAGTTGAGGGGGATCAGGTGTTCCTGCAGGTGGCTGCTGCAGAGTGGTGTCACCCTGACCCAGGTTTCCTGCTTTTTGAGACCGCTGCCTTTTTTCCATCTAGTAAGGACTAGAGTATAGCTCATAGCTGCTGTGCAGCTTTATCTTCCATTTGTGTCAAAATATCCACAGATTTTATTGACATGGGTCTGCTGGGCCTTTGACTCCTGTCTGGTTCAGGGGTGACTAGCACTGAATGCCTAAGAAGGAAAAAGGCAGCATGAAAGCCTTTTTATGTACACAAAGTGCACATCCAGCCCCCTGGCTTCTCTGTCCTGTTTCCATTTCCTGCAGAGATGGTAGAGCATGTTTACAGCTCCTTAGACTGAGCTGTTCAGTCATGCAGTTTAACTCCAAAAATAACTCTCATGGGGGATATTAATCCAGTGTTGGATTATCTTTCTAAAATCGTTAATCAGACTTGGTCCCGAGGGACCTTCCAGCTGAACTTGCCACTTAGTTTATGTTTGCAGGGGCAGCAGGAGCAGAGCAGAGGAAGCTGATGAGGTTCGACAAGAAATGGTTCCTTACGTAAGGTGTCAAGCAGAGGGAGCTGTGCCTCTCCTCCTGCTGTGGGCCTGGCCAGGGCTCAGCTCCCTGCCCATCCCCACCCATCCTGCTTGGCCATGTTGCCCTCACTGACCTGCTTCCCCATCACCTTCAAAAAATGCCATGCAAAAACGTGCATGCATCAGGGGGTGGCAGGATCTGTGTGACTGACTGCCAGCTCCAGGTGCTGTATATGCTGCCTTTTGTCCAGGCAGGAGAAACACATGCTTTGTTTTATTAAATTCTCAAGTGCATGTGGCATTCCTTCAGTCACTTTCTAATCATTAATTTTCTTACTGGAGCTGTTCATGAAATGAGCTGGCCTGCTCTTTGAATATTACCTCTCTTGTGTAAAAGAAGAAATAAGCTGTTCTGGGCTGCTGTTTACTTTTACGAGATCATCAAGTCACATAGCTCCTATTAGCCTTGCATTTTTCTTCTGTCTGTGGGGTAAGAATAGAATTTATTTCTTGAGAGATGTGCTCTGATAACTCTAAGTTATTTAAAGTACTTTGAGATCTTTGTATGGAAAGTGCCAATGAAATTGCAAAACAAGTTAAAAAAAAAAAAAGTTCTGTTGAGAACTAATTTTGTACACGAATAAAATCCTGTTTTCCACATGCAGCAAATAGGTTGAAGGGGAAAAATTCAATATATTTTACTGACATTTGTGCTGAATTAATCCTTCAGAGCCAGGCAGGTAAATCAAGAGCTTTCATATCTGTGCTGATGTATTTTTATATTAAATTTAACATACTTTGATTTCCAACTTGGATGTTTATTACTCTGACTTAGTAGATCACAGGAACACCTTCATAATATGGTTGAAATGCCTAAATGTACTCTATGTGGTAATAACAATACATTGCAAAATTGGCACTTTAATGGGATAATCTTTCATAGTTCTGCAAAATCATATTGATGGAAAGAAAGTATGTTCAAGTGGTAGATATGCTTTGGTTGTGGTTTTTTCCCCCTCAGATTATAAAATAGTGTGCTGTTGAGCATGTAAGTTGCTTAAACATTCTCCAAGTTACATCTCCTTGCATGCATTATGGAGAACAATGGGAATTTGCCTTCCCTTTCCTCTGACCCCCTCCTCCCCTTCATGCACTCATGCCTGCACATTCGTCCTTCTTGCCTTCAGATTCTGCCTTGAAAATAAATGTTGTAAAAATGAGTTGGAAAGTTGCTCTTACATGTCAGTGCTTCTCAGATCCCACTGGGAGAGAAAAAGGAATTGTACTTGAGAAAACTCCATAACTAGACCCTTCAGCAACATCCGTATCCTTTTCACTGTTTGACTGTTGCTGGCATAACAAAAAGCAACCAAAACCAGTTCTAGTTCTTCATTCACATAATGCAAATTGCTTACTAAATTGGAACCATTTCAAACCAGGTTTTGTGCCTTCCTTATTTTGCTGGGCAATGTCTAACGTACTGTGTACCATGGGAATAAATAGTAGGTAATTTTGAATTGTCAGCACTGTAGGTTGCAGAATTTTCTTTACAGTCCTACTTTTGGGATGACAACTAAACATCAATTTTGGCCTTAAAAAAAACCCAAAAAGAATATTTGTTTCTGACATTGCCATGTAGGTAGAACAAAACTAAATTATCTTTTGTATTTTGCACTGGATTCATAAGAATATAAATTAGGAAAGAAGAAGTCAGTACATTTGTCTAGGATGTCCACTGAGAAACAGAAACAAAATGTTGATTTTATGTGCTTTTCAGTATTCAGACCATGTTGTTATCTTTGAGTTGGTCTTCTGGTGGGAGAAATGGGACTACATCCATTTGTATTAGTTAAAGAGTCTGTCACTTGGCTTTGTGTTTTATGACTGTATAAGCATACATATAGTAATAATTATAATTATGTAGGAGATCTGTGCTAGCGTACATTAAAACTAGTCACAGTGACATTATCTGCTGGATGCTATGGCACACTTCTCTTGCACCTTGCTTTGGAATGTAAGTGCTTGTTTTCCATAGCTTGATTTGATTAACTTGCCATCAGCTTTCCTTGACTCTTCTTTCTTAAACCTTTCTTCCTGTGTGAGTCAAGACAGCCCACAACTTGCTACAGCAAAATGAGGGCTAATGCCCTTTTATGCATGGGAAAATGGAAGTTTTCTGCAAATTTATTGCTGTGTAATGTTGTTTTACTTTTGTACTTACAGCCAGTTGTCATGAATCAGTGTTTTTTTCTCCAGCATTTATTGGGAGCTTTGGAAGGCATTGGGCCACAAGTTACTTCTTCTCAGTAAAAAGAAACTGTGTTTGCCTGTGCAATAGGTGGATTCTGTGGTTTTTATAGGTCTCCCTTCTATCCCTTTAGATATGTGGTTTACAGATGATTTTTTTTCATCAAAAGTCGAAAAGAAACATGATGGGGGGAAAATAAAACTGTTGAAAATAAAGGCTCACTCAGCTGAAGCTATCCTCAGTCAAGTTTGGCTGGCAAGAGCTGCTGCTACTGCTCTTTTTGCGTTGTGGCCAGCAAACTCAGGCTCTGGCTGATGTTTCCAGCACCCCTCCTGCCAGGGATGGGGTGCCAAGCCAGGGAATGCCTGTCGGTCAGGCACTGGGTGAGTCAGTCCCACTTAAGCGCTGCAGACAGTTTAATACCTAAACATCGGCAGGCTGAGAGTACCAAGGACTGTGCTGCTGAGGAGGTGGGAAACACCGCTGTGAATGTGGGAGCAGAAGGTGCCAAGGTCTCAGTTTCAATTGACTGTCGAGGTGGATTAACAGCTCATTGCTGCCAAGAAATCTCCCGTCTCCTCCCCTCTCCCATGTTGTATCACCTCTTGAGTAGCTGTTTGACTCTAACATGGTAAAAAACAGATGACCAAAAATACTTCTTGGGTTTTTTTGGGTTTTATTTTTTGCTGGTTGGTTGAGCCAGTGCACTGCACAGCAAGGGGGCCATTGGCTGGAGGTACAAATGGTGGGAGTTTGATGTTTTGGGGAGAAATTGTGGGAACTTTGCATCTGGTAAGGCTCCACAGGGTAGAAGACAGCCAGAAGTAAATGTCTGATTTTCTCAATGACCAGCAAGACAGCTGCATGCTTTAATTGTGTTTATTCCCTGTTCCTGTAACATCTACCAAATGTAGACAATATCACAGTGTTTCTTAATCACATTGTTTAGTCTTTCAAGGCACTTCCTGCAATCCAGTCTTATTTATAGACCATCCATTGTCTTATTTACTGCCTTGTGCTTTGCTTTGTGGTGATGTTCGATCCTGTCGGCGTCAGAACTGCCATTGTTGGATAAATTGCTGGAGTGTTAAGGTTCATAAATTGATTTTATATTATGTGTTGAGAGCCTTATGTAGAATGTAGCAGGGCTTGCTACATTCAGATAGAGCAGACCAGAGGCACACCAGAAAAAAGGAAAGATAAAGAAATCCAGAAGGCTGTATGAACTCCCACTTACAAAAGTAGTCTGAGACAAAGGTACAACGTTTCCCAATAAAGGGATGATTTCACAATTTCGTTCAGACTGATCTGAGCTCTGGCTTCTGCTGCAGTTGAAGAAAGGTCATTAGCAGCATTTAGTTGAAGCAGCAACTGAAGGTGGTCAAAGCCTTTTTTTAACCTGTACCTGTTTGTGTCTTTGGATGTCTGGTATACTCAGCCAGCTCCTCTCTTGCCTTAGCTCTTTGAAAGGATGTATGTGCAAGCATGTCTCCATGCTTTCACCACTTCCTTTTCTTTTTCTGCTAAGAAGAAGTGGGACTGCACCACTGGGGATTTCTACAGCCTCTTTTGTTTTGTGATACGTGATGGCGCTTTGCTGGGTCTCTGCAGAGCATGCAGAAAACACCGTGGTTGTGGAGGGCTTGGCGAAGCAAGAGGGAACCTCTCCAACTGCAGAAGGGTGCACGGGCTGCTGTGTCTGAGAACTGTGGAGCTTTGCTTACTAGAAAGGGTGTCCTGCCACCACCGAGCTGAGAGAGGGGTGCAGAAGCTTTGTTTGCAAAGCCCAGAGAGGCAGTACACACTCTTGATAAACATTTGTCGTTGCTGTTGTAAGGTTATAAACTTTGATGAGTCAGAAGAGACAGAACTTCAATTCTGTAAAACCTGAGGGTTTAGTTCTTCCCCTTTCCTCTTTCCCTGAAATTTACAGCTCCCACTATTTGAAATGAGATCCTGTTGATATTAATATTCTTGCAGAATTATGATGTGTTATGTAGCTGAATATGTCACTGTGAATGTATACTACATCCTTGTGTATTCACGTGTCTGAGATGTACCATAAAGAAGTATTTATATGTGGGTATCTCTCGATCCGTGAGGTGAGGATGTGTGCGCGTGTGTGTATGTATATGCGGAAACTGCTGTGTGTTCTGCCTTCTTCCTGACATACTGGTTGCTATAGTGCAGTGATCTATTTGTGAACACCCAGAAGATCATTGCTATAGTTAAAAGAAACAGTGTTTCCTGGCCATAACTTCCTGGGCAATTTCTTCTCCTGAAGCGCCAGCATTAACCCATTCGGTCAGGTTCCCTGGGACTTCAGGAGTGACAGTGTAACTAACAGGAGCTTTCTCTAGTTTGTCGCTTTTTCCCCACCAGCATATTTAATAATATTTAAAAATAGTTTTTCTATTTAAATCTAATGCGTGCCTATTATTCACCGTACATTTCAGTGCTTCAGCCATCTTTCTAACAGACTGTCGAGCTGTGCAGCATGTCGTGGTGTTGTGTCCTGTGTTTGCTCCTGTAGTATGTGACATTCTCCTGCTCCTGCACATACATATACACATACATTTTCACCCACCTGCCCAGCCATGGGAAATGTAGGAGACTGAAGTGGCAGTGCTGGAGTTCTGCCTGAACTGCTGTAATATTCTTTTTTCTTTTTTTTTCTCTCGCTGCAGGTGTGAATGAGAGAGACTCTCTGCAGTGTTTAGTGTCCAGTTGTACTGGCTCCGAAGAACAGCAGCGTCGCAATGCCCCCTCCTGCCGATATAGTGAAGGTGGCGATTGAATGGCCAGGTGCCTTCCCTAAGTTAATGGAAATAGATCAAGTAAGTGCCTGCGTACCTGTGCTCAGCTGGCCCCCTTGATAAATAAATTCTTCTCTGCATGTTTTTCCTCTGCATTTATGTTTATTTCAATGCATGTGCATTTTCCTATGAATGTATGTGGGGTAGAAGGTGTTTATTATAAGGGGTGTAACCCTCTTCCTCTCTCACTGCTTAAGGTTTTTGAAGTGTTTAGCTGGTTCATTTTCTTTTTCTTTCTGAACAGCTGCTTGAATGAGGCATTTCCTGCTTGTGTGACCCACTTAACATTTTTGTGCCTTAGTTTTTTCAGCTGTAAAATTGTGGTAGTGTTGTTACCTCTAGGTGAAGTCTTCAAATTTCTAGTCAGTGCTTTGCATTTGGAGTAGAATTATACTGAATGGCTGCAGCAAGTGCAGATTTTGGAACTTAAGTACTGGTGCACTTTGAGCAGAAGGATCTTTATTGTTCTGTTCAGGAGTGTCAGGAGTTGTTCTGTTTATCTGGTTACTTCTAAAGCAATGGCCACACAGATGGATTGGAGGCAATGTACATAAGTTAACAAATTGAAAATTATGAATTAAAAACTCTTTAGGAAATTGTGGTGGAGGGAAACAAACAAAAAACAAGTTATACAAGGGCCATGTTTTATATTCTGGACTTCTCCAAGATTGTTTTTATGGCCCATGTATTAATATTAAAAGCAACCCCTTTAATATTTAACAGCTTAGTCTTAACATTTTGAAATCCTTCAGCATGTTACCTGGTTAGAATTACTATTTCTGTAAATAGTATTCAGAGTGAAGAAAAGCATTTTATAATGTGCTTTAGACCCTGGTGTGTCTGGGGACTCAGTACATTATAAAGGTCTATTGGAGAGGAGAGCATTTGAATTCACACTGAAAATGTATTACTGAAATGGGTTAGTAATTTATTCTCACAGTGCAATGAGTTTCACTTGTAGTTAACCCTTTTGTGGCACATGCCTGGGAAATTCCTGTGTGAAATTTGAAGAAACAGGGTGGCTGGAATCACAGCAGTATGATTTTTAAGCATTCTGAAAGCCCCCTTAGACGAAAAGGGAGTTCCCAAGTGAAACCAAACTTTGCCGGTTGATTTTTTTGACCTGCCAAGCTTTTCCATTTTCATTTGTTGAAATTTTTCAGTAAGCATAGAAATCTTTTGCCTTCTGGAGTGAAGAATGTTTTACTTTTTTCTTCTTATATAACAAATGGTAGACACTGCACACTGTGTTCGAGATGCATGTTAGTCATGGTGAACCAAGTACAGTGGGGACAAAACTGAAAAAATATTATGATGTCTCCTTTCAAGCAGCAGTAAAATTATATGAAAATGATTTGGTTTAATTTACAAAAATCTTAAATCAAAAATCAAAAATTTCAAAAAACTCTCATACCTTATCTGTAATATTAGCTTACTTTTCTAGTACTTTGTTTTTAATTTTATCATGTAAGATGTAAAGGAGACAAAAAAGATCACTGCTGAATTTTATTGGGTAAAACTCCTCAAACACAGCCTGCCAAGTTATCTGCAAGCTTCCTCAAGCTACTTTATGGGTGAGAGGAGGAAGAAGAGGGAAAGTAAGGCCAAAAGGGAGAAGACTTAACAGAAGCCTGCTCCTGATGCAGAGGGAATGAAGTTTGAGAATCTCATCCCTCCCCTTTCTGACATGGAAAGGTGGGAAAGAAACATCTCTTCCTTCTACCCATGCACACAAACATGCATATTTACCTTTTTCAAGGCTGGGAGCAATGTGGGAATGAACCTTGAAAATATAGAGGGTGATACATACTTGGGAACACACAGCTCTGCCTTTGATTCACTTAGCGCTAACTTTTCCTCAATCTGTTTCCTTTAAAGCAGCTATTCAGTAGAAGAGCTGTAGTGGAGGAGATGATTCATCCCTCAGATGGCTAGCTGTCGGAGATGATAAAGGGGAGGAGGGAGAAGACAGAAAAGAGAAATGACATACCCACTGACCAGACACTGCAGCCAGTGCCTGTGGGATCTGCTCATTCAGTCACCATTTGACATATATTCAGAAAATCCTAAAAACTTTCCCATACTGGTTTCTTCTCTCTTTCTTACTGTCATAAAAAATGTATTTAAATGAACAGCACTATAATATTACTTTTAAAAAACCCAACAAAACCCCATCACTGTATCATGACAAAAGTTTTTTTATCTTTCAGGGTACTCAGGCTGTTCCAAAAACTGAGTACAAATACTGTATAAGAAATCAGAGGAAAATATGGGAGATTTTTTAAGTTTGCTTATTATTGCATATACTTGGAAGCACTTTTTTATATTCAGCTACACATTATCTTAATTTACTTGCTGTGTATATGCATGTTTTGCTTAACAATGGAGAGAGTAAAATATTTTCAAAGTGAAGAAATGGCATTGCGAAACCAGAACCATTGATGGTGGTGTACGGGCAGGTGTTGGCCTTAAAAGAGCTTATGAGTATTTTTTCCACCAAATGTTATTAAATTTTACACTCCACTTCAGATGCATGACTTCTGACAACTTGGAATTCAGGAGGCACAGAGCCTTTCTAAGTTGAGGCTTCCCACTGCATTTCTATAGGTTTGTTAACCTGGGTTCACCAATGTTGGTTTTAAATTTAATCATGCAAAATTCATCTTAGTTATAGAGATTCTGTGCCAGCAAAGTTAATATATAATTAAGTGCCTTTTGGAATTAGCCTCTGTGCCTGTTTCCAATGAATTTAAAGAAAATTTTCTGCTCGTTCATTGACATGTACTTTTTGATGTCAGGGTTTTTTACAAGTGCTTTTTTTCTTGGAAAGTTGCTTTAAACAAGGAGGGCAAAACTGTCTCTTATTTACTGCCCTCTCTCTTTCCAGGTAGGAATTAATTAAATTTCAGTAAACCTGGCAACTGGCTGATGCCTGTGCACATTAGAACTGATACTAAATCGTGTTCTTCTTGAGAGACAGGCTTGATTGAATTCAGTTACTCTCTTCCAGAATACTTGGGATTTATTTTGGTTTTCCCCCAATTCCATAATTTTCCTCAATTATAAATTAGAAAATAGTATCCAGTCTCTTCCCTCCTCCATAATCTATACTAACAATACTAAAACTCTGCCCAAAATTAATATGAAGATTTGATTGTGGCTTTAAGAACTGTGTATAGCATTGATCTTTCATGCTTTAATCTTTCTGTCATGTAAGGGGAGGAATGGAAATGGGTTGGTGTCTGAATTTGCATTGGGATATTTTTGTGGATTTTTTAGCAATGCAGTCTGGGGAAGAAATGAATGGTAGATGCTGACTGTCTGTTATCTTTTTCTTCACTCTTCTGGGTGATTATTCTAGAAGAAGTTAAGAATAGGACTTCACAGGTCTGTACAGGTGAACCAGGATTCTGGCTAGTCTATCCTGTCTTCTCTTTCTTTGTCCAAGAAATAGCTATTTCATAAGAGGGTGTTATTTCTCATGTTCAGTGAAAACCTGCATGCTTTAATTTGTGCCCATTATGTATAATTCTTCGCTCTTGGGGTTTTTTTACAGCACAAATTATTTTAGGTAAGCCAATGCTGGTTTTAGGTTACCTGGATACTTTGCAGATTTACAGTTTCACTGTTCCTGCTGCAGGAGAAGCAGCTTCCATGAGAGGCACAAGATGGATATTTGGGGACATCTATTTTGGCTTATCCCATTCAAATCCACTCGTGTGTCTTAACACAAGTTGTACTAAAATCAGATTTCTGTAAGCTTGGGGATGAACTTCCTCAGCCTTGGAGGTAAACAAGGCTTTCCTATAGAAAGGAACAGTTTATAATTAAACTTGGCCATACAGTCTCTTCCTGCAGGTTTGCTTTGCCTATGAGATCATTAAACATGGATTAAATTAGCAGATGTGAATCTTTACATTAGCAAAAAGAAATGGTGGGGGAGAAGGAAATCTGTGTTTTCTTTTCAAAGCACAAATCTCATAAAGTGAGCAAAATTTAGCAGGAGCATTGTCAGATGACAATTTCATATTAATAGAAATGTAGACACGGGTAGAGCCATGGGCTGCTTTACATTAATGTTCTCTCTAAAGTTTAGACTTACTCAGCAAGTTTATCTTTTAAGAGTCCCTTTCTAGTTGTCTCTTCTGCCAGTGTCATTTTAATTGTGGTTGTTTTTTTGTCTTCTTCATATAAGTCATTGTACTTTACTGCATATTAAAAGGTCACCAGTAAGGTTTTGATTTTTTTAAAAGAAGCTTTCAAACCTAAATCTGGTTTCAGACCCAAATCTGGACCCTTGGGGATTGTTAATTGATTAAGTGCAGTGTTTCTCAAGCTGTGGGGGAAAATGAAGTTCAAAAGGGATTGTGAAATGTTTAATTAGAGAAAAGAAAGTGGCACCTCACTTCTGCCGTGTGTGTAGACTAAGAATAGATATAGTTTCTGCAAGTACTGTCACTAGTAATAGCAGTATACTGAGACAATCTTGGCATCACGAGTCTAAATGTATGCAATATTAGTGAGCACCCCCATTGTTCAAGCGGTGATCAAGAAAGGGATATTGATGTTTCACTGTCTCACTGTACTGTGAAGTGTCACTCTCCGTGCTTCATTCTGGCTCTAGACTCTGCCTCCCTCAAAGCAAGGGGTTTAGTTCTTAACGGAATGAAGGAAGAGAGAGGCTCTTGCTTCCTTCCCACAAACCTGAAAATGTATATGAACTCTTACCCAAAAAGTGTAATGGCACTGCAGTAGCTGGAACTAGTGATGATTTTTAGTATGACTATTGCTAAGATTTCCAGTGTTATTGCACATCCTGAGTTTATAGTAAAGGGAAATGTCAGTGCCTTTAACAGCTGACAAGATCTCAGTTTCTTGAAGATAGAGGACTATGAAGCAGCACATGAGGAGACAAAAAAAAAAAATCTAACACTGGCTTATGAAAATGTTCCCTGCCTGGATTTGCTAGCAGCAGCAGCAGCTCCTTTCTGTCAGATGGGAGAAGGAGCCAGTGCTCGAGCCTGGCCACTGCAGCTGTATCTCAACCATTCTGAAGGAGGATGTCAGTTGCTGCTGATGGAAGTCTTGCCCAAAGATAGATGAACCAAAAGGTGGCTACCTTTTCAAAAAGAATTGAAAAACACTTTGTTGTCTTAAGCCAGTTTGTTAAAGGTAGAGTTTGCTTAAAAATCAATGTTTAGGTGCCAAACAGATGCTTTTGGAGTTTTATTGCTCCTTGTTGTACCTGTCATATTTCAGCTTCACAAAATTGAATATGAAACTGTTCATAAAGCAGGTGATAACTGGCATATAAACCTGGTGAAAATATTATTAATAGAGCTGGTAAAGAAATCCTATCCATTATTTTTATGTGGGGTTTTTTTTCCATCTCCTTTGTTGGACTAATGAAAGCTCTCAATTTTTTACTTTTATTTATTTTTTAAAAGCTGTTCCGCAGCAAGAATAACCTTGGAAACAATAATGCAGATGTTTTAGTGCACTGGATATAATTCAATGCACTGACAAAGTTGTATACATAGACAATACTTCAATAACATAATGAACCAATTGTTAAATACAATGGGAGTTTGAAAAATATGATTCTTTTTCTTACAGGACTGCGGCATTGGAGTAGTCATCATTAGAGCCTCAGTTCTTTGATGTGGTGGCAGCCAGCCAGCATGAATAAAATGGGCAGTGTATTGTGACATGTAACATTTTATTAGTCTGGCTTGTCCAAAGCCACATTCCCACTGATAGGCTGGAGTCTTTCAAAGCTGCAAACTTACATCCTGTGGTGTGTGTGGCTGGGACCTCATCACTGAAAAATACATAAAAACTCTGACTTACTGCTTCTGTTTAATACAGAGGCAGCAGCAAGGCCTAGAAGATGAAAGAGGTAATAGCTGTGTAGAAGGTCTAGAAATTGTAAAAGAAAGGCAGGGGGAGAATAAATAGAAATATTTTGTGAATTGCAGTCTAATGGATGCTATTTATGCTTTATTTATCTTCTAGATTAAGAACCATAAGTTCAATGCAGTAGACAGGGTTTTGCTGGTTGGTTGGCTGGTTGGTTTTTTGTTAAATAGAAGTGCAAGTAGAGCCAGGATACACTTGAGGTCTACAGAACTAATATCCTAGTGTTTCTGATCTCCAGCATAACGGATGTTCAGAAAATGAGATCTTAAGAAAGTGATAAAGCATTTTTTTAGTTCTCCCCTTGATTTTTGTGGGTTTGTAGGGTTTTTTCTTTGGTTGGTTCAGAAAATGATATTTTAAGAAAGAGATAAAGCACTATTTTAATTCTCCCCTTCATTTTTGTGGGTTTGTAGGGTTTTTTATTTGGTTGGTTTGGGGGTTTGGTTTTTTTTCATGTCTGATTTTACTAGCTCCATAATTTTTGCCAGAACCTCCCTGTTGGAGCCTGAATTTTGCTGCCTGCAGCTGATGGAATTTTCAAGATGAAGGCTAAACATGACTTTAAGGTTGTTGCATCCATAAATTTTTTTTTAAACTATCAGCAGTAGTCCCATCTCTTAAGTTAATTCTGCTCTTATTTAAGGCAAATGTGTAACGACGAGATTCCTGTGCTATGGACTGATGAATTAATACACATTCTGGCCAGCTGGAGTATTCAGGCACATTTTATGATTCAATTATATTCTAGTTATAGACATACAGATTGTAATAGAAAAGAGAGTAATATCAAAAATTCCACAGTATATATTTTTTTCCTTCATGGAGAAACTTCTGCCCTTTTAAGCCAGCAATGTGTCAGTCATGAGCTGGGGGCTTGGGGTTTCTTTAGCCAGTCTTCAAAGCATGCTCTCCTAATAGGCTGTGTGAAGAGCCGCATCTTAAAGCCCTGCTTTGTATTTAAAAGTGTGTTTTGGCTGTATTTTAAATATATGTGTCAGGAATTCTGCATGCAAACATTCTGAAATCCACAACTGTGGGTCCCTAGGCATTCTTTAAATTTTCAGTACTCTTGATTGGGAGTTTTTTAGTGTTCCTTCTTATACTTGAGAAAACAGGGAATGTTAGGGCTTGTTAGGACACTAGCTATGGAGTAAGAAGTATCTGTAAAATTCTGTTTATGGTTTTCCTTTTTTGATTGAGGTTTTTTGTTAACAACATTATATTTTGCTGCTTTCTTGTTGTACAGTCACTGTAACATCCTAAACATATGATCTGTGGGTCAATGCTTAGATCATGTGAAATGTAGACTTAGGAGTGAGGATCTCTTTGGGGGTGGGAAGCTGCAGCTGAGAGTGAAGGGGGAGAGGATACGAATACTCAGGTTTCCCTAAGGCTTGTGCACTCTGTGGAACTCCTGCTAAATTTATACCAAGGTGTTGCTACTGATGTGTTATAACTACCACCTTAAGAGCTGTGAACTGAGCTGATAAAAGCTCTCTCCCATCAGCAGCTGCACTTGTTGAGGGTTTTGCCTGTCGGCTCTGAGATGCGAATGTTTCCAGCCCTGGGTTGTGTTGCTGCACTGGCACGACTGTGTGGTGTTGGCCTGGCCTTGGCTGGGTTTTATGGTCTCTGTTATTGTGGCACTGTGGTGTCTCTGCTCTTCAAGCATTCACTCTCTGTGGTGCTCCCCTGGGTTAGAGAAGTCCTCTCTTTCATCTTTTACAGATCACCGATATTAAATTACCAAGTCTGGTCTCGCCAGTAATGCATTGTAGTCAATGAGGAGTGTTGATTCCCAGAGTGGTTCAGAGCAGGTTGAGAAGGCTGAAATCCAAAGCATTGCATCATCTCCCCCTTCCAGAAGACCTTGTCTCTTACACCACAGGAAACCAGTGTTGAAGTAGCAAGTCATGGATCTGTCCTATAATCTGGTGTTTGCCACAAGTCCACTGTGGACCCTTGTGCATGACAATAATAGAGAAAACATCCACTGATTGTGAAAAAAGGTGTTTATTTGGTTTTTTAATAGCGATAAAAACAACTTTAGCACTGAAAGATTTATTAGTATCATGATAGCATTAATTATAAGACAGAATGTTGTATTTACTGACTTGAAGTTCTGTTTTTTGACAGATGCACAGGTCAGCAACAGAACTTATTTCCTTAATGCTGTTTCGCACTAACAGATGTGCTGCATCTGCTTTTTTTTTTTTTTTTTTTTTTTTAATCTGTGATAGGCTTAAAGAATACAATGTTAAGGGTTTTCTTGTTACTTCTGCTGCTAAAAGGTGTCAGACAGCGAGAGGGATATCCCAATCATTGTCCAAAAAAAAAAAAACCCAACAAGGAGAACCTAACAAACCAACCTAGAAAAAAGAAAAAGCAATGTATCTCTGTTAGTCATGTGGAAAGGAAAGCTATTCAGACTTGGCCTAAAAGAAACTTGTCTACAATTTGCTGGTATTGCACAAAGCATATCAGAACTGCACATGTAACACAGGTTTCCAGCTGGATTTAGGCTTCTGTCTTCTTTTCAGTTCACACATGTGTGCGTAAACACACTTTCAGTTTGATTTGGAAGTGCTTTAAACTCAAATTGGAGTACTACTAGTGGTTTGAACAGGACCTAGAACTTGGTCAGCATTGATATATTGGATATTCTTTGCTTGCTTTTGCTCATCCCATGTTTTCTCTAGAACAAAACAGTGGTCTGGACTAACCCAGCTTAGAGTCTTGCACACCCGTGCTTAGTTCTTCCTGGTGACTGGTTCCCTGTGAGTTCTTCATAGGAATAGACATAAAAGGATGAAACTGGTGAGGAAATTGGAGTGGGAAATCTCAGTCTGTGTTCTGTAAGTTACTTTGGAAGTGCTACCAAACATTGCACAAGTAGCAAGGGCGGGTACTCAGGAAAACCAAGTTAGGGATCTGTGTGCATCCCAGCACACAAGACATGGAGACATGACTTCAGATTTTGTGGAGATACAGTGTAGGTGAACTCAGAATTGGTGACCTGCATGGTGGATGTCATTAGGGCCACACCTGAGTCTTGTACACCTGTGCTAACCAGTCAGTGCAGACAGAGCTTTACCAGGTATGCAAATTCACATTGGCTGTAGTGCTGCCTATACTCTGCATCATTGTCAAGATTCTCCCCTTGTCTGCAGTTCAGTAAGTTATGAAGCCATAATGTGACTTAACTTCAGCTATCAATTTAATACCTACCCTAGGAAAATACTTTTATTCTAACCAATGTGTTCAGTGCAGATACTGTGATAAGTTAGCTAAAGATGTTTATCTCCTGTAGGGAGCAGGCTGTTTACTTTGATCTCTGTTATTTTGTACATTAAAGGAACAGACCGATCTTCTTAGAGCTTTAAATGAGCATCTCAGCTTGTGTAAAAGCTCACTTCATTTTTCCAAGTCTAGGAAAAGACATAGAGACAAAAAAAAAAAAAAAAAAATAGCACTAGTACAAAATACTTACTTCTATGAAGGAAAAACTTCAAAATATTTTGGAGTGATTGTAAGAAATTCTTTGAAGTACATGTACTGATAAGATAAATTTGACTTTTGGAACTGTAAATGCAGCAAAGGTAAGTAAATTTTATTAAGATAAAGGTATAACAAAACCTTGCAAATCTATACTCTCTGACATTGGCAGATATTAAGAGCCAGGGGCAAATAACAGTGACTTTGAATGGCCTGCCCAGTGGATTTACTCTGCAGAGAATGGAAATAGACTTATACCTCATTTTCCATGAAAAAAAGAGAAAAAAATATCATAGCTCATTTTTCTTTGTTTTCTAGCGGTGCCGTGGTCCTATACATGCAGTAGGCAGTCATGTCCTGACACAGGGACCCAAACATATTTTTCTGTCTTGCAGACTGTGGCAGGATTCCAGGGGTAGCTGTAAGCCACCTGGGAAGTGCCCCAGGAACTGGGCACTCACCCACCTGTCCCTCCCAGAGCAAGGCAGGGTTCTGCTGGCAAGAGGGCCTGGCTGTGCAGGCAGGGTGGCAGGGCTGCTGGGGCTGCTGCTGCCAGCTCTGTGCTCTGCCTGCCAGAGTCTCCCTGCAGCACGCTCCTGCCAGCCAGCCTCTGTCCGGCAGAGTTCACAGAGGGAGTCACGGCAGCCCTTGTCTGCTTGCAGTGACACCCCTCTTGTGAACAATGTGCTGGTGGCAGTTTATCTCCCAGATAGGGAAAGAATTTTTTCTGGAGACTTATACATAGGGTGAGTGCAGCCCAAGGAGCAGCATCTTATTAGTGTTAATAATAATAATATTATTATTATTATTATTATTATTATTATTAATAATAATAATAATAATAATAGCAGCTAATACTTATTAGTATCGCTGTGTATTTATTATATTTATTTTACTTTTATAAATTTGTAAAGTTTTACAAATCTCTAATTGCAAATTCTGTGCCCTAGAAGAGTTTCACTTTTTTTTTAGTCTTGCTTCTTTCATCACAGAGTTGTGCTTACTCACATCAGTGCTGTAGCAGCAGTGCCACAGGAGGACCGAGCTTTACCATGAGAGGCTGGCTGTATGAATAATTTTATTATTGAGGATCCATTTGCTTTTTCTTTTAGCTGTTCTTTACAGGATCTAGTTGATTTGTTGCAGGGGTTTGTTTGTTTTGTCCAAGTTTTTAGTTTCAGATTTTGTCATATAGTAATGAAAGGGAGTAGGAGGTGAATGGGATTGACAAAGGATGTAAAAGATGCTGGTGTAGAGAACTTTACTTAGAGTACCAAAATAATTATTTGAAAAGTAAATTAATCTAACCTTCACAGTATTTATATTATTGCTAGTTTAGGTTGTTAAATTGTCTTTTTATCATAGTTTCTATTGGGAAACTATAGATCCTATAATGGGAAGAAAAAGCAGTTACTCTTTTTGTCCTCCATTATATTGAATCTGCTAGCTGGTTTCTGTTTACTTTGTAAAAGGAATTAATAAGCCAGATAAAATTTTTGTCAAAATATGGAAATATCAGAACAAAACGTACAGTAATATCCTGAGGGGTGAAGGGGATACAGCGTGCAGAGCTGTGCACACTGCTTGGTAGCAGTTTGCCTACAGGCTGGCACATGTGTGTGGATACCTGAAGTTATCAAGCTACAGACAAAACTGTGCTCCTCCCTATGTCCCCCCCCAAAAAAATAAATGTGGGGTTTTGTTGGTTTTTTTTTATTGTTTTGGTTTGGTTTTGGGGTGTTTGTTTGTTTTGGTGGTGTTGGTGTTGTTGTTTTTCCCCAGAAAAACTGGGGGGGAAACCCACTTTTTCTATCTGGTGTGATCTGCCTGATTTGCTTCACAGGCTGGCTGCAGCTATACAAACAATTGAGCCAGGGCAACAGAGAAGCTGCTGTGGAGAAGGGACATGCTTCTGCTGCAGAATGGAGCAGTTTCCTACTTTTCTCCCATATGCTGGTGTTTGCTACTCATTTAGGTACATAGCCAGGCAGATGAGGAAATTGATCCTGGTGAGGACTACTTTCCCCCTCCCTTCTCCGGGGCCAGCTATTAGTTTGATTCACTTCCCTGGTGTGGATCATCTTGGGTAGACATGTGAAAATAGAAATGACAGTGAAAGAGGAAGGAAGGAGACCAAGGACTGAGACAATATGGTAAGCAGGAACAGAATCCTTTCAGCAGGTGCTTTCATTCACTTCTGATTAAAATGGTCTTGTGTTATGCTTCTGCCTGTTTATAAACTGGCTTAGGTGACTGGACTGAAATAATAAATCTTTCATTATCCTGACCTGGCCAAGGAGTCCTTTCTCTGACTTTCTGTCTATGAAGTGGTGAAGCACAGAAAACAAATTCAAGGGAAAAAATATTTCTTCCTTCACAAAACATGCCCTGCTACTGAGTCAATTTTTTCACTAATCATTTTCTGCAAAAATTAAAGGAAAAAAGGCTTATTTTGACAAGTGTTGAATTGCGGGTGGGTTTATGGCGAGTTTTCTGTAGCTGTTTATTTTGTTTGCTTTGTAGTAATTCAGTGAACTGTCATTATTGGAATATTATATAGCATTTAGCTAGAGAGGGGGATCCTATGATGTTTAGATGATTTGGGAAGTTTTTGTGAAGCAACAGGTTTGTGTGACATTGTGTGATCACCCAGTATTGGGGGAAAGAGGCTCAGTAGTCACTGGTGAATTTTGGTGTGTTTCTTTCTACCATGCAATTTCATCTATGGTTTGGGACATAAAAGTGCATTTAATCTTAGCCAGAAATCTTCTGAAAACACTTGTGTGTGCACCCTGTGTTTATAATGATGTTCAAAGCATTGCAACACCAACAGACTAGACTGTTTTCTTCTTTTCTATTTTGGGACCCAAAACAAGAGAACTGTTTTGAGTCACTCCAAATGCTTCTGTGCTCACAGATGTAGAGGATAAAGCAGAACTGATACATCTGGGATTTTAACACCTTCCAGGTGGTGTTTTATCAGAGGGGGACCTGCATGTGTACACTTAAGAGAGATCATACTTCATCTCTGGAAGGAACAAAAGAAGGTTTAAAATTTTTGAATGTCTTCTGGTTTCAGATGTCATTGCTGGAAAATGCTCGTGTTGATATCTAAACCTTCTGTTTCTGTTGGGTAATGAGATACAGTGTACACAAAAGACCCTTTAGATTTCTCAGTTGAGGAACTGAGTTTGTCATATGGGCTAAGGTTGGCAAAACAATGGATAATGTCATAATGCCTATGTCTAGAATTGCTATCATTATACCTTTATGAGACAAAAACAGCAGAGAATTTTGGGATCCTTTCACACCTGATGTTAAATAAATAATGAAATGCCAGTAGTTTTGTTCTTTGCATTTACTGGCTTTGTAATCATATTCTAAGAGCTCAAAAGTATTTTAATTTGGTGATTTTGCTTTCTTTTTCTTTTTTCATTTACCAGAAAAAGCCACTGTCCTCGATAATAAAAGAAGTCTGTGATGGGTAAGTTCTACCATATAGTACCTACTAGATACCATATAGTACATACTAGATACAGTGTTTTTTGAGGTATTAAAACAATTAGGATATATTTTTTTCCAAAGAAAATCTCAGTATCCAGTATGACTAGTTGTTAGTTTCTTAAATCTTTTTGTGTTAGCTTCAAATTTTGAATTTGCAGTGCATTTTGGATCAATTGCTTGCAAGTTGAGGCTCCTAACAAAGTAGCTCCATCATGTGAGTGATTCTCATTTTGACTGTTTCCTTCCTTTCTGCACAGAGATGCATTTTGCCTACTCACTTTGGCTTGTGGTCCCAGCTGTTCATAGGTTAAGGGACTAAAGCATTGCCTCTGGCTCTGAATTTTGAGCACTGAGTCCAGTGGGTGCTATAAGCTGGTCCAATTGATGTGACTGTTCATATGAAACTGAAATGTTAATTGCACATCCTGCAGCATAGACTAATAATTGGCTAAGACAAATACCTTGTTTTAAGTTTAATGGATTAATTAAAAAAGCCATTTTATTCAAGTGCTACCACACAGGAGAAAGTAGCTGTATTCATGAAACTGCTGCTGAGCTAAAAAGGTGATATTTTATGCCTAATGTAATATATCAACTTAATACTATATCTATTGTGTATTGTATAAGCTAGCATAAATTTCTGGTACTGTACTTTTTTTTTTTTTTTGGTGAATTTTAGTGACCTGGTGATCTTGCTTACTGCAAAAAAGATCACTAGGATGTATTTGTACTGAGGTTTTCCCTTTGTAAGCGTGCTTTTAACTTAAACTTTGGGACTTATATTTGAAAGCTATGGAAAACTGTGAGAAGTATGAGAAATATGTGGGAATGACAGACACTTATTTGGTCCTACTAAAATTATATAAAGGGTACTTTTTGAATTATTAAGATTTCATTTTGTGATTAATTTATTTTCATATTTCTAAGGTGGTCTCTTGCAAATCATGACCAATTTGCACTGCAGCATGCTGATAGTTCTAATTTCTACATCACCGAGAAGGTGGGTAAATCGTTCAATGGAATACTTGCATAGCCTATACAAATATTTGCCACAAACATTTATTCTAAATTAAAATATATAAAAATATTCTTTCCATAATTCAATGCCACTGAGAGGGTAGGTACTGGGACACCTGATTTAATGACTTTTTAAATGATTTCTTCTGTTAGGAAAATCAAATAAAAATCTGAATGTGCAAAGCTCTTCATGTCAGTTGAGTTTGGGACTTGAGCCCTTCATTTTGGTGTTCTTGTGTGTTTAGTATTCTGCTAACAAGTAGTGTACAGGAAACGGAAATATTTAAAACATGACGGGCTCTTTGAAGTCTGAGGAGACCTTCAGTGCATGTCACTTTTCTTTTGGGCTGAGCAGCTAGAAATAAGTTTCAGTGATTGTGTAATATTTGCTACTTGCTCCTGCCTGCTGTCTTGTCCTTACCCAGTTCTCTAAGTTCTGTTGGCTTACTTTTTGTTTGTCCCCAGATAGCGTGGCAATAGGTGATTCATCAAGTGATGCAATGATTTCAGCACAGAATCATGAAAAGGCTATAGCTGTAATAAAAATGGAATGTCTAGTATAAATATATGGGACATGCTCATCTGAATGGGACCAAGTAGAACATTCATTCCTGGCATTACTGGTAAAATTGATGAAATTACAAAGAAAAAGGGTTATTTGGAACATTGTATGTGTAATACTGCAGATGTACAATTTTTAAGCAATGGCAGAAGGACACTGTTTTAAAACCTGCTGAAGTTCACATGCAAATACCCTAATCTCAGTGGATGCTGAGCTAAAAAGTTTAGCTGCATAGATATAGATGCCTCTTGCTCACCTTGTTATGTTTGCTTTGGCTTGCTCTTAAGTGAGGAATGTCTTGGTTCTGTTTTGCATTTTACAGTTCTTTAGGATTTACTAATACAACTGAGACATGAACTAAGTTTTCTCTTGCTGCAATTCATACACACACCCAAGAAATAAAGGAAACAGGCACAGTTAAACATTAGAAAAGACTAAATTTAGCAAGACAGCAAGAACAGTTGCTCATAAGATAGTGCTTTGTTGTGGGTTTTTTTTCTGGGCTCTTTTGTTTGGTTTAATTTTTGTTTGTTCATTTTGCTTGTTTTTTAACAGACCAGTTTCAGTTTTTCTTTTAAATGCTTGCCACCCTGGTCAAACTTCTCAATATGTCCCTTTTTTATTTTGGATCTTCCCCTCTTTTTGCTTGTGTGTTGTTTTGGGGTCTTTTCCTCTCTTTTCCTTTCAAGTTTGCATTGACAGACACTTCAAAGGCCACTACTAGGAAACCTGTTGAAGTAATTACTGACTTCTGTGCTTTGCCTCCACCAAATTAAATGGTGAGATTGTTCTGCTAATTGCCCTCAGTGGTGACACAATGTTTACCAATAAAGCAGACACGATTAAATTTGCCTGTTAGCATTTAAACTCTGTGCAATGTGTATTTCCAAGAAGCAGGGATTGAGTGAATACTTCAGCCTTTTGAAGGTCTTTGTCCTGATGCAACTGGGGGGATATTTCAGGCTTTATCTCTACCTTTGGTGGAGAGGATTCTGCAGCTTTGGAGAAGAGAAATGTTTTCTGTTCCACATAAAAGAGAGTCTGATGGTTTTTGGCTGCCTTTAACTTGCAATAAGGATGGAAAATTATGGTATTCTAGGACATTTTGGATTGTACTGCAGAGAGGACTTTGAGTTTGTTTATTCCCTACTGGAAATATGCGGAGTGTCTGACTGAGTCACATAAATAAGAGAGAAGAACTTGAAATACCACTAGAATTACTCAGATGTCTGTGACTTTCATTAGATATTGTTCACTGTTTATAGCTGGTTGTTGGATAGTGGCTGTGAAGAGAGGCTTATATAGGCCATCACCCTTCCACATACTTTCCCTCATTTGTGTTCAGTAGGATATTGTTGCTGTCTGAATGAAAACATGAAAATAGCCAGGCATGAGGAAAAACACTTGCACTTCAAGGAAGCTACAACACTTAATTGTTAAAATCCACATTGCTTTAATCTGACCTTTACTAATGGACATGAGTAGAACTTTTTTTGTGACAGTGACATCTTCTCATAAGAAATATTTTTCACAGCTCTTAAAGGTGAATTGTATGTATGTATGTATGTATGCAGATAACATTATCTATGGGTCATGTTTCTGCAGAGACTGCCTTTCAGGTAGAGATGCCTCTTTAAAATATCACTGTTTAAAGTTATCAGAAAAAAAAAAAAAAAACAATTACTGAATTCTTGTATACAGTAGCAAGAAGCTTTGAAGTGAAAATGTCCCAAATGCTACATGGCTTATAATTGTAGTTTTGGTTTTTGGTAAAACAGCCCATCTGTGTTTTGGCTGTCATATACAGAACTCTTTATCTTTTGTAACTGGACCTGTATTTCCCAATTATACCATGCATAAATAAAAACAACACCCAAGCAGTTCTGTCTCTTAATTTATTTATGTTTTGGCTGTATTATTTGGAAAAATGCCTCTACAGAAATAGCAATAACTCCTTCAGGCAGTATAAGTGAGGTCTTTTAATAAAATTTGATTCAGCCAGGGTTCCTACTAGAGATGGGGCTTATCACAGCAGATCTAGTTTTGGCTGCTGCCTCTGGGGTCATGGTATGACTATATCTGTGCCCCTGAAACTGCAGTGGAAATTATTAGTTATGTCTTTGAGTTTTTTTTTTCCTAAAAATGAGAGAAATAAAAGAATAGGATATGTGGATGCATAGTGCCTGAGCTAAAATCTGTCTGGTGTTCTGATCTCCAAGTGTTTGATTTTTAATTATGTTAATAAGTGTGTGTGTTTTTTAAAAGGCTTTGCTTATCCTGAAGGAGGATTTCTCTGGTAGGTCAAACATCTAAAAGCCTTACTTCTGAGTCAGGATCTTATCATGCTGGATACTACAAGATAAGAATAGATAAGTCACCTTTGCTTCAGCCTGTCCAGGCTGTACCTGAATTACATGCTTGTGCACATCAGGTGCAATGACTCAGGAACACTGTAGCCTGGGGGAGCTCAGGTTTAGAAAAGAAAATTATATATGAAGAGGAGAAAATGGCTGTATAATATTGTGTGCTATGTGTGTTCCCTGGCTGAAAACACATAGAGCTCATATAATTGTTAGCTGTGTTCCTCCTCTGACAGTACAAGCAGTGAAGGGAGAGACATTGGAATGGATGATTCTGCACCTTAGTGGGTAAGGCTGGTCCCTCGTCACTGCTCCCCCTTGGCCTTGCAGACCGTGGCCACCTCTCGATCCATTTGTAGATCCTGTGTTTGCCTGGGGAACGATGGTGTTCAAGCTGGTTTCACTGCCGGAGGCAGAATGTGGTCCCTCTTAACCCTCCACCTGAGCAGCTCTCAGGAATGAAGGGTTGGCTGCCGGTGTTGAGGGGTTTGTGAGCTAGCACTGAGCACACATCAGTGACAACAGTGACATTTTTTTGTTATCTTTTAAATTCAAGGACATTTCATTAATCTGTACATTGAATGCAACCCCTTTTTATTGTCACATTTTTTTTGTGTTTGTTTTTTTTACATCTGATGCATCAGAAGTTTTCCTCTGGGTTTTTTTACATTCTTTCCTATCTCCCACATTTCCCTTTTATTCTTATCACTTAAAGTGGAGGGGAGCAGACACTGAGTTTGCTCCATTCATTTTGGGAGACTTTTAGTTTCGTTTTGCAAAAAGAGCTGCCCCACCTTCCTTTTGTTGTAATTATTCAACTCTGTGCTGTGTTTGAAGATGGGACATCTTTCTAACCCCCATTTTCTCCATGCTGGGAACCTGAGTGAAGTTTGTGGTTCTTGTTCTTTTTCAAAGGGGATTTTGCTTGTGACCCATTTTTTGGACATAACCTGTAATTGTATATTCATGTGAAATTCCACCATGCCTTTATGGGCTCCCTGTGTGGGAGTGTATGCAAATAACAGGACAAGAAACAAGCCATTTGTACGGTTGGGATTTTTTGAATTTTTACATTTTTCATATTCATCTGTTTTCACTGATTAATTGAATTTCAGTGAGTTGTAAGAAAACATTCTTAATAATGAAGGTTTCTGGTTCATTGAAAGACCTGGTGCTTCTTAAGCAGCTGAGAATGAAAAGTAGCATGAAGAATGGGAACTGGAGAAATATATTAAGAGAGCTGCTTCATTTTCCATTCTGCATCACTCCTGATAATACATTTATTGATAGCGCTACATTAATAAATGTATTTATTACATTAGATAGATTGTAGATTTGACCTGGATCAAACCATGCCCGGTTTTCTCTTTTCTCTGCCACTTATAAGGTGTGGTATTTCCTGTATATCAACAAATTTCTTACTGTTTTGGGACATCTGCAGAGCCCTGCAGAAATTCCCTGAAGTAAGGGCAGCACATGGCATCTGAGTGGCCATGCTCCTGCCAGCTTGATGGATGCTGGTAGCACTGCCCTGCAGACTCCGGGAAAATCCTAGAGACCACTGGTATATTTTTCAAGTGAACAGAAGTAAAACTTGAGTATCCATATACTAAATCACTTTCAGTCCTCCTTCATTCAGGCTGATTTCAAGAAGAGTGGCAATGGTTATCCTTCTTTCAGTTCTCTTAGGACTCTTTTTGTAGAACTCTTGGTCTACACTAAGTTTTCTAAAGAAAAGAATTATGTCCGGACCACCTGTTATGCTTTCTGGCCCCCAGCACAAACAGCTTAATTCTTCTGCTTGCTTCCTGTTAAAATATTTGTTATGATGACCTTCCGTTTAATTCCTTAGTTTCACATCAAGGCTGATGAGATGGATCAAGTGGGGTGTTTTTAAAAAAAGTCTGTATAGATATTTTCCTGAATTAGATTTGTAATTTTGCCTCACAATCACTAGAGAGGAAAGGCTCAGAAAACGTTCAGCTTTTGGTTAAAACAATTGAAAATAGGTATGACATACCAGGCGCACAGAACAACTGTTAGGGTTCAGCTGATAGCAAACAGTTCTGTGTAAGTTTTGGCCAACAGAAAAATACTCTTTAATATATCTGTATACTTAAAGAACAACCTATTTAGGTGGGTAGTTTTCCAAAGTGTAGTGAACAGACATAGCAGGTCAGCGCTGAAAGAGGATGGTTCTGATTTCTTCTCCCCTTCCTCAGATGATCCTGCCACTTCATTTTATTTTTTTTTTTTTTGACAATTTTTGAAGGTGGTGGCAAGGAGGAAATAATTTTGTGCCATTTTAATTTGTTAAATTTGCTTAGTAAGAAGGCTGATCTGATGCAGAGATGAGGCAGTACTCTTGAATCATGTCCAGAAATAGCATATAGACAAGAAAGAAGTAAAGGAAAGGTAAGAAGAAGAATGGAACTTGGATTTTTTTTAACAGCTGTTAGCTGTCCCTCATTTGTTTCTGGAACTGGCTTTAGCTGACGTAGAACAAAATTTTGTAGATCTCCAGCTGTAGTCAAAAATTGAAAAGGGATGTTTTACCTACAGTCCTTCTGAGGGTGAGAGGAAGGGCACAGGAAGGGTGTAGGAGTGGGATGTATGTCCTAGAGAAACACAAACACCTGCAGGCTTTCCCTTAAACAAGTCTCGGTGGTGTGGTTCCAAATGTGGTGATTGCAAAATGAGCTGGCCCACTTTTCTTGCTTATACTATACTGCTTATTCCTGTCTTCTACTTTGCAAACCAGGCAAACCCCAAAATGATAAAACTTTCATCTGGTTTCTTTCCCTTTTTGACTGATACAACTGTTTATGCCACTAGAACAGTGGTAGGAATGAGGAAGATGTTGAAAAGCAAGACTCTATGGTGGAAAACTGCAACTGTGCTTTGATTTGGCAAAAGTGAGCCACACTGTGAGCCACAGTCTTGGCTTTAGTGTTCAGCTATACTCTAAGCATCTGCTTAAGGAGCCACTGCTCCTGTGCTTACCCTCAGTGGTGCTGTGAGTGAATATGGGGGGTAACCTGTGCTGAAGAGCTGACTTCAATTTGATAATCCTTACTTACTTGGGTTTGGTGGGGTTTTGTTTTAGGATTTTTTTTATTTTCTTTTGTATGCATGCCAGCTATGTTCTGATTTCTCTACATAATCTTACTAATAATAATATAAGCACAGCTAAGTCAGTCGTTTCCTGATGTTTATTTTTCAGAGTGCAGCTCTTCTGTTGAAACTTACCAGAGGACGATAGGGCTGCTTGTGATTGGCCAACCCATTCCGTGTTGCTGGTACAACTGTGCTGGGTGTCTGTGTGGTTGCTTGAATTGGGGAACTGATCCAGGTTAAAAATAACTCATGTGTAACTTCTTTTAAAGTGTCAGAAGGATGTCTGCCCGAAGTGTAATCCAACTGCTGCTCTGCAGAGCAAGTGGTGCCTGGTAATGCTGTCCTTGTAAATCACTCCACCTGAAGATGGGTAAATCATGCGAAGTTTTGTCTTTTTCTTAGGATGTGGTTTAAGTGGCAGTCAAGTTTGTATTTCTGTGGATTGCTGGAGAAATAGATAGTTGAGCATTCTTTTTCTACTCTCTTCCTTCTCTTTGCTTCACTAGCATCCTAGTGACAGCTGCTGGAAGCTGAGTTTGTTCAAGTTACGGATCTGACAAAAGAAAACTCTGGACTCTGGCATACTTTTTATTTTCCTCCTTTTTGTGAATGAAGGGGAGAGGAAGCGTTAACTTTTTAAGTTCAGGTGGTTTACTGTGCTGCTGTGTGGTGGTAGATCTGATGTAAGGGGAGTGTTGGGGGCCCATGCACTGGAGTGATATGTGCAGAATTGTTCCTCTTGTAGGTTGTAGAATTGCACAGGCTAATGTACAGCCTGAAACCACATCAGTGGTCTAACTTGGTTTATTTACCAGCTTCTGTAATCCTTGAATAGAGATAGATAAACAGTATGAAGATATCCTCTTTTTAGAAACTTCAGGCAAACTACTTATTTTTTTAAGGAAAATGTTATAATCAAATTATAGCATGAAAACCCAGAAGACATTGTCCCTGCTTTTCAACAGCTTCCCAGAAAAGAGATTTTATCACAAGATTAATTGCATCAGTATTTCTTCTAAAACAGCACAGTTCTGTCATGCCAAGTAGTACAATGTTGGTAATTACCTGTATCACTTAGCTTACATCTTATTAAATATTTTGGTGACTAAAAACGAACTTAAGAAATTCCCTACCAGGTCAGACAAATGAAATCTCATCTCATAGTCCGTCTCCAGCTCTAGCAGTATCAAATGCTGTTCAGGGTAGTGATCTGATGATAGCTTTTAGTCTCCTTATCCTTCCTCAGTATTTCCATTTATTGTAATACAGGTGTTGGAGGCTACACCTATACTTAGTATATTTAATATCCTGCATAAAGGCCATGCCACTCTTTCATCTCTTCTCAAACCTGCTGATATGGCCTGCTTTCATAACCTCTGACAGCAAGCTTTTGAAGAGTTTACTGCTTTCTAATTCTCTATCTGCTTTAAACTGACCCCCTATGGATTTCGACAAGCGCCCCTAAGTTCTCATACTGCAGGGTTTCATAAAAACAGTTCTGCATGTAGTGGTTGTCCACTACAATCTTTCCTGTCTCCTTCGCCCCTCCAAACTGAGGAGACCCTGCCTTTTGAGGCAATTGCTGAAGCCCATTGGCCACTTGCTTTTCTCTGCATTTTGTCAGAAACTACTGTGCCCTTCCTGAGATGTGAAGATCAAAACTGCACTCAGTGTCCCTTCATGTATGTGGGTCCATGAAGTTCCTGTGCTGTGGCAAAGTGACACCCTCTCTTGTTTCTGGTGCCACCCCTGATGACACACAATGTTTATTGGCTCCTGTAGCACACTGAATCTGTGCTTTAATGGAGGTCTGCAGCAAGAACTTTGCTTCTCTTTCCTGAGCTGTTAACTTAGTAATAAACTATAATATTTTGTGTCATTTTGTCCTTATTTGCAACTGGCACAAACTCACCCTTGTGGAAATGTAATGGAGTCATAAACTTAGTGTATTTCACAGCTCCCATTTTCTGTTGTTGTGTCAATTTGGAGGAAGGTGCAACAAGAAAATAGCAGTATGGAAATAGGGATGAATCTATTACTAAAGGTAATGAACACAAGAAGAATTTTAGCTTTCTTGGCTTTATTGTCTAGGGTCATTAAAGAAGCCTGAAAAAAGCTCTTTGGTCAAGGTTAAAAAACAGGCTGAGTGAGCTATAACCATGGGAACCAATGCTTCTAGGTCTTCCTCAAATATGTTAAGAAAACATTCCATTCCAAACAGTTAGAGTGAGCTGAATCTTGAGGCATTTTGCTGGGTATAACAAATCATTAAAATGATGAGACAAATGTGTGGCAAAATAACCTATTTTACCTGATAAATTTTCCAGCGTCACTGCAGAAAAGCTCTGAATAAACATCTTCACTATTTTGATAGGTTTTTTTTTTAAAGTGAATTTGTTTACCTTCATCACTCTGCATGGTTTGGTGGACTCTGCTAATGCTTTTTAGAGGCCTGATTTTTAGATGCAAGTCTCCTGCATGTGTTTTGGGCAAAGTAGTCTATGGCACATAAAAGCAAAGCTTTGAGACTAAGCTGAATCTGCTGGCAGATAGTCATAGAAAAGTAGAGTTGTTTAGGTTGGAAAAGACCTTCTAAGATAATGAAGTCCAACCATTAACCTAGCACTGCCAAGTCCACCACTAAACTGTATCCTCAAGTGCCACATCTTTTAAATACTTCAAGGGATAGTGACTCAACCTCTTCCCTGGGCAGACTGTTCCAGTGCTTGGCAACCCTTTCTATGAATAATTTTTTCCTGCTATCCAATCGAAAACACCCCTGGTGCAACCTGAGGCCATTTCCTCTTATCCTATTGATTGTTACTTCAAAGAGACTGACCTCTACCTTGCTGAACTCTGGGGACCACCACTGGTGATCAGCTGCTAGATATAACCAGCTGCATGTGACTCCACTCGTCACCACTCTTTGGGATTGGCAATCAGGTCAGTTTTTTACCCAGCAAGCAATGCACCTATCCAAGCCTTGAGCAGCCAGTTTCTCCAGGAGAATGCTGTGGGAGACAGTGTCACAGGCCTTACTAAAGTCCAGGTGAAAAACATCCTCATCCACTGAGCAGGTCACTTTTGCATAGGAGACCAGGTTGGTCAAGCAGGACTTGCCTTTCATAAACCCCTTCTGGCTGGGCCTGATCATCTGGTTATCCTGTATGTGCCTCATGATGTCACTCAAGGTGACCTGTTCTATGTCTTTCCCTGGTATTAAGATCAGACTGACAGGCCTGTAGTTCCCCAGATTAAGTTCTAGTTGAGCTTTGGCCCTTCTAATTTCCTCACAGTACCCCAGTAGCCCTCCTGAGTGTGCTGCCCCTTCTTCCAGAGGTCACAATCTCTCTTCTTTTTCCTTAGTTCCAGCCGAAGGTTTGTGCTCAGCCAGGCTGGTGTTTCTCACTGCTTGTCTTTCATTGGCCTGTATCTATGCTTTTAGGATTTCCTTCATGCAGAATGTCCAGCCTTCCTGGACTCCTTTGACCTCAGGACTGCCTCCCAATGTATTCTGTCAACCAGGCTCTGAAACAGGCACAGATCTCCCCTCCAGAATTTCAGGATAGCAGTTCTGCTGAACCCTCTCCTTACTTCTCTGAGAATGGAAAACTCTCTGACATACAGGGCTACCTCACTGCCTCTCTTTCCTTGCTTCTCCTGCCTTCTGAAGCATTTATGGTCATTTAGGTTCATGCTGCTGCAGCTGGTGTAGTTAGAAGGCAGAGGGTCCTAAAATCTGAATGCCAGATGAACTTTCCAGGTATCCTCTACTTCCTGCTGTGTTATGTTCTTTGTGCGTTTTCATGGAAGTATTTAGTCTGATTGAAATCTCATCTTGGAATTATTACCTACTCCATTAGAAAAAAAGTCATCTTGTGATATATTATATCTTGCTAGAGAAAATACTGCAGAGGGGGCTTACTTGTATCCTTGATATAACTGCTGTCTTTGTCCTGGGTAACATTTATAACAGATCTATTTTTAACATCTATTTTTTCTACTATGGAATTTTTAAGGGACATTTTGGATAGTACTATTTCACTAGTTCCTTCACTGCTCAGGATTAAGCTTTTCTAATACAGATCAACACCATAAACAGTATCTACACTTGAGAAACAGGTTGGAAATATCTTGGAAGAGGGGTTCTTTGTTTGTTTTTGCCCTGTTCTTTGTTTTTTATTTGTCTACCTTAGAGGGGGGGAGTTCTGTCCTAAATAGCAGCGATGCCTATAAGTATGACTGCCAGAGCTGGGCTGCTGTAATGATGTTCTATTATCCTGGAAAAGAAATCCACAGGATGCTATCCTTAATACTAAGAGGATTAACTGTGTGTGAATGTTGCAATTAAAATTAACTGGCATGCTGACTACTGCATCATGCAGTTAATGTAGGAAAGCCTCTTGGCTTAATTGTACTCTTACTTGCTCTTTCCTGGTATGTGATTAAGACAGTATTTAGAATGGATAAACAAAATTGTATTTTTTTCATTGGATATCTGCTAACCTTTTTAAAATTTTGACTAGCTTGCTGTGCTAGAGACTTTATGCTTTGAATACTTTCTGAGATAAAGCATGGGCCGTTTTTCTTAAGCCTTTCTCTAAACCAGAAGTTGAAAATGCTCTCTCTCCGGTGTGATACAATGATTGAATTTACAGTATAGGGCAGACATACACAACTTGCTCTGAGCCAGAGATGATGAAAGGTCGCTGGGCTTGTGTGTTTTGCGTTGTGACAAGCATTACACCTTTGAGTCTGAAAACTCTGGTGTTTTAGATTCATCTTCATGATTAAACAGAAAGACTCCAAAGAAAATGTCCAGTGATGCTTTTAATTGCTCTGTGTGTTGTTCTGTGTTTCCTCTGTTCCTCCTCAAGGCTTTGGAGATCACCATGCTCATGCCATGCCCAGTGCCTCTTGTTTGCAGTGCACTGAGAGTATTTGCAGAGACACTTTTTGTGGCCCAGATGTTGTTGCAAACAAACCACAAGCCACAAACTCATTTGTACATCTGGTTTGGTAGTTCGTGTTAATTGCAGCAGGAAACATGAGAAACTTTAAGCCTAAATTTTTGCTGCTTAAAAAAATAAGCCTCTGTGTGTGCTCTTATTTATATTTAAGAACAGTCTATTTCTAAACTCCAATGTTTTTAAAAAGATGTCCTTGAACCTCTGTAGTACAGTTCAAGCTGTTTTAATCTTGTTGATTTCCTGTTTTTCATATTGCATGCTGGGATTTGCTGCCTTCCACATAAAGCTGATGGAACCTTGTGTATGTGTACATGGAAATGCTCTGGCCTAATGCAGCTGAGGTCCAGTAGCTTAATCTAAGCTGATGATGGAGGTAGATTTAGCCTATTCTAATTGTCTGTCCCAGAACAATTGCTTTTATTCAGCTCCACAAATCCAGAAGGTGGTAACAGTTTTAGCAACCACAACTGTTTGTGAAGAGAGTTTGTTTCAACACTGATTGAGATTAAACCACACAAATGCACTATGGACAATTCACACAGATTCCTTAGACATGATGAAAAGTAGCTGGGTCTGGGGCTGTTCCACTACAAGTGGAGAAAATCTGGCAGTGTGTTAGTGCTGTGGGAAGTCACCCAGTATTTAGCTGTTCACCCTTCTTTGCCCCTCTTTTGAGTATAGCCTGGCTGGCCTCCCTGAGGCTGTTCTGGCAGGAGGAGACTGCTGAAGGCTGAGAAGAGTGGCTGCATATGTAGGCAAAGATGCTGTAAGAAAGCTTCTCTCTTGTACCCCCTGTGTTGTCTGGCACTTCATTTATATCAGTTAGAGTGAAGAAGTCTTTGTGGGTGGAAAGTGATCTTTGAGGTAGCTAGAACCAATCTCACATATGACTTGGATACCAAGAATGAGACAATGTACTGGAGTTTTATTTTGGGACTACTTGACCTGATTTCAGGCAAGATTTATCTGGTTTTTAGCATTTTGGATTTGAGATGTATCAGAATGGGAGCAAGAAGGATGAAATAAATTTGGGGAAAGACTGCCATAGGAGAAATACACCTTCATATTTTTTCTTGGCTAAACACCAGTCTGCAGAAAGCCTGCAACGTGGTCTTCAGTACAGAATTAGATCTTCTCTCTTAAACTGTTAGGGATTCCTCCAATTCCTCTGACAGATTAGGGTGTCAGCTCATGAACAAGCTACTGAACCATGACTGGCATTGTGACTGTGGATTGTGCTGCACACAGCCAGTACCTGTCAGTATGTTCATTGCTGTAGGTACCTTATTCTCCTATCCCGTGGTAAATAGGAGGTAGTTGTTGAAAGAGGGGAAGCTCCCCTACACATATCACAGGAGGAGACAGTGCACATGGGCTTTGACCACAAGGTTGTAAGGATGCTGTAAATGTACACCATAGCTTACGCCACGGCTACGTGAGCTTAACCAAAAGAAAATGTTTAATGCCCTCTCTTTCTGACAGCTGGGCAAGAAGAAGGACTTATGGCATGTTTGAACTTTACTCTGCTAACAGTGATGCTTTTTTTTACTTTGAGGGAGAATGTAAAGTTGTGGAGACAAAGCTCAGTGGTAGGTTCCAGTGGTTTAAGTCAGCATGTTCTTGTTATAGAAAATAAAGAACCAGTGGGATGAATTCTAAATCCTGCAGATGCTTAATGACAGGTTTCAGCAAACTTACGAAGTCCTCAAGTATGTACAATACCAGAGCCAGACACCATGGACAGTATATTTCAAAAAAATATTTAGAAGTTGCCAGTGGAAGCTAAACTTTGAAAAACATGAAGTCATTCTTGAAAGAGTTCAGGTTGGTTAAGTGTCATGTGAATTTAGCCAATTTGTTGAAGCTAATGTTATATGCCTCAGTGAGGAAAATAGATGCTAGCTTACATCTGAAAGGGGGAAGCTTTTGCATGCAGACAGGGGAAAGCAACGTTGCAGGTTTAGCATGACATTCTGCTCAATGCATATTTCATCTTTTTGTGAGTGAGTCTTAAGTAAAACCTTCGGATTTTTCTCTTTCAGAATCGTAATGAAATAAAAAATGGAGCCATCCTTCGATTAACAACATCTCCGGTGAGTCAGTGTTCTTTTCTTCTCTTCCTTCAAAGTGAAAATTCTATTAGTAAATCATTGTGAACTACTTTTAAGCTTTATCCACAATGTATCCCACAATCCTCCAGGAGCAAAGGTGATGAGTTAGGGAGGCAGGAGTAATAACATTGAGTGACATTTGGTGATACTGTTGGCACAATTGGGTGGGGGTTCTGTGTCTCACAACCACTGGGAACAGTTTTCATGAACAAGATATCCCTGCTGCCATTGCAGTCTTGCTCGGATTGCTCTTTTTCTGCCTCTGAACTCAAACCCAGGAAGCCAAGAGGAAGGTCAGGGATTTGAATCATGGAGAGCTCTGCTGGGTGACTCAGGACAGAGCTTTCCTGATCTCTGGGTTTGTGTTGAGTAAGTAGCAACTGTAATGTTGAGATTTTACTGGGGTTTCTTTGTTGTTGGCTTTTTTTTTTCCCTACACCGTCTCTTTGCCAGATCCTAAAAAGCACGGCAGAGTTGCTGGTTGCCCTATAATGACTTGTTTTCCTCCTGAGTTGAGCACTACTGCTGCTACATGCTGAAAGCCACTATTAGTCCTGGAAGATGTACGTCTAAGGCAGCAGGAATCCCATTTCCTTGCTGACAAATGTAGTTAGCATGCCGTTAAAATGGTTTACCTCTTCATGATGGTGTTCTAGCCTCTGAAGATTTGAAGCATTCTCATGGCCAAACTCTGCCACCCAGTAGCTTCTTAACACAAAGCACTTCTCAACAGCCACCTGGGCAAAGACAAAAGGTCTCCATTACTCTTCATCATATTTTTCAGTGGTCATTATATTCAAAGCTTTATAGACATAAAAAAACAAACAAACAAACAAACAAAAAACCCAACAGAAGTTTAAGACCATGGCTCTGACAGGGTCTGTGTGATTCCAGAGTCTCTTGGCATATATCACCAAAACAGCCTTGTGCATGGGAAAACCACTTCTACTGGAAGTAGAAGTAGAAACCACTTCTACTAGACATTTGATGGAAATTCCTCAGAAACAGACAGCCCCAGCACCAGCTCCTTCTGACCTTTGGGACTTCTTAATAACAACTATCCACTCCAGTACTGCTCAGACTTGGGATCTCTTGAAATCAAAACAGGATCTGTGGTTCATCAAGAACCAATGTACTCCAAATGCACTGCATCATGTTTTGGTGTAACCACAACATGGAATAACCGCATAAGATGACTCATGGAATTCTTCCATCTCAAAATCTACAAACAGTTGCACTGTGCAACCTCACTGAAGAGAAGCTGTGCTGAGACTGATCTGTGGAGTTGGCTGGCTGGCTGGCTTTATGATCACTTGTACAGTTGGAAATGGGACCTACAAACACAGAAGACAAATCTTGGATGTACAATACTTTCTGCTACTGCCAGTGGTCAAGAAGGTGGGGCTTTGCACAGAACTATCATCTGCTTGTTCTGTTTCTTTGGGGATTTGCCTTAGGGTCAGTTAATCACGACAGGAGTCCTTAGGATATTGAGATATTGCCTGTTACCTAACAAATTACGGACCACTCTGGCACTGGCCTGTGGTTATGAATAGCTTAGCCATCCTGTTTTAAGATAGAAGGCTGGTCTCCTCTCTGTTCTGCAGTTGTGATATTTATGCCTGAATCAGTGCTTATTTTCATACTTCCTGATTTAAAATTTTGTGTTAGCTTTTCCCAGGATCAGAGAGGTATCTTGGAAGGAGGAAAGGATTGGGTTTTGTCAGATTAGCAAAGATTTGTATTCTTTAAATAGGTAAAAATTGAAGGTCTGGATGTCATCACCCTACAACAGTCTCTTTGCTCCATAAGGTGCTGTCAAAGTGGTTGTTGTAACAGTACCTAAAATAGGTACATGAATGACTGTGCTTCTTAAACTGGTGACCTACACAATGGTTGTCATTTACCCTGAAAACCTAACAGGTGGTCTGTTTCCATATTTCCCCTGAAATTCTGTATGAGAGCAACAGTAGTTGGAAGAGATAATGTGAAGAACAGGCTGCATGATACACTCCTCCAAAGTGGGAAAGGTGTTTTCCTAGCTGTTAGTGCTGGGTGAGAAATGTTTTTCTCATCATGAGAAAACATCAATATTCTGAATTCCCCCCACCCTCTCTGTTTTTTCTATCCTAAAGCAGGATAAATCCAAAACTATTCTTTCTTCTTCCCCCCCAAAAAAACAAAATCATGCTCAAAATAAAATGCTTTATGAAAAGGTAAAGGATTTAGGACAGGAGGGAAAGATTGAGAGAAATGAAGAGAAGCCACATATGGATTATGCAGTGTCTGGGATATGTCCCTGTAGTTTTAGAGAGGCCTGAGCTGCCTACTTACTGGCTGTCATGGGGGAGAAAAAAAAGTGTCCTGAACTTTACAAGCCTTTTGAGGAAACTTTTCTCCTTGAAGAGTTGAGAGGAGTTGTCTTGACTAGTTCTAAAGGCTGCATGAATTTAAAATGCTTTCTAGTCCTTAATTTTTATGCAGCTTATAACCATGACAGCCAGTAGTCTGGTTGTATCCTTTAGGGTTGCATGGTCCAAGTCATAGAAAATTGGGTGAGAAGGATGAGATGCAATCTTTTTTGAGTTTTGTTGTCATTAGCCTCAAATTATTTATTGCTCACATACCCAGAGTAGGTACTATTAAAGATTAAAAAGAGAAAGGAAATAAAGATAGTTTTATCTAGAAATAGTAAACCATTGTTTTTCAGCTGACTTTTTTAAAATGAGGATTTGAAATCTAAGTCTATGAATATAAATGTTAAATACTTTCTCTTTTTTAATCTTGAATTTAGATTATTTTGTGTGCCTATACAGGGACCTTTATCTGAAAACCATTGTTAATACTGCAAGGGCAGAACTGCAGTTATGGTGTGCTGCTAAATCCATTACAAATGCTTGCCTTGAGAGATTTACAATGTGCCTATTTTAAATTTCTTTGAGTTAAAAGTTTGCAAACGCCAGTCGTTAGGCCTGGTGGGAATTTGAACTGCTTCTTTGTTTCTGTAGGTCTGTTTGCTAAGTTTGTGAGATTCTCTGAAAGACTGTTTTTTTCTAAACAATGCTATTTTTTCCTCTATAAACCGCTTACCACACAGACACTCTGTTTCCTAGGTAACTTGAGTGCAGATTGAATTTCTCCCATATTATCTTTGTTCCTATATCATCTTTCTTATTTATTCTAACCTCTCCTATCATCTTTCTTACCAGTTCTTTGGGCTATTGTGTGTTTTTGCAGTTTTCCATGACCTCTTTTCTCCCTTTGCCATTTGCATTTCTGAAGGAACACATGAAGAGTTTCTTATGCAACATTTCTTTGTATTTGAACATATGTGACAATTGAAATGCTGTATTGCTACTGTCTCCTTTGTGATAACCATATTCCAGTGCATGGTGGGTAGGTGTATAAATGAGCTGTAATTGCTCCCAAGTGTGAGTCTGATCCAAAACGACTTTTGTGTCCTGCAATGCAGCAAGCAAAGTCCAACCTTTTAGTGTGTGGAACTGCAGGATTCCTTCAACCAGATCCTGCAAATCCTTTTTCAAATGACTAATCATTTTAAAAAGATGCTAAAATACTGCGAAAGTTAAATTGAAGGAACTACTGTAGTTTATTTAATTTAATGGTTTTCAGACAGAACTGATTATTTCAGCATTTACTGTTTATTAAAAACAGCTTCTTGACACTAACAAAAAATGCCTTGCTTATGAGGTATATACCTTAAACCCTGAGTAAAGGGTTCTTTTCTGATGTGGTATTTGTGGGGCCTGATCATTTGCTTTTGTCATGTTTTGTTTTTATTTTTTTTTTGATCTCCAGGTCAGAGATCAGTTGAGTTCTCAAACCTGTGACTTGTTTGTAGGCAGATGAATTAGCATGTGTACAATAAGCAATAATGTAAATAAAGATGTTCAATAATAGTCTTCATAGTATATTTTCTGAATGCTTCTACAGATACGAGGAACGTGTTCTTTTTATTTATATGTGATCTAAACAGACAAGGAAGTATAAAGAGTTTTTAATCTATTTCTGCTTATACATCTGAATCCTCTTAAGTAAAATTTTGAGGATCTAGTTTATAATTTTTATGTACAATTGCTTGAACATGTATTTGAAGTTCTGTAAATGCATAACTTTTTGCAGTTCTAGCCTGTGATTGTGATTATGTTTATCATGTAATGGTGAATTAGTTGCTAAACGAACCTTATACCAGAAGTGCTGATCATGGGGGTCAATTAGCCACTTTTACATTTATCTGCTCATAGTAGATTTGAGAAGTGGAGTTGAGGTCTGTCTTTTTATATAGAAAGGTTTAATCTGGTGTTTTGAGGCTTCAAAAGGCACGTTTTGGATAGTAAGTGGAAGAGGTTGTTTCAAATGCAGATAGAAGAAAAAATTGCTTATAAAGTGTTGAGAAGTGGCTAGTGACTGCATGAACTTATTTTAAGGCATATTTGTGTAATACATTTGGCTATGAATCTGTAATGCTTTTGTCATTGGTTTAGTGCAAGACTCTAGAGATAACCATTTCCCTGTTTCTGCCTCCTTAATTGCCTGTAATGATTCCACAGGACCTCTCTGTGTATCACCTCTGTACAAGGCTTTAGATGTAGAAACTGTGCTTCAGTGTTCATGCAAAAAATGTTAACCATTAATGTATGTATTGATTAAAATAGATTCTCATTGCTTATCTGGCATCCTATGCTAGTCAGCCTTGGTGGGTCTGCTGAATGTGTAAGTCTGCCATGATGATTATGAAATGTATCCACTCCCCCATTGCTCTCTGACATATATGCAGTTGTAGGTGAAATGGCAATAACAATCCAGGGAAAGGTAGCACTTTAAGCCACCATGGTGTTTCAGCACTGAATGACTTAAATTAAATCAGAGAAATGCACCTGTTTGGTAAGGACAAAGCTGTATTTGGCAGTTACTGATGGTCTTTATGCTCTTTTTCTAGCAAAATATTGACTAATGTGACTAAACCTACAGGGTTTAGATCACAATACTCTTATTTTATTTGCTTTTTGTAAAGGATAAAGAAGACAACTGACTACATAATGGAAAGCCTGCAATTCAAATCAGTGGTCTAACTTTCTTCCATAGCACATTCATCTTTGATAGTGGTTGCATTTGGATCTGTGGCTTCCCTCTTTTCCTTACTCTCTGTATTTTGTATTCTATACAGAAGCCCTGTGTATGTCTGGTTAATAAGTTGCTTTCAAAATTTGCACAAAGTATTCAGTGGCAAAGAAATGATAATTTGATCAGTAGAATCCCTTGTTAGGATGATCTTGGGATTCTTAACCTCCAAATGGCTATTTGAGTCTAAGAAAATCACATCCTGGATTTAGGTCATTAGTTTTCTCTTTAAGCTGACAATCTCATCAAGCTTCTCCTTTTAAGCACTGCTACTCCCTAAGGGCAACCTTTCTGGATGTCCTTGGAGCGACTCATTTAAGACTAGACATGCAGCTTATGTCATTTGACAGCCTTTTGAAATGCTGGGATTTCAACAGCACACATTTTACAAGTTTCCCATCTTCCTTCCTTCCTTTCTAAAGAGGAGAGCAGATAATTCTGCCTTTCATTTTCTTGAGCAGCTGTATTTCTTTTGATTCCCTCTAATGATTCTCAGTTCTGAAGGTTTATCTATTTATATTTACTCCTACCTGAATGATATTTCAGTAAGAATGCAGACATGGCAGCCAGCTCTGCTACTGCTTTAATGAGCTGTGCTTTCTGTCCATCCACTGATGGCTTGCAAGTCATTAAAATAGCTCCCTGGTAAGCACTTGGAGCATATTTCATCTGGGTTTCATTTTTTAATGCAGTCATAAGTGAGCTGTACGTTGCATAAGCATGTACCAGTGCTATGGCAACAAGAATTGGAAGGCTTGTGAGAACTGCATGGCATTAACCAAGGCAATATTTTCACACATCAGGCATTTGGGATGACAACAGACAATATGACTTTTGTCCATGTTGCCAGTGCGATGTGTGCCAGCGCTCTTCCTGAGACAAATATATGTTTACCCCTTTAATAAAGATCTCCTCTGCCATTTGTCTGTTCTTTTCTCATCCAAGAGTAGAAGAAGCAAGGCTTATTTGATGCAGTGTCTTGCAAAACTTGTTTAATGTAAGAAAACTGTGTGTAATCTTTGCAGATGGAACATTGGCATAGTCAGATAAAGTCTATGATGCTAGTAAGCACTCTTTTGTGTGCTTAAAACACGGCTGAACCACTTTTGTAGTGTGGATTTTTGTGCTCTGTAGAGGGTTCCAAACTTTCTCTAAGATAATATTTTGGTTTTAGTCTGGTGAAATTTGAAAGCTCTCACTGACTGCAGAGAAAAGAGAATTAACATCTCTCAGCTGATAGGTTGGTCCTGCTTATGCTGGTGTTGTGCAGTGTAGGTGACATCCGTGTCCTGGTGTTTTCAGGTTTGGTGAGAGGGAGGGTTAGCTCTTTCCATGCTTTGTGTGGATACATGTGTAATGCAACTCTGACTGCCTGACAGCCGCAGTTTACCAGCCCCAGGTGTTTCTCCTGGGGGCAGGACTCTCTCCTTAAGAGGAAGGGTGAACCTGGCCATAAATAATTTGTTAATATGTATGAAGACAAAGCATTGTTTACACAGCATGGTGTGTTGTGAAGTGGTTTGGAGGAGGATGTTCTCCTGGCTCTGTTCACATTTTTCTTGCTTGCTATTGTGATACACAGGCAATTACAGTCTCCATCTGTTTGGCAACAGCTCTGCTACCCAAGATTTGCCCACTCAGGCTTATTGGTAGAGAAGCTCAGGAGAGCTGGTCAGACACTCTGAACCGGTTGTTTTGTTCACCTTTCCTATTTGTTCCATTTTCACTCAATCTAGGAGCTTTTAGGGTGCTGAGTTCCCTTGGAAAGCTGGAAGAACTTCTAGTTCAATAGAATTTCCTTCAGTAGGCAGATAGTAGAGGTGGTAACTTTCAAGAACTATGGCAGGTTGAAGAAGGCCATGTGTCCAGATTTAATAGGTTTAAGGTTAAATTGGAGCATTCATTTCTAAAGTTTGGGGAATACAGCTGCCATGACAGTATTTAAGTTTTTCTAGAGTGTTTCTTTCCGAGGTGGGCAGGAATTCAGACATTGCATGTATTCAGTGAAACAGTAATGTTTTGAGAATATTTTGCATCTCTTAGTCTTTCTGGGTTGCTGTAGTGGGGAGACTAGAGTTAGGAATGGTTCCATGAAGGATGTACTTTGGTAAGGTAGGAGCTGGCTGTTGAACTTCTGATTCAGGTAATAATAGATGTGAATTTTTGTAGCTGTTTCTAGAAGGGTAAAAGCAAAAGCAAAGCTTTTTTCACCCTCTCTGATGAAAAGAAAGGGCTGAGGAAGTATTCAGTAGTTAAAAGTATGTGGTATCCATGGGCTTCAGCAAATTATTTACCTTATCACCTGCTTAAGCTTGACTGAATAATCTTTTAGTCTCCATTTGGACAGCCATTGCCATTACAGAGAGACTATATAAACCATTGTTTCCCCATTACAACTCAAATCCATTGATAAAGTAGGTAACCTTCAGTGACAGAAAAATCTTTTGGATGACAGAATTCTGCCGTTTTATAGGTAATGGAACTGCTATGGCTGCGTCACTCTATACTTAAAGCATAGAAAAGCTCAGGACTAAAGATATTCCATTTCTTTTCAATACTATGTTAACCACAGACACACTGACTATAAGGTACTTCTCCTACACAGAGGTTCCTTACTGCATTTGTTCTGGTCAAATGCTGACTGGAGACCACCACTATTATAAATACAATAATTATAATAATTATAAACAAACTTTGCTGATATTGGAGGAGATTGGGACCAACCCAATTAATTCATGTATTTGAAGCAAACAAAGTTAGGTAACTAGACAGCTGTATTAACACTGTGCTGGTTATTTTTCTGGGCTCCATGTTTAAATGTTCACTTGCACTAAAAATGACTGCTTTCTCAGAATCTTGATCATCAGAGATGACCATCTCTTTGAAGAGTACATTCATTACTTGAACAGAAAAGGAATTGTCTGTCAGCAGAGCCCTTTCTTCTCTATTTCTTCTCCAACTGAGAAAGAATAAGCATCATCTCAGAGAAAATAACTCTCAACATAATTTACATTTAATTTGTTTCCCTAATGACACATAGCCTCTCATTCACCTTTCCTTGGGTGCAGGTAAGAAATAAATTTTAGGAAACAGAATTTTGCAAATATCTCTATATGTAGGGAAAAGGATTATTTTTCCAAGGAAAGTATCACCTAGCTAGCTCCTAAGTGAAGCTTTTGGGTATTTTGTTCAGGTAAGTGAAAGCATCAAATTGAAAACGTGAGATGTATTTTAAAGTATTTGTATGGCTAAAGAGAGAAGCAATTTAACAGGCATTATTTAAGTATTTCTTTAGCTTTTTATCATCCATATCCATTTGGAATTTCACTAACTCATCCTCTATTTGAAACATTAATGGCCAGAGTAGCATAACATGAGGACATTGAACATGCAAAAAATGTATGACAGATAATATCATAGTATTGTGTGGGAAGTAATTATTCTACACTCCTTGTTAAGAAAGTGAGTGTTTGAACTGACTGTGAATGAAAGAAGATGGGGAGGAAAGAGCTGAAGGTATGAAGATGGTCCCTCTTGATGTAACATGGTTAGGACAATATGTGGTCTTTGAGGAGAAGGGTGTAACCTGAGTAAGCGTTGACAGGGAAAGAAGTGCCACTATTTTACTGAGATTCTGATGCAGTTTGAGTTATTTTCATTTCTCTTTTGTTGATGTGACCCATAAGTTCTTCAAGCCAAAGGCTGTCTTTTGTAATGCTTACATTTTGCCTGAGAGAATGGGACTCTATCCATTGCTCAGCTAATGATTCTGCAAGAGTCCAAATAATTATAGGTAATAATGGAGTAATACACGAGTAATATACTTTTATGAAAGTAATTTGTATTTGACCCACTTAATCTTTTCTGAGCATGGGAGTTAAATATCATTAATATTAAACATGGCCATTGTTCTTGCTCAAACTGACATTTTATTCATGATTTTCATTGTAATGAAAGCTGTTTTGTTGCTTTTGTTTTGTGTGTTTTGTTTCTCTCATAGGCACAAAATGCACAGCAGCTCCATGAGAGGATCCAGTCTTCTAGTATGGATGCAAAGTTAGAAGCACTGAAAGACTTAGCCAACTATTCACGGGATGTTACGTTTGCCCAAGAGTTTATAAACCTGGATGGCATTTCCCTCTTAACGCAAATGGTTGAAAGTGGCACAGAGTAAGTATTCTGCTTAAACTCTGGTGTTCCTTCTGTGTGGGGTGATTTCATGCTCTCTTTCTGAGTTGAGAAATTAAATACCTCAAGAGGTCTAGGCTGCTAAGATAATTTATTAATTATCAATGAGATAATTGTTTTTTTAATTTCCTCTAACAATGGGCTGGTCAGGACTGGGGATGAACAAAGTAGGAAGTCACAAGTACCACCTTTGCCATAAAGTTTGGGGAGACTGGGGTGCAAGTTTCTTCTCTATTCGTTGGAATTTCAATAATCCATTGAAAGTATATTTAAAGGCTAATATTTAAGTCATATCACCTAAAAACTAGGTTTTAAGTTTCACGTTACTGAGAACATGTGTGGTAAAACCCAAATGTAAAAAGCGTTTTATTTCCATTTTTTATTGTTTTGATTCTGAATGGGATTTTTCTAATATCAGTTGGGGGTTTTGACATGAAATTGAAAGCTGACCTCTAAAAATACACTCACTCTTTACCCCAGAACGCCTTACCAAATTTCATCATCGGTGAAATTCAGGACCAAAGTCCCGAGAAAGTGTCCATTGGCTTAATGTGGAGAGTGCAGAAGAAAAGTATCTACTGGATTGTCGCACTATTAAATTATGCTCTTAGGCATTTGATTTCAAGTAGATTTGTACTCAGAGTCAAATGCTACTACACAGGGAGAAGTCAGCAATACCCACAGCATCTCCTGAAAGAATGAAAACTGAAATCAGTTCAAATCCCCTCACAAATGTGCTCGTGTTCCCTTGGATTCAAGGAAGTAAATAGTGCTAAGGGGTAAAGCAAAAGTTGTAAGTGGTTTTTGAAATGGAACACAAATGGTCTCTGAGGGTCTTGTACAAGATATACTGTGTATTTTCCACAGAAAAATGAACTACTTTCTGGAATACAGTACTCCATAGATTGGGCAGTGTAAAAACAATCGCTCCCTGATCCCTGCCCATTGTGTGGTTAATGGCTTATGGGACACTAAATCCTTTTTGTCTAACTACAGCCATAGAATAAATTTCCAAAAGCTTGTGGTTTAATCTTCAGCATTTTGAGGTTGTAGGCTTTATTTTTTGCAGTGATGTCATCTGTGGCACACATCACGTTATGCCACTTTAAAAAATAAAAGGCTTCTAGTTACCAAATTTGCCAACTTGTCTTTTATTCATGTGGTATTTGTTGTTTATGGATCGAATTAAGTTTAGAAGCAAAGACAGGTTTAAGTTGATATAAACACATGTACGCAGTTGCTGTACTAATGAAAAGTATTCTAAACGGACAGGCTCATGTATGCCTCTGAAGATCAAAACACAGGAAAATTAACAGTCACTGCCCTTGTGGTTTATTTTGTTGTGATATTATTTAGGTTTAATGGTTTAGCTTACTCCACTGCAGAAGATATTTACATGAAAGCTTTTTATTTTCTGTTGAAACAGACAGGGAACATTCACATTTTTTATAATCTTTTCTTTTAACTGCACTAAGACTAAAACAAGTACCCTCCTCACCCCTCAGATATGTTTGTACTGCTGTTTTGTAGCTGTGAGATGAGCCAAGATGTAGCAGACTGGTCTGGATTAAAAATAACTATTTGGGAGGGAAACTATTAAAGACAACACTGCTGTTGAAAGAACTGCCTTGCAAATTATACCCTGTAATAAATCATGACGGAAGGTATAAGTTTTCAAACCACACAGCAGGCTTGTGAACTAGATATATAAGCAGAGTTTACTGCTTTTTTTATTATTATTTTATTTTATTTTTTGTATGTGGCTTCATTTTGAGGGATTAATTTTTTTTTTTTAGTTGATGTAATGTGTCATCAAGTATGCATTGATTGATCTACCTATCTAATGTATTTATCAGTGTTTCTGTCTGTGGGGAGGAATACTCTTGAGTTTGGGCATTGGACAAAGACTGAGAGTGTAAGAGTTTCCAGAAGCTTCATGTGTTGATGAGCTCTTAGTTCTCACTGCAGCCTTTCATGTTCTGCAGCTTCGACGTCCTTCAGCTCCTGAGGGTGTGAGCAGGTCAGGTTTTTCCAAACCTGGTTTTGCAAAGGGAGTTGTAAAGCAAGGACATCTGTGCTATGCTGTACATTCCCTTCTGCTTTTGTATTGTGCATCACTGGCTGATGAGTGCATATTTAACAGAACTTGGGATTTAATGAAAGGAGCAAAGATACACAGGCACAACAGCCTGAGCACTTCTGCTTCCCTTTCTCATCTCACTTTAAGGTACTGAATCTGTTCCCTCACATCAGGGTCTGTCACTCACTGCTCTGTCAGCGCACTAAGCAAACAGACAAACTACTTCCTCAAAAGAAAGAAAAGAAACTTTTTTTTTTCACTCAGTGCCCTAGGTTGTCAAAGAAAGGCAGCTGGAATCAGTCAGTTGACCTCTTGCGGTCTGTTCTTGTTTTTGCTTGATCTCTCTGCACTACTGTTAATAAGTCCCACGCAAGTTGCTCACTGAACAGATAAATCAAATTGAAGGCCTCCTTGCTATTGCTCCCAGCCTGGGCTCAGCACCCTCAGCAAGGTGGCCTTGTGGGCTGTGTGGCTGACAAGGTCACCAAAATGCTTAAAAGTTTTCCTCTGTGTTCATAGGTGAACCTACACTGCTTTCTCAGTGTCCATAGGTGAATCTACACAAACAATTACATTAGCATTAAAAAGGGCAGGGGGCAGGTATGAGAGGAGGAATGGGGAGCCAGAAATTTCTGGGTGGGGCAGAAACTTCTTTCATAGCCCAGTTTTAGATGAAAATGTATTTTATAAAGATGCATTTAAGGTTTACCTTCACTATGGAGTTATTTTAGCAATTTTGGTGCTACTCCTGTAGAGCCAGCCCTGTTTGAATGGGGCTATGAGTCACCCATACAGCTGAGACAAACCTAATATCTTGGTGCTGCTGAGAGAGGGTGCAGCTCCCTGCCGCCTTCTCCTGTTTCTTCTGTGTTAACTCTTGTTCTTCATCCCAGTCCTGCTTTCTTCCAGGAGCTGGTTCCAGGAGTTGGTTCCAAGGTCTGTGTGCTTCACAAAGCCAATCCAACCTGTTAACTTATTGCAAAGATTCTGTTAGGAAACTAACTCTCTAAAATTAGTTTTCTGCTCCGTTAGGGATTTAAGAAACAACAGAGGAGCTGGTCATGAGTAGATGCAGAAAAGGCCCTTTTTTTGTGGCAACAGAACATTACAATGGTCTAGGGTGTCACTGAGCACAACCTGAGAGCAGTCATGCTGTGAAACAGTGTGAGGGTGGTGGCTGTCTCTGCCCTTGTATTGCATCCTGGGGACTGGCACTGAGACTTTGGGAGAGTGGAACAAACCCTATGGGGTGGCTGCTGGTGTTCTGCAGGGATCCCCTCTGTGCTGTGCCAGTTGCTCGTGGGTTAATGCAGCCGGGAACAGCCCTACATCTGTAAGCCCAGGCTGAGTGGCGCCTCTGTTCATGGTGTGCTGCAGCTGTGCTAGAAATCGATGGATTTTGTTAATTCAAGCTTTATTCTCTATTTTCCCGAAGGGCTAGGCAGTGCTCATTAGAAGTGCCATCGTGCTCAGTGCAAAGTTGCTCTGAGGTTTTCTTTGCATATGGATTTCATGTTAGAGGCAGCTCTTAAGTTATAATTTAAGTGTGTAATTAAGTTTTACTGGGTAGCCTCTGGAAAACAAGACTCCATCTTTTTTATATAAATTTCACTTAGGAAGAGGCCTATGTTTTATTTATAGTTGGCTTTGTTTATTGTGCTGCTTAGTCATTATTTCAGTGAAGCTGATGACTTTTAAAGTGCAGTGACCGGAGTAAGAGAATGTAAATCCCTGAATTTCTAGTTACTTCTGTTTCATTTTGCAGGTGATGAAAAGAAGTGGTAATATAAAAAGTTGAAAAGAAATAGCAGTGTTTCCTAGTTAGTTTACCTTATGTTATATTCCTGAATATTGAAGAAAATTAGAATGTGTTAGAGAATAGAGAACTGTGGGCATGGTATGTGCAAGCACAAAGCTATAGGGACTGGTGGTAGGGTGCATTGGCCCTAGTGAAGCTGAGAGTACACCTTGTCAATATGAATATATTTGTATCAGCAGATGCAATGTCTCAGAAACTGTCTGCATGCATCTGTGCATCTTGATCTTGATGATTGAGATGGCTTATCTTGTTTTTCCTTCAGGCTCATTCTTGCTTCCACAGCATTGCTACAAGTCTTATTAACTGAAAAAGATTTAAAAAAATAATAATAATAAAAAAAGATAGTTTTATGTTTGGTTTATGGTTTGGATGACCTATAAATTATAGAAAAGACTGCAAGACAAGTCATGAAGAACAAGTAAATGCTGATTCCATTCTATAATTATTCATGATGTCAAATAATTTCTCAGACTGTGCATTTGTATCACCAAAGAGTGGGGTGAATGTGTGCAGGCAGCTATTTTTCTTTTCTGAGACTTTTAAGAAAGTCATTTCCACAGCACTCCTAATGCTAATTTTTTTTTTCAGAAGCCAGTCCATGCCTAGTTAAGAGGAGCTGACTGTGCAGTCCATTTGCTAGGACTCTCTAAAGGGGAAGTGTAAGGGGGTGCTGCTTCTGCTTCCCCCTTACAGTGCAACACCCTAAAATGGGGCAGAAAGTGAGCAGTGCTGCTGAAACCTAGATTTCTTAATGACTGATAAAAAATATGTTCAGGAACCAAGGTGGAAGAACAAATCATGTCTTCTTGCTATTCCAACTGTGATAACATAGTTCTCTCACTCAGAGCTATATTCCATAGTTGAGACTAGAACCTGTGTTTGAGAAAATTCATGTCTGTACAGATAGGCTTTCTGATGTAGCAGAAGACTGTTAAAGTCAGGGAGATTTTTTTCTTGATGTATCAGAATAGTTGTGTGACTAGAACAGATTCTCAGCCTTCCTTAGAAGGAAAAAAATTCCTCATAATGCCTTATAAAGCAAGAGAAGGAAAATGTAATTCACACACTGTAAATATTGAAAGACCAAAGAGTTGATAAAAGGAATCTATATTTATTTTTGTTATTACTAGTAATAATAATAAGGGTGATCTCATGACTGGGACAGAAAGGCCTATGCAGAATTTTTAGCATTTTTAAAATTGGCATTATCCTGATCTCTATAACTTTTCATTTGGCTGAAATAACACGCAGTTTCTGCCAAAAAAAAAAAAAACAAAACAAAACAAAAAAAAAACCCCCCAAAAAACAAACAAACAAACAAAAAAACTATGGTAAGCCTAGCTGTCTTGACAGTAACCAGAACAGAATTGTTTCTGCCGCTGTTGAGATTGTTCTACAGACATCTGCGTCATCGATGAGGCTGTGCTGAGCAGCTTTATACAGCCATGGCACAGGAACGTGCTAGTTGATGCTGCTAAGACAATGTAGCAGATAGCCTGGTAGCAGATAGTTTGAATTATAAGAGAGTTGTAAGTGCTTGGTATGCAGATTGGAGAAAAATATCCCTTGCTTTTAATTGTGATAGTTGTTAAACTTTGCCATCTTCCTATTGGAAATAATAAATGCTAGATCAATTCATGTAAGCTTCTAAATAAATGTATATTTGTATGGGCTTTGTGTCTTGACTGAGAGAAGCCCTCTATTGAGCACATGCAGTTGCAGAGTTGGCTGCTGTACAGCTGGAAGGCTCTGAGAGATCTATTGTGCATGCTTTAAGGACAAATTGCATTGTTCAGTGAAATTCTAGCTCTTGGCTTGTCTTACAGAGATAATACTGTATGCCAGCCCAGTGGAAAACTGAAGACAGATTGGTTTGGAGTTATTCCGACTTTAGCACACTTTTTGGGACAGTTGCTCAAATACCTGCTGGTGGTTTTTTCCATCCCAGTCTGATGAGTATTTCAGCAGTGCTGTCAAAACATTTAAGCTGACCCTGCTCTAAGTAACTCGTTCCTGTCCTGCTTCATCTGGAGAGTTATACCAGTACTGTTTCTACCAAGATGGACTGGAAAACTGGTGTAGGTTATTAAAAGTGAGTCGAGGCTACTTTTAATACAATATTCCTTAACCCAGTTTAGTTCCCTGATTGAGCTCACAGCACTGAGCAAGTTGCATAAGCACAACTCTCTAGATAAATGGAAAAGGAATTTTCAGAAGATAGGAACAATACTAAGCTAGTAGGCTTTTTGCCATTATATAAAGTAGTCCTTTTCCACCTTTCCTGCTACTGTCTGTGTAGTACCTGCTCCCTCTCTTGTTCCTCTCCAATGCTTATTTGACTCCTCAGTGATGCAGTTTAATTTGCTAAACTGTCAGAAACTCAGCCAGCCAATGGAGGGAGGAAATTAATATGTATTTTTGACAGCACAGAGTTTTAAACAGGTTCAACTATTCCTGTGAAGCTTCACCTAGAAGCATAGATTACTTAATCTGACATTGCTGCCAAAATCAATTCTTGTCCAACAGGGTTTTTACGAAATCTTCATTTCTTAGTGCTTCTGTAATGTCAGGAGAGAGCAACTATTGTCTATGAGGCAGAAATCCAAAAGAATATATAAAATCGGGTAATCCTACTATACCACAGTGGAGATGGTAATGGCAGGAGAATGAGAAAGGGCTGCAGCTCCAACTTTCAGTGCAGTTTCCATAAAGATAGAAGGTGGATTAGGATTTTTTTTCTCAAGTGGCTTTTTTTGTTGGTATACTTTTCTCCTGCTTGCTCTATTTTGGGTTTGTTTCCCCATCAGTCTTCAGGCTTGGATTACACCCTCTCTCTCAGTACACACAAGTACAATTTTTCTTATATCTTTTACATATGCAAAGCACACACTGTAGCTTTAGATAAAATCACAGAATTGTCTCACTTGGAAGGGACCCAGAAGGATCATTGAGTCCAACTCTTGAGTGAATGGCCCCTCCAGGGATGGAACCCATGGCCTCTCTGTTATTAGCACCATGCTTTAACCAAGTGAGCCAATCTCAAGGTCATCTGAAGGTGGAACTGTCAACAATCACATTTTGGAGGGAAGAGAGGGGAGAGTTACTGGTCCCCTCATCCTAAATGCTATTTCTCCAGGCTTGATTTTTTTACTTTGCCTGTGTTTGAGAATGTTAGCATTTAAATGACCCCTTTTAAATGGTGATATCAACACCCTGTTGACAGGAACAGGGATGAGGAGAGGAGACAGTTTTACTGGATTTTGTTTGGCAACCTCTTGTAAAATGTTATAAAGAGTAACTTCTGCAGTGGATTTATATTTTCCAAATATTCTCTAGAGTATGAAGGTGGGAAAAATGAATTTTTTTATTTTTTGTTAACTCCAGACAAAAATGTAATATTTCAAAAACCAAGAAAAATAAGATGAAGAGCTTAAAATCTCTACTTCTGCAAATTTCTAGGATGTTTTTGTCCATTGGACTGTGTATAATTGTGGGATGTTGTGGTGGCTATGGGGAGTCTGAGGGCTGCTGTGTAACTTAATAGTAATTTTGTAGATTAGTCCAGGTCAAAGTGTTTCCCAAATTTCATATGCTTGTGATAGCCATACCTGTTGCAGACAGAAGCTAGAAATTTTTAGTCTTGGATTTTTCTTATATTCCTAAGAATTGCCTGTGATCTAGAATGTGTGTTATCCTTGTGTTTGCCTGAAAAACAATAGCCAAATGGTGCTTTAATCTTTTTGGCAGGTCATCATCCATCATCCCTTCAGTGTTTCTGTAAAGGAGGAAGTTTTTTGTGAACGTCTTCCACCTTAGGTGACAGTGGCCCTCTCTGTGGTCATACTGCATGGAAAGCTTTTATCCTCAGTGGTACTCTTACACAATTCTGCTCATGTTCAAACAGTGCAGGCTCAGAAACAATTGTTGTGCTGGTGTGACTGTTTAGGTCTTGGTATCATCAACTACAGTGGCTCCAAACTGGCTTCTACAATGAGACATTTTCGGGTTTTCCCCCAGTTCAGACGAGCCCTTCCCATGCACTGTGGGTTACTCCAGCTGGGGTTTAGATTTGGAGTGTCTTTAGTCTTTGTACAGCAGTTTTGGCACATGAACAGATAAGAGTTGATCTAGTCAGGTCCCTGCTAAGCTGGTCTCTGTTGAAAGCTGCTCAAGGTGTAACCTGCAGTATTTGAGCAAGTAATAAGTCTGTGTGCTTGAGAAAGTCCAAAGAGAACTCATTGCTGCTCCTTAAGGATTCATTTGGAAGTGTATCATAAAGTTCCTTTGAGGCCAGACAGGGAACATATTATTGTAGAAAAATGTCTAACCTAGTAACTTGTCATTGTTATTTTGCATTATGTTGGCATCTATTTTGAGATTCTTGCCTGTGTAAAAATTGCTGGTTTTGTCTTTCACCACTATAGAATCTCAACCTTTCACAATTGCTATTTAATTTGCCCTTATATCATTTGCTTTTTGGTGGTGGTTTTGTTCCCAGCTGTGCAAGTGCAATTGAGGGATGCTTTCTTTAAAAAAAAAGAAAAAAAAAAAAAGAAAAAAAAAAAAAAAAAAAAAAAGAAAAAAAAAAAAAGAAAGTGTAAGTATTGAGCTAATTACAGTGTCTAGATAGTAAGGCTTTCAGCATTTTGACTCTACCTTGGTAACTCACCAAGAAGGGCTCTACAGAGCTGTTTGGTTGTTACCACAGAGTCAGCCTTTGGAAAAAAGCAGCAGTTATGTATATATAGAAAGAGGAAAGCTGATGGAGGTGGCAGACTGTATTTAGCTCCTTTCCAGCCTGACTTGCTGGAAGAATCAGTTTGGCTTCTCCTTGGTGACTTTTGCATGGTCTGTGGGTAAATACAACTGGAACTCCTGCTCATGCCAGTTCCTTCTCTATTATGTTTTGGTTTGATGATGGATGAAAATAGCATGTGTTGCTTTAGAGAATTGCCTCCATGTGGGAGCGTCCATCCACATCTTCAGTGGTAAAAGTCAGTCTATAATCATGTGTTGCTGGAACATTTGATGTCCTAGATTGATTGCTGGTCTAGTCACACCAAAGCAACAAAAATCAGTGGAAATTGTTTGTCTTAATACAATAGCTATCTTTCCTCTAAAGTTAAATTTTTTTCATTGTATCGCTTCACCAGAAAAGTCTTATATAATTCAATTATTTCTGCACATAATTCTAAATTTATATTTCCTTTTACTTTGCACATTTTTTGACCTCAAGTTAACTGATTGCTGATTAACTCAGGATGTATAAGAGTTCTGTAAATGCTAAGAGGGTTGCTGTTTAAATGTTTTGTTTTAGGACTCAGATGTTTGTCCTGTAATCCCTGTCTCAGTCATGGAGAAAATGTCCTGATTAGAACCTGTTGTGAAAAATCTCTGGCAAAACAGAGTCTGTCCTTTGAAGTGTTACCAGTTTGCAAACATCACACTTGTTTCTCTATCAGAAAAAGACAGCTCTAATTTCAAGTTTGTTTGCTGCTTAGCTGAAGTCAGCACCTGGAAGAAAGCAGCTATTTTTAAAACTGGCCTGGGAAGAGTTCTGTCAAGTTTGGCTGACATGCTGCAGAAAGTTGCAAGGATGCTTGCCCATTTGGGAGTTGACAAAACCCATTGTAGTGGCAATTGTTCTTGGTGGTTTAGCAGAATCTGCCACAGCATGGAAGCACTTAGTTTGCAGAAGCACAGGAGTGACATTCTGCTGAAGCTTGGATGTCCTACTATAGAAAATCTTTTGAACTTTATTGCTCATAAAAGCATGTTGAGGGTATTTTCCCCTGCTTTTAAGGCTTTTGATCATCAGAATTTTTTTTGTTTGTTCATTATTATGGGCTACACAGATAGATGTTGTGGCATAAAAGAACCAAGCCATGCAATCCAAGGAGAAAATCTTGTCACTTCTCTGATTTGAGATAGGCTGTGGTAAACTGTGACAGCACCGTCTTCAGGCATGAGTATTGCAGCTCAAAGCTGGCAGAGAAGGACTTCAAAACACTGTTTCTCTGATGTTCTCTGCATTTTCTCCACTGATGGTTACACAAGCCAGCCCAAAAGCTGCCCTCCTTGAGACTGGTTCCTCTTGAAAAGGTGGAAGGAATTACCACTTTACCAAAAGGGAAAAAAGCCCCAAAACTGTAGCCACATCCTGTGAGAGAATTAGAGAATTGAATCAGTGACTGGAGATCTTGTAGTCCTAGAGCTCTTCTGAGCTGAATGACACTGCTGTGCAGCTTGCTGTGAGGGAAAGTGCAAAGGGGAAGACCTGGGGAGAAGGTTCAGAGAGGAAAGAGGGACCTCTTTGTTGTCCTTTAGAACACTAGTCTGCCTAGTGTGGAGCTGCAGCCAAGCCTCTGAAATAAAACTGTGAAATAGATTTAGGAGGCACAAGAAGGGGTTAAGTAAGAGATGGATTTTTAAAAATTATTATTTATCTCTAGCTCCCTTATTTTTTATATCTTTAAGTGGTGTTTCAAAAAGAGGGTATCTATCTTTGGTGCCATTTTTACCATTTGCCATCCTAGCTACACAACTTTCAACAATGCTGATGACTCTGACACCAATATTAGTGGTGGAGACTACAAGTAAATAAGAGTTCTCCAGGCAATGGGTTAAATGTTCTTGAAACAGGACAGAAGATTCTTAATGTGTCAACCTTTATTGTTTTGCATCAAAGGCTTTTTACACAAATGCTTTACTAAATTAGAATGTTTAGATATGCCTTTTTCCTAACAGAAGTTAACACCAGTATTCTGAACAAATATTTGAAATTGATTTGGATTGTTTTTTACCAGTTACTGAACTGTTTCTGTTCACAGCAAATTGTTAGCAATTTACTGTCTCTTATTGTATGCGTGTCTGTGAATTTTATGGCTCAAGAATGGGGGGTTTGTATGCAGTAAATAGAGTACAGATATTTTAAAGTGTTTTTCCTTACATGCAAGTTTTAATTTTGCAGACGATATCAGAAATTGCAGAAGATAATGAAGCCCTGGTAAGAACTTGATTAGATCATCACCTTGTACACTACCTCTTCTTTTGCATGGCTGAGTTCAGGCCCTTACGCTAATCTTTATATGTAAATACTGTGCATATTCATCAGCAAGTCTTCAATCTTCTCTGTTTTCTGCTCTTTGATGCCTGTTAAAATTTTCTGATGAAGCCTTTTCTTGCTTTGCCTGTGGAATGAGTGCTTCATTTCTGTAACTTCAGCAGGGGCGTTTACTATTTCTGAAGTAAGGCTTTTGTTTTGTTTTCTTTTTTAATTTCAGCAAAAAAATAATTTACCCACCTTTCCCAGTTCCCCTCCTGAATTTCATTGGCTTATGTGGTTGATAGTTGGCAATTTTAATGGTCAGTGTTAGTGAGATGAAAAGTAAGGTCATTGTCCCAGTCTGAATTCCTATTATTTACTGTTCCCAGGTAATGCTAGTTGCAGACAGCTGCAGAAAGGAAAACTGTAAAATAGTAAATGGTCTCGTATCAGAATTTCCCTTCCTCTTTCCTTGATGATTTTGAACACAAGTATTCTGTTTGCTCAGAGTTAAGCACAGGCTTTGATAAATTTAAATCCCAAGAGATGTTCTAATATCTTGATTGGCTTGCAAATGTCAAATATAGCTAAAACACAAGGAAGCAAAAGAATAATCAATTAAGCATATGTCTATCATTCTGAGAGCTTGATGTGATTTATCAGGAAAGAAACGCAGCTTCCCTTCCAAACCTGTGCTAAATCATACTTTCACAAATCTACTGTAAACCAAGTTCCAAAACATTTATTATTTAATCATTGCCTAATAAATAAATTATACAGTAAGAATAAATTTGGCAGGAAATTTAAATCCTTCTGCTAAGTTCACTTTCTTAACCTAATACAAAGTAACTTGTTTCATAACAGAAAAGTTTAGATTATGAGGAAAATTGTTCAAGTGGCATGAAGCTTACGGAATTCTTGGCAGCATGAACTTAGAAGCATGACCTGAAGGCTGTGCTGCCATTCAGCAGGACTACGAAAGGCTGGAGAATTGGGCAGAGAGAAACATAACAAGGTTCAAACAAGTGAAGTGTATGATCCTGCACCTGGGAGGAATAACTACAAACACCAGTACATGCTGGGGACTGACCTAGTAGAGAGCAGCTCTGCAGAGAAGGATCTGGGTGTCCTGGAGGATGACAGCTTGACCATGAGCTGGCAGTGCCCTTGGGGCCAGGAGGGCCAGTGGTGTCCTGAGAAGACTGAGGCCAGCCGGTCGAGGGAGGTGATCCTCTCCCTCTACTCTGGTTGAGTGAAGCCACATCTGGAGTGATGTGTCCAGTTCTGTCCTCCTCAGTGTCAGAAAGGCATGGAGCTCCTGGGAGGGGTCCACTGGAAGGCCACAAAGATGATTAGGGGTCTGGAGCATCTCTCTTAAGAGGAGAGACTGCGGGAGCTGAGCCTGTTTAGTGTGGAGAAGACTGAGAGAGGATCTCATTAATGCACATAAATATCTCTCAGGCAGGTGCCAAGAGGATGGTGCCAGACTCTTTTCTGTGGTTCCCAGCAACAGGACGAGGAGCAGTGTCTATAAGCTAAAATACCAAAAGTTTAACCTCAACATGAGGAAGAACTTCTTTGCACTGAGGGTGGCAGAGCCCTGAACAGGCTGCTCAGGGCAGCCATGGAGTCTCCCTGTCTGGAGACATTCCAGCCCCACCTGAATGTGTTGCTATGTCATCTACTCTCGGTGACCCTGCTTTGGCAGGGGGGCTAGACCAGATGATCTTCAGAAAGCCCTTCCAACCCTAAACATTCTGTGATTCTATGATACCCCTGCTGAGACAAGGGTGTCCTGTCCTTTTAGATGGCATTTATTTCCTGACTAATGTGATAATAGTTCTTTTTGGAAGAATAGTTATAGTCTTTCAACACCTCTGTATTTCCAAATTCCATTACATTGTAGGCTTCTATGGATTAAGTTTATCCTCAGGACAGTACTGAAATACTGACTTACAGTTGCATTGCACCCTGGTTTTAGGACCTGATCCGTCTGATGACCCAAATTAATTTTTTTTACATAGTTTAGCTTCGTTTACTCATGAGAACAAGGTTTTACCCACTTGATCCTTATTAAGATACTTATTGAGGGGATCCTTATTGGTCAATGTAGATGTACCGCATCAGTGACTACAGCAGTAAAGAACATGTCTGTGACTAAAGTTTATTCCAACTTTAGAAGTTAAATCCTGCCAGTAGAAACTTCAGTTTATATGGGGGTACTCATTTTAATATTTTGATTTTCAGCAGTAGTATGTGAGATAATACAATTAAATAACACAAATTATTGAATTTGGGACTTGTACTGAAAAAGATACCAGAGCCATTTTTGAGGATGTGAAACCAATAGTTCTGGAAGCTGGCTTGCTCATATGTTTTGAAGGTAAAGTGTTTACACTACTGCTCTTTGAGTGTAGTTTTCCAACATCCTGACTATTTTTCACCCATGTATTAATGGAAAATGATCTAGTGAAATGAGAATGATAAAAAAACCCACAGACCTTGATATCGTGAACTAAACTGTAACACTTCTCAGCATCCACTTCCTGTCTTCTTGACTAAAGATACTTAGAGGAACCAAATGCTAATTTAAAAAAACCCAAGTTACTTTAGGTGTACAGGATGACATAATAAATTTTAAAAAAATCCTGTGAAACAGCTCTATTAATTGACTTCTGCATTGCAGTGTTAAATTGTAGTCAAACCAAACTGATTAGGGAGTGATGTTTTTTTCTGTATAGTGATTCCTAGGCTTTTAAGAAAAGTAGTCCATTTGAGCAAATTGCCCTGAAATGAACAAACCCAGGAATTTAAAAAAACGGGGAATAAGGAAAAAAGGTAATTCTAATCACATCTTCAGTGTGTTTCAGGTCCTCTGGGCTAGTTTCCCATGCTTAATGTCCCTTTAAGTGGATTTAGTAATACTCCATAGTGAGAGAATCTACACTTGGATTTATTCAAGAATATTTACAGTTATGTTTAAAATTCACACCTTGTTTTTCTTTAATGAAAATTAATTTTCAAACATAGTGAAACCCTGATACTAGGGTTACAAAACTATTTCATGTTCTTGGAATGCAAGGGATTTGAAATCAGTAAGGCTGACCCCTTTTAATGATGCAGTGAAACTGTACCACAAAGAAATATTTTTCTAGTGCTTAGCTAGCACGATGTAAAAGAAAAAAATCTGTGTCAATTGCTGTGTAGCAGTTAAGTGCATTTTCTGTAATCATCTAGAAAAATAGGGGCAGCTATTACACAGATTGTTCCATCATTTTCATCTGTACTAAGTAACAAGTAGGTGTGAATTACTCCTGCTTTGATTTGAGGATGACTTAGTTTTACCCTTTGAAAGGTTGCTTGAAGAAACAAGGCAGTGTAGAAGCAGTGAAAAGGAGCCATAGCAATATAAAGTTTACACCGTGCTGGCAAAGAAAGCATCATGCTACATCATCAGTCTTCCTTTTAGACTTAGTTAGAGTCTGGCCCCCATGGCTTTTCCAGAGCTCTTGTCCTCTGATGATTAGATATATTCTGTTCCCCTGTTTAAATTTATTCATGGCCATTTATCCTTGACAGCTCCAATTTAAAAAGCTGTTCTTCTTACTCTTTGATGTTGACCTCAGTGATGGCAGGCATTTCAGCTGCCCAGTATTAGGCTGTGAGCCCAGATAAGGAAATTAGTTAACCACTCCTGCATTTAGTAGTAGACTGATCCTCTCTCGTTACCTCCTGCCCAATTAAATTGTTTCTTTGCTGCTTTCCCTTGCAAAATTAGAGGCCAGCTTTGGTTCTGTTTCACCCATGAAAGTGGTTTGTGTTAATTTTTTAACTTCTAGTCCTAGCGGGCTGGTGGCTGTATGCTGGTTGTGACAGACAAGCAACAATTAAGTTCAAGATTCTACTACACAAAGGTATTTTTCATGAAAAACATGAGACATTCCATCTAGCTTGGTAAAAGCTTGTATTCCTTATTTGTTACCTGATGACAGTTGAGCCTGATTAATTACCTTGATTTACATAATCATTTGAGCAGCCAAGTATTTTTTCCTCCATAACAGTGATAAAATGTTCATTTTACTATGTGTTCAAAACATGGGTTGAGATTTTTTTAAATTTCTTTTTAAAAATACATCTAGGGGATTTGCATGCTAAACTGCCATTAATTTATTTTGAAAAGTAATCAAAGTTGCTCTAGGTATCTTTCAAAATAAGCACATGGGATAAAAAGATGGTTTAGCATGTAGATACGGTACTAGAAAGGCATGTGAGAGACAGGTGTGGTAATCAGGGTCACAGGCACATTCTTGTCATTTTTATTTTCAGGAAAGAAAAACTAATATCAAAATGTGTGGAATGGTTTGGGTTTTTGGGTTTTTTCTTCACAGTTTCCTAAGGTAAGAGTACAGAGAATTCTTAGGAATTTAAATTAACAGGTTTGACCTGGTATTTCTCTAGAGTTGTAGAAAGCAGCTGCTGCCTTAATCTTCAGTCAGTTTTGTCAGAGAGGTTGAGGACCCACAGGCCATATTAGAGCATGGCCATGGAATGGCTCATACTGGGACAGCTGATGGCATTGCAAACTTCAGCTTTCTGCTGCCTAACAAGCTTTTGCCCAGACCTGATGTGGGTGAGGAGGTGCTCCATGACCAGCTCTCTCACAGTGGGGGTTAGAAGAGGGGAGTCAGCAAAGAACAGTGAAATTTCACCAGTTATCCCAATGTAAAGCATCCAAGAGCCAGAGCCAGAACAGCATTCAGGAGGGCTCCAAGAAGTAGCTTGCCTGAGAGCAAAGGTTATTAAGATGTCAGTGTTAATGAGATACAAAATTGCAATTACACAGTGCATCTCTCTGATCCTTTTCCCCCTCTTGCTGAATTAAAAAGCACCTTCATTAAGAATTATCCTCAAACTATTAAGTAATTTAGCCAGAGCAGCAAGGGTTTAATAGTTACAGAACAGTTGTGCCTTGTGCTATGGATTATTCTAAAAAGATTATATGAAGAAAGAGGCTCCATTATTTTTTGGACATTTTGTATGATCAAAACTCTTACAGAGACCTTGAGTTAAACAGCTCCTACCATGTTTTTTTAAAATTGCTAATTTTATAAACCAGCTTTGATTCCCTTGAAATTTCTAGCCTCTATTCTGTCTGCTGCTCTTAATAGTGTGAGTGTGTGTGCTTTGAAATGAATTACTTGAAAGTCTATTTCTACCTATCTGCTTATATTTAACCAATTAACAATGAATCAACACTCTTCCCCTCCCCTGCAGATACTTTAATCCTTATCTTGCCCTAGTTATCCTGCAGATTGCTTTCATCTTTAGCTGTGCTACTCCTAATGCTTATCCCTTAAGCCTGGCTTTTGACTTTTGCAATGGCACTTGGTGTACGTGTCTGGGCAGGTGCGTGTGTATAGCCATATATTTTAGAAGGACATAGTGTTTGTGTGTGGTGCTGCATATTAATAGTGCTGAAGTATTTCTTGCTGCATGATTAGTCCCAGTGTTGCACCTCTTCAGTCATTAATTATTTGAAGCAGAGTCACTGGAGTGACATCTGATGAGGTGTCTGATCATTTTAAGTTGAAAAATGCTTTCACCTTCTGGATCCCAAATGGTTGTATCATTATCAGACCTACTAAAACTAGGTTTATATATTCAAACCAGAATTGTCAGCTCCATTAGCCCAGTTTTTTCTCCAGAGCTGTGGAGGAACATGGAGTAATCAGTATTAATCAGGCAGGATTTATCAGTAGTTTTGATGAGAAGACTTAATGAGACTGGTGAATCCAGGTTAGTTTAATTCCTTTGCATTCCAGCCACTGCTGTTCTGAAGACGAATATCCATGCACAAGTCTAATGTACTTTAAGTAAGCCCTCTAAACTATACCTTTTGTTGATGGGGATTTGTTTTCATGTACAATTTTTTTATAGAAGACCGCTCATATATTAAATACAGGTTAATTGACTAAATTTTAAAACAATAGAGGAGAAAATTTCTCTGCCAAACTATGTGCTTAGTTTAATACTGGAAGAGATTTTTATCTGCTTTTCAACCTTAATGGACTACTTTTTAAATTAAAAATATTATTTGAAGCTAATTTAATTTTAATAATAATATTAATACTTATAACATTAGTATTCCTTGTATTTGTAGAATTATTCCATCGTGAAGATGCATTAGGATTTGGTTCAAGCTTTTAGAAGAAAGCCTTTCCTAGGGTTGCTATTTTATTTGTGGGTTCATAAGTAACTATATTATGCAAAAGGAGTGAATTGGGGAACATGACAGGACCAGAGCTAATTAAATTTCCTTCCGAATCTTATTGTCATCTTAATATGAAATCCTTGGCTATTTGGAATGCTAATGATGACATTTTAAATCTAAGGTAGTTCTTAAATGATTCGCAATATTAAAGAAACCCCAAACAAACAAACCAACTGCAACAACGAAAACAAAAAGGCAAAAGAGCATCCTCTGTCCTCCAAAACAAAACCCAGAACTTCTAGACCATTTGTTTGCTAAAGAAAGTATTCCCTGTGAAATTACAGTGGATTTTTAGAGACACTATTTTTCTTGTTTGCTCTTTGGTGTAGGCTTTTCATTTTGTCATAAGTAATCAAAGCCACATATCTGTGGCTTTTTACAGAAATTTTTTTTTTTTTTTTGTAATATTTAAAAATATTTACAGAAGGGAAAGGTGTTTTGGTGTTTTTTGGGTTTTACTCACAAAATGTCAGGAAGGCATTTGGTGGAGAGAATCTCAGGAGTTCCGAAAAAATGTCCTTTCTTAAATGAAAGGCTACTAGAGGCTGCATCTTGCCATCAGATATCCCCAAATGACAGATTAAACCAAATCCAGCTACTAGAGTTGCTGTATTGAAACTGATTTTGCTGCCTTATTCCTCTGTACTGCTGTAAATATCTTCCATCTGTGTGGATGTATACTTTTTTTGTGTTGGGCTCATGCAGGATAGGCTAAACCACAGATTAAGGAACACCAATTAATTACATTGATTAACTATGGCTGTACTATTGGACTCAGGTATTCAACATATTAAGCTTTGCAGTTCCAGTCTGACAATCTGATTTTTTAAATTTTATCTTCTTATTAGGTGTGAGCTGCTGTATTAAAATCACTGGGACTATTCATGCTGTTTGATTGTATGATTTTGCTTTTAATTGCTTACTGGCAGAGTACCTTGCAGGCAGTTTGACATGCCCCGAAAGGTAATTTGCTGCTCCCTTTCAGGATGTCTGCACTGCTGTTTGTACTGATTACTTACCTCATGGAAGGGCTTCACTGAAATCATTGTGGCTGCTGACTGTTTGGTGCCCTGTCTATGTATAGAAATGAAGCTAATCTTTAAAAGTTGTGGTTTAACATGAAAAATTCCTGTGCATCCAGTCACATTATCCCTGATGAATTTAAACTTATTTTGAATTTACTCGAGTTCATACAAAGATGTGCTGACTTTCAAATTTCCATGTGAAGAATGCAGGGAAAATTGCAGTGGACTGCAAAACCTAAATAACATGAGCTGCACACTTTGTAATTTGGTTGCTCATAGATAAAGTAAAAGAGATGCATCTTCATGTTTAAAGAGAGAAATCAAGGCATTAACTGCTAGAAAGTTGCTGCTCAAGATATATAATTTCTTCTGGTACATTTTTAAAATATATTTGTGTCTTTGTAAGAGAAGGAATAAACAGTGCTCTAACTTCCCACCAATTTGCCTAATGCAGAGGTATAAAAAAGTGACACGTCTACCTTCTGGCCTTCAATTAGGAGGACTTCTTAAGTGCTAAGGAAAAAGTCCACTTCTTTCCTCTGTTAGATCTGAAACTCTGAATTTACGAGAGAAGTTTAATTTGGACTGACTGATTTCTATTGAGCATTGCATGCAGTGTTCTCCTGGGGATTACTTATTCTCTTACAACTGCTTTCTTCCAGTTGACCATTTCTTCATGCTAAATTGTTTTGGAGACTACCGATAGCATGGCCTCTCTTGCTCTACTGCTACCTCCTAGTCCATAATTGGCTTCATTTTGTTGCCTTTCTGAAAGCTTCCTGCTGCTTTATTCCCTTGGTCATTGCCCTGCTGCATTACTGGTAAATGTTGTCATGACTCCTGTCTCTTGCAGCTTTGGAGATATGTTGTCCTTTACACTGACTGCATTTGTTGAGCTGATGGATCATGGGATTGTATCGTGGGATACATTCTCTGTGGCATTCATTAAAAAGGTAAATTTGTAATCAATGTTATCTGTTCTATATCAGTTTAAATATTTGAGGTGAGTTCTAATTTGAGTTTGTTTTTTTCTTCTTTTTTTTTTTTTTTCCCTCAGGTACATTATTTAGGGCATTGGTCAGAAAAGGTACATGAAAATAGGATTAAAGTGCTGTTTCTAGCTATAAATGTTTTTAGCTGCAGAATCTGGTTCAATTTCTGTGGAAATCAGTTGGAGTGAATTGGGATCAACACAGTATTAAGCTTGTTACATGAGAAATTGCTTATTCAATTACACTGTGACCTCCCTGTGCAGATAAAATAAAGTTAAAGAAAATAGTGTTTTGATGTAGTATAAACTAAAATGAGTAATGCCATATTTCCAGGGAAAAAAAACCCCAGCACTGAAATGTTTCCTCTGGGGTATTGGAAGAAAAGAAATGAGTTAGTTTACAATTTGAAATTAGGATGATATCTACTGAGTTAATCAAGCTGAACTATGCCCCTCTGAATCTTGCAGTTGAGGTATGTGGTTTTGAAACAAATCTGTTCACGATTTGCAACATATCCTTTTTTACTTACATGTTGGAGATGCACAAAAGCAGCAGAAACATGCTTTAGATACAGAGATTTAGAAGACTTCAGAAGTTTTTGTTACTGATTTAACACTTCTCATTTGCTGGGGAAACCCCCAAACCACATAATTCTTCTTTACAAAGAATTTTCAAACCTGATTGAATTGATCATAATTTAAAGTGCATTTGTACAGGTTCAAAAGATATCAGTTACTTTACTAAAATAATATCAGAAGCAGTGATTAAATGAATGTAACCTGTAGCAAAGATACCTTCATTTTAGCAAAGTGTGTCAGAGCAAGGACTGAATTTACTTAGAAAATTGCTACCATTGAAGGAAAGCAGAAATTTACTTTTGTTATCAAAAGTGAAAGAAGGATCAATTATGAAGAAAAAAAAAGCATTAGATACTTTAGATACTAGACCTCAGTTTTGGTCATAAGAAAAGAATAGTGTACATGATCTGAGTTTTGGTCTGTTTTCCAATTTTTTTTTTTTTTTTCCAATCTCACAGTCTAGATAGGTTGTGATGATAATTGTTGTTTTCTTCTAATGGCAGAGAAAATTCTGCAACTGCTTTTAACTGACTGCAGGAGACACAAAGTCAAGTCCAGAATGCCTTACTTCCTAGGGCAGCCTACCATGGAGCAGATGAAGAAACTTGCTCAAGTTGATTTAGAGTATCTATTTTGTTATTGGCTCAAAACAAATGTCTTTGTCCACCTTTATCAACAATTTTTACCCTGTGGATTTTATTGTAGCAATAGAAGAAGTTGTTGTGCTCCCCTTGTTAATGTCTCATCTCTTCTGTCAGGCACTTATATAGGTTTCCCTGGATAATGACCCAATCGACAAAGAAAACCAAACAACAAAACCAAAAGAACCAAAAGATACAAACAAAAGCATTTTCACAAATGCTATGAAAATCAAAACTGGCAAGTAAAACTGTTGAGGAAGAAAGGAACTGAGGAGAATGATAGGAGAGTTACAAGAAAACAGAGAATGACAGAGATTGGGGAAGGAGGCTCAGGAGTGTTCTGACCTGCATGCTGTTGCATGCCAGAAAGGCAGAGCCCTCAGTGGTGCAGTGTAGGCATGGGACAAACCTAGCAGAGCACTTTTGGACCATGTCTCATCTCTGTGGCAGCAATCTATAACTTCCTCCTCACTTTCTTCTCTGACATTGGCTTTTGACAGGCCACTTGAGGTCCTTGATGGGCTTGCTCAAGTCACTGACAGGATGAGTAAGGGAGTTGATAAGTTTCTGCTAGGGCGGAGCTTGCAATCAAGCGCTTCTGCCGTTTGAAGCTGTCTTTCATGTTAAATGAAAGCTAAACTTGAATGGGGTTGAATTAGTCCAAATTTTTTCTTGAGTAGTTGTTTTAACTTAAAAGTGTAGAAGCTGAAGGGGACCTTGGTGTTGGATGCAGACTCTCTCCCATCATTTGGGTACCTAAAGACTGTTATTCAACTGCAGCAAGTAAGATTAATGCTTTCAAGGAGAACTTTGTTCCTAATTTTAAGAGAAAATAGCATCATTTGAAAGATTTCCATATGATATACATTCTCTCAAGACCTTTTTCTCTCTTGTCATGATATACAGTTCATTTCCAGATTCCACAGTTGCCTAAAGGATTTGGATTCCAAGTGCTTAGGAAAACTTGCAATGATTGGTTATCAAAATTGGTACTGGCCAGGACAGGTTTAGGAGTGGGCACAGCTAGGACCCAGAGGTTATTCTAAATCACCTCACATCATTTTCTGGGGACAGGAAAGGGATCCCCTCTGGTTCAGGTTAGCATGGCAGTGGTTTGGATATTCCTAGTTTCCACATCGTAAGCTTTTGTGTGTGAATCGTTCACCTCTCTCGTGCCCTCTGTTTTTGATAGTGTTGCTGTTACTGTTCTTTTTCTTACTTCATTTCTGTTTCCAGTAAATTGTTCTTATCTCAACCCATGATGTTTACCTTTAGTGCCTTCAGTTCTCCTCGGGCCTGTCACAGGAAGTAGGGAAGAGTGAGCGAGTGATGCATTGTTTGGGGTGTTTCAGTGGGAGCACTGCACTGGGAAATACATTCCTAGACCATGGCAAAAATGCACTACACAAATTTGGTACTTCTATCTTTAGTTCCTACAAGAGAAGTAATAAAGTTTGTAGTATTGTTGGAGATATTTTTTAAAAACCATTAAAAATTACTTATATAATTGCTGTTTCATAAGCATATGATGCAGAGCCTTGATGTTGACAAATGGTTTAATTTGCCTTCTAAAATATATGGTGCAGGAAAAACAGAGTGGCAGCCAGAATAGTATTTCTGTGTCACAAATGTCAGATGTTTTTTCTGTAGTCAAGTGCAGTTCTAGTTCCTTACTTTAAAATCATATGCACCCATTAAAAATTTACTATGCATTAAATCTTAACAGAGACCACAACTTGGACAGATTTTTTTCTGTACATTTCTAACAACAGGATAGTGCAGGCAAATAACTAATGAACATACATAATGAAAATCAGATCTGTTTCTTTCACTGTTTTTTCCCTATGTGTTCTTCTTTCTGGTACAGCTTTTAAATAATAACAACAATAACTATTATTATTATTATCATTTTCATTATCATTGTTATACTACAACTTCTTTTTTAAACTTTTGAATTCTCTCTTTTGCCTTAAGTGATGCTGAGCCAGGAAGAGAACTCAGATGATGTAGTTTAGTTTGCTATGGGTTTTTCATCTAATCTCGGTTTACATATTTAGCTCCTGTTTCAAAAGAGTATGAATGTGTAAATTATAAATTCACAGTCTGATTCCTAATTTCCTTTGAAATTGATAGGAAGTTAAAGGCCCAGACTCTTCTTTTGTATGTGGCTATATATGTCCCAAGAGAACTATGCAGATTTTAAGGTTACATATATTTTGCTGAAGAAATAATTTCATCCTTAATGAGACACACCCATGTGACAGGTTTTCAAGGCAAAGCAATCAAGTTGTTTCTTTCTGGAAAAGATGTAGTATTTCACTGAGCTTGCATTATTTTAATCATCAGAATTTTTGATAAATGAACACAGGATTATTTTTGGATATCAAAAGCCTTCTGTGTGTGTGTGGTGCTTAATAAGCAGAAAACACAAATAACACGTTTGAGCTCCTGTTGATTCCTGTCTCTACCCAAGAAGGCCCTCTTTTTTCTTTCCCACATCAAGAACTTCAAGTGTGGGAATAGAATTTCTTTTTAATGCAATTTTGTTCTCTCTGGAACTTGTGTGACTTATTTTTCAAGGTAGATAAGCCTATTATTTCTGGCCAGACTTCGTGCTTCAACAAGGTGGTTATGAATGCACATTGTTTGACATGCAAGTTACCCAGCAGATGTTTTGCATCTATGTTCAGTGTCGTATGTGTTTTTAAACATTCAAGACAGCTTTATACCTTGTGTTTGTGTTTATGATTAAAAGATGTTATGGTCCAAGGTCAGGAGAATAAATGAGGCTAAGGCAGCCTTTCCTAGGTGGAGGTTCCTGTTATCTATACTGTTACATTTCTGCAGGTCTCTGATATGAAAATGTTATATCCCAGTGAAGCATTAACTACCACTTGAAGGAGCTGCTGCACCAAGAATAATTCATAAATGTAAGGGCTCCTAAAGAGGTGACAGAAATCTGGCAATTTGGGACACAGGCTGGACACCCTGTTTTCCTGCTGCACAAGCAGTCCATGGATGGCTGAAAACTGAGGCATCCCGGGGGCACTTGGTTTAATGTGTGAGCAGTGCAGAGCTACTTTGTGCATACAATGTCCCTATGGTGGGCACTGTGGAGATCTGGGAGCTCTGGCTGCAATGCATCAAAACACATCTGGATTACCCCTAAGAGAGGTGAGGTAGCACAGTGCTTCTGACATGCAGCTTGTTGCTCTAAACCACACATTGTGCTTTGTATACTATTGTAAATATTATTTGGCTCAGGACTTGCTGGGAGAAGATACTGGAGGTCCAGAATAGGAAAAGGCTAATTGAGTTGATTCTCTACTTCTGTTTTGTGTGCATTCATGGCTTGGTTCTTTACAGAAAATAAAATAAATGTGTCTTCTATGAATTGAGTTTCATTTGGTGTAGGATGTTCCCTCTGTGGTAATGCAAACCAAATAGCAGAGCAAACAGTGCTGTAAGAGATTAGAAAAAGAAAAATCTGTCCCTCTTTCCTTCTTGTCTCCAGCCAAAGCTGAATATTTTGCTCCTTCAGTACTACTTAAGATGACACAAGTGGAAAACAATACCATTGTCCACGTGTCAACATTTTAATGTGACTTTTACAGGAAAGTGGACGGATTTTTCAAGCATAGGGCAAGCCTTTCTTCCTCCTAAAGCGAAACAATTCTTAGGTCTCAGCAAGCATCCAGAATTGGAAACATTATAACTACAGTAGTGGCTTGTAGGAGTACTGAAGAGACATGTGAAATTTTCTGGAAGGAACATATCAAGCTTGAGGCAGGACCTCTGTAGTCTGTTATTTGGCTGTAGAGAGCAAGTAACTGTGGTCAAACAACACTTCTGTCTGTGCTTTCTTGGGTGCCTTTCATTTTGACTGTGATGGTGTCAGTGTATTTGAAGAAAACCTATGCATTTTCCCTTCTTGTGTCAGCAGAAGGCAGGTTTCTTCCCGGGAAGCTGGGTGGGCTGGGCAGCAGGAGTGTTGCCACGTCTTACTGCGCAGCTGTGTTGACTCTGCAGATGAGTGTGCAGCAGAGGTCAAACTTGGTTTTAATTAATGTGCCATTTGCTTGTGGCAGCTTGCAGTAAAAGGGAAGATTATTAATGAAAAGCTGGACTCTAGACAGAGTTATGGAGCCAGTTGTCCTGATCATGAACAGAGTTGGTAACCTGGACTGAGTATTCAGTATTATTGGTAACAGCAAGCAGAAGAAAAAGGCATGTTTTTCTAGAATGTGTTTTGCCAGAAAGCTAGATTATAAGTTTCTCTTTTGAAACATTTGTTTTAAGCCTAGATTTTTTTTTAGAGAAAACTGGCTGCACAAAACTTTTTTCTGGAGAAAGTAAGAACTAGTTTCCTTGTTTTTTCCAAAGTTTTCTACACAAAAAATGTAATTGTTTAATTTTTTTATGCTGACTTATCATGTTCGTAAAGTAATGATGAAGCATACATTTCAGTCGTGAATATTGACATAACCTTTACTGACTTGTGTCAGCTATACAACCTATAACACTGTTCTTTGATGGTATATGCTGTTCCTGGCTGATCATTTTCAGGTATTCACTGATAACTGGCATGTGGACAAGACTACCTTTTATCCTAATGACTTTCTGAACCACGTCAACAGTTTTCTTACCTTTCCCTGTTCTCATGACAAGATGCAAATTCTCTAAATGATTATATTTGTAGATAGCAAGCTACGTGAACAAATTTGCCTCAGACATCTCAATCTTGCAACGGTCGCTGGCAATCCTGGAATCAATGGTGCTCAATAGCCATGACCTGTACCAGAAGGTAGCACAGGAGATCACAATTGGGCAACTAATCCCACATCTGCAGGGGTGAGTGTCTTTGACTGTCGCTTGATGCGGTGGATATTTTTTTCCCCCTGAAAATAGGGCAACATTTGGAGAAAAAAACAATGGTATAAAGACCAGAAACCTCATTTATTATTCCTTCCTCCACTACAGGTGACTGCATAACTGGTAACAATCTTCCTGGAGTTGCCTGGTCATTAGGGTTTTTTGATTTTGTTTTGTTGGTTTGTTTTTCTATAAGCTGCCTATGTAGTTGGAAGTGGAGAATGAAGAGAAAGAGCATCCTGTGGTAATGAACTACTTAATGCCATTAGCATACAGATGGGGTTGTTTTGCTTGCCAGACTCTGGGAAGTGTGTAAGACAAAAATTACTCAACTTCTGCTGTATGTATATTTGAAAAGGGAAGGGTTTTTCTTAAAATAGTAATGTGAAGTGCTTAAATGGATGGAAGCTGCCTCTTGTAGCATAGAGTAACTAACTGTGCACAGTTATGCTTGTCTCCCACCTGGGACATTTTCAATGCACCTGAAAAGCTTTAATACCAGCAGGTTCATTTCCAGAAGCCTTTAGGGAAGATTCCTCTTCCTATCTCCAGCTGTTGTGCACCTGACGGAAACTGGTTATCAGACTCTTGCTATGATCAGTGACGGGTCAATGGCAGTTCAAGTTCAATGCCAGTTCTTTACACCGTTTTTGAATTCTGAGTCTCCCTTTGGGACATCATCCCTCTTTGAATAATAAAGACAGTCTGGTCATGACCAACCCTGGTCACCTAACTTACATTGTTAACGTGAAGTGCAAACAGCTCCTCCACTTCTACCTGCAGAAATGCAGCTGGAAGATCAGTTTCTACAGCTCATGTGCATTGGTGTTCTCCTCTCACATTTACACCATTGTTCCAAACAGGACAGATCAAGAAATCCAGACGTACACCATTGCAGTAATAAATGCACTCTTCCTTAAAGCACCGGATGACAAGAGGCAGGTAAGTCGATGCGGGTTGTATACCCATGCATCTGTAGGAGAAAAAGTGTTTCATATTCATACCTGCAGTTGTCCCAGTCACACTTTTCCTGCAGTTAATTCAAACTGAAACTAGTTCTGTTGTTTCATGCTGGTATATAATTCATTTTTATAGAGCTACCTCCATCTTACACCAGTATTGGGAGGGATTAAGCATTCTTCCATGCTTTTGTAGTTCCCTGTGACCTCATATGAACCATATTGACTATGGCTGACTCTAGTATTTATTGTACTGAACTCTTGGCCAGCACAGCTTGTAAACCCAGGCTATTTTTTTGGTAGAATGTTTTCCTCCCAGATTTTTTATTAAAAAGTGTGTTTCTTTTAAAAACAAAAATATCTTGCTGTGTAAGCATTTCATGACTTTTATAGTGTGCTATTTTAAGTTAACTTTAGTGCCAGATATCAGGAAATATTTCAAGATTGCTACTTGATGTTAAATGGGGATGGAATGCAAAGTGTTATGAAATAAACTTCGCTAAGTTTTATCCATGTTTATGAAGTAACTAGCCTGTGTCAAAACAGATTTAGTCATTTATTTATTTAACATTTCTGTCACCAGGAACAGTGATGATAATTCTTGTGGTGACATCCTCTTACTGTCCAGAACAAGTTCACTGAGAGTTGCTGATCAGTTCTGACAAGGACTTTGCTTAGATTTATTTATATTTTTAAATGCTGGAGTCTGTTTAAACAAACATCAAAGCCCTAATGAGGGTTTTGAGGGGGGTTGGTTGGGTTTTTTGGGTTTTGTTTCTTGTTCTTATAAATATTTTTTAACCTTGCTAATAGGGAAAAGTATAACTATGTTTTAATTAGGAAAAAAAGGCTCTTCCACCCCTCACCCCCCTCTTTTTTCCTACTTCCTCCAATACAGTCTTCTGTAACTAAGGCAAGAAGGCACCTAATAACTAAAAATTAGAATAAAAACTTTTCTTTCAATTTTGGCATAAATTTACAATAGATCCTTGCATGAAACCCAAAGATTTTGCTTTTTACGTTTGTCAATAGTTGCTGCTGTGTTTCTGTGGAAATTATGCCTTGTCATATTTGAACTGGAGGAGCAATGTCAGATGTAGATAAGACTTTAGTATTAATCAGTGGACATGTGTTCCTTGAAAGACAGTAATACAGTGTATTGCCAGCAAGCAAAGCTGTATCTTGCCAAGAGTGTAACCACCTAGTGAGGCTGGCAGTAAGCCAAGCAGACTTTACCTGTAGTACCTGCTGCTCTGACACAAAATTATTAGTCATGGAGTTTATGATCATCAGGGGATAATGATCCGCTTTGGGTATGAAGGCTAATAGCTCTGACACTTGCAGAAATTTTTCCTCAGCCTTTAATAACCCAGAATAAGCAGTCAGAATCTGTTCAGTTTCTCGTTATATATGTCTTGTGGTTAATTAGTAAACTATACAATAGAGAAGGTAGGTGTCCATTGCCTTCCAAATAGTATTAACGGATGGCACTTACTGAACTCTGTCTTTCTAAGACAATGAACTGAGGTGACACAGTCTCATGCAATTATCTGGTGATGGCCACTCAAAAATTAATGTTCAGCACTACTAATATGGTTAGAAGTAGAAGCTGCACCAAAACTCATATGACTCCAGGAACTTTGGCACCCTCTCTGCTGCTGACTTACAGGCATGATGTGGATGGCTGCTCTGCAATTAAGAAAGGGATTTAAATTGACACTGCTGTCTGAATTCTTTCCCCTCACTTTTTTTTTTCTCTCTCTCTGTTTCTCTAATGCAAAACCCAATAAATCCAAGATTTTTCTTTTTAATGAGGACTCCCTGTCTGCTTTGCTTCTTCTGTCCCTGTCAAGGACTAAATCATCTAGAGAAACCTAGGTTATTAAGAAAGAAAGAAAATAAAAAAGTCTATTGGGAAAGAGCTGAGAATTTGAGCATTGAAATGAAACTGTGATTGTTTGAAAAACTTCTTTCATGTTTGTCTTCATTTTTTTCAGAGACGTTGCTATGGGAAATGAGATGGCAAATTTGGTCAGATAATTCTTGTTCTCATCAGCTAGTATAATACTTATATTAGAAGAGGCAGCTTATTAGCTGCTAATGACTATATAGCCTTTTTGGAGAAAAAGTTGATTTTGATGCAATAATTGGTTTTTTGAATGCTTGTTGCTTCAATCAATTTTAGTTCAGGGACAAAAAACCACAGTATCTCAATAACAGCTTTTTAAATGATAGCTCTAAGAAAGAAGTAACAATTTGATAATCTTACAAAATGTAAATATAAACATTTTTCTTTTTGTAATTTTCTTTGCATTGAATGCAGAAACACCATCTTATATTCAGTACCTGTTAATCTTTTGGCAGTGGGGTACATAGTTTGACAGAAATCCAGCCAGTGTGTTGCAAGCAACACTGAAGTGTATTATGAGCCTGGCACTCCCCCTGCAGCTCACTTGCACATTTCTGGAAGAGATGGAACCATCTATATCATCCATTCCTTTGCTCCTTTGCTGTTAAGTGCAATTGAAACCTGCATGGCCAGAAAAGGCTTAAAACATGAAGCTGAATTTCTCTTGTCTTTGGTCCCTTGTTCCTTCTTTATCACTCTCATGTTCTGTTGCAGCACTCTTTACCTGGTACAAAGAAATGAGTTCAACATCTCTGACTCCCATCTCACAATAAGAATTATTTTCTCTTTTCAAACAAGTTCTTACCTAACATTTGCTTCATTTACAGTGTTTCTACAGTTGTGTTTTAGTCATCCATTCTTCATATGTTTAATGTTACAGTCTAAGTTTTTCTGTTTTCTAGGGTTTTTTTTTTTAATATATAAAAGTGAATAGTATGTATTCTACATTAGTCTTCAGCTCTCACAAAATTCAGCAGGAATGCACTGCATGTGCAACCATATCTATCATACACACACACACACACACATACACACATATGCACATTTCTATATTAATGGAAAAGCTCATGGAACTTAAAAATAGGGCATGCTCTTGTAGGTATGGTTAAGATTAGATTCTTATGCTTGGTAAGCGTAAAATATTCCCTCCTATGCACTGTAGGACAGTTTGCAGCAGGGACAGTTGGCATCAGCTGCTTAAGCATTAAAGTGAAAGCATATTCACCTCAATAGTGACTTCAGAAAGGTCTAGAAAGAAAAGTCAGTTTAAAGCAAAAGAGCAGACCAATGTCAATATTGCTACTAAAATACGGGGGAGAATTATCATTTGTTTTAATAAAAGAGCACTGAGTTGTAGGCTGATTTATTGAAAGTTAGACCACTTGACTTTAAACAGCTGAAATATTAAAGTAAATAAGCATTTTATTTGACATCTTGTTTTATAGTCTTTGCTGGATTCCAGTCTGTGCTTCCTTCTGTATTGTTTGTGGGGGAGGGTTGTGCTTGAACAAGCATGTAAATCCTCTTTTGAACCCACAGAGGTCTCTTCTGAAATCTTTCACCATGGGTTTTGGATCACCAAAGCTCTCAGTTTGTGATGTACTTTTAACTATCTTGATCTTTCTTATCGTGGTAGAGTATTCTGACTTTGTGATCCCCCAAATATTGCATACAGTCATAATGCTTATATGCTGCTTCTTTTCATTTATAAGTAACAATGCCGAAATATAAGACCTTGTAAGTCAGTGTGTTTTTCTAACTATGACACTAAAACACCTGCTTCTGGCTATTTAAAATTTTTTTTTAAATTTTTTTTTTTTTTTTTACTTAATCAGGAAATGGCAAACATTCTGGCACAAAAGCAGCTTCGTTCCATCATCTTAACTGTAAGTATATGGTAGTCAAAGTTACTGTTGAGTAGAAGAGAGAAAAGGTGACTCCATTTTTGGTGTTCATAGATCTTAAAATATTTTAATTTCCATTGTATTTTGATATGTTTTGAAGCCTTGTAATATAGAATATAAGGTTTGAATGGTGGTTGAATGGGTTCAAAACTGCTTTTTGGAAGGGTTGTTTTCCCAGCCACAGAAATTGTGGTTTCTTCATAAAAATACAGTATTAAATACCCCTGTGATTTTTGGTTCTTTTGATTATTCTGTCTCGATTAACAGAATTCATCATGACTTGCACACAAGAAGCATGAATTAAAGTTAATAAAATAGTTAATGAATATAATATTGAAAACTGCATCTACTATCATGGAAAGTCAGGGATTTTGCCTTTGACATTTGAGTAGATTACATCTTCAATGGAATGAAGGAAAATCTTTCTCTGTAGTGAGTGTAAAATGAACCAAACAACAAAAAACCCCTCACACTTTCTCATTTGCTATCATAATTTCACTGATGCATACAAAACCCCCAGAATTTATTTCAGAAGTCATGTTTTTACACCAGTTGAGTTCCTAAGAAGTTTGGAGCAATCATAAGGATAATATTAGGTGTTTATTTAGTCATAAAAATGCTCCAGTGCCTTTTGGTAGACAGATTCTTTTATTCTCTGGAACAGTACAACATCAGTTGATGTATCCATCACCCACTTGATGACTCTTATGTACTTTGCTGTGTTTAGAGGCCTGGGTCTGTTTCCTGTATAAAACTACTTGGTGTTTTTTGCACGCTAGGGATTTTAAAATTATCCATCAGTTTTTGTTTGCTTTTTGAATGGGATAATTCTGCACATATAGGGCATCATATACTAATGTATTTCTAAGCAGTCTTCCTCATATAGATTGGAGTTGTCTAGTAGAGGCAGGATTGTGGTGTGATGCTGACTCCCTGTTGAGCCCTGTTAGATCACTGTATTCTCTGGCTGTGTTTGCAGCCTGAATACTTTTCTGCTCAGAGAGCTTCCCTCATATATTTTCTTAATATAATCTCTTTGAAAAAAAAAAAAAATACAGAGCTCTGAAGCTCTTGGACGGAATTATTTTTTCTTTGAAGTGACTTTTCAGCACTGTTTTTTTTAATGCTACTTCTCAGCATATGCACAGACTCTGTCTAGTGTAAAGTCCTGTCTCCTTAAGTTACTTAGTGTCTGAATCAGTAGTGCTAGTCCTAGTGGTTTGATTTTTGGGGGTGGGTTTGTCTTTGTGTATGGGTTTTTTTTGGCTGTTTAGGGTTTCTTTTTTTAATTTCTGGAGTATAGATACACTATTGCATAGCAAGCACGTACTTAGAAATGGAAACACCTGACTGTACCCACTGCAATTTTCCAATTCACCAAAGTCTGTCTCTCTTTCTTTGCAGCATGTTATTAGGGCACAGAGGGCCATCAATAATGAAATGGCACACCAGCTATATGTTCTGCAAGTACTTACCTTTAATCTTCTGGAAGACAGAATGATGACAAAAATGGATCCACAAGATCAGGTAAGCATCTGGCATGAACTTGTCTTAGCAGGAAGACAACAGCTCCTCACACTTGCTAGGAACATCTACATAAGTCATTCACTTTCTCTCTCTGTGAAGTTGGGTTATGTTTTTTGGTTGTAAGAAGATGCACTGGCTATTTCATTCCTTGTGCAAAAGTACAATGAAATGGCCAGACAATTCTCCTTAGCATGTAGTTCCATGAACTGAATTTTCTGTCTTTCTGAGCATAAACTCTGAGCAGCTGTCCAGCATTTGTTTCATTTGTGCCCTTCTCAGAAGCACTAGAGATATATGGTCATTCCAAAAAGTACTTCTGTAGAGCTAAATTAAATGTTTTCATGGAAACTATCTGGAATGCTAGAGTTGAAGTTAAATTGTGTAGCAATAAACCCTGGTTTTGTTACTGGGAACCTACAGAGTACTTCATTTGTTTATTGCTCACTGTGTTCAGTCATCAACTTTGATATTGTTCATTGTGCGAAAAGTGACACTCCCCTAAGATAGTCAAGAGATTTAAATATAGGGTTGATGAACCATAGGGATGATATGTTTTGTTTCTTTAATTTTTGTGGCCTTCATTTAGGCACTGTACAAGGAGGAACCTGATTTCATTTTTATGATGAAGTTAAATTAAGACTTGCTGATAATTTGGACAAGAGAAGGTGGGAGAGTGACATAGTTGTAAACATAAGTAACATCATGCTGTAGGATTTTATGCTTCCTAAGTTTGAGATGTGAAAGTTTGACTCTTGGGAATGTACATGCAGCCAATTAGTGCACATCTCCATAGAGAGTGACTAACACATTAGTATAGATCGTGGGGTGATTATCACTGTCTTGAGACATTTCCAGCTGCAGTAATTCCTCTCTTTCCTATTTCTGCGGTAGCAAAAATGGATAGTTACCAAAATGAATGCAGTGTGCTGAGTCATTTTGTGATCATCCAGCAAGGTGCTTAAGTAGCGGCTTAATCACCATCTTAATTTGAAATGTGTTTGATCTCTTGGCTTCGGTGGTTAAAATTGTGTAGTCAGAGACCTTGCTACCCTGGGTCCCCCTTCCAGAAGTCAACACTTAAGCACCCACATGTGAATCTCATAAATGTGGGGACTTTTGAAAATGGGAACCATGAGGTCATTCTTGCTGACTGCTGTCTCTCCAAGTATGAAGTAGGGAATTTAGACACAAAAACTCTGGGCAGTGGGGAGGAACCCCATGTCTTGAAGCACCTTTTGTGGTATTGTTTAATTAAATGAGAGATCAGTTATTTTAACCAATTTTTTTTAACCTTGTTTCTACATAGGCTCAGCGGGATATCATATTTGAACTCCGAAGAATTGCATTTGATGCCGAATCTGAACCTAACAACAGCAGTGGCAGTATGGAGAAACGGAAATCTATGTATACTCGAGACTATAAAAAACTTGGATTTATTGTGAGTATTTTTGTGTGATAGTCCACTGAAAGTGGGTGCATGCATCCATTATACTGCATCTTTTCATTAGTCTCTTCTCTTACTCATTCTGTCTATTTCCTAAAAGGGAGTAACTTTCCTCCCCTTCCCTAGAAATCCTGCTAACTCCAAGTGACAGCTTTAGCAGAAGCCAGGGTGCTAGAATGGGTGCTATAAACTCTTTACAAGGGGTAGTCAAGGAAGTAGAGGTAGTGGAGTAGTCCTGTATGTTAGGGAGTGTTTTGATTTCCCAGAGCTTAGTAATGATGACGATAGGATTGAGTGTTTATGGGTAAGGACCAGGAGGAAGGTCAGTGAGGCAGATTTCATGGTGGGAGTCTGTTATTGGCCACCCAACCAGGTTAAAGAAGAGGGCAAAATATTCCACGAGCATCTAGGAGATGTCTCAAGATCTCTAACCCTTTTTCTCATGGGGCACTTTGAACTTATCAGCTGTCAGCTGGAAATATGATATGGCAGAGAGGAAACATTCTAGGAGATTGCTGGAGTTTGTGGAGGATAATTGAGGCCAACTGTATGAGGCTAAATAAGGCAAAGGGCTGGGTCCTACAACCTCATGCAATGACTCATACCTGGGGAAGTGTGTCTGGAAAGCTGCTCAGAGGAAAAGAACCTGGGAGTGTTGGTCAACAGCAGCTGAACATGAGCCAGCATGTGCCCAGATGGCCAAGAAGGCCAATGGCATGTGTTGTCCCTGGAAATAAGCCTTCTAATTTGTTTTAGTATAGTGGAGTCAGTTCTCATGAATTGTAAGATAAACAAGAATCATGTTTGCATTCCTTTGTAAAAGATATCACCTGAAGGACTTCTCAAGTGACCAGTGAAGATGGAGAGGTGGGAACTTCTCTGTCCAATCTCTGATCACTGTCCAGAAACTTATAGATACGAGGTCAACAATAAACAAGAGACTTCTTCCTTTCTTCTTCTCTGCCTGAACACCTGTTGTGTGTGTTGCTGTGTGTTTCTATCTGCGTCACAGTAACAGGCATGCTGGTCTGGATCAGCAATAGTGTGACCAGCAGGACCAGGGCAGTGATTGCCCCCCTGTACCTGGCACCAGTGAGGCCACACCTCAAGTGCTGTGTTCAGTAAGAAAGACATTGAGGTGCTGGAATTTGTCCAGAGAAGGGCAACAAAGCAGGTGAAGGGTCTGGAGCGCAGGCTGATGAGGAGCATCTGAAGTAGCTGAGGGTATTTAGCCTGGTGAAAAGCAGGCTCCAGGGAGACCTCATTGCTCCCTACAGCTGCTACCTGGAAGGACTGTAGTAGCCATTCTGGGGTCAGTCTCTTCTGCCACGTATCAGGACAAGATAGTTTTAGATTGGATATTACATCAAATTTCTCCTTGGAAAGGGTTGTCAAACATTGAAACATTGGCTGCCCAAGGAAGTGGTTGAGTCATGGACCCTGGAGGGGTTTAAAAGACGTGTAGATGTGGCTCTTACGCACATAGATTAGTAGTGATCATGGCACAGTTGGACTGAATGATCTCAGAGGTCTTTTCCAACCTAAACAATTCTATGATTCTCGCAGGAAGAAATAACTACTTGGAGTTTAAGCATGTAGTTTTGCATGACATGCCAACATTAGAATCTAACTTTTAATGATATCTTGGATGAACAGGCATTGCCTAATGGACCTGCTGTGACAGCCCTGTAAAGTCACTGTAGTTTTTTAACCATAATATGGACTTATGAGCACAGTAAATCTGAAGTATGACTCTATGGTATTCACTTAGAGGGCTTTGTGTTTTGATTGCTTGAAGTTCTTCAATCTGTGAATAGGGGATCCAGAATCTCTTCTCCCTGACTTAAACAGATGAATTGGAGTTCTGGGCTTGCCTAAAACCCTGTTGGGGAGTAGAGCATGATCTGTCTAAACTGTTGCATATGCTTATATTAAGATTATTGTTATCAATGTTATAACATTGATAATGTTATATTAACATTTCTGCACACATTAATAATGTGTATTTTTCCCCATCTGGAAACAGAGCATGCACATGTACAGTGAATGAACATCTTGATTTATTGCTGACTCTGGGTTTGTATGCAGTTTTCTTTCTCCTTAGGTAAAATGGTATGCTTCATATCTCCTGTGATTCATTTCATGGCCTGGCAAATATACACTGAATATTGTACAGTAGCCACAGTTACAGACAGAGGTTTTCAGCACTCATGGTCCAAACTGGAGCTTGCTGTGCAGGGTGAGTTCTCTGCCCAGCTCTGTGGCATAGGGCTCAATTCTCCCAAAACCACAAGGGAACTGAGTAGAGCCTTTCTGTGTTCTGATAGCTGTTTTCATTACTGATGAATGAGGAAAGAATTCCCACTGGATCCGTGCTGTTGTATCTGTAAGGAGTGATTAAGTAAATAGATGGGAAGGGAAGAACTTGGCATTTTGGGGTTGTAAGCATGATAGCAAAACTAATGCTTTGAAGGAGCTTTTGAAGCTCAGTATGAGGTTTTTTTCTTTTTGTTGACTCATCCCTAAGCTTCATTACTCCCATTTGAACTGTTCATTGGGAAGCCTACTGAAAAAACACTGGCAGTTGTCAAGAGTAACTGCAGCACTGTTTACTGTTTGATTATGATAGCCTTTCAAAAGGGGATCGGGAGCAAAGTTTAGATGGGAATGGGAACTGGGATTAAAGCAGTAAAGAAAATGTAGGGAAGCATAGTGCAATGTAGGGAAAAATGTAGGAAGAAAATGTAGGGAAGCATAAAAGACAATATGTGAAAGCAAGCTGTGAAAGAAGCACCATAGCAAAAGCCCTAATGGGAGGCAGGTTATTCTATTAGCAGTATGATGAGGCAAATGTCAACAGTGAACTCTGAGGAGAGTTATTCTACTCTTGCACAGAAGCTTTACTTTGAGCTAAGAGTCCAGGTGACACTGCAGGTACAACTTTTCTTTAAAAGCTGAAGAGGAGTATTAGCTTCCCCACAGGGCTGGGAAAGGAGCAGGACCTCTGGTGAAATCTGGCTGCTTATCCCCTGCCTCATACATGGGCACTGTTCTGACTCCCGGCTGCCTTCACCCCGGCTGCTTCTTTTCAATTATGTGTCTTCAGTGCTTTCATCAGCTGCAGGTAGAAGGTTACATTAGTAAACAGATTATGGTGTGAACAGTGTGAGGTTTGTCTCCCTTTTGCTTCAGCTGTGTGGTGCAAGAAACCTGCCAAACAGGAGTCTGACTTCGAATGCTGCCTTCATTCCACTGGTGCTGATGGTCAGGAAGCCAGTTTCTTGATCTGATTAAATATTGTTTTCAAGGGAGAGAGTAAAACCATGTCTGGTTTATTAAGTTGTTCCTGGACTGCTTGTTCTTTTTCTGTATGGAAAATGCAAGAATTCTCTTTATTTTGTTCAGTGACATCAAAAAGCCTTGCCCTGCTATAAATGTAATGTCAAAAGAGACAAAGTCCAGACATGGTTTCAGAAGCTTACAATATAATTTGTAAAACTGCATAGCTGGAAACCTACATTCAGCTAAAGCAACCACAGACCTCACCTGTGGTCTGTGATGACCAAATAAAGAGATTTTCAGACAAGATAGTTGTGAGATTTATTAAAATGCTGATGAATGCAACAAAAATGACCCAATTAGGAGACCTGGGATAACTCCACTCTATTTAGTTATTTATTATTTTTTGAGTCAATTGCAAAATAAATAGCCTGAATACTCCCCCTTGTATTTGAGTAAGCTTAATTCCCATAACTGAGGTGAAAAATAATTACAAAAAACTCATAATCCTGTATATTTTCATCATAATTCTTCAAACAGCACTACTATCATTGAGAAGTTGTAATGAATATGTTTGGTTATAGGCAGCTCTGAACAAATGATATAAACTTAACATATTGGAAAAAACAACTCAAATAATCTCATCCTAGAGCAAGTTTTCTTGGGTTTTCAGTGTGTAGAGCGTCTGAGGATTTTTGTTTGTTTTGTTTTGATTTTCTTCAATTAAATATAAATGGTTTGTATAAATGCAAAAAGCCAACATGGAAAGTGAGTGATTTCATAATTTTGCTGTGCTATACTGGAATTTGTTAGTGTAGCAAAATAAAATATGAGTTAATGAAGGAGATATGAAATCAGGAAGGAACTGTCTGAGAGAAGGTGACAGTTTAAAGGGAAATTGAGAATGGTGGGATTTTCTTTTAAAAGCAGGCATGGGCTTCACTTTCAGGATATTTGTGGTGGTGGCATAAGAAAGTTCACATATACTGAAGAAATCTCTGTTGAAAAAAAATACAGGAAGCAGTGATGAAAGAATCACCATGTCATTCACAAACTAGATGACCTTTTGGATTACAGAAACGGAAATAATGCCATTTTATGCAGTCATACAAAGAGCAGTGGTGTTCATTTAGAACCCCCAGCAAGAATTTAATCTGCAGCCAAGTATCTTGTCTGTGAGAAAAGATAAGAGAGTTTGTGTGATGTAGCCACTAAAAAAAGTTGAATGTTAAGCTAGGATTTACCTGGAAAGATATTTTCAGAACATATGAACTGTTGTGGCCATTTTTTGCATTTCTTAGCCACCATCTAGAGCCCTATATAATTTCAGTAAACTCTGCAGTGACTTGTGGACTGACTGAATGCAGGTTGCATGCAGAGGGTGAGGCTCATGCAGTGATAACGGAGATATCTTAAAAGAGTTGACTTGAAAAGGCTGCCTTTCTAGCCAATCAGCCTGAATGCTGTGGAAATCTCAGGTTTGTGTGCCAGTGCTGAGAGGGAGGAAGCCATGTGTAAGGTAAAAGGCAGTGATGGCAATTCATTTATAGGAGAGGTTTTTAATGGAAACAATGGGGACAAAATTTGCCACAACTTTAAAGATGGAGGTCAATTCATTATGAAAATAATGAATATATTTCCATTGTTATTATGTGAAATTTTTATATATTTCACAATGGTGCGTCCAGGAAACAAAGCACATGAGGACTCTGTGAAAGAAAACACCAACAACCAAGGTTGCTTTGAGCAGTCTGAAGACATGAATAATTAGATGGATGACTTAAATGGCTGCATAGCTGATTTGTTAGACATTGCAAAAACTTTCTAATATGAGAAGCAGCACCAGCACAGATAATTTGGAGGATTTGTCCAAAAAGTTTTGGAAAGAAGCTTCGAACACAGATGAGAGTTAGCTAAAGCTTGCCTTGGGCGAAATACGGACCTGAGGAGCTTCTGAGATTTCTTTCAGACTTGTATTTTTTTCTCTTCTTCAAGTCCCACATGAGCAGCTACTTTGTTTTATCTTAAACTACTTATCTTTAATCTACTTTATCTTAAGTCTTTTATCTTCATCTTTTTCAAAAAACCTTTGTTTGTATCCAAGTAGCACTCTGAAGATAAGAACTAACAGTTTTCTCATGGGTTCTTCTGTGGTGCTTCTTATTGGAATAGTTCATTAGCTGACTGTCCACAGTAACCTCCTTGACATCATGATGTATTCCCCAGATGTGGTCCCTTGGCTCAGCTGAAAGGAGGTTATCAGGAAAATAATTTTCAATAATGTAATTAATACATTGTAATCTTTACCCGCAAGAGGGGAAAACTCAAATTGCTCTAACCTTTAATTGATGTCCTCTTCAACCTACCTAGTAGAGCTCTGGTGTGTGTAATTTCCTCATGTTCACTTAGGAGCTTCTTTTCCCCCTCCCTCATTTTCATGACATACTCTATCTGTGTCACACCCTTACCCCAGGGTTTGAGAGTGAAGGATTTATTTTTAAGCTTTGGAAAAACACAGAGGAAAGGTGTTAGTTTAGTGTTTCTTTTCACTTTTCAAATCTGTTTTAATTGGCAGCAAATTGAGTTGGCTTTACAGAAGTCAAGTCTGTTTTGCCCATGATGGAACAGTCTCCCTGTCCTTATCTGGGCCAGTGAGCTTTTCCATCTTCTTCCTGCCCTTGATCTGTTGAAGCTGGGAGTAGGCGAGCAGTCGGGTGGGTGCATGGCTGTCGGCCAAGGCTCACATACCACACCTCCTTTCTGTCTTTAGGCTATTTCTGGGTTTATTCACTGAGATTTGGTAGTTTGGAGGTCCCCTTTGCTGTGCTATCATGCTTTGCTTTCCAACTTCTTTCTCTCTCAATTTCTTTCCCTAGTCTTTTTTTTGGTTTTTTTTTTTTTTTTTTTGAGTTCCAACTCCTTTGGGCTTTTTTTTTTTTTTTTTTTTTTTTTTTTTTTTTTTTTTTTTTTTTTTTCCATTTTGATATCTGGCTGGATCTATCACATTCCAGCATGTCTGATCACTCATCATCATTATTCACTCACTCACTCACTCACTCACTCACTCACTCATTCATTCTCCTTGAATTTCCATTTTTTTACATCCTCATTCCCTCTTTGTGAAGTGGTTCTCTTCTGGAATTTCCCTGGTCTCCCTCTCTCCACCTCTTCCTCTCACCCTGTTTGTTCCTCCATCAGTATAAAGCCTACTCAGTCATTTCCAACTTTCGCACTAAAAGTTGTCAGGACTTTCTAAAGACAGACACAAATTGCATTTTTCCTGTGTTTTATTTTCAGAAATGGATAGACTAGGTTTAGCCACATGGACCAAATATTAATCTTTGCCTCAGTGTGAAAATTTCACTTGCCTAATAAGTGCTGTCCAAGATAATAAAAGCTGGGAACAGCATCTAGAAATAGGAAGTGTTGGTCATTGTAATAATAGTCAGCACAACGAGCACCACGTTTCAATTGTCTATAGGCAAAACACTTTTCTACATTTTTTGCCATAAGGTATGGGGTTCTGACTAGAATAGTTCAACCACAGTTTGATTATTTTTTTCTAAAGATAGGGTGCTACCTTTTGCTTATTATTCTAGGCTGTGAAATAGTTGCATACTAGTTTTGAACAATTTAACTTCAACTGTTGACAACTTATTAGCCTACTATTCATGATAAATTATTTGACTGAAGATTTGAGTCACAGGTTTACTGGTGATGATATTAAAAAAAATATGGTGTACGTATTCAAAGAAAGTTCAGATTTACACTGATCAAAAGTCAGTAGATAAAGAATTAGGTTGTTGTGTGATGATCATTCACCCTTTATTATTGACTGAAAGAAAGTAAAGTCAAAGTGAAGTCATGCTGTGAAAGGGCAGTGCAGAATTCTAGGTAATTTGCATGGTGTGAATGAGTGGTAGTCAATTAAACAGTAGATTGAGCTGGCCTCTAAAAAGTTAACACAGAGCAAGACTGGGCTGAAGTTAGGATGCCGAACCTTGCATGAGTATGAATAGATGAATAGTCCTTAAATTCTGTGGAGTTAATAGTGTCACCTGGATCTCTGAGGCCCCCTTGTTCCAGCTGGTCATCTGGATTAATGGTACCAATTTGCCTGGCTAGGTGGGATAAAACTTTCCTAGGAGAGTGGGTGAGAGGGAGATGGACAGAATCAAATGCCATGTGATGCATTTACTTTGCTATTCTTGTTGAAGACCTGAAGATGGTCATCCTTTTTCTTCCTAAAAAAAGGAAGGCCTGAATATTTGAAGTCTTTAAATGTTATGAGTTGCAGGACTGTGAAAGTCCTGAGCAGGAAGCTGAAATTTTGTGATTTGAGATTGAAATCTGAAACTGGTCTAAAATGCTGAAAAACTAATCACAAAGATTGTGAGCAGTTGTCTGCGGCTATTTAGTTCCTATCTCTCAGTTATTTCCTTTGGTAGATGATACTCTGCAGTGATCATATGTTTTTATCCTTTAGGAAAACTTTTCAAGTATAATAAAAGCAATGCATCCTTACATTTACATTCTCTTGTTGGCTTTGGAAGTGGCAGAGGAACATTTTTAGAACAATGCTGCCTGCATATGTGCCAAACTAGATCTGATCCTTTTTAAATTTTAGATCGATAAGATTTAATCACTGGCTTAATGGTAGAACAGCATAGATGACAGATTGTCTGTACTACTGCAAACTATTAGTAGTTTTCCATACTCCTCCACTCTTTCTACTCCTACTCCCCTCTTTATCTACTATTTCAAAACTTGTGAAATAACTTGTTGCTGTGGAAAAAAACCCACCTCTGAAGAGATTTTTTTTTGCTGGGCTATTCATGTCTGCAGAGCCAGACCTTCAGGTCGGTTGCCATACGTAAATATGTCTCATTCCAAAGTAAACCCCTTTTGTCATTTAGTAGATGCAGCTCATAATTAAGCACCTTTCAGCACAGCAAAATCCATGTCTTAGAGCACTCTGCCAGAAACGAAATTCTGCTTCTCCTCTCCTTTCATTGTAGTACATCGTTTTCATAAGATTTGAGTATCCTTTTATGTAGCAGAGTTAAATTTGCAGATGGTATGTCCAGATGGTATTTGGGGATTTTTAACCCCAAATCTCTCTGCCCTTTGCTGCTGGAATTCCCTTAATGTTGGACCAGTGGGATGACAGGACTGTACATAGGATTTCTTCTCTTGTTTTTACCTTTACAACCACTAGATGTTGCTCTTCTCCGTAGTTTTGTGAGCTTCATTCTCCTGTCATTTCGTTTTGAAGCTGAAATTTTTCGGTGGCTATTTTATAAATAAGGCACTACTGATTTCTTCTTCTGGATAGGTTTTGGAAGATGAAGACTAATCATACATATTTATTTCTTCGAGTTAGGAAAGAGTGTAGTTGTAATAGTGACTGTCACTGTCAGTATTTGATAATGTTTTTAAGTAAAGAGACAGAGTTAGGTTTTCATATGACTGTATTTACATCCATAAACACTTATTTGGAAAAATTTGAGACAAAACAGGTCTTGAGGATGAGTTTTATAATTTCTGTTTTCACACAGTAACATTTACCTGTGGAATCCTCTTTCTGTGTACAGGAGTATCACAAGAACATGGTCTAATCACTGGGAATAATAGCCCAGTACCTCAAGTAATATTGACCTTTAAACAATGAAAACGTCTAAGCTGATGTGAAGGTTTGAAATGCTTGTGAATTTTATTGATAATGTGCACACTGTCTTGCTTTCTGCCCTAGCATTCCAGCACTTCTTCTAAGCCTTTCCACTCACAAATTCCTGACTTTGACACTAAACTCTCACTATTCTCTGTGCCCTTCTACTTACCTTCTCTTTCCACTCCACTCCTGGTTTGCTTTTCTTCTCCAAGCCTGGAATGTGAGGCCAGGGGATGCTCATCTCCAGAAAAACTGTGGAGAGATTTGTTAAATTCAGTCAATCCTAAGCAATTATAATGCAGCCAAATGCAGCCAATGTTCAAAAGGAATTTCAAGACTTACACAAGAACAAGTCTTAGAAGTTTTCCTTGCATAGAATGAGTGGGCTTGGATTTTGACAAAAAAATTATGTAAAAATTGATTTAGTTAGAGCAGTGCAGTGCTTAATAAAACGTTCCTAAAAATGGTCAAATAATTGCTAAAACTTGCTAAGGCATTTGCACAAAAAGAAAAGGCTAGGTATTCTGTTCTAATACTTAAAGTAATTTAAAAGTATCTGAAATTAAAGTTTAAAAATGGAAAGTGACAAACAAGTTTAACTGCAGGTGACACAACCAGATTTACCTGTAATTTTGATATTTTTCTCAAGTTTTCCTTTGCTTTTGACATCTTGCTTCCTTGATGTATCTGTGAATATTGCTGCTTGATAGACCTCAGGCAGAGCTGATACCTGTGTGAGAATGGTGAACAAAATACATGAAGTACAAGAAAAGAAAAACAGAATGGAAGAGTAAGGATATGTAAATGAACTGATGATGATACTAAAGGTGTAACTAAAGGTTTTATTAGTCTATACTGGCATTTGGAGGAGCTGCAATCTGCAAACCAGTTGTTAATTTTACAGTTAATTTTTCTGAATCTATATTGAAATAATTCAGTCTGAAAAGGGACTTCAGTTTATTTCCTAAAACTAAACTAAAAAAGAAAACTAAAAACAAACTCACAAAGGCTCTGTTTTACTTGTTGAAATCTTCTCTTTCCTTGTTGAAAAACAAAGGAATGTTTTCATTTATTAGATGAATATTTTAGATTTTTTTTTACAATATGAAGCTCCATGTGGAAATCTCACAGAATGTTTTCTAAGAGAGTACTTAGATCTTCTCTTTACAGTAATACTGCATATCTGTCAGGAGTTTGTTTTTTTTTAATAATTCACCTACAGGTAGAAATACTTGGTTTCCCTGCTGTATATGGCTTGATAGTATTTGGAGTACATTGGAATCTCATTTTCAAGAAAGCTGTTAAGTGTAATATTTGACAGCAGAGGGCATCAGTATCACACCAGATGTCAGTTGCTCACCAAACAGCTCGCTTTCATGGACGCAGAATTTTTCCAGCCTTAGAAATAATAGAAGTAGCTGTTTGGGCTGTAAATTCCCATTTCTCAGTTGAATGCCAGCAGGTGTTTGATGTTTAGGCTAAATGATACCTCTGTGAGTTACTTAATTCAGCTTGCATTCGGCTTGCATGTTTGTTATGGTTTGTTATATAGGCGCCATAAATATTTTCCTTTCTGGCACTTACAGGTGAGGTATTTTATCCTCCCCAAAATAATAGTGAGCATTAGCAGCAAAGCATGAATTTCTTTTCAAACCTGAGAGGCAGAAATCCCTCAAGTTTACTCTCTTGCCTGGTGCTGTTAGGAGCTCATCCATGTGTGACCTATTGTGATCTTTCCTGTAAGCAGAGTTTCATAGTTCTAAGTTACCGCATAAACAAAGCATTCAATGGCTCCATGCCATGCCGTGTGTTTGGTGCTAGGCTATGGAAAAGCAGGACTGTGCTGAGAAGAGGATTCCTGCAGGTAGAATGCAGCACTCCCCACTGAGGCTTGCAACTGGGCAAAGTTCTTGCTGAAACTCCACACTGGCACTTAGGTTTGCTGAGATGTTCAAGTCAGTGGGTGATGGTGGGAGATACCCCCAGGTGTAACTTAGGGCAGGGTATGCTCCAGGGTTTGTGTTTGAGGCACAAATCTCTTTGTTACGCCCTGGACCACTCTGAGAAGTGCGAGGATGTGTGGGCAGATGCCTGCTAGGCACAAACAGGGGAACAGTTTGGCTGCCCTACATGTCAGTGAGAGTGCAACACCCCCCAACCCCCCCCAAGAGAGGAGGGTGATCTCCTCTGAACACAGGGGCAAATGCTGTCAGGGGGTATCTCATCTTCTCAGCCAAGTGTGATTGCAGTGTGGAATAAATACTCAAGAATGACAAAAAAATGAGAAGGGTGGTGAAAACTGAGAATTGATCTGTAAATCCCAAGGATAGTGCAATTTTTCTCCATTATCAGACTGTTGTCTCTGGATCCTGGGTACTATCAGAAGAATGCAAGAGAATTGCTGCTGTTTGGAGGCATGAGGTTTTAAATGGCTTGGAGAAAACTTGAGGAACTTTTTCATATTAAGGAAAATGAATTATGTAGCAACCAGGAAAGCCAGGCATGACAACATGTGCAATGGATGACATCTGTGCAGTGGAGAAGCTACTAATTTTATATAAAACTCAGTTCTGTTCATCTGAGCTGATATGCACAGGATGAGGTCCCTGGGTCAGAGGCATCTTTATAGTGACCAGTAAGAGACAACAAAATCCATGTGTTATAGCTGCTTGTTTACCGTGCAGCTGCATGTAATTTCCCAGGACTGCTTGTCCAGAACTATGGGCATCCAGCAACTTGAACATTGGTAAAATTAACAAACCAGACTTTTACCATATGCAGCTGAATTCCTCTTAGCTTTAGTCCTTCCAGAGCAGTACAGATTTAAAAGAAAGAGGAAAAAAAAAAAAAATCTTGATGGGCCACTGAGCTTCTTTGAACTTTCAGTATCACTTCAACGATTAAGTTAAAACTAACCAGAATGAAATATCCATGCCTGTGTGTCTATGTGGCTCTGTATAAAGCCATTTCTTTTGTGTTTTTATTTTTTAATTTTTCATTTCATAACTTTGTGCTTATTATACATATTAGTTGAAGGAATTATCCTTTAAATCAGTTTCTTAATGAAGATAGTTGTTTTGAGAAGGCGGAATGAAAGGTTGGTATTTTAGTATTTAGACCTTTTCAGTATTTTCAATGGTGAACTTGTAAAATAAAACTATTAAACTCTTTGTGATTTGAAATAGCATGCTTCTCTTGAAGAAAATCCACTAGCAAATGTAAATGTACTAATTTAAAGTTAGTCCCAACGGAGCATTGCATTTCTGGTTGTTTTTTATTCTTTTATATATGTTTATGGTTTCACTGAATAGTTTTTTTTTGCCATGTGCATCCCGGTTATGAACTCATGGGGGCAGGCAAGCTCCACAGATTTGAATGTAGTTGGGCTGAATAGTTTGTTTCAAGCGTAGCATAACAGAAGAATTATTTTCTGACCCCTTCACTGGGAGATGGATGAATCTCGATTGTCTTGCTCTGGATATTATGTACCTCACATCTCAGAATTTGCACACAAAAAAAAAATCAAAAAAGAGGAGAAACATCTCCCACAAAACTGGTCAGACATAATGACATCTCAATTCCTTTGTTGTGTGGGCTCCATCTGTTTCACAAGACCTGGCTTGGATAGATGATTCTAGACGAACCCTTGCTTGGTATTAAATAATGGTAGCTTTTGTGAAACTGTGTAAATTCAATTTAATGTTAATTACAACAAATATCTTATGTAAGTTTATGACATTTTTCAGTGTATGCATGCATGCAAACAGATATATGTATTACTTACATGTGCATATTGCTTTTTCCTCCTCGTCTCATTCCTCACTGAGTTTTTTGCCTGTTGTAATATTTAAAGGACAATAAATTGCATAGCATACAAAATATTTAGATTTTCTTTATTACAGAGTTAAAAACATTCCTTTTGAATATGAGATTTCATTGACTGAAGCCTGAGAATAAATTCAAAGATAAGTGGAGAAAGTCACTGTATTTTTAAATAACCAATTTATTTCCCCAAATTAAAAACACTTTCATATCTGAATTCTGAATATTTTGGTAGTTAAATGTAGTTAACTTGTTACACAGACCCTACATAAAATCCTAGCATAGCAGAGATATGTCTTACTTAAAATTTCCTCATTAAAAAAAAAAAAAAAATCTCCCTACATTTTGGTGCAACTCTATCCTCTTTTGACATTTGTCTGGAGGAGACTGAAGGCAGAGCAGAACAGTACTCAGACATGCAACACATATCAGCATTTTTCGGAGCCCAGCTCTAGTCAAAAAAGCTTCACTTTCCTGTAGAGGGAGGCAAAGAAAATGGAATTCAAGGAAACTGAAATTCTCTAGTGAATGGATCCAGTCTTTTTTTAATCTTTGTGGTTTGTTTTGGGGATTTTTCTGGCTGTTTTTTGTTTGTTTGTTTTTTATTACCTCACTGTTGAGGACAGATGAGGGTATCCTACATAATGGGCATAGGTTATTGTTGACTTAAGGCAGAATATGGACTCAAAAGTTTTAGGAGGGATTGCTCCTGTATTCTGAGCCTGTCCCTGACATCTACAGAGCCGGGCTGTTTGTACTTCAGCAGGGGAAAGATTTGACTGTAGAGCTGGTAATTTTATACTTGGAAATGCCCATCCAAAGGCAGCTAAAATATCACATATGTTGACAACTCCTTTACTGTAGATTAGTTTTCATCTTATCCTCTGTGATTATTAGAAGCTTGACCTGGTCATAGGTAATAAAAGAAATGTCAGTGGGTGAATCATAGAGCTTCTAAATGGTAGCTGGCTTTTTTACCCAGTTCTGCAGATCCATATGTCCGGCTGCAGGTGCCATTCCAGTTCCGTTTTCCAGAGCTCTGGAACAGAATTTTTCATTTTAAAGTTGGACAGCTGTTGTATCTGGCTGCCAAGCAGCCAGTAGATTTACATGGATGATTCATTTTGAGCTGGGGTTTTCTTAGACATGGGGCTGACTTCTCTCCACTGTATTTGAACTAAACATAGCCTGGGCCTTTCCTTTTGCACATGACAGAGGTTTCAGCCAGCTTGCTTGAAAAATAAAATCACAAAGCCTTTCTACAGAAATATCTAAAGGGAGAGCAAGACCTATCCCAGCTTACCTCGTCATGCTTGCATTGAGTTTAGGTTCCTTTCCAAGCTCTCTGTTCTCCAAGCAGCATGGATGTAAAGGTGCAGGGATGTCCCCAGGCAGCATTGTCATCGGTAGCAATGAAATTCCAAGAGAACTATAATTCCCTGCACAAATGGAGTGTCAATCTTCTGTGCTGTTGTTGTGCCTACCATAGTACACAAGCATCATATCCTTTACTGGAGAAAACAGTTGCTGCGGCAGGAAAGATCCCATTCAGAATTTCACTCTTCAGTGATGACATAGAAGAAAGGCCACTGCAGCAATAAAGTGACTGCTTCACATGTGGCCTCCCTGTAGATGCACATCCTCAGGAAAGTTCTAATGATTATTTTTACTTGACTGACTATGATTTTACTTTATTGTTTCTAATTTAAGTAGTTTTTCTTTAAAAGGAAATACAACTGAAGGTTGTTTGAATTAATGCACCTTAAATTTCAGAAGCAAATGTTAGGTCAAAAAATTTAGATAAAACTGCCTGGAGTGTAACTAAAACAATCAAATAAGTGCCTCGTAATAGTCTTAGGCTTAAAAAATTTTAATTCAAACAGCCCAGGATTTGGTACAATTTGGTTTTGAACTTTTCATTTTGCTTAATAAAAAGGTCTAGTGATTCTTCTTTTTTCCTTGTTGATAGGCAATTGTTAGGGTCCCAACTAGGTTTACTAAAATATATATATATGTTTTTTCTTCGTTTGTCTGGGCCTTTCTGGTGTTTCTGTTGTCTCTGTTTTGGCTTTCCGTTTTCCCCCAGCCCTGTCTCTGAAGAAGAGGTCAAGTCGTCTGTTTTCTCGTGTTCAGGAATTTGTTTATTCTTTGCTTATCTCATATTCATTCCCTGGCCTGCCACAGCTTCTCTGCAGGCCAGTGCTCTCTCCCCCTGTCGTCTGTCCTTCCTTTGTCTTCGTCCTTAGTCATCTTCCTTCGTCTGTCCGTGGTCTTGGTCCTCTGCCTGCCCTTGGGAGGGCACTATCTTTTATACTGAATATTGCGTGTACTTTATTTATAACAATTCTCCAATATCTATCCACTATGTTGTACAGTGTACTTTTGTTCCAAACCAATCCAAATGTGCCACACCACCACAGAAGATGGAGAACAAGAGGATGAATAAGAAGCCCAGGGACACACCCCATTTCCTCCATCTTTGCCCCCTGATCTCTCATCTAAAATCCACAAATTCTACTTTTTCACTGTGTGACATACTAATTATCATGCTATCCAAATTCTTGTGACTTATAAATCTTCCCAGGATAGTCAGAAGGATTTCCTGGTTTCCCACAGGCAATGTAACTCATTTGTTTGGAGCATATGCTAAAATATATATGTACACTCACTAACTATTTTGTATCTTTTCTTTAAGTTTTGTAAAAAACTTCTGTTGAAGAACTCTGCATTTTTCCTGAAATACGGAGCCATTGTGCTTAAATAGTGAGTGGAAGTCACAATCTACCTTACTGAACAGGCATTAAAACTTTCCCAAACACAAAAAAGGCTTTTCATGATAAAATTTAACTTAGGAACACTTAGTCTAATTAATTGACACATTTGATAAGGAGTCACAGAGATAAAGTTGCTAAGGTAGATTTTGAGTCTTGCGGGCATGACTTTTGTCTAGTAGCAAACATTTAATCTGTGTTTATTTGCAGTATTCAAGTGTAGATGGATTAATTCCTTTGGCTTGCAGTTCCTGCTAGCACTGTTCACACTGTTTTCTCACATAACTGTCTTCTTGCTAGCTTGATATTTCTCCTGCTGGGCAGGATGAGAATTCATGCCTTAGATTCTATCTGTGTAGAGGAGGCAAACTGCTTTAATGACATTGGTGAAATTAAACCACTCATCTCCCAACATATTCCAAAGTCATAAAAAAAGCCCATATTTATAACAGTAGTTCTTTTGAGGTTGGGGTACTATGTGCCAGCTCTTCCCAGTGCACTTCATGAGTGTTGTAGTTCAAACAACACAAAAGTGGCTTGCTGGCCAGGACGTGGGTAATATATTCCATTGTGATTTTATAAGAGCGGGAGCGGTCTCAAAAGCTGTAGCTCTTGGTTGCTCTCCAGCAGCCCTGGCTGGATGGACACCTGCTTCACACCCTTGCAGTTGAGCCTCTAGAAAGTCTCATGGGAAGGGTCCCTAATTCCCTGCAGTGAAAGCCATCTGGATTAGCTCATATCTCATCCAGCAGCAGTTTAATCTATAGTGGACTGACTTTGCCCAAAAAGTCAGGGTAGACAGGAAACCTGGCATGGTCTGGCTGTAAAATGATCTGGTAATCTCAGTAAATAAGCTAGTATGGCTTTTAGTTTTTTTACCCAGTCCCAACTATATCTGCAACTGGATATTTGACTGCTTGTTCCATCTTTCTGTAAGCTTAGTGGATATGGTGAGATATCTGAAAGTAATTTTCCATGCTGAAAAAATTTAATTGAAATGACCACATCCCATTGATTCATTCTATATATCCCTGAAAGAGTACATGATGTGTTACTTGTTTGATAATTACATTTGCCCAGTAAACATTACTTTAGTGGTAAGAAGTTGATAATCTGTGAAGTGCTAAATATAATCTAACTTTAAAGTCTGCCCTTATTAACTGAAATAAAACCTGAAAGGTGGCTCAGAGTTTTCATGGATTGGACAGGATGTGATCATCTGATTTACAGCAGTCATTTTGGATTCTTCTAGGCTTTCAAATTATTGGTAGCCTGTAGGGCTTAAGATTTTGGAATTCAAAGCATTAGCTTCATGCAATATAGGCATGTGTAAAATACAAAGAATTATGCAAAAGCTTTTTGTCTTGCTTTATGATGTGTAATTTATTGATGACCAAAAATATATAGTGCTTTTGACATGCCTCTTATAGTCTATTTAGTGATTTTTAGGTGATTTAATTGCACCTCCTTAACATTCAAATTTTTGCAATTTTTACCACTGTAGCATCTTTACATGACTGGGACAGATTTCTGGTGGTGACTTACATAGAACTCTATAGTTTTTTACATTAGATTACATAGTAGCTCAATAAATTATGGATATACAGTAGTCAAAATTTATTTCTTTTTTATCTTTTATAGGGCAAATGATGTGCAGATTGTACTTAAAATTTCTTTGCTATTGTGAGGGTCAGATTTATATTGCTGAGGTCAAACTTGACCCAGAAAATCTGTTGCTTAACATATTACCTAGACAGGACTGAGTTTCATTATTGGAGGGTAACATTTGTAGTCTACTAATATGTATCTTAAAGCTGTCACACCAATAACAACAAAACCCAAAAACAAACCTCAAAATTTCTACCTGCTAGTAGAAATGGACGAATATTTGCCAAAACACAAAGCTAAAAAGAGCTAGAAATTAGTTTAAGGAAAAACCACCACCATCATATACAGATATAATTTGTAAACTTTCGTGAAAATTATATCCAGTAGCAATATACTAGAGTTCTTCATATGTGGTGGAATCGTAGGGATGTGATTTAAGTGACTTGCACTGAAAGTATCTTAAATGATTTTCTTCATAATTTTTCAAATATATAGCAGTTACTGAGCTTTGGATACTTGTTGTTGCAGTAGAGCATGGGGGTTTTGTGGGTTTGTTTGTTGTTTTTGGGTTTTTTTCTTAAATTCAGGAATTCTCCAGATACATTTTAATTCTAACACTGAATTGAGTTGTAAATTAAAAAAAAAAGGCTTTGGAAGGAAAAAAATAATCACATTTGCATATTTAAATAGTTATCAAAACCAAATCTGCTAAATTCTTGCTTTCATCAATTACATAGAGGCTGAAAATTCCCAAGTTACTGTTATATCTCATTAAGTGTGATGATGGAAGTGGTGTGCAACATCATCATCATCTCTTTGAATACAGTGCTATTAAATAAAAAGACAAAAATATTTCCTCATTAAGAATTTTAGCTGACTACCTCTTCACAAATGTTGGTTTAATGTAGTATTTTTCCTTATTTGTAATTCTTGTGTAAATGAACAGATGGAACATTTTGCATGTAAAACTTCAGGTTTATTTAGGGAAGGGGTAAATGGTGAGTCTTTGTGCTCATTGATACTTTAGCGTAAGTTTTTCAATTCATAATTCACTGTAAATCTCACTTAAAAAGATCCCACTATTCTTGTCCTGAGTTCTGAGGAACAGACATCCACATATGTACAACTATGATTTCCTGGTTTGGTCTGGGGAAGATTTTGCAGAGGTGCTGTAGAACCAAGGAGGTAATTGCTTTCCTTCCTAGCCTACAGAACAGTGGTTTAGATTTAAAAGGAAGAAAATGAGTAAGTGAGTAATTGAAGATAGGACAAAGAAATTGCTGTCCCCAGAGTTACCTTGGTAGACAGATTGTTCCTTTTCCTGTAAAAACCAATAAAAATATGGCCAGTTTTGAGAGGGTTCATTTTAGAAAGACACCATTAATATTGGATTCTTATGACATTTACAAGTTGTTTCATTTTTTTTACAGTTCTGACGCTTTCCTGGAAACTTCTGTTGTGTTTTTGTTGTGCCACTTACAGAAGTGAGGCATGCAGAATAGGGATTCATCTGAACTGCTTTGGGATTGGGAAAACAGCTATTACTGGGTCTAGCACCTACTCCATACTGCTTTCAGGACAGACTAGCATGATTCAGCGACTGATTTACATGGCTGCTACACACAGCACCGGTGCAAAATCTGTGATAAACCGTCAATACCTGTCAAGACAGAAATAAATTTGTATGTTAATGGCCTAGAAGTGCAGGGAAATAAATAGTTCCTGTGCTTTGGCATGTTCACATGGAAGATCCTGTTGTTAGGAATAGTATAAGGCATGAGTGGTCCTTATTCCATTAGCAGTGACAGACAGTATACCATTGCTGTGAGGACATGTACCTACCATTGCAATCTATACATCCCTCAGAGATTGCTGCGGAAACCAGAAGTAAGACAGTGAAGCCATTCAGGATAGAGAAGAAAGCTTTACACAGCCAGAACTGCATTAAAATGCTAGGTTGTCTGAATGTAATTACTGCACTGGGATTCAGCCAGAATAGCTGTCATATTGTGAAACATGCCACGTGATTTTTTATTTTTTAATGGCATAAGCAGGTGTGATTTTGAGTTTTCATCTTATCAAAACCAAGGAACTTCTGTTTCTACAGTATCCTGTTGAGTTGGATAACAAATTCTTGAATGTTCTGTTATGTTAACATATATGGCATAAGAGCACAAGCTGTTAAGTACCGCTTAGATGCTGAAGATGAAAAATGCAAAGATATTACTCAGACTAGTGGAAAAAAATCAAAAATTATCTGAAAATTTTGAGTTAACAAACCTATTTCATTTGTATTTCTTATTCTGCTTTTCATAAAGCAAAAAATGCCATGGGTTTTGTAGTAAGTGGATGCAACAAATATGCATGAAGCGCTGTGTTCCATATATTTAATAAATTATGTTGTAGGTGGGGTATTTGTCTACTTCTGAATTATTCACTACAGCATTTTCGATAATGTAGCTTTGTACTTCATTTCTAAACCCACTCTTAATAACTTAATATTTCAACCACAAATATTCATAATGTTAAGAAAAGGATGATTTTAAGGGGAGGGAGAAAGAAGGAAGGCAACAAAGTGTCTGACGTTCCTTTTGAATTTGAAGAATAATTGAAGGTAATGTATTGTCTCACACATGCCAAAACTGTCTTGTGGATCCTCAGCTATTATCTGCTTCTGTATTTCTAGTTATTTAAATCAACAGAGCTGAAGAGCAAGCCCTATATATACTGGGATCTCACATGACAGAAACTTTTGGAAAACAGAAACAAACTGAAAATATCTGAAAATAGCTGGGTTTATAGGCTTGACTTGGAGATAAAGTAAAAATGATGGAGAGATGTTTTTTTCTGATTGAACATAGTACTAGCAGTGATGGTAAGAGACAAAATGAGTCATCCTTACTAAATGTTATGAGATTCCTCATGTCCTTGCTTGTTTTTTGTTGATTTAGAACGGGATAAAGGAAAGAACTGTTCAAGCAACAGTAGGTCAGGCTTTTTATTTGTGTCCTGCGTATATTTTACCATTGTAAATGCCAGTGAAATAAGTACTAGTATTTTAATAGCTGGATAAATGTAGCTGGATCTTGAAACTCTCTGTGCTTGTCAGGTATTTACCAAGTGTACTCTACTTGTGCTACAACATGGGAGCCAAGAGTGCATGTTCAGCCCTGTGTTGTTGTTCTACAAGTTTTTATAAAACTGGTGCTATAGGGTTGCTTGTTGACTGGTGCTTCCTGTGGCTCCCTGTATCTTTCCCAAGGAAATGTACCTTGTGTACCTCATGACACGGTAAAGTATCAAGCCTCAGGACTTGTTCTTTATGGCCAAAATGGAAGTAGTTTCAAATGCAGAGAAGGACCTGTAGGATATTCATGCTGGGTTGGGGGTGCATTTGTGTGTTTGTGAGACTCAGCCTCTCTTAAAATGCCCTTTTTGAAATGCTTGAAAATTGTAGGAAGGGAAGTTATCTCCTCCCAGAAGCTGAAGTCTGTATGGCTTGTGATGTGTGTGAAGCAGTTTTGTACTGATTTTAAATGTTCTGACTGTTAAATGCATCAGTGTGGAAGATGAAAGGTTGACTTGGGGAAATAGCCATGAAAGGCTATTGTCTGTCATTCAGATGAGCAGATGAAAGAAAAAAAAAATTGAAGGGGAGTTTTTGAAACTTACAACTCAGTAAGACATTGTTTTCCCTTCCAAAACTACAACTTATTGCATAGATCTTTCTGTAGAAAATATAGGCTTCCAGACATCCTCTTGATTCCCTAATTAGCCTGATTGTTTTGCATGTACACTGATAGCCCTAGTCTGCAAATGTACAACCAACAGGTTCTGCATGCCACCTTCAGACTAATATATTTGTCTACTTTTGAAGTTGCAGCAGGCATCTCAATGAATAAATTTTGCTTTCTACTATTTTTAATCTTTTATGTGACTGTGAATTATTGACTGGCTAAAACCAACATATACATCTGAAGCTAAAATGGGCAAAAAAGTAGAATCACTCATTTCTACCACTTCATGGCCTGACAGACTGAAGAGAAGGAAAAGTAGTAAAACCTATGGTTTTATCAGTGAAGTGCACGGATCAGACCCTGATCACACTGCAGAAATGGAGTAATGGAAGAAATCTGTGCTGATCTTTGCCAGTTTTCTGGTAGTAAATGCACTTTTAAAGTCCCTGTCAGCTGGGTCTTGCAGAATAGAAATGCCATTGCAAAAGAGCTAGGGATATCTTTCTGTGTCAGAATGATGAGTGGAGAAGGAGACATTGCAAAGCTGATACTGGTAAAAAAAGCACAGCAGAAGGGAGGGATTTTTCATTGGAGATGTATTCTTGGGACTTTTGAGCAGCTTCTTTGGTGTAGCCAGACAAATTTTCATGTCTAAACCATGAACTACAGGAAGCTTATTCAAATGTACATTTCATTCCATCCAATCAAAAAATCAGCTGGGTTAATCAATATTTTGGGCAACTGTAGTTTTTCATGTAGTGTATGTAACTGAACACCTGAAATATGTATCTGCATGTGGAAGCAAATGAATTTTGGCTATATATATGGTATGTTTATTCATTAATGCCATAGATGAAATTCACGGGTTCAGAATGCAGCAAAAAATGGACCTGAATTCCACAAGAAAAATCTTTTATTTTCCAATTAAATTTTGTCTGAGGCCCTTTGAGTTTAGGAGTCCACAAGATCCAATAGACATAATACAGCTATTTAGTCTGGTAGTTTTTTTTCTCCTTTTTGTGATTTATTTGAACTCATTTCATAGCAGTTGTATAAAGAGATGTTTTGGTGTCTGTTGGCTCAATTATCTGTATTTTCCTGTAGTTTTAGTCTGTAGTACCACCAAGGAGTCTATCTGCCATGAACAATATGGGTGTCTGCTTCTAAAAGTATTCAGCCTTTGAGAAACTCCATTTCACAGCTGCAGAAGTTAATTACTGACATGCCAACCTCATAGTGTCTGCATTTGGTTATAGAGTTCTTCAAGGCCTGTGCCATTTCCTTGTTAAGAGTTTTCTGCTCAGCAAAAAGAGCTCTGTTGCTGGATGTTTTTTGATGCAGCATGCTAACGTGGTGCTCGCCAGCACTGGGGAACTGATAGCTTTTGTAAAGGTGCTCATTGAGTGATCTTGCTCTTTTTTTTGCAGAATCACGTAAACCCGGCAATGGATTTCACGCAGACCCCTCCTGGAATGCTGGCCCTCGACAACATGCTGTACTTTGCTAAACATCACCAGGATGCTTATATTCGGGTAAGGCTTCCTCTTGTCATGGAGATCTTTGCATTTGCCTGTTCACAGTGATTATGTCCTGATTGGAGTTGACTTTGAAGGGGAGGTTCAAAGTCCTGATATCATTAACAAGAAACTCTAGGAAGACAAACCACATGACAATAAAACCTGATGTAGGTTTGTAAAAGCTCTGGGAGAAGGCTGTACAGGTGTCTTGTCTGTCGTTGCTGAGTCAAATATTCTAGATATTACTTTTTGCAAGTACTCCTTTTTAGTTAGGCCTGCAAAGAGAAGAGAAATGAGCCTATGCCTTTGTCACATGCACAATGGACGACCATAGGCTCAGAAAGGAGTGGTTATGCAGAATTCTCACACGTGCTCCAAGTATGAGAATCAAAAACTTACAGTGGGTTTTTTTCTGGAAAGGAGAATTTGAAGATCAAGTACTTTGAGAGGTGACCGAGTTGGCAGGGTACCGAGAGTTAAGATGCTTCCACTAAAACTACTGCTGTAGGAAAGGTCATGCTGGGAGTAAAACATGTACAAAGCATGTACAAGATTTACTTGTATAACCCTTCCCTGCTCCCTGCCCACTCTGCTTCCTACATTTTTTCAAGGTTATTTCAAAGGTAGTTAGAGAAGGTTATGTGTTGCATCTCTACATGAAGAGGCTTACAGCTGAATTATACCTACCTCTGAAGTGAACTGCTTTTCCTGAGCTTTATTGAAATCAAGTGCTTGCCAAGCATGAACCAAACAAGCACAGATAGGAGTGGAGGATAGTCACAAAAGTCAATGTTTGGAGTTCAAAGGGATGGTTTAATTCCCCAAGTAAAATGCTCATGCACTTACTTAAAGAAGCTTGTGTATAGCAAGAAAGCTGTAGGCCCACCAATCATTTCCACTAAAAGAGTGATCTTTTAATATACATTATCATCTGTTTTCTGTTTGATCCAAACTGGTGTCAAAGCTCTAGTAGGTTTGCAAAGGGTCTGCTGATATCTACGGACATAATACCAGATGATGAGATTGTAGGATTTGCTCTTTAAATGGATCTTTCTCCTTCGTCTGAATAACTCTTTAAAAAGACACTGTGGTATTATGCAATGCAACAGTATTTATCAAACCCTATAAATCCCTGAAATGAAGGACTATCTCAGGTAATGAACAAAGAGCATGTTTTCTGGATAAACTATGCTGAATAGTGTTTTGTTTATAAAAAGAGAATTACTTCCTGTTTTTCGTTAAAATGTAATAAGATTTGGACTGTGCTACTTCATACTTCTGAAAATTCTAAGTTTAGAGAATTAGAGGTAGCCAGTGCTTCCAAATGTGTCAGACATGTTTTAAAGAAGTCTGAAAAATTTGAAAGAGGACAAAAATTCTATTGAAATAGAGCTTTCATTAAAATCTCTCATTTTTTCCTTGGTTTTTCATGTTCACGTTGCAAATACTGTCTTAAAAATTGGATTCATTGAAGCATGTAATTAGCCACTTTCTTTAAAAGGATTTTGCTGCTGGCTCAGCCCTCTTTCTATTATTTATATATAATATTTATATATTATAAAAGCATCAGAAAAGCAGCAGTATTTTTGCTGATGCTTTTCTGAGAATTTTTGTTGTTTTGAGCTGCTTGTTTTTATTCCTGCATAGTTCCTGTTAGGAGAGTGCCTGAGTGCCTCATGTATTTCCCTCCTGAGAAAGAATACACATCCGCTAGAAGTGCCTTGTGGAGGCACTCAGGTTCAATTGCTTGCCTAAAGCTGCTTTGAGGACTGTAAATGTGCTTTGGGAGTATGTTAGTCTATACACCACTCTGAGAAGTTCTACTTAGTGTTTAACAGCATTGCTGGAACAGTAGGGCCACCTCTGAGATGATGGTGTTGTGCAGCTCCTACAGTGATGATAGTCTTTGATTGCAAAAGACACCTACTTTGTTCATCTCCTTGACTTGCTAGCTGCTGTACAGTAGTTTCCTGTGGGCCCTGACATGCCTGTACCTTTTACGAGTTCCTTATTTCACATCTAACATTACCTTTACTTCATGGCCTTTGGCTCCCAAAGCTCCCACAATGCAAATTTGCTCTACTTGTACAGCCTGTTGACCTCTTGCTTATGTTTTTAGATGTATTTCTACTCCTGTACCCTAATAAAATTCCTCCTGCTGTCAAGCTAAAGTTTACACAAGAAATTATTAGCTATACAGTCAACTTTCATCCTGAAAAATTTGTTGGACAGGAGCTCCTCTCTTTTTATTGTTGATACTAGGCAATAGTTTGGTTCCTAGGAGGAGAGATTATTTTCGACTTGGCTCTTTGCAATGCAATTGATTCCTGTGCCATAGGTTAATTCCTAAACCCCAGATACTATCTCTGCTATGCAGTAATTAGAAATTGTGGCTGAAAATCAGAGCTGGTTTGAAACAAACTGGGAATATCTGAAGTTTTCCCTGATAGAATGTGATGTATTAAGCAGAGACACTATCAGGAAGTCATAATGATTTCAGTGAGTGTAATGGCAGTGCTGCATTTTAATGGGCAGCACAATTCCCTGCAGTCTGACCTGTGACTCTTAGGATGCCCCTGCTGAATGACCCTTAGTTCATGTATTAATGAAAATAATGGATAAGCAGAAGTTAGAAGAGAATACAGTCAATAAGTAATTTTCTTCCCTTTTCAATCCTCGTTCTGCCTCTCATAAGAGATTCTGCTTAGAAGTAATTTACATAATAAATAGATTAGTTAGGTAGGAAGGGTGTCTGAAACTGAAGTGTTCTTTTGGGGGTTGGCAATGGGGCTTCAAAGACCAGTAGAAAACTAATGTACTTTAGCATACTAAAGTAGAAGGAATAAATACAATTGGAATTTGTTAAAGAACATCGGTGTGAAGGTACTGCAGCAGATGGGCAACTGTTCATGTTGAAAACAAAAGACATTTCAGGGTGAAAACATGGGTGTCCCCATTTTATTCTTTTTTAACTACTTCCCTACAATCCACTTCCTTTATTCACCTTTTCCCCATTGTATATTTTTCCTGAAATTGCAGTAATATATTTTCTTTACTTGATGTCTTTTTTCAGATAAACACAGTGTTTATACAAACATCCAGTTAACAGATTTTGAGTCTGTGTTTTGTTTGCAGATGACTGGAGCCTCCAGTGGAAAGGTTGTTTAGTGAATGGGAAAAAACCAAACACATTCTCTTTTACTGTGTGGTGTCATTAGCTATCATTTGGTTTTTAAAAAGGTGTCCTATTGAATTAGTTTCCTGTTGAGTTGTCTTTTCTTTCTCTTTAATTAATTGTCTGGTGCTATCAGTGACTGATATACACTGGGATTTTTTTCATGTTGCACTTAAATAATCAATCACTATCATCAGAGGCTTGGCTTTTTAAAGGTGATGACATAGTATATGGAATGAATTGATGGAAGTAATGTTGAATTCTGGCAAGAAATTTTAAAATTTTCCACGGGAAATAATTGGCAGCTTCCCAAGCTCCATAATTATAGGACAGCTAGAGTGTATAATTAAATTTAACAGAAAAGAAAATGATTGGAAAAAAGCTTTGTGACAGTTAATTTTTTTGTTCTTTTGTAGGAGACAAGTCATGTGTTCCCTCACTTTCAATTTATTCCTTTCCAAAACTACTTTAGCTTCACATTTTACTAATTTTAAAAATTAAATTAAAAGTTACCATTGAAGACAGGCTTTATTCAGTACAGACATCTTGAAATTTTTCTTGCTGGTAACTTGTAGCAGTGTGCCTTTTAATTTTTCTGAGTGCAAAAAGAGTCTATGGAAAAGCCTTTCTCAATCTAATGAATTGGGTTTTGATGACTGACAAATTGGTGGCTTGTCTATATTTTTCTTCTGTGTTTCTGACCAGCTATATTCTAGCAGGACTCACTGCTGATTTGGGGTCAGATTCTGCCTTGAAAAGACACAAACCATGTCTCATCATTAAGCACAAGGGATTGGTGCTTCAGGCAGAAAATTCACATAAAATTAGCAGCTTTGGGTCTGAACATTGGCTGGTCACCAGTTTTTGGTTCTGTCCAGTGACGCAGGAACGCCACGATGAGACACAACAGAGATGACCGAGCCAGAGCGAGAGGAGGAAAAGGGAGCTTTACTTTTTTGATTTCACCTTATATACATTTCACAGAAAGGGACCACATTGGAAGACAGAGGTTCAACCTCTTCAATTCCACTGGTCTGAGAAGGTGTCCATCAATTGTCCCTCCCAACTGGAGGAATGCAAACAATAGTATTGTTTATAGAAAATGTGTGAGAATCTGACTCCTAAGTATGTAAACAATCAGAAGGCTAAAAGAACAGAAAAGAACAGGGCGACAGTCCAGCTGTCTGCCAAAGTTTATGTCCGATTTTTTGCCCTTTATTAGATCAGTAGGCTCTTCATCTGTAGGAAAAAATGTCATTTTACTCTAGCCTGAAATTCAAGTCTTATCTGCAGAAGAGAAATTTATCCCTTTTCCTACTGATTTTATCTATTTTGTTCAAATATGTGTTTGCTATTACATGTAAGATTTTCTGTATAAAAGATTATCGCTGGAGTGAAAAAGCAGTGTTGAAATCCATGCTGAAAACTGGATCCATTTTATAATGGATCCAATGCTACTAAATTTTTGTGAGTGAAATGTAAGGTATTTAATGTTATACTCTTAGATTTTCTGTTCTTGCATTTAAAACAAGTTTTAAAAGTTCTTAAAATGTTCCAAATTACAAAAAAATAACAACACATGGTTGCAGCAAGAATTACTTTGGTTACCTGAAAATTAGAAGCTGACTTGGTTTATGGTCAGTAGTAGAAAATCCCCCTTCCCCTGAATATGCTGAGCTGGTAATTTGCTTATTCACACAGCTTTAATGCAGGGACACTTCTTCCCCAGCAGCTACATTCGGGGAGGCTGAGGACGGAGCTCTATTGCGTTTGAAGCTTTCAGAAGTCAGAGAGGAGGAGCAGGTGCTGTTTGCAAGTGCCAGTGATGCAGACAGGAAGATTGCTGGCATCCTGCAGAGACCTTTCAGAACTTAAATGGGTTGAGTCACAGGCAGACTGTCTGCTGTATACTTTCTAACCCATGCAGTTGTTGTATAGGAGCCTGCCTACACATCCTTCCGTCAATTCACAAAGTCTCCTCGTGCCTACTCACTCTCTCCTGATCAGATATGAGGAGTCCAACATATAATTTCTGCATTTTCTGAAATAAAATTGAGCTTGATTTCTGCCATGCTATTCTCCCCTCCCAGAAATGGTAGAAAAGTGATGTAACTTAATTTTTTTCTGTAGAAGGTAGAAATAAAAGGAAGTTTTTTTACATGAGTCTTCCTGCTGAGTCTCATGAATGAATGCAGTTTTTTGAGACACCTAATTGCCTAAGCTAGGTTCCCAGCTTATTAATGTGTTCTCTTTTCTCTGCCCAGCTTTCCATTCTCTGTTCTTACCTTCTACTTGCATATCTAAGTGTCTTTCTGCCAGTGTTTTGTTTTCTCCCAAATGTCAAACAAAACAAAAAAATCCAAAAGTTTCTTCTTTCCATGACAACCCTGAGGGCCTCCATCACTGAGGGGGATTGAGATGGAGGCCCTCTGCAGTTAAAGAGGCAAAATACTGGAGGGGCTGATTGCAGCATAAACACAAAATTGACACTGAGGAAGATAATCGTAAGGGAGTCATGGGACACTCTGCACAGCCCCGTGTGGAATGTGCAGTGGGATCCATATAGCAGTACCTTACAGTCCTGCATGTGTTCAGATCACTTTCCACCATTCACAGCACACCTAAACTTTCCCAGGTTTATGCAAGCTGTTGTCTTAAACTATATCCTGATCCAAAGGGCCCAGAAATTCTTGCAAGCCTAGTAATGGTCCTCAAAAGTTTTTGAATCACACCATGGGTTGCTGCAGTAGCACACAAGGATTGGGCTAGTTTTTGGGGATCCACAGTCCCTCCGCCTGCAAAGCTGAGATGTGTATGCATGAGGAGAGAAAAGTAGCTCTTGACTGTCACAGGTTTTCCCATTTACCCCATGCCCAGAGCGCTTGTGATGTGACTCTAGCTGCCAGGCTCATTGATGTGCTCCAAAGGTTGATGTGGGTTTTTTTCATATAGCCATACCTCAATAACATTAGGGCACACATAGGGCCTGTTTTACATTATGAAAGAAAAGAAAATTCAAAAACTTGCTATAATCTGCAGGTTTCTGCCTTCCTCCTCTGCCACTGGTGAGCCAGGAGAGAACTTCAGGAGAAGCATTGCCTTCTTACATTTGTGGGGGGCATGGAGGGAGAGGAGTACCTGACTGCTAGTTTTCAAACTGGACCAGTTCAATGCCAAATCCCTCTCACATAGCTGTGACTGTGCAAAGTGAAGAGCACATCCTGGTGCTGCTTCTCAGGTTGACAGGGCAACGAGGCCTTCTCATCTTGGGCCTTTACTACCATGCTTTGTGATCATTTGTTTGGTCCTTCATAGAGAGAAGAAGAATGTTCTTCTGCATAGAAAAGAGGAAGATACAAGACAAGCCTCTGCATATTTATCTTTAGATGGAAAATAAAAATACAGTCATGCTTCTTGCTAAGGTGTTTGTGTGAGAACAAAAATTTATTGCTAGGTGAGCATCTGCAGAACCACACATATTTAGCTTGAGATAGTTTGGCACTACATTTGTTTGAAAAATATAACTTCATCATAATTTTCCAGAAAAAAACACAACTTTTGGAAATGTTAACTCATCTCATATCAGTGGCTCCTTTCTTATTTTTCAATATCTGTAGAAGGTCTCAACTTTTCTTTCAGATCTTTGTTTAAATTGCAATTCTAGTGTTTTCCAGAGGCAGGCAGAAATTACTGTTGCTTTATTTTAGCTTTGCCATGAGAAGTTTCTATAATGACTCAGGAATGTCAAGGAAGAGTAAGATAAGGGAGAGGGGAAGCATAGGAAATTAAAAATACAGCGTCAGAGGGGACAGTGCAGAGTGAAGGATGTTGGAAGAAGACTGATGCTGAAGCAAATGACAAACTACCTTAGGAAGAAAGCAAAGTTGGTGATGAGGATGAATGGAAGCCAAGTCTGCAGCAGGGTCTCTTACCCTTCTCAGGAAGCATATCTTAAAGATTTGCTTCTTAGAGTTACCTAAAGCACCTAAATGAAGAGGGAATGGTGAAGTCTACCATATATGATAGGGAGGCTGAGGAAAAAGAAAAGCAGTGTCAAAAAAAAGAAGATAATCCCTGCAACTTCTGAATATTTAAATGCTGCTTGACCTTTCATTTTGGGTCTAAGGAGGTTTTTATGATCTCTACTAACTAGCTCTCTGAACCTCTTAATATTAACCTGCAGCAGACTGCTAAAAAGCTTGTTCTCTATTAAGACAGGATAATTTTACAAAATCGGTCTGTGGAAATGCTCCTTTTTAACGGTGCAGCAATATTCATTGAATTGCCTGCTCTGGGACTTATTAGAAGTATTAATGCAGCTACAGTGGGTCTTGCCTTTCTTTCAGATCTGTATTTATTTCCTAATCACAATGAATCTCTATTTCATTGCCAAGCTCTGATTTTGGCTCAGGAATCTGAGAATTACATCTGCAGTTGCCATGGGCAATATGCTTTGAGACAATTTCATCTCTAATGTGAAGGATTAAGGGACTGGCTAAGTCGGTATTTCTTCCCAGTGAAGGAGAAATGTTTCTGTCTGGTGGTTTCAGCCTCCTGGATTTTGATGGGGAAGCTTTTGAAGACACCTGTCTTCAAAATTTTGCCTTTTGTCAGTCATTAACTCTTAGTTGCAGGTATAAACTTCACTACTGAAGCTGATGCAGACTTTAAAACCCATGGTAGTCAAGTGTGGAAAATCCTTCACTTAGTCCACTGCCTTCCTGAGGGTCTATTTTGGGCTCCTGAGGTAGTGACAGACTCAATGAATAATTCAATGGAAAATCATAAAGGCACACTGCCATAAATTTAGAAAATCTTTTTGATTTTGAGGTTGGTGTCTTGTAAGGAGGTTTTTTGTTACTGGGGAATTTGCATTATTCCTCTGTGATCTTGGCATGATACTTAAATTTATTTTATTTTAAATTTAAAAATAAGTCTTAATTTTTTTTTCACTTATTTTGCATACTTGCATTTTACATATATTGATTTTCTTTCTTATAGGTTTTGGGTTATGTTTTAATTAGACTTAAAAACAAATTTTTATATTTATTTTATGGCCAGGCCACTGGTTGTTATCTTGTTAAACCTCATACAGTTTTCCTCATCCCATCCATCCAGTCTGTCAAGATGCTTCTGCAGAGCCTTCCTACCCTCCAGTAGATCAGCACTCCCATCCACCTTGGCATCATCTGTGAGCTGACTGAAGGGGCACTCAATCCCCTCATCCAAATCATTGACAGAGATGTTAAACAGGGCTAGGCTCAATACTGATCCCTTGGGTACACCACTTGTGACTGGACACCAGCTGGATTTAGTTCCATTGATAGATGAATGTATATAGTAGGTAATTTAAAATATTAATAACTGTACACAACTGTATTCTACTACAAATACTTTCAAATTCTCATGCCTTAACAGACTGCAGACTTGCATCTGTAGAACTGTCAAGAAAATGGGTGACACTGATTTCCTAAAAATTTCACCTCCTTACATTTTTAAAAAACATTTTAAACCTCTTCCTTTCTCCTCTCTGCTAGTCAATTCATCTCATACATTTTCTTCTCATTCTATGCCTCTCTCACTTACTTTATCTTTTTTTCCTTACATTTTCTGAGCTGCTATTTTTTTTTCTTGTTTATTTTTACAAAGAACATCACTAAGGCTTTTCCTGTCTGATTTCTCTTGGTAGTTTTCTTTTGGTTTTCTATTGAGAATTTTGTCTGGACTTTTTTGCTTTTCCCTAAAGAAAAAAAGAATATATGTTGTTGTTCCACAATATGGTGGATTTTTTTCTGCCTCATGGTAATGGGCAGTATTGATCAAAGACATAAGAGAAAGAGAAGAGGATCTGCAGAATTTAATACTGCTGTACTGTGAGCTCATTTTGGTTTTTGTCTGTATGACATCTAGTGTATAAATGAATAAGCTACATTTCCATTTTTGACCTACCCAATTATGTAACTTTACAAGGACTGAAGACAGGAAAATCTACTATTCTGTAGTATCAGAATAAAGGGCAGCCAAGTAAACCAGTGTCACAATAGTACAGAAGGAAGATGAGATATGAGCTAGCAGTGACCCCAGGTGGCCAAAAAGGCCAATAAAATCCTGGCCTGGATCAGCAATAGTGTGTCCAGCGCAGTGATTGTCCCCCTGTACTCAGCAGTGGTGAGGCTACACCTTGAATCCTGTGTTCAGTTTTGAGCCCTTCGCTATAAGAAGGACCTTGAGGTGATGGAGTTTGTCAAGAGAAGGGCAATGGAGCTGGTGAAGGGTCTGGAGCACAAGTTCTGTGAGGAGCAGCTGAGGGAGCTGGGAGTGTTTAACCTGGATAAAAGGAGGGTCAGAGAGACCTTGTCACTCCCTGAAAGGAGGTTGTAGCAAGGTAGGAGTTGTTCTCCTCTCTCAAGGAAGAAATGACTGGACAAGTGGAAATGGCCTCAAGTTGTGCTAGGGGAGGTTTAAGTCGGATACTAGGAACAATTTCTTCATGGAAAGGGTTGTCAGTGATTGGAACAGACTGCCCTGGGGAGTGGGGAGTGGTTGAGTCACCAACCACTGGTGGTATTTAAATGACATGTGGATGTAGGCAATTAGAGACATGGCTTAGTTAGTGTTGGGTTAATGGTTGGACTGGATGATCTTAAATGTCTTTTCCAACCTAAATGATTCTGAGATTCTGTGGTGTCAGGAATTCTACTGCAATGTCCTTGGTTTCTGCTTTTGAATATTTGTTTTTGCCAAGCAAAATTTAACCACTGTACCTGCTGTTTGTGAAATGTCTGGTGGATCTGCAGCTCACTGTGGATTTTTGATGGGGAGGAGGGAGAAGATAATAGGGTGGAGCACTTAATGAGCATTAATGATAGACCTCTGTGTAAAGGAAAGTTGTGTGGGCTTGCAACTTCCTCACTACTTTCCTTCCAGTGGTAAAACAACTGTTGTGATAAAACCATGACTCAAGCCAGGAGTATGCTCTATAGATAGAAAAAAGTATTTTCTGTCTTGAGCTGTGTGTTATATTTCTTTCCCTAGTATTGTTTTCACCGGTTTATGAAGAGAATGTGTCCATTCCCTGCTTATTTCTCCTTGGTAACCAGAGTGATAAAGGAAATAACATTAAAACCATGCCTTTATCAGCTCTATTTATAGCATTTTACTTTGGAACAGGATATGAGTCGTGAAGTCGTGAAAAGAGTATTACAAATATAATAATGAATGTTGTAAATCTGTTGCCAAGAGTAGGAATGATTTCTCTTTGGATATTTATAAGAACCTATTTTTTTTCTTTCCCTTTTTACCGTTGCTTTTTCTTGCAGAAGATCCATATCTGTCAAATTTGCCTACAGATACTTAGATGCAGTAAAGGACCGTCCATCTTCCTTTCTTAAAGAAATGTAACATGGCAGCACTGCTTTATTTTGTATAGCAAATGCTAAAATCTGATGCTTATAGAGAGTGTGGCTGAGGATCATTTCAAGACTGCTTTACATATTGATTACTCAAATTGCCATTTAATTTGCTGTATAGCAATACACAGTGCCTTAACTATTTCTCTGGCATTCTTAATTCTGTCTTACATTATATGCATATATGTTGTCACCATTAAATATTTATGTGCTCATGAAATGTTAATATGTCGGGTTAATGTCAGACTCAACAAAGTACATTTGCCAGCAGTGAGCAGGAATACATCCTGATGCTTCCCTCTCCCTCCCCCTTGCCCTTTCAATTTGCCTCTCCATTGATTTTATTACCAGTGTTTCTCTGCTGTATCTAAATCTGTGTCAAAGCAACCCCCTGTTCCAGTATGCAGATTTCGTGTTTTATTATGTGAGAGATAAAAAAGGATAATAAAAAGAATGAGAGAAGTGATCTTAGGGAGCTATTGAGACACACAGCTTTCCATTGTGCTGGTGCTACTCTATCATTGCTTCTGCTTTTGGGTGTAGAACTGTAGCACTATCCTCCATGAGAAAGACTGAAGCAGGATGATTCATCCAGAATATAAAGTCATATTCACATGTTTCTTGAACAGCAGCTCCAGCAACGTAAAACAAAAATAGCAGGGGTGTTTCTCTGATTTACTGTTATCCAGAGATGACACAGAGCAATTACATGCCATTTAAACAAAAAGTTTAAGGAAAAAAAGTCCTCTTGACAGACTCTGAAGCATGACGCTGTACTATTGGAAAAGGGCAGTAAAAATTCGTGGTGATAAAGTATATATCACATCCCTAATGACTTTCTAAGATTCTGTGGGAAGTGTAAGCAATCAAAGGAAACATCAGCAGCACTGAAAAACAAACAAGAGATCACAGAGAGCATCCATCCTTTTACATCCCTGGGTGATGGGTTGAGAGCAGCTAGAGGCTGCCCTTTGTCCTGTAGGACTGAAATAGATGCTTTCTGAAGAGACTTTAGCATGCTGTGTGGAGCACATAACTTTCCGACTTGCCTTAGGATTTTCACTCTTTTCCCATGTGTAACTGCTTCACAGGAAAGGTTTCTAGTCAAAACCAAGATCTGGGGACTGAGGGAAAGTTTTCGGTGGCATCCAGCATTGAACTGCTCCTCCGTTCCACCTTTCCTCCTGGTATTGGGTGAAATTCCAGCCTTGAAGCCCTTTGAAAAGCTTTCTTTGCTGTAAAAACGGAAAGATTTAAAACAAACAAGTAGAAACCACAAACAAGTCCACAAACAAACAAAAAGCCAAAGAAGCAATAACCAAGATGGAGGTGGGAGCTAACAAGACAGGAGGAATTCAAAGCAGAGAGCAATGTCTAAACAACCTGTTTAGTTTCTGAGAAAAATTTAGAGATCCTCTGGGATTCTCTGGTGGTTGGTAAAATCTCTTACCTTTGAAATTAATTTTATTCTTCTGTCCCTCATCCCTAGGCTGTGCAGCAGCTGTTTAGCATGAGGTTTTTCTTTTTGCAAAGTGGAAAAATTTGTTCTGCAAAGAATTCTTACTGCAAATTCATTTTGACAATTGCATTTTTTTTCAAGACCCTATTTTTCTTTCTTTTTTAGGCTCACTGCTTCAGAGAAATCTATAGTATTTTTATAACTTTTCATTTCTTATTTAGATGTAGTGCCAAGGAAAACTTTATCTCAGCTGTATCAGATATGGCAGAACTTAATAGGTATAAATATGTGGAAGGAAATATTTTTTCCCATTTATTTTACAATGTCACTCAATAGAGAATACAAAGGCTCTCCTTCAGTCATTTTTGCAGCATTCATGGTCCTGATACAAGAGTGATAGTCCCTTGAAATGTTTTGCACATAAGCAAAAATTCTTTTTATAATAGAGAAAATGCAGACATTTTCTTCCTTTTTGAGCTGTTTGATTTTATCACTTGAGCCTACTTTGAAGACTGAATCCAACTATGAAAATCCTTCTAGATGTGTTCATGCCTATCAATAATTTACATAATTTCCTTTAACCAGAACATTTAAAATGAAACTATTTCTTTCTCTTTGGCTCCTACTTCAGTTTCTCTAAGTCACGGTGGTGCAGAACAGCAATGTTGCATAGCAATGGCAAAACTTCCCAGTTGGTTATGGATCAGCACTGCTTATATGTTGCTGACTGCCTCAGACATAGAATCATAGAATGGTTTGGAAGGGACCTCAGAAATCATCTAGTTCCAACCTCAGGGCAGGGAAACCTTCCACTTGACCAGCTTACACAGAGCTCCATCCAGCCTGGCCTTGATCTCTGCTAGGGATGGGGAATCCACAAGCTTTTCTGAGCCACCTGTTCCAGTGCCTCACCACCCTCACAGTAAAGAATTTCTTCCTAATATTTCATCTAAACCTACTCTCTTTCAGTTTGAAGCCATGACATAAATCACATAGGTCATTTAGCAGTGGAGAAGTTTGAGGTTTATGAAAATACATTTTCCTAAATTCCCCCTACAGTTTCCAAGACTAAGGCTGGCATGTCTTGTAAATGTTGGATGTTGACAAGAGTGTCGCAACTCATGGGTTCTTCAAACTGATTATTTTCCATTTTGATTCCACCTTCAGATTGTCCTGGAGAACAGCAGTCGAGAGGACAAGCATGAGTGCCCATTTGGCCGAAGCAGCATTGAGCTGACAAAGATGCTGTGTGAAATTCTGAAAGTAGGAGAGCTACGTAAGTTGATCTGTTTGACCTCTAAGAAATGTGGATTGAGTTCAGTGATACCTGAGTTTTTTCAATGCAAGAATGTTCTTCCAAGAAATGGTTCTTGGTGTAGTTACACATAGAACACTGGCACTCAGAATGACTACGTTTGGTTTTGCTCTCTCTTACTAGTTTGTGGCATCACAGGGATGAGGGTGGAATAGGGGAAATAGGCCCCTATTCTTTGACTCTCTTTTATAAGAAGCAGAGCAGTTGCATAATTTCTAGAGTCAGTTCATCTCCCATTGTGTGATTTGGTGTAGGAGACTTCATGGTTGTTGTTCCTGAAAATAAGCCTTCTCATTTGTTTTAGTATAATGGAGTCAGTTCTCATGAATTTTAAGATAAACAAAGATCATGTTTGCATTCCTTTGTGAAAAAATATCACCTGATGGACTTCTCAAGTGACAAGTGGAGATGGAGAGGTGGTAACTTTTCTGTCCAATCGCTGATCACTGTCCAGAAACTTATATATACGAGGTCAACAATAAAAGAGAGAGTTCTTTTCTTCTCTGCCTGAACACCTATTGTGTGTGTTACTGTGTTCCTCTCTGCGTCACAGTGACACATGGTTGTTACATTCCATGACCTTGTCCATAGGTTGGTTTTATATAAGTATTGTGGTCATTCCTTGTGGGATTGCTCATCTAAACTTACACATCCCATTTGCTCTTAGATATCTGGAGCTCTATCTAAATATCAGATGGTAGACATGTAATTTACTCCGAAAGTGTGATATGAAATACTGTATTTTAATAAGAGTAAAAAAGCTGTCTTTGGCTTCAATTACAGTCCCTTGACAAATTGTTAGATACTATCAAACGGAAGAGCATGTCTGTATCTTCATTAGTCTAGAGTGTTGGTGTTTATCAATACGTATAAATTTCAGTTACCCATCAATAATATTTTGAATCCAGCTGAAGTCTGTTTTGGCAAGCTCTACCAACAGGTTTAATTTTCTCCTTGCAAAAGCAGGGAGTGCAACTGAGATGCTTTGTTCAAAACATGTTTGTTTTGAATTTTTTTCCCTTATAAAGATCTTTTTATTTTATCTGTACACCCAAGTCCATGGAATGTAATGAGAGAAGAGCAATGTAAAAGGCAGCAAGAGAGCCTGTAGGTATTGTTGTTCCTACTAGCTCTGTAACAGGCATCAAAGGCTGTTTTAAAAGTATGATTTGGCTGTTGATACACTTCAAACTTTTAAACGTAATGTCTTGAGAGAATTTATTGGCCAAAGGAAAAAATCTCTCTCTGTGCAATGGGCCAGGATAAAACCTGTGCATTCTTGTAGCTACCAAATTGATATTTATGTTTGACAGACCCAGATAAATGAGACAATATTGGCTTTTGAATACCATCCTAAGTAAACCAGAGCTATTAAGGACCACATTCAGTATGTCTATAAATAAAGAGTTTAGCAACTATTTTAGATGTTTGGCAATGATAGTATGTTGTATAAGGTTCAGACTGTAGCAGACACGACTCTTTAAAATAACCTTACTGCTGCAGTTGAGGTGTCTAATGCCAAATCACGCATGACAGATCTGTCTGAATTTTTCTGCTGGTAAATGTAGGAGGGACATATGATCTCAACAAAGCTGTAAGCCTACTTGAAATAAGTGCTAAAGATCAATTTTATTTTTACAAATGCACAGAAGAATATCTGAAATCCAAAGAACAGCTTTGTACGTGGTGTTTTAATGCATGTCCCATCACACCGGGGGACTTCAACTGGAATTTGTTGCTAAGAAAGATGATTGATCTTGAGGTTAGTCAGGTGTCTCAGATTTTCTCCTTGCAGTGTCATAAGTCATTTGATAAACTTCTTTTTTTTGCCACAGACAGGCAAAAAAATGCATCTGTACATGCAAAGGCTGTATGTAGATGATTTGCTATGTATGATAGTTTGTCCTGATTGCTTCTGAGATCTGCAGATAGGTCCTTTCATGTTTTAACTTTTTTTTTTTTTTTTTTTTTTTTTTTTTTTTTTTTTTAAGTGGGGACTGTGAATTATAATAAGAGGATTTGGGGTAGAAGCTCAGTTGCCATATGTAGAAAATACCTAAAAACCAGACTGAATTGTCATGCTTTAAAAATCTGTTTTTTGTTTTGTTTGTGAGTTGATTGGGTTTTGTTGGTTGGAGGTGGGGGTTGTTTGTGGGGTTTTTTGGCTTAGGGTTTTTCTTGGGGGTTTTTTTGTTTTGTTTTGTTTTGTTTTATTAGAGTAGCCCTGTGGTTTGGAAGTGTGGGGTTAGAAAGAAAACTGAAGAGTTCCCTGAGGATAGCTCTGGCCAAGGGATGTTACCTGCTATCCTGAAGCCATTTGTTTTGGTGTTACTGAGGCTGCAAGTCTCTGGCATGCTTGGTGTGCTGATGTGCAGCAGGCTCCCGTGGCGGTTGTTTATAGGTGTGGGGTGTTGTAAATGTTATGATGCTAAGGAGAAGTGTCCTGGTGCTTCTGTTGATAAAAACCAGATGTAGCATGACTGACTTCTGTAAAGTCATGCTGCTCTACACCCACAGAACATCTGTCTCTGGATGCAGCAATAGGTCTATGTCCTGGCCTTATATTCACAAGGGACAGAGCTAAGGTTACTTCTAACTCATCTTGACAATTCACCTGTTCGCCAGCGTGCTTCCTTAATGGTTTTGTTTATGTGTAACTCTAATTGTCATTTTAAAAGTCTGTAATAAAATTCACCTTTAAAATAATGTGCAGAAAATAGATTTCTTGAAAATGGCTGTCACAGATGCACATCTTAAATGACCTGTGATCAGCAGTATATTTTGATAAGAAATGCAAACTAGAACTGACATGTCAGGAGTATGTACATTCAGGTTTACGCTTCATTTGAGATTAAATAGTGTATTGCTGAATAGGATTGGACATCTTAAATATCAGTAGTTATAGTTCAGGGCAAAGATGTCCTTGTTAGTTTGTATGTGATTGGTTTCAAAATATGTATTTAAGGTGGCCCATGTTTCTCCACATACTCAAAACTCACCATTATTGCATTGCAACATAGAACTTTTCCTAACAGTTTCTAAATTGTATAATTTAAAAGCCACAATAAATGACCTTTTTCTCATGAAATATTCAGCATTAGAAACTTTATTTTAAAGTGCAGAGTAGATAAAAGCTGCTAGATTGTCCATTATTTATGAAGAGCACTTTAATGCTGATTATAGTCCCCTTGCTCCACTGTATTAAATACCTTTGGGCAACAAGATGACATTTTGCCATTTCTTTTTGGTCCTCTCAAGCACACATGCATCCCAGAAAGGGCTCACAAGATAGTGTTAGAAGCAGGCCACTCTTCTCTTTTATATCCACAAATCCAGGTTCTGGACTTCTTAATTCCTCGACTTTGATTCCAAAATGTCCATGACTTGAAAATTCATCTCTTTTTCAGCAAAGCTTTTAAGTGTATGTTTAGATCCTGTGTAAATAGAGAAAGCTCAAGTGCAAGCTGTGAGTTGAGCATATGGTAACTGCTTTACAGAGGTGGACTTGCAGAGTAGAGGAGGCAAAACTTAAGAGGAAGGTTGGTGTAGTGTTTTAGTAACATGGAAGCTAGAATGCAACAGATCCATAAGCCTCTTCACTAAAACTTCTGATTCAGGAAAGAGTGGGATATTCAACTATAAATCTTTTAATCTTGCGCTACTGTTGCTGTTAAAAAGCAACATTGAACAGAATGTCTTCAATGAGTACTTGCCCAGGAACTCATCTTAGCAAACACTGTAGTAATTCTGATTTCTGCAGTAATAGTTTCCTTTGTATATCTTGTTGAACAAGAGGATTTTCTTTTTGTCCTCTGTGTCTTGGAGATGACATCAGACAGGAACATTGTGACCCAGTGGTCAATCCTCCTCTTCCTGTACAGTTAGGTACTTAGATACTCCTTATTCCTAGTACACTGACAGGTTTACAAAGAGGAGAAAAAGTGAGGCAATTCACAGGTCCTCCTAAGTAGCTATGAAAGCTGAGGTAACCTCCACCTTCCCTCTTATTCAAGTTTTAGTACATGTCATATATGCTCAGAGGAGGAGGAATTCCCAAGAACAGACTGCCAGCTTTGCTGGGAGAAAGTAATTCTGCAGACAAATGTAAAAATTAAAAATGAGATCCAGAAAACCTTTGACCTTCCAGAACTCCAGTTAGTAAATTTAATGGGAGATTAGGATTTCATTAAACCTAGTATTTGTCATGAGAAGCTCACAATTTTGCTTAATTAACCCTAATGCTTTCTGATCCATGCCTACAGTGTCCAGCTCTGTGCACCTCTGCTCAGCATGTGACTCTGTTTCTACTCTCATCATCCCTTAAAACTCTCATTCCTGGTGGGAAATGGTACTGGACCATATTACCTGATTTACACAGGACTAGTGCAACTTCTTGGACTTGTTGCCTTCTTTCCATTCATGTTCAAATGCAATTGTTTAGCATTTAAGTGGGTGAAGAGGCTTGTAGCTGGCAGAGGAATGATAATGCTGTGTGGACTGAGGAAAGAGTGCTATCCACAGGGCAGTAGTCTATAAAGATGTTCATAAGCCATTATCACTGCATTCCTGAAGTTCTTCTGTAGTTGAGGCATGTCAGATTTCATGTATTTTTCAATGTATTTTTGAGCAGGACGCAGTAAATAGGAGCCAATGCTCCTATTTGATTGTTTTGAAGGGGGGTGGTTTTGGGGGCTTTTGCAAAAATCTGCACTCAAGTTTTAGGACAGACCACAGGGGTATATGCCACATGTCAGATACCTATGTATGGATTGTTCTGAAGCTTCTGTCAGATAGGTTTCTTGCTGCAGTTATTGCCCAGGCTATACAAACCAAATGCTCTAGAAATTCTTACATTGGTATCCCTTTCTCAGCTAGAATGTGCTGGGCATTAGACAATATACAGATATTCATGGTTGTGCCCACTGAGATGAAGGTAATCAAATCTCATGCTTTTAGGAGTAAGGTGATTGCTGAAAGGATCAGGAAGCACTTTTTCTCTTTGCACAATTTTTCCTCTGCATTGCACAATCCTTAGTGTGCAGTGTTGTTTCTGTTGACCTTTCCCTGGAAGCATATTGGTTACTTCAGGATCAGCATCCCAGACCTGAGGGTTCAAGTGGTTTGATTTTCCTTTGCTTCAGCAAATGCAATATTTTTATGACTGAATGTCATATATGAAATTTTTTCCCCCTCGCTTGAAAGCTAATTGCCTTTTTATGCTCTTCTTCCATCTCCTTAAATTTATATAGAATAAAGCCCTAGAAATAGTAAATAAAAGAAGTGGTTTTCTTTTACTGACATTGTTCTGGTATTTCTTCTTGTAATTTCATTATCTGGAGAGCAAAGAATTTTATGAGTCAAGAAATATTTGTTAGGAAGTTGAAAAACTTTTCTGGTCAAAGAGTTATTTAGTGAAAGGTAGCAATTTTCTCTTTCATCGTGAGCTTTCATTATGAATACAACAAAAGAATTATAAAGATATTCTAACCTCCTTTGTTGTAGCTTTTTACTGCATTCATTCTTACCTATCCATCTTTTTGTTGTCTTGCCCAAACCATTACCACAACAGACAACTCCTGTTCACAGCAAAAATTAAGCAGATGGTGACTGAAGGATAGAAGATAATCAACACTGGAAAACTGGTTCATAGTAGGGAAGGGGGTGGGGGGAATATTTCCTTTGGAAACATTGCTTGCAAATTAGCCATACATGACTTTATGGATATTAAATATGCTTTTTCTTCTTGATGCAAAACTAATAATTTGCTGAGTAGTCTAAAGTGTTCTTTTTTTTTGCATGAAAGCAGAATCTTATTTTATTGCACAGTCCTCTTTGTTTGCTAGCACAATCCAACAGGAGAGACAAAATGAAGCTTTCTTTTTCTAGGGAGATAATTTCTAGGCAATTAACCTCTTCTTGCTCTAAAAAGACTCAGTCTCTTCATGGTTATAGCAAAGTGTGAAGTCTCTAGAAAATTTCTACTGTAATCTGTGAGAATATGAGCAATGGAGCTGCAGACACCTTCTAAGCAAGTTTTTTGAGTTTTACCTCTGAGTGACAGTGAGACAGATTTAGGAATGTTATTTTCTACACGTGGTACTGATGGCTTCAAAGTTGGTACAGTGTCGGCTGCTGGCTCAGTTAGCTGGAAATGCTGGCCTGCCCAATATCCTCTAGTGTTTTTACCTACTGTCTGCCCTATGTCTGCTCTTTGATCCCTCATAAATTGTTTTGTGGGTGTGAAATGCTTAATCTTATAGAGGTTTAGGTGCAGGATTCTTTAGGTTCTTTAAAACTACATTTGCTCAGTTCTCAATATTATTATCAATAAAAAAGAGCATGGTGCAGGGAAAGGAACTCAAAAAACACTTAAGGGCAAGAAAGAGATGCGGGTGTTGGGATTTATTTTATTTTTTTTAAGAAACTGATAAATGTATCCAAAAGGCAACAAGGGTAGTTTGATTAAGACTGAAGAACTCTTTCATCTAGTATTGAAATGGGTAGCAGAAATCAAGACCTGACAGCTAAAAAACTAATAAATTCAAACTGGGAGTAAAGTCTAGGCATTAGCTGTAAGGGTGCTGAAATGGGGAACTACTGGAACAAAAAGCTAAAGAACAGTAAGAGGAGAAAAAAAGAAGTCATGATGTTGGTTTCCTGCAGTTACTGGAAGTTGTAGCTTTTGCAAATTTGATAGCATGGTAGAATAACAGCTGTAATTTGTTTCAATGGGATTATTGGAACCCAATTCTAGGATTTCTGATTTTTTAAAAATAAGCATAATAGTGCATAGTGTAGCAACTTAAAAAGTCTGGGCAGATGTGACAATAGACAAGAAATGTTAAAGTAATTTGGATTATTGCCATTGGAATAAGTTTCCATAGGTTAAAATATGTTTTTAATTTATATCCATAGGAAAAAATATAAAAATAAAATCTCCAAAATATCTCCCATTTCAAAAACTCTGCATCTCTTCTGGGCTTGTAGAGCTTTGTTAGCTGTTCTTTTGGTGTGTTCCACAGCACTTCTTGGTTTCTCTAGAACATAAAAATACAGCAAGCTTTTTTCTTGCTATGCCAAACCTTGTAACAGGCAGACCAAGAAGTGGTAGAGTCACCATTTCTGGAGGTATTTAAAAGATGGGTAGGTGTGGCACTTTGGGACATGGTTTAGTCATGGACTTAGCAGTTTAGCTTTTTACAGCTGGACTTGATTACCTTAGTGGTGTTTCTGGCCTAAATGATTCTGTGATTTTAATAGTGCCTTGAAGAAGGAAGCAGTCGACAAAATCTTGGAATAAAATTCAGGGTTTTAAAGTTCACTTGAAATGCAGAGGAAAGGACCTTTGGAGAGCTGAGATGTTTGCTGCTTTTCTGGAGCAATTTCTGTACATTTTTTTATGGGCTAGTCATTGTTCACAGACATTTTAATTCTGAGTAGGTTGAAGTTAAAAGAAACTCTCTGAATCCATTTTTTACCTCCTCTTTTATTTTATGGTAATATTTTGTAAATATAGATTTACTAAAAGCAGCCATAATCTCTTGGATTTTTTAGCAAGCTATGCTTCAAATCTGAAGTTAGCTCTGGTGGTTTCACAGCACCGCTGCACATCAGACTGGAAATTTTGCAGCTTCTCCTTTTCGAAGAGTAAAGTTCTTAATGAATTGTACATAGAATTGAACAATATACAAAAGCCCAGTTGTTTGTGTTTTTTTAATGGCAAATTTTAGTGTATATTGATGTTGTTTTGTATATTCCAGAAGTGTTTGTGTTGGCAAAGGTAAAGGGTTTCCAGGGTGGAAGATGTGTTACAGGTGAAGAGGTGCACCTCTCCCAAAGAAATGCAGAATGATTTTGGGGGTTGAGGACAATTGCATTATCAGAATCTCTGATGAAATGAATATTAACCACTGACTCTTTTTGTTCCTAAGACAAGGCTGGACTTGCAAAGGCCAGTAAATGTGTAGTATTCTGGGAAATGCACAAGGCCTTGCAAAGAATACTTCCTTCACTGAGCAGCTGAATATCCTTTAACGATCCTTTACTGGACTGGCTTTGAGGTAGTCAATGCACCATTAATTGTCTCTGGTTATCCCTGCACATGAAGCTTCATAGATGCTCACAAGGCACTGGAGGCACTTCTGGGATGCTGTTGACTGTATATAGTCAGGTGCTCTGTCAGAATGCTTTACACTCTTAGGCTTCTAGGCTTTGTTTATGCTAAGAAAAATAGGTACCTTTTAAAACTCTGAATCTGCAAGGGGAGCTTCTGAGCTCTGCAAGTATTTCAAATTCAAATTTCCAGGTGTCTGAGAGAGAAGCCTTCAAAGAATGCCCTGATGCAGGACTCACCTGGGGTATGGCAGGCACTGAGTACCTTAGCTTAGACACATTTGTCTGAAGCTTTTCTCTGGTTAACACATACTGCTTCTGGAACAATGCATTGTGCACAGTAAACACACTGCTTATGTTTATTTAGGCTGCCATGAAAGCCTTGGTTCTGTTGCTTGGTGGACCAAAGAGGTGAATGTGATTGTTCTCAGGGAAAAAAAAAACAAACAATCAAACACTAAACCAGAGGCTAGTTTTGTCATATAATTGTACTGATGTTTTTACACCACACAATATTGTGGAATGCTCCTTTAAACTTATTGATCATATACCCACTTGAAACTGGTAGTAGAATTGTTTTCATGGAGAGGTTATACTTAGCCATCAATCATTCCTAATCTCTTAAGAAAGGCATGTGCTTGATTTTTTTTCTTTGCAAGACTGTTTTCTCAGAGGTGATCGAAACAGTGAAAACAAACTAATTAGAACTTGAGATCTTAATATATTTTCTGTAAATTATTTACCATACACTATAAATATTTAATTCTATCAAACTGCCCTTAATGTATTTTGTTTTAAATCTCTTAGAGTCAAACTCTACTTTGCGAGTAAAAGTAACCGTAATGGTGAATAACCTGAATGACTGGAACTATGCTGTGAAGGTGACGCAGATTTTTAACATTGGGTTACTGATGTTATGTGCGTCTTGAAATACCGTCTGTCACCTTCATTTCTGTTGAAATGCTTACTAATAAAAAGCTTAAGAAAATTAGCTTCTTACAATTAAACTTCACTTGACCTTCTTGAAGAAGCATAGATTGGCTTGAACTGGGGCAGGAGAAATCTACAGACCCTCAGGCCTCTCACAGGCTTTAAAGATGTTCACATTCAGCAACAGCTTAAAATATGCTGGCTAAGTCAAATGAAACAGGAGTCTGTGGGGTTGTATTTTGTTCTGTTTCCATGAGGTGGGATTTAAAAAGCGAGTACATCCATTCTTGAAAATGCCCTTTCAGCTCTGCTTCTTTACTCCACAAGTTCTATTCCATATTCCTTGATTGGCAGAAACTCTGTATAAATGTTTAAATGTTGTGAATGAATTTTCATGGCATTTTTCTTTATATGTGGGAAGGAATTGAATTTCTTGTTTCATAACATTTCTGGTCTCTTTGTGCTGAAGCTCTGTCATGGCTATCTTTTGTGAAATGAAAAATAGCTTCAGTGTAATTTTGAAATATAAAGCTTTAATACCTAAAAGAAACAGAGAGGGAAGAGTGCTTTTGATTTTGGGAGAGGAATTCTATGTAGCCAAAAAAACTGGCTTATGGCATTATGACAAGTGTAATTGTGATGTAGTGTTGTGTGGTGGAGACAAGAGATGAAACCACGACCTGCTGGAAAACTTTGCGTAAGGATCATATCTCTCCTGTGGGGCACTGGAAATGTAAGTGGTGGCACGACTGGCGTGTTTTCAGCTGATGTAGCTGCACTTTCTATTTTGTTATTTCCTGAGAGTTTTGAAAAACGATGGCCCTAGTTCTTCTCAAGGGCTTACGATTTCTCTCGCATTCCCTTTCCTTACTGTGTCAGGAGGTTCATATAGGCTCTCAGGATGCCTCTCAGAAACAGCAGTCTCCTCTAATTCCAGCTCACCAGTTTTTGGACAACTTGGAGCTGCTAGTTGTGTGCCTATGTATACTGATAAGTCATTAGAGGAACATAATTACATGCTCCTTACTCCAGAATCTTATCACAGTGTGTACTTCGTTAATAGGGAGACACGAATTCAAGCACCCATGCAGATGCTTGGTCTTTGTCTTTGAAGCCAGGTTGTCATACTAATCTAGGCTCCTGTAATTTTTTAATTTCCTCTTTTGGGAATATTGTACCAAAATTGAGCTCTCTTTGAAGAATTATTAGATATGTAAATGATTTCTGACAGAAGAGTTGTTAGCTGCCACTAAACACCTTTTAATGTACTATGTATGTCCTGGTGGCACAGAGTGCTGAGACTATCTTCTGGCTCTTTCCAAGTATTTTATAAAGGAAAAAAATTGTGGTTCCACTTAGATATAGCCTATTTTTTCCCTTACGCTTTATTTGTTACTGAAGTTTGTACACATAGTTTATTATTTCTCTTGTAGTTTAAAATGCTATGCATTAACAGACTTAAGGCCTCCAGCACTTCTAGGTTCTCACTCTTCAGGACTAATCACTCTGCTTATTTTTCCTGAGCCTTTGTGTTTTATATGTGCACAGCTTGTTAAGTTGCTTGCTAATAATTCCCCAAACTATCTGGTGGCTCTATTTTCTCCCCTAATTACCACTACAGAGCATCAGTTTAATTATTCTATCAAGCCTTTAAGAAAGGACTTAAAACATCCATCAGCTCTATCCAGTTTTGTTTCTTCACATCAAAGACCCACTTGCTGAAAGACACTTAAAAAAACATAGTATAATGATGTTAGCTACGGGCAAGTATGAAGTGACTGATAAGGAGCTAAGGAAAAGTGTTGGACTCTGTTCATCTGAAGTAGGTTATTGACACACAGAAAATCATTGCTTGTTTGTGTACATGTGAGTGGGAAAGAGGTTGTTGGGTTTTGACTCTCTTAAGCTTTTTACAATAAATTTTCTTCTGATGGATACCAGGTCCTGTTTAATTGTACTTTGACTGGCTATGTGTCATTTTTATGTTTGTAGCTTCTTAGCACAAATACTTGCATAGTAAAAATCTGAGGGAAGATCTCTGATAGTTAGTTCCTTGGGCCTTTCCAAGCTCTGAGTGACAGTTAAGCACCAAACTTACCAAAAAACAAAGCACAGCAATTGGCTTTATAACCACAAGTTTCACTTGTGTTCATCTTGACATTGATAATATATTTTGTCCTTTATGCACTTAGGTCTCCATAGTTTTTGGTATTTGGCATGGAATACAATACGTCCATCCCGATCAGTAACAGGACATTGTTTGGCTATACAAAATGGGACTGAACACCCTAGAATTCAGCACAGGTTTGTCACAGGATGCAGCAGAGCTTGTAGAACTGAAGTGATCGTTTTCCAGGTAGGCTGCACAGCATGTCAGTGAATAGCTCAGTTGTTAATCATTTGAGGTTTTTAGACTGCTACCAAGCCTAACCTGAGAGATTAAAGAAACTTCAGGAGATAAACCCAATCAGGAAAAGTTACCTGAAGTCTTAAATAGGCAAAAAACTGACTAAGCCATAACACAGGAGTGTCATTGCTAGTTTTACTTAAGGCAGATGGTGTTATCAAAACAAATGGAACCATTTCCTTAGAGGAAAAATTAATTAGAGCCAGTGCCAATGAAAAGAGACTATAAGAAAGTGAATGGTTTTCCACAGAAAGCAGTTTTGAGTATGTCTGTCTAGGTCCCATATTTATTAGTTAATCAGGATGCAATTGCTTTTAAATTAGGCTTTGATTTTTATGCTTTGCAATACAAAAATAAAATTCTTAACTTGAAAAAAATATTCAACCCACAAAAAAGAAATGCCTCCTTTTGGATGCTTAAGAAATCTTTGGTGAGACCTAATAAGTAAAAATAGAAAATGTCCAATCTTTTTCCCATTTTTTTTTTTTTAAACCTTAAACCTTGTGATTTCAGAGATAACAGTTTTTCAGGTATCAAAGACACTCTGTGTGGAACCAGGGTGCCAGCTGACCATTGCCATGAAAAAACAGTGAATCATCTATTATAAAAAGTTTTCAGACTGTAAGAACAGTGCAGCCCCCTCTTTTTTACTTTCCTTATATCACTTTTTTTCCAGATATGTTATGTGAGGGGCTTGTGGTAAGATGAGAGCAATCCCTACCAGCTGCAAGGTGCTGTTAGAACTCATGGCCCTAATAGCAGCTAAGGGCTTTGATGTCAGTAGTCTTTGCCTAAATGAATGTCCCAGAGTCCAATGTATTTCCAGCTGGGAAAGTTCTCTGCATTTTCAGGGTTGGAATTTCAGGGTCATTATCAGGGTTGTTATAGGGATGTCATCTGGAAAGTCCAGAGGACCACTGATCTACAAGAGTATTTTGATCATGTGCTATATTTAAAGGCATTAAAAGTCCTGAGGATTATTTGTGAAGTATTCTTGAGCTTTACGGGCAGGTGCTTGGAAACCTGTTCTGGAATTCTTCTCTTCCTTCAGCTTCCAACAGTGGAGACATCATCTAGCCCTTTCTTTTCCTACCTCTTCTAAAAAGTGACAGGCAGCTGTAATATTTTCTAATAATTATTTCCTCATGTTTCAAAATTATAAATTTTTGGTTTCATGAATACCTAGGACAGCTACAGGATTTTCAGTGCAGGTGGTCTAGAGCTCAGTCTTTTGTATTCTCTGGCTGTGCTTGCTTTGCGCAAAGGTGAGGTTCTATTTGATTCACCCCATTTCCATTGTAAAATAGCATATCTTCATGTTTTAGGAACATTTGAGTTTTCAATATTTTTTTTCTAATATTTGCATATTAGTAAGTCATTGAAAAGCATTTTGTAAATTTGATATCATGATGAATTTATTATCAAATGAAATAGCATTTAAGGATAACAGTAGAAAGCTACTACCAGCTAGGGAGATTAAATTTACTTATAGTTAATTTTTCGGTGTAGGAATTTCAAAAATGCAACTGAAATGGTGGAGAGGAGGCATGCCTTCTTGACTTTTGGAGGAGTTACTTTGGTTTGTTCTTTTGTTTTGTTTGGTGGTTTGTTTGTTTGGTTTTCTTGTTTTGGTGGTGAGATTTCTTTGGTGCTGTCTGGTAATTTTGTTTTTTTGTTGGGAAGGATTTTTGATATTTCTGCTAGATTAGCTCTCTGGTTTGGAATTGTGGGGTTAGAAATAAAACTAAAAAATTCCCTGAGGATAGCTCTGGCTAAGGAATGTTACCTGTTAATGTTCTGAAGCCACTTGTGTTGGTGTTACTGATTCTGCAAGTCACCGATGTGCTAGGTGTTCTGGTTTGCAGCAGGCTCCTCTGGTGGTTGGTCATTCATAGGTAGGCATGTAGAGAGCAGTTGATGCCTTAAAGGTCTGTTTTGTTTGCTCAAGTGAGGATATAAAGCTGTTCCTATCTCTGCATCCACAAAAATTTTGTGGATGTAGAAAGCATTCTCTTTACCAGGCAACTGAGATCAAGGGGAAGAGGTAGTGTCTTTTCATTTTTAAATTTGGAGTGGACATCCCAAGACTGATTTAAAAATCTCAAGGTCTCTCTTACTTGACCCTTTTTGTCATCTGAGATTGTCATCTCTGCATTTATCAAAGTGAGCTGAGAAAAAGAAAGTTATAAAAGTGCAATTCTTTTTATCTCAGTAGCTGGAGTTTCAAGATGACACAAAATATGGTGCAACATTAGAAAAACCCCATTGTTGGAACTTCTGCACTAGGTGGAGCCTTAGGTAATTATGGATGTGTTAGGCTGGAATTTTCAGGGATCTTCATGAGAGTTAGAATTTAAAATCTCGTGGATGTTATATTCTTTAAACTTCCCAGTTAGCTGTGGTAGCAGCAGCATCTTACACTACTTGGTTTTGAAAAAGGTGAGTTGACCCTCAGACAGAAAAATTTGCACTGGAAGAGCTACTTCTGTCCTTGCTCACTGACAATGAACAAATAACAGAGCATTTCCATCATCAACAGTTCCTTTCCTTCTCTTTTCCACCCTCAGATTCCAAGGGTGGGTGGTGACAGCTTGAAGTGATTAGATATATTTTCAGATACCTATTCATTTTGAATTAAAAAAAAAAAAAAGTGTTTTAACATGCCGCTACTAAATTCTGAATTTTTAAGTGTTTCAGTAGATGCTTTGGTAAAGCTGCTGCAGTTATTTACTTCTATTATTCCCTCCAGTCAAAACTTCTTCTGCAGTGTGTGTGTGTGTGTGTGTGTGTGTATGTGTGTGTGTGTTCCTTTTGTTTTCTCATTAAACAAACTTCTGCGAGGTCCAGATTACTGTACAGGTATTAGTGGAAAACAAATCTTCCCATGCATGGACAGTCACACCACAAGTGGTGGGTTTTATTGGAGATTGGATTTCACTTAATACAGCAGGGAACGATATTCACGAAGGGCCTTGCCAGAGCATTTCCAGGGAGGCAGCTGTAAAGGCTGGAGAAAGGATCAGATGTCATCCCACCCTTCGTAGCGCACATACATAGACATAACAAACAATTTATTGGGATACTAATTCTCACTATAAAATTCAAAATTGCAGTAAACTTCCTCAGGATTTTTTCCTGATTTATTGAGTTCATGTTTATCCATTTACAAAGGAGATGCAGTGCTGTATGAGTTGCATAAGGAATTGAATTGCAGTGTGCATTTCTTGATTTCTGATCCCAAAATGGTTAAGCAAAACCTATGATTTTCTTTTTGAAGAAAAAGAAAATCTAAGCAAAAAAAAATGACATCTTGTCCCCATGAGAAGGCAGGGGGAAAAAAATTACCATTCCGGCTCATTCTCATTAGGCTAAGCTGCCCCAGTGGAGGAAACATTTACATTTCATATGATGAATTCATATACCATATTGTGCCAAGGTACAAGATAATGTGGGTTAGAATCTGTTTCTACACCCTTTGTGTCCAAATTTTCTTTGACCTCGCACAGTGCAGAAAGCCTTTTACAGGCGTGGCTATAATATTGTGAGGTCTTGTAGCTAAATGAAAAGTTTGTACCTTAATTCTATCAGCTTAGATAGTGACCAACTGCATGAAGATTTGCTGTCCTGCATGCTCTTTCAGTATCAGTTCCACAGGAAAGACCACGGGTCAGCAAACAGGTTAAAAAGTGAGGTGATGAAACTGCTTTTCTTCCAGCTGAAGTAAAGATTAAGCAAAGGCAACACAGGCAGTGAGTTTTAAACATGGATGCTACCTGAGAAGAGGTATGTTTCCAATACATTTTTGAGAATTTGTCTTTGCACTTATCTGAGCTTAGACATGATCTGAGGTCTTTTCCAAGCTTTCAGTATGAGTCTGGTTCCCTATATCACTCTCTAGGTCTGATTCACAGAATATTGCAAGCATTATATGTCTTTCGAGAGCCCCAAAATACCTCAGAAGGCAGAGGAGGAGGCCAAAACAGCATCCCACTGACAGTTTCAGGGAACCCTATGATTTATCATGTCTAAGACAGCTAATCTTTTTTAAAAAAATTAAAAATAAAAGATCCGCCTGGTGTAGTTGTAGTGGGGGAAAAAATAGCATGTAGAGCAAGCTTGGTATATTTCCTTTTGATCAAGCATTCATTTTTGAAGGGTAAGTCTTATTAGTGGGAGCCCATCTGCTCCCATTTCTTGCAAGGTAGTCTGATTTGTGTGCATTATGTGTATACACAAATGTTTTCAGTTTTAGTCTAGTGTTAATTCCCATTAGACTTAGGCAGGAGCAAAAAAAAAAATGTAATGCTTCAGGAAGAGAAAGGTAAGTTGCATGCACTCAAAAACTTGTCTGTAATCTTCTAACAACTTCCCCTCGCATAAGAGCCATCTATGAATAATGAGAAATTTGATCATTTAAGTTACAGTAATGACAGTTCTTGTTAATTGCACCTGAGCCCTGACGTGAAGCAAATCAAGATTTGCTTGTCATGTGCTTATATATCTCAGTTTTTCATCCTATTTTCAAGTTGCGCTCTGCTTAGTGTGGAGTGACATCCTCCATACAGAGTGTTTCAGAGAACTCTTTGTTCTGTTGTCTTGAGGCTTGCAGTATTTCCATCCAAAAACGTTCCCTTACAGGACCTGTTGTGGCAGTGTCCATTTCGTTGCAGTGGAAAGATCCTTCTGAGATCTGAGGGAGAACCTGTTCATTTCTCGTTCTTCCCACTTCTTTCTGAGAAACAGAAAGAATGATACAGCAATAAGACTTCTGTTTTCTGACTTCTGTTTTATTACTTAGACATTTCAGAGTCGATGTGCGCTATGATTTGAGAATTCCCAGGAGCAAGACTTCAGCTTTTTCCCCTTTACCACCTGCATTTCTCTAAGTGCCACAGACTTTTATTACAACCCTATCGGAAATCTCAGGAGTGCTATTCACTCAGAACAGATTGATAGTGTTTTCAGTCCTGTGGTCTTAAGAAAGTATAACCGGTCTCATTTTGATGCATATTATAAAAAGCTGATCATGCTGTTAAGATGCAAATGAATCTATTTAATGGCAAACCTTAAATGCTGATAAACAGCTTACTCCCATTTCTCACAGATGCGTTGTCTTTTTTATTAAAACCCCTTTGCTCTCTCATACATTAAACTTTGAATTTCTAAGGTCAGATCAAGGATGTTCATTGATATTACTGTGTTTGGAAGGGGAAGGAAAAAAGTATGAGATACGGGACCTACTTCTATAAAAAATGAAGATCTCTTCTGTGTCTCTTTTGTGTCTGAAATGAAAATGATGGCTGTCAGTTCTGTTCTAGCTAATACATGTTCATATTGTGTAATCCTGTTTCCAGCAGCTCTGCAGTGGGTTAAAGTCAACTTTCTTGAGAAGATTTTATCTGCAGTCGCATGTGCTGGAAGCTATAATTATTTTTTTTTTTTTTTTAATAGAAGCTGTAAAATTTATGTTTGGGGAATGTCTTTTAAGTGCAGTAGACATGGATACATCACAGCAAAAATAGCTAGAAAATAGGCAGTGGATGAGGCTTTGTCCAGTAGGGACTAGTAGCTTTGTATGCTTTAGTTCTGGAGCACTTTGAGCCCTAAGTCCAGGGGCTCAATTTTTAAAGTGTTGAATCACCTTGTCAGAAAACAGGGCCTTTGCTGCTCTTTACCACCCAGGTAGGGTGCCAGAAATTTACTTTTAAAAAACAAGATTAATGGGCTCAGTAGAAATCTGGTAGAGATTTTTCTGCTCTGAAGAGATTGACAGTCTCTTTGAAACACATTAGATTTGAATGTAATTTTTTCCTCTAGGAAAAATGTAACAGTAGCAGTATTACATATGATGAAGACATTACTTATGGAGGTGAAATATCACTGTTGTATCAAATTGAAATCTTTTTGCTGAGAAATCCCCTTCAAGGAAAATGCACAACCCTATCAGTATTTCATTTTACCTTGACTACAGGGAAGTACAACCTCCACAGATGGAAGAGATGGGAAAATCCCAAGGAACTGTAGGAGCACAGTTATAAGGAGGAAGGATTACAAGGAGAGCAGAAATGGAAGGGGGTGTGAAGTGTATGATGCAAATGGATGCTGACTACATATAATAATTAAAAAAAAAAAGTTAGTTTTCCATTAAATTTTAAGGGTTTTTTGGTCTTTCCTTACTGCCTCCTAATTTTAAAGTCATTCTCTTTCATGTTGTGCATTGATCAGTTGGCTTTGACGTAACTAATTTCTGGGAAACCAGTTTAGCTTTTATGTTGAATGAAAATAAATTTGAGTAGATAGATGCATGGGGCTAGAAAAGGAAAGAAATTATGGATTGTTTAATGGTTGGAGCAGAAATCAGATTGATCTGTTCCTCTCAGAAGAACAGAGAGAAGCAGGTGTGACAATGGCACAGCTGGATCAGTAACTAATGCAAATGTGGCTAAGATGGCAAAGAGGAAGAGCTATTTTGTGTAAAAATGTGTTGAGTCTTCCTAATGTTGAATACTTGTAGGCTCATGCTGATTTATTAAATGATGTAGATTTGCCAGCTTGAGCTCACAACTGCAATTCCACTAATGAAATTTAATTTTTCAGTGTATGACTTCTATTTGGCAGGTTTATAGCCTGCATGGTATTGGCACTCAGGGCAGGAGCCAGATGTTGCTGAGGCAGGTGTCACAAAAGATTCTGTAAACCAAATCCTGGTAGTTAGAGACCTGTTTCTAGTCCAGCTTTCACTGAATTGAGGCACATTTATGTGAGGTGCAATGAAGGTTATGGTTGCCTAAATACTCTTGTAATGACTCCTAATATTTCTGCCTTTTTTCTAACAAACCTTTAATGTTTGTTATGAAACATTTCAGGTTATTTCAGTGGGGATTATTTCGATCTTTTTTTCTTAGGGCTTTTAGTAAGACACACCTTAACACCACCTAATCCAGTTTCTCCAGAGTAACTTAGGGCCAGGGCAGTAATTTTCCCAGTATTTTGTGAATTGTTAGTGCCAAGGGAGATGAGGCCAGGTGTGGGTATAAAGCTGGCCAGAGTCACTTAAACAAAGCTCAGCAGTCCCTTGAGTAGGGTGCTACGTGGGATGACTGTGGAAGTGCCTTGACTGTTCCAGGCAACTTTTGTCAGGCTCTGCCACACTTGGATCAGATCTTAAAGGCACAACTGAGCTGGGGAAATAGAAGAAAACTCGTGTAAAGTGTGGCTGTGGTGTCGAGCAGAGGAAATGTGTCTTTGGTAACTAAATTAGAATTAGAGCTGGAAGCAGATCTCAGTATGTGGAGCCACCTGCGGAGCCAAGGGGCCTCTGAGGATGGAGGCTCTGTGCAAAAGATTACAAGATCTTGGGGGGTCTTGTGCTGGATTTTTGGCTTGAATTATGTGTGACTTCTTTACCTCCCCTCCCTCTTCCTTCAACAACAAGAGACAAAACCAAAAAAAGCATGCAAGTAAACAATTTGGGGAAAACACCAAGCAAAAATTATTATACTCCTACCTGATGGAGTCCTATATGTAATTATTTAAAGACAGGGTTATTTAGTGAGATTAAACAATGAGCTGTTGTGTGAATGAGCTATGGCACAGGTCATTGTGAAAGATCACAAGAATCTCAAGCTAGATTTAGAAGTTTGGTTTCTTTTAGGGCCCAGCACAATTCACAGCTGCCAGGAAGGACTGGCAAAGCAAAAAGGGGCATATTCTGCTTATGGTTGTTTTTCTTTTTCCTTTCCCTTGGGCTTATCAAGATCAGAGGTGAAATAAAAGGAGGATTTGGAAATAAACCTGTGAATTATTATGGAAATTATTTTTTTGGCTACACTCTGCAATTATGTTTGAAATATTTTTTTTTTTTTGGAAGACATCTTGCAAGGAGATCTGAGTACTTACTTGCACTTTTTGTCTGGTGATACTACCCTGAGTATTTACTTGAGTCTGCAGCTAAAATGAGATTAAACAGTTGCAGATGCACTGCATTTTAAAATCCTATATATTTACAAAATTTAGCTGGTTCATGCTTAATTTCATTTTATGGAGGTTGTTTTTTGTGATCCAACAGCTATCCTAATTAGATAAAGAAGGAAAATTCCCTGAAGCTGTTCTGATTGCCTTCCAGTATGAATGTGAAAAACATCGCTTTTAATTTGCTATACCAAGGAGAAGTTGAGAGTACTTATTCAGCAAAGGCAGTTTACCTCATTGTCTAACTGAGTCTTGAGCTAAAGCAGGATTTGAGTCCATTTTTCCTAATTCAAGTCTACCTGACATGTTTGAATGCAATGCTGATTTACATTATGAAAACTGTATGGGTTGTAAAACAGTTACCTGCAGCATGCCAAAGTTAGGCACTTGCTTGACACCTAAACCTTATACACCTTCTAATGGCTTCATTGACCTGAATGAAGCCTTTATAACCTAAATAGTTCACACAGGTTCTTAGGCTCTTTGAAAGGCCTCCTGGGAGAACTTTTATCTCTTTATCTCAGGCTCTTAGCCTGAGCAGACACACTTGCCCCTTCAGGAAACAAAAAAATTAGTTACCTTTAGTTTAAACATAGCAGAATAATGCACTATTATTTTAGGAGAGTATGTATCTGATTGACTGTTTGAAGTTGAGCAATGCTGACAGTTGGGGATGGGCAAAATTGTCCATTAATTCATAATCAGGGGGAAAATTGTTACAAATCTAGTGGTTCTCCAGATGATTTATAAAATATAGACTAATCTAACTCTCAGTTCCAATGAAATCACAGTCCACTTGAGATTGCTCTCACATCTTCTTATTAGGAGTACTTTTAAGAGGGAGTATTACATCAGTGATAATTGCTTGTCATTGTTCAGAAAATGCTAAGCTGCAACAACAGACCATGAACTCATGAGTATTCTGTACTCAGAACACTTGTAAAATAGCCCCATGGGCCACATTTTAAAATTTGAATTTGGTTATTAGTTAATTCATCTTTTGTTTTGTAGGAGAGATTGACAAAGCATAACAATAAGAACAACAACAATAATTTATTATTTTTAGTCTTGTGTCTGGCTATTAGTCTTAACGTATTTTGTATCAGATTCATATATTACACATAGTATTTAATCACCTGTTTTGCTAATACTCGTTTAGTACAAGGATCAAGGTAACTCAAGTGAAACTGGCTGTTTTGCTTTGGTCTTTTGAGCTCACTATTGGCAGCAATAAATGCCCTTCTACTGTATCATGTTAAATCTTATATTTCAAGGGAAGAAAAAGAAGCGAACAAAAGAAAATCTATCTTAAACCAAAAGCCAGCATAAATCAATACAGGCCAGATTCTTTTACTTGTTATCTGACAACTGCTGCACAGCAGACCCAATGGGTGCTATCTTCATCATGGCATACATTTAGTAGTGACACGGACAGAGAAGGATGCTCATTATTACACTCAATGGCAAAGGAATCAATGCAGCATGCACATCATATGCAGAAAAGTTGATATAGAACTTAAGGCTGTCCTGAACAGCCTCTTCCTAAATGCCTAGTCAGGAGCACTGCCCTCTGACCAGCGTAGGAAGACACATGTTGGGTCTGCAATACTCTGTAGCACAGCAACAGATCAACTCTGGGAGTCAGTGCTTCTCCAGCAGTCAGAATGGCACTGGGGTGCCTAAAGGCAGACTTTGAAGAAAACTGGTGGCATTCAAAGGAACATACTTTTTTTACACATATGGACATTCAAATATAAGTCTTTGTTACTCCCCTATATACCTTGGAGCTATCAAAATTTGGCATCTTTCCCACAGAATGAGTATGTTCTCTCTATAAAATGCACAATGTCCTCTGTCGGAGACTATCATCATATGCACACAAACAGAAGTGAAGGGAGAAGTGTGTGAATGTAGACACAGTGCAGAATGTAAAGGCACAGCCTGTGTTTCCTACAATTGCTGAAGGATTTGCATTGGGTGAGTAATGCAGAAACCTGGCTGCCAGGCTCTGAATACTGTATCTAAGGAAGATTTGAAATAGCAACAGACACTAACATAATCTGTGACTACTAGACAGGCATATTAGTTCACTGAACTTCTATCTTCATTAAATTTGTAGTTCATTACTTATGTTTCTGACAGGGAAATGTGGATTTATGCAGCCTACTTTTGCTAAGTGGTTTAGTGTGTTAATTTTTACCAAATAACTACTACTATTTTAAAATATTTATTTAAAAAGTAATTAATGTCTTTTTCAGGCTTGTTCAAATGAGTCAGCTCAGACATTTTAGAGCTGCTCCCAAATTATTTCAATTGTTCACTTATGAGTAATTAAAAGTAAGCCAGAAACTGAATTGCTTAATTTTTTAGGGAATAAAAATATAGAAGGCCTGATCAGGGTTTTAGTATCTGGAATTCTGTGCAACTTCTGTGTGTTTTAATGAATGATCCTTTTCTCTTTTGATATCAGGATCAGAGAAAATCAAAGACCGAATGTGTATGTAATGATTTTACAACACATAACAGTAAAATGAGATTCAAGATACATCCCAAGATTCTGGAAAAACACAGTGAATACTTTAAAAGCAACTTGGCTGAACATTCTAGCATATGATCTATCTTTTAAAACAATGGTATATGAAATGTCCCTTAAGGGGTCTGTTTTGTGTGGTTCCTTATATTATAGAAGGAAAACAAATGCTGTAGAAACTGCTGGGGTTTATTTTGCAGGACTGGGACAAGAGGTACCATACAGAATTTCAGCTGTTGTGGTCCTGGAAAACTCAAGGACTGTCTTTCTGGTTGAGGGATTGACTTAGTGTTTATTCCAGAGATGTCTAGGATAGAGTATATGAATTATCCAGAAGACAGCCCCATTTAATAGTATAAAATTCAGTTTCCCCTTTTAAATTTGCACGTGAAGTTCTTCTGTTGTCTCAATGGAGACTGCAGTCTGCTTGTGCTTATGTTTCTGGATGTGTATGATGTCAGAAGGAGAAACATGCCCTTCTTTCCTGTTTGTCTAAACTATGGCCTGCTGATAAAAAATGAGCCTGAAATACACTGAGCTGCTTTCTTCCACTAGTCTCTTAAGAATCTTACAACTAACCAATATAAGGTTTAAAACAGTTTTTATCTCATTTTGTAATACCTTGGATTTACTATGTTTTCAACAACTTGTGAAACTTTAAAAGTAATTTGGATAGACTGGGCATCCCTAATATTCAGGGTGTATTTTAATGGCTCAATGAGAATATCTGTCAAATCATCTCTGGTTTTATCTGTCAGACTGGCAGCTTTCTCTGCCATCTCCAAATTAAAAAAAAAAGCCCAGACAACTTTTTCAGAAGAAAGAGATACAGCTTTATTAAAGGTATAGGATAGGAGGTGGCAAGAACTGTGGGAGTATGAGCATGCAGAAGAGTAGGTCTCTCATAGATAAAAAAAGCAACCACCATACGGGGCAGTTGTTTTCTGCAGTGAAAATACACTTCTACTGTTTCTCATTGTGAGAATTCACTGATGTTGTTGCTTTTACCAGCTTCTCTTTGACAAGCCACAGAAACAGCTCCAAGATTGATGATTTTCATCATCTGACTCTGCTTCATTGGCATATCATAATGAACTTCACTCTATGTGGTGCTGCTTTAGATATTCAACAGAACACAAACTCAAGTCTCATGCTACTTGTTTTGTGTTAAGATATGAGGTTGTTTTAACACTATGACTCTTGCCTATAATTCTTTATCTTGTCATTAGGGCTTGTTTTTTCTTTCGATTTTTTTGCCTTTGCATATTTCAGCTTTTTGAGTTCATATTTTTAAATTTTTGTCCACACTTTAAAAGGCAAAGGTTTTTTTAGCCTGTCTTATTAAGAAAATGAACCAGATGTTACCTATTGTCTATCTGTGCCCATCCTTCCTAATAATTTGGGTACATTAGTCAATTTCAACCCAATATAACAATGAGAAGTGTGAAGTTATAAAAATACAGAGAAAATAGCTTTCTGAAAACAAGTAGATTATTTCCTTCAGTGTGAGGAACATCTTTGCAGTGATCTGACACTTAGTTAGACACCAACAGATTCTTGGGGATTTAAATGGAGGTCTAAATTTACAAGAAGACAATTCACATTCATACTTCTGAAAACCCAAATAAAATATTCCATAATGTTTGTTTCTCATATGTTATTGATATTTTTTTATTTTTTATTTTGGGCTTCAGGTGAAAGCTTAACGTGACTGCCATCACAGACCAAAAATCACTGCTGACATTTATAATGTAAATACTGATAGTAGGTGACACAAATGACTCCATGGTAGATAGAAAGTGCACATGAAGGCTGAAAATTCCATTGATGTCCCAAGGGAATTCCTGGCATTTACCATGCACTGTGTCTATGAGCTCAATTTCATGACCCTCCAGGTCTGATGGATGTAAATTTTCAGCAAAAGAGAAAATAAATAGGAAATTGCATGAGACACAAATATGACTACAAATCCTTTGTGAGGGAAGTGAAGGAATTGAGAGATATCCTGAAATGGTGGCTGTCAAGAGCAGTAAGGTCAGCACAGTGAGGATTAAAGGGGAATACCAAAGTTATTAAATGCTGACATAGGATAATGGTCTCCCACTGGCATATCAGTGTGGAGATATTTGTGTGTAATTAATGTCAAAGCCAGGCAGAGATGTTTGTGTTTGAAGAAGATATTGATCTCCTGGCACAGTACCAGCATATAATGACTCTATTTCCCTTATACCAATTGATTTGGGCACTATCAATTATTTTATCTGATGGATGCTGGTGAAGTAGAGTGACAGTTGGTTGCTATAACATTATTGAGTTGCTTGATATAACATTGATTACTTCAGTTGGTTTATACTTCCTCTAGATCATAGCCAAATGTGGAGCGCCATATAAAAAATATACTATTTTTATTTTGTGAAGAATAAAGTAATAATTATAGGGAAAAATAATATGTATCTGAACACTTGAAGGCAGGAAACATGTATGCCTCTAGAACTTCCTCATAATTGCTTCTGTTTCTATGCAGAGGGACATAAAAGATGAAATTTTACCCTTGCATTTGATGCAATGCAGAGGAAATTGTGGATTCCCTTAGGAAAAGTGGAGTCCAGCCTAAGTTGAATCTGTAGAAAATTGTCGACATAAGGTCATGGGAGTCCAACACCACTGTAAATCTAAACTGCCAAAATGATTGATGAGAATGCTTGCAAATACAACAGTAAGCCTGAGTAACACTGCATAAAGTCTGAAAGAACTGACCTGTCAGCCACTCTCCTTGGATCATCATCAAGTTAAACACTATTTAGATTTTGAAGATGTGTCCTCCTGAGTTCATCAAGAGATGGATGGGCTTTTAAAGAGATGTGAAGTGCATCAGTCCTTTTTCTGTGAGAAGAACATCTGGAAATGAGGTCTAGAGAGCAGGTCTCCCACTTAGATGTGTATGACAGATCCTGAATATGCAGAGATTTGGGGGGACTGAGGTGTTTTGGGGTTTCTTTTGTTTGTTTGTTTGCTTAGTAATCAGGGGGTTGTTTATTTATTTATTATATGGTAGGGATACTTTTGGAAGGCTTCTAGGCCAAGTCAACCTGTGATAAATAATAAGGTCTTCACACAATTCAATTTTATGGCTACATACACAGATTACCTTCATCAGCTTTTGTATTGTTATCCTTTTCTCAGACACAGGCTAGGTCAGTCACTCACAGCAGTCAGAGACTCTTCCACCCTTTCTTCCATCACTGAGCCTGTTGAGCTCTTTCTAATGCTCCTCCCTCCTGCGTTGTTAAAAAAAAAAAAAAAAACAAACCAACACCACCAAAACACAAAAACTTGAAGAAAAACAGCCAGCAGGAAAAGAACCCTTAAGTGTAGCACTGCTACCATGAGTAGTCTTAAGTAGATCATATCTATGTTAAATGGATCAATAAAGAGTGTGAAGTGATTTATGTTCAGGGAAATCTGCTTTGCTTCCCCCAACCCCCAAAATGATCCAAAAAGTTGTGAAAACATCTGAGAAAAGAAAAATTAGATCAATATTCTTTTATGTAAAATAATTTTAAAAAATCATGGGAAATGAAGAAGTAAATTCAGTTCAGTTTAAAAGTAAATTCCAGTTATACTGCAATCACAGCCTGGGATGTTCTCAAAAGTTATTATTTAACCTTCTTTCATGTGTTAACTAAGATACTACTTACTGAGTCTGTATATAATTTCACCCTTTTCCTGCAGACCAGATCATGGAACTTCCCATGTATTAGTTTCAGCAGAAGTTTTTCCTCTATATGAATAACTGAATACGGAATCTAAGCCTGTATAATTTCACTTGGATTGCTACCAATTAGTCCTACACACTTAAGAAAGACCTCCAAAAGTACTGTAATAAATGCAGGGCTCAAAATATATCCAACTGTTGTCTGTGCAAGAGTGCTTCATCTTCTTTAGACTTTATAACAGACTTAATCAAAACTGAATATGCAGAGGGAAAAAAGCCAGCCCATAAAGAAATGTATTAATGCTGTTCTTCAAACACTGTTGCCAAAGACTTCCTGACACTTGTCTGTTTCAATATATGTACAATAACAAAGTTTTCATGTGAATGGTCTCTTTGACTTTAGATACTTGCTCTTCAAATTAATTAGAAGACATTCCTATGGCAAGACATACTCTGTTTCGAGATAGATTAATACTAGTAGAACAGAAGAAGTATTTTTCACATTCTCTTTTCCTTTTTTTATCACTAAAATGGTTTGCTTTGATGTTTAGGTCCCTGACCACAAATGCCTACACCTGCCATGTGGTGTTTCTCCTTTTTAACTGTGTCAAGCAATGCTTTACCTTTTTCTGTGAATAATTCTGTTGTGCCTGCTAGTAGAGCAGTATAATTTTATATTTTTTTTTTTCAATCTCTGAGGCAGGAGTGTTTGAGTCATAAGAATGGCTTGCATCCAGTAAATACACAAATAACTATTTTCTAAAGTGGAGGAAGAAAGTTTAAAAAGAAAAAGCCACCAAACACACACACACACATACCACCTCCTCCCTCTAACTGCTTCCTTTATCCACCCCCATTGAATTCCCACCACAAAATCTGTGCTCAGGACTCTCTGTGTTTCTTTTTGTTCCTGTTTAATCTTGTGTTTATTAGTAGTGTGCTAAATCCAAGTACTCTTTCACATGACTCAGACTGTACTTGGGCTACTTTAATAAAAAAACACCCCTCGTATGTGCCAGTGCTGCTGCACTTTTGAACCAGACCAACCAGCTGCCTCCTCTGTGTAGGTAGGATCTAATGGAGTTTAACCTGCACATAACTGAGACTTTCTGTTTTGGCTGTGATAGCAGCTGACTGTCACAAATGTTACCTGTTACCCACTGCTGCCTTCAGGGCACTTGCAAAATTGTTGGTACCAGTGCTCATGTGATTCACAAGCCTGTGTGTCCTTCTGCACTTGACTTTAGATGATACTCATGCTAAAATAGAATTGTTGTAATCTCTTGGGAGAGGAAGAGATTCCAGCCCAAGTACTGAGGCTTGGGATCAGTGTCAGGAGCCCTGATAGCTGGTTCCTCCTGAGGCAATAGGCACAGTGCAATGGAGATCCAGTGTCTCGAGGTACTGTGGTGGGGAGGCCTGATTTGTTGTGAAAGTAAGCCACTGCAAGTTTTCATGGTTCTGCCTATGTCTTTGGTATTATGAATAGATCAACACTGCTGTTCTTCAGGAGTAGAAATTATCATTACATTTTGCATCCCTTCTTCAATTTCATTAACTCTCATTGAAAGGAAGCTCTCATTATCTGCAGGAAGTTTGTGCTCTGTGGAGTCTTTGCAGTTTGTTTTAAGTTGCATATATCTTTTTTTGGGAGATTTCTTTCCACCTGTGAACTCTGTAAGTCCTTTGAGAGCTTAGTGTCCACTTCTAGACATCCTGATAGGATTATTAAAGTAAACATTCATCTTTTGAACAAAATTTAGTCATGTGCTTTTATTTGAAAATCAGAAAAATGTTAGAAAGATCATGCACAGCTATGTCTCCATCTCTCTCTAAAGGAATTCTAGGTCTTCCTGGTCTAGTCAAGGAAGGCCTCATTCCAAGATAGTGTCAGCCATTTGCTTTTATCACAGTAAAATGCTATTTTTTTGTATCATTATGAAAGTGGAAAAGTTTGTTAAGAGAAGAAAATTTTTTTAGGCTAATGGATGCAAAGGGGGAAAAAGCTTTTACAGAATAATGTGACAAGCTTTTAGCAAAAAGTTTTCTGCATTTCTCTGATTGTATCAAAAACAGGAAGGAAATGCTCCCAAGTGTGCAAGCTTTTCCTTAAGCCTGGAAGTTGGTTGCTTATCTTTGACAAACACCTAGTTTGTCTAAGTGTTCTTCTTAGTACAGTTGCTCTAGTACAATTGTCCCACTGCTCTTCCTCTGCATATCAGACATCTGGCAGCTCTGTTACTGCAGGCTGGAAGATACCACTTGGAGAGATCAATAATGAGAGAGAAAGACACATCTATATACACACACCCACCTGCAGTGCTGCATCTAGCTCTGGGTTCCCAGCACATGGGGGACATGGACCTGTTGGAGAGGGTCCAGAGGAGGCCACCAAGGCAATTAGAGAGATGGAGCAACTCTCCTATGAGAAAAGGCTGAAAGATGGGATTGTTCAGCCTGGAAAAGGGAAGCCTTCCAGTTGCAGCCGTCCAGTACCTGAAGGGAACCTCCTCAAGACAGAGAGAAACTATTTGCAAGGGGGAATGGATTCAAACTGAAAGAGAGTGGGTTTAGATTAGTTATTAGGAAGAATTTCTTTACTGTGAAGGGGATGAGGCACTGGAACAGGATACCCAAAGAAGTTGTGGATGCCTCATCCCTGAAAGTGTTCAGGGTCAGTTTTGATGGGGCTCGAGAGACCCGGTCTAGTGAAATACATCCCTGCTCATGTCAGGAGGTAGGAACAAGATGATCTTTAAGGTCCCTTCCAAACCAAACCAATATATGCTAGGATTATTCTGATGAAGCTTGAGTCTTTAATGCCTAACTCATTATTATGAGCAAAGTTTACCAAATTGCAGGCAACTCCTCTGCCATGAGTCATGCAAAATGCGAATCAGAACCATTCATAATAAAAAATGGCTTAGAAGATACTTCAAAAAATAAACTTCTCTTGTGATATAAGTCCTTTTTTTCTTCTTCTTTTTTTTTTTTTTTTTTTTTTTTCCACCAATATATCTTTCATAGCTAAAATACTTCTCATGGAGATGGTATATAATAAAATAAGGAGACTTATGACATATGCATGCACTGGACTAATCCGCTTACTTCTGTCATTGGATCAGAGTTAGTTTGCTTGCCTCACGGATCTTCTGGGCGCGTTCATATTAAACAGCTGTTCTTTTACACTCTGTCAAAAAGCAATTTTCCTATTTCTGACATTTTTTTTCCAAATAGTGAAATTTGAGTAACCCCTAGCTTAGTTTGGTAAGAGTTTTAGGGCAACTAGAGACCTGTAGTGACCCTTAGTAGCAACATTGTATAGCATGGGGAAAGTAAAGGTTTGTCGGCAGTGAACAATATATTCAGAGCACAATTAAAGAATGTTTTTTTTGTGGCAGATTCAGCACTAGATGTGGCAGCATCATCATGGGGTGCCCTGCATTTATGCAATTTAGAGATTTACTAAAAATTAGTGCACCAACTTTCAAGTACTGGTGTTTAAATGAGAGGTGACTATTAGTACTCTCTGTGATGATTTATCAGAGAGATAATATCTTTAAAAGGAAAATATCAGACAACTATTCAGTAAGAGTAAGTAATCTATTTAATAAGAAGATCTATTGTGCCTCACTTCTATTTTCCTGTTCTTTTTTCTGTCAGTGGGAGTCTAGGATGGAGCTGACTTTTGCACCATCTTTCTGGGGTAATTTGTTTTGGAGAGCTGGTTTTTTACAAGAGCTGAGTCTTCCCCCTCCCATCAAGCCAAGACTGCATTGAATGATGAATGCCCAGGACAGAGTTTTATCTGAGATACTGATAGAGATGCCATGAAAAGTGATATGTATTAGACCATCTGAAAAATCACTCCAGAGGAAGAAAGGAAACATTAACTCTATTCTGTGCTCAAAAAAACAGAGTCGTGGTACATGATTCTTAGTGAGAAAAATTCAAATCATTTTAGTCCCAGTTGATAAGTTGATATTCTGGTCATAGCTGATAGCTGATAAGCAAAACCTACTGTAGATGATGCTATTTTTTGTCCAATTCTACACTGCAGAGGAAGTGTGAACTTTGTTGCCAAAGGTTAGAGGGTATCGTAGTGTTTGCCTGAATTTTCAGCCACTTCAACTGAAAGCACAAAGTTAGAAAATCTTAACATCCTGACACTTTCAAAGATGATCACGTGAGAAAAGTAGTTGAAACTAGCGAAGGAGAAAAAGTAACAATGCAATATTTGTAATAGTTATGAAACTGTCAGAAACAGTGTGTGAGTGCAGGGCAAGTTCTTTAGTTTACTTTCCATTTTTGTACATTTAATAGTGCACACAATTATTGTTCATTAAGATGGCAATGTCACGATGATTGTTGAAATGTTCTGAATTGTCCCTCAGTTCCCTAATGCTTACTTGTGACTGATGATGTAACACCCTCACTAGTGCAGCTTAGTTTCCAGTAAAGTATTACAGAGGTTTAAATAAAAAGGATTTCTGGCACTGAGCAGGATGAGTAACTTTCTTGAAACAGATATTTTTTTTGTGTATGCCTTTTATGGTCAGTACTGTAGATTCAATAAATCAACATTAGTCAAATTAAGGTAGAGCAAATGAATGCAGAAGTTCCATAATACCCAGGCACTAAGGTGTAGCTGGCCTGGCTTTCATGATAAATGCAGAAAACCACATACTGCAGAAGTGAAAATGAGGTCTTAGAAGTGGATCACTGGAAGTAGACACAACATATATTCCCATTCACAGGTTGAATGAACTCCATCCTTACACTAATCACTGTTCTTTTCATGCATGAGAGGGTTTGAAATCTTTTCATTTCCAGTCTAAATATGCTCAGAAATAGTTTAAATCTGTAAATATTTGACCCAGATTTGTTCTTTATTTAACAGGTATTCTCTTCCTGTTTCTCTTCTCTCCCCCATGTATTTATATTATTCCATTTCAGCCTTCACTGTGCCAAACTAAACCAACATAGACATTTCAGTCCGTTTCAATACCGTTCTCCACTTGTTGCCCATTTTAGGAGCCCTTCCTTCTGTGTTCTCATTTAAGTTCCTATACCTTGTTTATAAGTGCTCAGAATTGCAAGTGTTTTTCCAGTTTGTTTATTATCAGTACCCTGTGTCACAATATTTTTACATTTCACCACAATATTTTTATATTTCACCCGTGCTAGAAATTTCTCACTGATTGTGTTTTAGGATTACAGTTGCTTTTCTTAGGACTTTTGTCATAAGGATGGTTCTGTATACAAACTGACTTTTTTTCTACTTTTTTTTTTGTTTTGGTTTTTGTTTGTTTGTTTGTTTGTTTTTTTGGGGTTTTTTTACAACTGATGAATCTCAGATTAGAGCATAAACCATTTCTATTACTCAAAATCTTTTCAGTGTCATACCATTCTGATTTCTCTGGGGCTCAAAGTCCTTCCTTAATGACAGTCTGCAGTCTGCTCTTCTCTTATGATACTATCAGCAATGCCACCAGTTTTGGGCTCCAGCAAATTTTGCAGAGTTACTCTTAGATTTTTGTGCCAAAGTCATTAACAAAAATCTGGAGTATGAGACTGACTTTTGAGAAATTCTAGCAGTACTGTCCTTACCTTGATACCTCCCCTTTCCTTAATGCCCTTTCCATATGTGGTCTGCACCTCACCCACAACACTGATTCTTGTCTCAAATCCTATTTCGTCCAGATGAATTACTGATTTTCTGCCTGACACACAGGGTTATATCAAAATACTTTTCTTAAGTCAGATGCGGGAGAGCTAAATCGTCTGCTGTGCTGATAAAGCCCACCACATTTCACCCATGAGAAACAAGAGTTATTTAGTCAAAGATCAGATGAATCAGACTTGATCCTTTCCTGGAAAGCCTGTGAAATATTTATTCCAGTCTCTATTCACCTCAATATGTTCTTACTTACTTTCTAAATTTGTTCAAAAAATGTGCCTGCTATTGAGATCAGCCATGACAATAACTAATTTCACCTTTCCCTCCTGTCTCTGTTAAGTATAAGCCTTGTGTTTGCTTTTGTATTCCTTTTGCATGACAAAGTTATTAAAAATCTGCCTTGCTTGCAAGGCCTCCTGTAGGTCAGAGAGAATGGGTTTCATGAGAGAAAGGGTGTTTTATGGTGAAGGAAGGGGCATGATTTAAGAAAGAGGATGTTTTATATAAATCAGATGCTCTTGCAAATTATATACCAGTGAGTTTGGCATATAATTGCGGTACCTTCATCAGATAGCTGTGAAAACTGAAGTTTCTGTAAGACACAGAATATGCATCAAGGAACTGTGGCTATTTACAAGTGTGAATACCAAACTGGAGGACTGAAGTCTCAGTGGGACAGGAGCAAGGTCCTCTGTAGACCATTCTTTGGGCCGTGGGGAGACCAGGCAAGACACCACATCATCAGGGTTACAGCACAGAAATGTGGCACCCCTGGGGTGGCTTTATGTCCCCAGCTGTGTGTCCGAGTTGCTCCTTTTGGGAGGTGGCATAAATCCCTCCTCTGCTGGTGTGGGCGTCCGCTGGAGCACAGCTTCAGCTGGAATGACACTTGTGCTGTCAAAACCCACTGATAGCTTGGACTCATATCTTAAAAACCTTATCTGTGCTGATTTTACTTTCAAAGAAATTTCCTTTATGTCGTTCAGGAATGAGAAGAAAAACAAGGCTGTATGTTTTAGGGAAAAGTACCCTTGCGTCTCATTGTTTGAGGAGGTGTGACCTCTGAAATATAAATGGGTAGCACATGAAGAAATCAGCTGTGTCTAGTTTGAAATTATTCCAGGTGAAGCTGGAAGTCATCTGCTTTACTGTAGGAGTGGGATTGGTGCTAATGCTGTGAGGGGAGGAGAGAGCTCTGACCCTGAGAAAGCCAGATACACACAGATACATGGAGCAGTTTGACTGCAATTTTTCTCGAGCAGGAGCAGAAATATTTGCAATGATCAGCTTATAGTTCTCCAGGCTCCACAACTTGCAACTGGGGATAGAATGTTTCCGCTTTCAATTCAGCCATTCCACTGAGCTGCCAAGAGCAATGAACTTCCTACGTTTGTGCTAGTTCATGCTCAGGAGATATTTCCAGATATTGAACCAGGTTGGGTTCCAGTTTAAAAATAATCCAAATACAATCCCTAAACTGAAACCACAGAGGTTTAGAATGCAATTCAGTTCATCTTCTCTGTAATTCCTTACTGGGAAAAACTCCTGGTTGCTGAATTTTAATCTAACATAGGAAAAGTTTCTACTACTTTTTATAAGTTTAAATGGGAAGGAGTTGACACTTATTTTTCTAAAAGCATCAGTCCAGTGCTTCTTTTGCCTTAATAATTTTGAAAGCAGCATATCCAACACATCCTATGGGCAATGGAGAAATTTAGCTATTTCTTCAAAAACCCATTTGAAATCTCAATTATTCCTTGATGGTTGGTTTGGAAATGTTATTTCTCTAACTTGTCACAGTAGATTGGGAAGCACTTTCCTTTTCCAGATGTTAAAAAAAAAAAAAAAAACTTCACAGTTTTTTAATTGATGCTATTAACCTGTATATGATGTCACAGATGGTCAGAGTCAGTCAAGAAAATTTGGAAAATACTTTCTTTGGGCATGATAGTATTTTTTCCAGATGAATATATATTGTTTAACATGTGTTATGAATGTTTATTTTAATAAAAGTGAGGATAGTTCATTTGCATCATATGCAATATCTCTTGAGACATGAGTTGGATAATGCTTTGTAAAAAAACAGCCAAGCAATAATCCTAAATTTTGAGAAGTAATTTTAAATTGAAATGCAGAAACAAAGAGTGGTCTTATATATACAAGATGACTTTCATTTTCCTGTCTGAAATTGCTAAGTGTCTGCAATGGGAGTAATAAGAGAGAATTTCTAAGAAGGTTAGCTTAGATCCTTTTTCAAATACAGCCATTGTCCAACAGAGAGCTTTCAGCTGAAGGGTTTTGCTTGCATCTTTTTGTTCATTTGTTTGTTTGTTCGTTCTGAGAAATCATTATTTTCATCTATTCTGTGATCCTCATGCATACAGACATATTTCTGGAGTGAGTGATAGTACACTTCAGCAAATAAGATCCTTAAGGAAAAATTAGGCAATTACTCATGGTCAGGGTGGAGTAAAGTGATTGAAAAGATATAAATGTATTCAGGAACCTCAAGGCATGATGTAAAAATTACTTTATTCAATTCTTGCAGTCAACAAAGACAAAACAAATAATGGATTTACAATACAAAAGAGAAAATATTTGACAAATAACAATGACAATAGTAAAACTAGAGACTACACAAGTAATGGAACAAGCTCCCAGGGACTACTGTACTGTTATTAATACTTGAGACATTATACTGTAGATTAAATTTTGTCCTTATTGTCCTGATTCTGATATTTTACAAAGATGTGACCTCAGCAAAGTGTTGTCTGGGCCTCTTTCCTCTCCCAGTCTCTCATGAATTCACTTGGTTTATACTCAAGGGCTTTTTATCTCCCAGCATCATGAGGAGACGACCTGCACTACTTTACTTAACCTGAACTATGTGATTTTCTAAGCTTCTTTAGAAACTATTAGGTTTGGAGTTATAGTGAATTATAACTGTTAGTATACAATGCAAATGCCCTAGGATACAGGGTAGGAATTAATTTTCAAATGTTTGCATTCTTTAGAATATCTTTAAGCAAGTGACCTGTTTTTCCAGACTAAAATGCAATGTTTTAACATATATTTTTCTTTTATAGTGGTGTGACTGAAACGCTGGTTTAATATTTCAGCTTATAAAGATGAGCAATAACATAAAGTAGGGCAATATTACAGCCTAATTAAACTTTTCTAAAACATAACTTTTGATGACAGTAGTTATACCTATCCAAAACTATGCTCTGTGGGATTGTACAGCTTGGTTCATATTGGTCTATGAAGTGAAAAACTCCAGTGGAGTAACTTAGGAGCTGAATGTGCCACTTGGAATTGTATTATTTAAATAGCCTCTCTTGTTAAGACTGTGGCCTAATTAACTTGATTTTCTGATTGCCTTTCAAGCTGAAGAATAAGTGTTAACTACTATCCTTCTAGAAGTTGATTAATGTTCACAAAGCCATTTGAAGATGCTTGGCACTTAGTGTGTTATGGTGATGATCTTGGGTAAAAACACTAACAAGCACTGAAGTTCAGTGTTCCATGAGCAGCTTGCCCCTTGCCACATCACTGTTTTCCCATTTCTTGAGCAGCAATTACTCAGTTTGGTCTGTGTTAAAAAGAGTATGCTTCAGCAGTTTTATTTTTGTCCTGTCAGTCTGACTTTGGGATTTTAGCCCAGAGACTTAAAAACATAATTTACAGATTAAGACTATTTGTAGAGGGAGAAAATAATGTAGGTGGTTGCAGTTAGATAAGGAAGGTGCACTTTTCACTGTAAGTTAATGACCTTCACATCATCAAGTCCATCTGGGTTCCAGGAAGGATTGGGAGTGGGAAGATTTGCCCACAGATTTCCCCACAGATCACCATGTTGGTGCTGGCAAGCTTAGAGCTGCTGGTTGCCCCTGGCAGGCCAAGAATGGAATAGAGAGTGGGCTGTAGACATGCTAGGGAGTGTTCCCAGCCTGGGGCTTAATGCACAGGGTATTGCCTGTGCAGAGTTGTATCCAGTGGTCATTTTCTTTTTTCTCGCATTTTATTTTCACCAAGGGGGCCGGGGCAATTTGGCATTTTAGTGCATGCGTGTATAAATGTGTATATTTCAAAGGACATACAGTTTGTAGAGATGCAGAAGGGGAGGGAGAAGAGGTGTTTCTGCTAAGGTGGGTTGTCCTTTGTGGGGCTGTGGTAGTGGTGTGGCACCACACATATTTTCAAAGGAGTCAAGGGCAGATACTAGGTGTGCATCTCCTGATTCTTGCGCAAGCAATGTAATTTCAACGTAGGGTAGAACAGATCTGTCATGAAAGATGAGGTGCCATTGCTCGAGGATGTGTGATATAATGAATTTCCTTACATTAATCACAGACAAACTTGGTTTTTTTATTGATATTGATGTCATTTCCTCCTGTGTCTATGTCTGTTACCTTGTCTGGCATTTCAGGTATATCTGGTATTGATTCAAAGCAAGGGGTTGAACTTAGGGTGTGTTTGTCTGGTTCCATTTTCTGTGATGGCAGAGGAGTTGGGTGAGTTTAGTTCATTTTCTGCATAACTGGATCTTTGTCATCAGAACTTTTACATTTTGGAAGCTGGCCTGACTGATTAGGCAGAGGTATCAGGCAGCCAGCTGTCTCATACCCTACCATGGGGGCACTGAAGGCAGCCTAACAACCTGTCATAAAAATGCAGCAGAGCAGGCATCTCATATACAGACAGGTGAGTACAGATGGTTGGTGCCAGGTCTGCATGGGTAATTCAGTTGTAACCATTTTTTCTAATAGACGAATATCTTGGTACCAGAAAAAAGATTATTTTCCCTCCTGACTTCACTGTTGGTTTGTTGGCTTCTTCATTTTTTCATTTGGTTGTTCTGCTTGTAGTTGTCCTGCTTTTGCTCTGTTGGAAGACCAAATACCCCCAAAAATATGTTCTTTACTCTAGTTGTCTTATACAAGGACTACATAATTTCTTTGCAGTATAGTTTTAAAGATCAGGTTCTAATGAGGAGGTCCATGTCTGAGAACAGGGAATGAGAGCTGCTTAGATAGCAAGAGGGAACCTAAATAAATTCACAGACTTCCCAGGTTACTGTTTACGGTGTTTTTCCTGCAGGTTTTCATAGGCCCCTGTAAGTTTTTCTTTCAGATGGAGCCTTAGTCAGCCTGCTTAAAGCAGAATTAATTTTCTGTGACAGTCCTCCTCTCTTCTGAATCAAAACACATGGTCTGTATTTCAAATGGTAACCAGAGTATATTCTGGATGAAGTATCTCACAGAAGGTCTTTGGAGAGGCATGAGTTATAACCTGTAATACCATCTGTGTAACTTCCTAATAAAGAAAATGAGTAATTAGAGGAAAGCGTTTGCTTTTTAGCAAGAATCCCTTCAGGAGAAGAAGCAATAAGCCGGTGCTCTCTAAACCAGTAAGAGTAAGGCATGAAAAGTCAGCAATTCTGCCATGAAAGGCAGTTTCTCCTTACAGTGCTTATGGGAGGTGACATCAAGGAGATGCACAAGCAGGAGCATAGCAAATGTCTGCTTCTGTACCCAGGAACTTCAGACCCCAGCCCTCAGAGTTCTGAGGTGCTGCAACAGTTGTTAGAAAATGTGCTAGGATGTAGTGTTCAGCAATAAACTTTGCCAATGGGTACTGTAGGGCTAAAAAGAGTGCACAGGGTGATTGCTTTTACACTGCTCTTTATAAATGCTGCTACCTCCCCCATTGCCACTGGCATTCATCCTGATTTGTCTGGAGATGAGATTAAGTCTAGTTTCTTTGAGGGCTTAAGAGAGAAAGGGTGCAACAGGTAAAGGAACAGGGTATCAACGATGAACAGATGTGAGGAGGTGCTTCCCTTCACAGGTCTGAGCTTAGCTGGCCTTCTGTCAGTGCCACTACCTGTGTCTGCTGGACTTTAAGTAGATAATATGTGCATCTAGAAATTGTGAGAAATGCTTTTTTATGTGGTGGTTTGATTGGTATTTTTTAAACTTTCATGTAGACATCATTACCCTCTGCGCTTTGCAAGATGTCAGGAACCTGACAGAGAAGAAGTGTTAACATCTGTAAGAAAGTTTTGTATAATATGTTTATTTGTTAACCAACCTTCTGTAGATTGTTCGTGCTATGTCTACTTCCCTCTTATTCTAGATGTTTGCTAGAAGTGACCATAAAGGCTTCATAGGCCCCAAGCAAATTTCTCATCTTAATCAACTAAAATTCTGATATTCTTGAAGGTCTTTTCCAACATAGATAATTCTATGATTCTACATTGTTGTTCAGGGATGCTATAAATATGCCAGAGCATAAGTAGAGATATGTGCTTGTGGACCTCTGTCCTTTTCTTCCCGAAAGAATTTTTTTTTTGGTATGATGAATTTAAGCCCTTGTTTTTTCATACAATTTCCACTCTCAAGGAGTTTTCTCCTAGAAGTGCATGACTAATTCATATGAAGTGCTCCCTCACTTCTGAAAATGATCTTCCAATTTATCTGTCAGGTTTTAAAACTACTTTTTCTTATTGTTATTGATTACTGGGGTTTTTTAGTACTGGAGGTAGTGGAGAAATCAAGAGGGAAGCAGAAAACCTTCCTGTTGCCCAGCAGTGTGCTGTGACAGATTGCAAGGCAATTCAGATTTATTTATAATTGGCACCTGCTTTGTCACAAACAAAAATAGTCTGCTCTTGAACGAGATGGGGAACACTTATCAGCATGGTGATCTTTGTAGTCTTTCTCACTTCCTAGTTGCATGTAAGAGCCTTTTTTTAAATTCTTTTTGTATTTTGGCTTTCTGTTTCATTTCCAAACCACAGTGTTCAGCCTACAGGTCTGGTCTAAGCAGGAGAGGTGCAGTGAAATCTCTGTATTTACTGGGAGTTATCTTTCAAAGTCAGCCTGCCTGTGTGGACACCACTGCCTCCACTGGTTTCTTTCAGTTCACCATCACCACTGGATGTGGCAGAGTCAGACGCCTACTTGTTGCCACCTCTATCTAGTGATCTATTGGTAGTGATGAGTGCAGGGCTTTATTGAGCTGTGCTGCAGTAGTCAGGGCTCTTCCTTCACCACTTTTATTTGGGACAGTGGGAGAGGTGGATTTTTAAGGACTGGCTCCTTTATTTAATGATATATTGGGGAGAGGATATGCTTTTCTGACGTTGCTGCAGTCACCTTTGAAGCAAATCTGGGGAAGTTGTTGTGATTTGACCAGCCCACAGAAGTGAGCAGGCTGGTTTTGAGATTGGCACTTTATTGGACCAATGGGAAAGCATTTTCTAGTTCTTATTACCTTTGAAAGAAGTCCAGGATGGTCTCTTTCCTTCAGGCTGTTGGAGAGAACACACCTCTCCCCTGTCAGCCTTGAGAGGCTTGGGGTTGCATATGCCATGAACATCCTAGTCCTGAAGTTTCATGGAATCCCTGTTTTTGATTGCATATTAAAATTTATTCTCAGCCTCGAGAAACCTGCAGACTGTAGGATGTCTTTTATGTGTGCTTTTGTTTCCAGTTTCCCTCTATAGCACCATTATAGATCTCACAGGTTCAGAGACATGGTATTGCCTTATGTTCTTAGGAGTTTGAGTTGATGGGTTTTGCTGCATGCTTAGCAATTTTTTATAGTTTCTATTCTGACTAAATATGTGATCAGGTAAGCTAAAATGTTGAAGCTCTCTTGTAGCCCTGTGTTGCTAGGCAATTTTGCTGGCTTTTTGTTCTAATACCAGTTGAGTCTTCTAAAAAGAACTGTTCCCTAGGAAAGAAAATCACACGATTGGCAGCAATATTACTACATCATTACTGCACTGCCACTGCCAGTGGCCCCTCCTTGCTTTAAATTACACTGTTTCCCTATCATGTACCAGAAAGGTAGTCAAAGGTTCAAATCATTGCCAGCAGACCACAGAGATCAGCGGTATAGAAAACTTGGCAATCACTGTATTTCTGCAGTATTAGGGGCTCTTTCTCTTATATGTTCTTGTATTACTGAGAGAATTTTTGATTGCATGTATAAAAATGTTCATGGCAGTACTTATTTTTACTGTTCTGCATCTTCAGGGACAAGCAGAAATTACAGTGCTTCTCCTCCTGAGAGCTAGTGAGAATTAGTTGCTCTTTAGTCCTTCTCTTATTGGCAAATAATAATCCTAGAGGAGGCCATGCCAAGGGGAGATATTTCCAAGGTCTGTATGGCACCCTTCATTTGTGGATCTTGCTGCACTTCTGAAAATGCAGTGGTCCTTTCCACCTGCCTCCTCTCTGATGAAATATTATCATCACCATTCTGTGAAATTCAGGGAAGCAACTGAAGGGATAAATGACTCACAATGAAATAAGCAGCAGCTCAGGAAGAGAAAGCACAGCTCTCTTTGAAAATTGGATCACATGTCTCCCAGGTACCTTTCAGACTGGGAGATGTTTTTGAACCCCTCTCTCCCTGGGACTTTGCAAACTAGTTTCCCAGATTCTACATCGCTACTTCCCTCATCTCAGAATTGTTCCAATGTAACTTGAAGATGCTTTTCTTGATGAGTTTCCAGTGCACAGAATCTGTTAATACCACCCCTACCACAGAGGCTTGCTCCTCATCACAGGTGTCTGCCTGCCTCTCTGCGTGACAGCATTTTTGCCAGGTGACTGTGTTTAGGTGGCTGACTGAATAATATGATTGATTTAAGATGACTCCCTGCTTTTGAAATATTTGAGAATACACAGCAACCTTATCACTTTTATTTATTATCTACTTAATCAGGTCTATTGAAGTTCTATTTTGTAGAATGATTGCTTGTAGCTGACATCCTTGAATGGAGTGTCTCATTTGTGATTGTCTTTCATATGCATTCCCAATTTCATGGGTCCAAGCCTTATATTTACAGAAAAATAACTCACCTCATCTTGATCTCCCATAGCATCATGAATGGATTTTGTAAATAATGGATTGGGTGGTTCCTAATTTCAGACATTCCCTTCATGATAGATATGGCTTTCATACCAGTACCATCTTTTTCATCTCTTGAATTCAAGAACTTCCCTCACAAGGGAGGTCAGAATGACCACATGCCATTTTAAAGACACTATAGAGGTTGAATAGTATGAACACAGCAGTTTAGCAAAGCCAGAATAATAGCAGACTTTTCTTAAGATCGAGGGCAGAGGTGTATCACTGTGTCTCTGCCTGCTGTTCTAGCTTTGGGGGCAGAGTGTTATCTCCGTGTTACTCCCTAGTGTTCCACAAAACAATCTAGGATAAGGAATTGTATAAATCTTTCCCTTCCCTTCCAAGTGGAAACCACATGTAGAAGATATCTACATGTAGTCTGCTTTTTTACGGGGGGGGGGGGGGGGGGGGGGGTGGAATGTAATGAGCCCTTAGAGCAATTATCCAGTTTCTGTTGAACCTGGTGGCTTTTATTTCGTACTGTTTTGTACAGTGAGGTGACACAGCAGGCCTGGTGTCTGGTCTGGTGCACTGGTCCTTTCCTGGAGTCTGTCTTGAATGGAGAAATCCCTGTTGTCCCTATTCAGTTCCCCACAGCAACTTTGAAATTTAAATCTCTGCTGTACTTCAAGCAAAACACTTATTGTAATATCATCACATAATCTGTGCCCTTTCAAGACAGGCTTATGCAAATATGTATATATCTAGCTGTGACAAAGCTAAAAGAAATTCAACCCTGATGATATTCTGTCTCCTGGGAAGAGGTGTTTAAAGATGACATACAAAAATGTAGGTACAACTCTTTCCTTCTTTCTCACCTTCTTTCCCCCCCCCTGTTGTTTTTACTAATCCACAGAGGAACAACGTAACATGTCAGATCTGTTTACTCCTCAAACAGTCTAAGATGCTTGAATGTCTTAATTGTAATTTAACAGACAAAATTGTGTTGGGTAGACACTACAAGTACATACCATAGGAACCACATAAACTCAGAGGAACAAATTAGCTCCTTGTTTTTTTTGACTGTGCAATTTATTATGAGAAATGAACTAAGCTTCTTTCTCAAAGTTCCAGCTATAGATCAGCTAGAAACTTGAGGGACTACTTGTATCGTGAGAGGTGGCATATTGATCTACAGCTCCAAGAAGTGTGCCAAGAATGGAAAATCAACAAGATCTTTACCTGATTTATGTAAGCTAGACATCTGTGACTTGCCTTTCAAAGGTGATCTCTCAAAGGCGTAATTAAAACTTGATGGTGAATAATCATGATGATTTGTGTCCTCACATTGTAGCCATGTGGCTGGTTTTATGTGGTTGTAAATGTGGTTGGTCCCTGCTTGTGATGGTTAGAAAGTACTGGGCTTAAGGGCTAGAATTTTGCACACAGCTCTTATGCAGAAAGTCTCCAATTTTTTCCAAGACTACACATCTGTTTCAGTTTAGAACTAGTCAAATTGCAAGTTAGTGAAAAAATAAATTCCAAAAGCTTTTAATTTGTAAAACTGAATAGTCTCTAAATTTCCTCACTTGGCAGAGAGAGGCAGTGCTCTGATTTTGGTGATGCAGACTTGGGGCTGGAGAGAATAGGCAAAGACAGCAGTTCGTAACTTAGTCTTGCTTTGGTCTCTGCACAATAGCAACAATAGCATCACCTTTTCCTTCATCCTCAACTCACCTATCAAAAGGAGAAGGAAAGTACTGGGACAAGGGTTATCCTTCACTAGGTATTTAAACACTCTGAGCAAGACATAGATTTAACTAGAGCAGCAGCCTGAAGATTTTCCCATCGAATTCTATTATTTTCTATTAGTGTGAATGGAATTTTCAAGGCATACAAAAGGCTACCACTGAAGCAGACTGGATTTCTTTTTTTTCTCTGCTATCTGGATGATAGTAGGAATTTTGAAGATGTTTATTATTTGATTTCAAATTATTCCTAGGATTTGTTTTGTGCTTTAAGATATCATCCTGCCTTCTAACAGGCCCAACTTTCTCCATTTGTATTGGTTACTGTGACTTTTTCATTTTGAGACTGAAAGGCATAAAACACCATCCGTTGCCTACTCATAAAATAAGGTGGGGAGAGGTGATGGCTCTAATTCTGCATGCAGAACAGTCAGTGTAGTAGATACAGTTTGAGGCTGATTATCATAAGGAGCATGAGTTAGAGCTGATGATCAATTTTCTGAGAATCCCTAGCCTTTCCATTAATTTTGATTTATTGGTTTTTATGAGCAGGAGCAGTGAGAAGCTCAGGCTTTGAGGAGGATCAGAGAGGCCAGTGCGTGTCGAGGGTTATTGCCTCGTTTCGTGCTGTGATTTATACAGTGAAGGTACTGGCTGCATTCTTCTGCTTAGTGTTATTTTATTTCTACTCATCATTATAGTATTTCATGACTTAAAGACAGGTGCCCTCTGAGAATCTGTTCTGTTGTGTCTCTGGCATTATTACAGGCTGAAGGTCTGATTATTTGAAGTGCTGAGCCCTTACAGCTCCAGTGGAATGAATGGAAGCTGAAGGTGCTCTGAAAAGCATGCCTGAGGCATTTTGTTCCTTTGAAGGGATCGAGTTGTTCATCATAAATATAGGTCCCTGCTTTGACTAATTCCCCCTTGACTGCAAATCCTTTGAAGTAAATGGAGTTTACTTGATTAGAATTAAACCTGTGCTCCAAATTTAACTCCCATCCTTGCCATGTTGCTGAAGAATTGATTAGACCTTAGTAAATCTGATGTTAAAATTTAGCTTCAAATTTACAATTAAGCTTCAGAGTTATACTTTCTAATTGGAATATTGCATGCTGGGAAAGATCAGAACTTAATGCAATTCAGGGTCATACAGCAGAACCGATGCAGCAGCAGTAACTGAACACACTGAAAGGGGAGTTCTGTGGCTAGAAGAGGTACCAAGACAAGTATCTTCATCTGATACAGAGAGTCTGCCTTTCTGGGCCATTCACATCCTCCTGCACAGCCTTAATTCTAATTTGTCCAGTTCTAGTGAGAGAAAGTGGGTGTCAGACAGTGATTCAGCCAGGGAAAATGTGATTTATCACAGCGCTTGATAATTCTGCTGTTCTTGCACAGGGCGAAGTTTGCCTAAGTAGTGGCTGTTTGATCCTGAGGTAAGGAAAGATGATGCTGTTTAAGCATATGAGTGATTGCTGGAAAAGTTCAAAGGAGCACACTTGAAGGGGTGAAAGCTGAAGCTGAGAGATTTGGGGACTAGGTATATAAAGAAAGCTTATTCAGCTTGACCTTTTTCTTTGCCTTTTTAAGAACATAGATATGCAAACTACTGAAGTGGCCCTGCAAGTCATGGCAGAGTTTGAAGATTCTTTTCAGCCCTTAGCTAATGGCCTTGCACTACTCAGGTTGCTCAGATGTGCCCAGAGGTCAGCACTGCTTCAGTCCTTAGTTTTTGAAAATTCATTCTTTGCTCAAGGAGAATCACAACACGCTCCTGCTGTTCCATTTTGGGATCATCACTATGATTTTTGATTTTTTTTACTTCCTTAAAACCATTATTGTTTAAAAATAAGGAAGTTTGGGTACAATATTTTGGATTTGTTTAGTTGGTTTTTATTATGTATGTCTCGGTTAAGGGATAGATTATAGAAGATCCATTGCTTTTGATTCTGTTTTTTTTCAAACAAATTTAATCAGTTATATTCTCATCTCTATATCTGCCAACTTGTTACCTCTGTACAATATGGTAGATCATCTGCTGTGTCAGCAGAGCTTCACATTTCAGTGTGAACATTGATCTAATCCTGTTTTGTGAGTGATGGGCTCTGGCATTTGGTTCTCAGCAGGCAAAGTGGACCATGCTGTTAGCAGTGGGGAAAGCTCTTGTTTTGATGAGAACTGTTTTTTCCCTTTGTCTTTCTGTCCCAGACTGAGCAACAAAACCTGGCACAAACAAAACCCATTGAGAGAATTTAGGCAAACAGGTAGCTGCTGCTTCTTCTTGCTGTTGGTCTCCTAGAGACAAGGGACTATATTGTGTTTTGTTGTCTTCAAGACTGTAGACCAAGGCTGGCTTTTCACAATAGTGTTTTGACATCCTTTGCTCCAAGAACTGGGATTTCAAATACTCTACTTTCTAAATTTTGTGGCTGATAGATTTTACATTTATTTTTTTGAAGCTCCTGCCTGTACATGTTTTATTCCATCCCCCCTTGTTTTTCTGTTTTTAGCCAGTGAGACCTGCAACGATTTCCATCCCATGTTCTTCACCCATGACAGATCATTTGAGGAGTTCTTCTGTATCTGCATTCAGCTTTTGAACAAGACATGGAAGGAAATGAGGGCAACTTCAGAGGACTTTAACAAGGCAAGAAAAAGGGTGGGGTGGGAATAACTGGGCAGAATGATGAAACAACATCCTATTTTCTTTCTTAGAGGCACAGGGACTTACTAATTCCCATTCTGCTGAAAGCCTAGAGGTTTATCTTTTTGGATGCTTTGCGCATCGGAATTCCAGCATTTAGAAAGGTGGTGGGTAGAGGATGGGAGATGTAAGGAGGTTCATAGACCTTTTTCAGTCGTGTTGCACTGCAGACTACAAGACTAAAATCCTGGCTTTAGGGGAAATTCTGCCTTTTTATGTTAGCAATATTATGCTGGAGTGCTGCAGCCTCCAAGGTTGTAAATAATGCAGAGAGAGTACTGCAGTGATAATTCTGTGCATCCCTTTCATTTCATGTGAGCACTAAAGTGATAAAATATTCAAGACTGGACACAGTCATGACAGAGTACTGTGCAGTTTAACCTGCCTAAAACAAAAACAAAGCCCAAAAACCCCAAACCCAAACCAAACCCACCAAAAAAAAAACCCCACACAAACAAAAAACAAAACCCAAAAAAAACCCAGTGAAATAAAAATTCGACAAAAAGCTCCTCAGAATTCTGGAAGCTTCAACCAATCTCTTGACCCTCAGAAAAACAATAAAGATTAGGTCTGTCTTAGTTGCCCCTAGACATCCAATATTTATCCAATTTATTATGAGGCTGAATAGTATAGTATCTCTGGCATTTTCTAAGAATGGCAAATTCATGCTTTTGTGGCCAGCTGTCATCCTTATCTTTGTTGGGATCCTCTGACTGGATCTTGAGCCTCTCCCTGGGAGATGTTGGTTGTAGAACTGCAATGAAAAGTGGGACTGCTGCTCTGTCAGCATGTGCCTTACAAGTGCTCTGGAGTCACCAGACTCAAATGTTAGGTTAGAGCCAGTAGGAATGATCATGCTTGACTGCTAATTGGAACTGTTTATTATTGAAGTGGTCCCAAAGTCTATTTTCTGCTTCAGAGTGAAGGTGAATTTTTAGGTCAGAGTGAGGAATAACTTTGTTGAGTTCTTTCAGGGCAGTTAGTTGGCAGCAGTACCGGAGCCCTGGCTAAAGAGAGAAAGGAAGTCCAGTATGCACACTGTTGTAGCCAGATGACCTAGACCCTTGTTCTTACATGGAATTTCTGACATGCTTCTCCTACCTTATGATCCAGGACACAGAAGGAGCAATAGCAAGATAATTCACTGAACAGTATAGGGTTGCTAAAATCAAGAGCTTAAAAAGCAACTTTGTAAAGACTAGTTCATAATATGTGGTTATTTTAAATAAATGTTTTAATGGCAGCCTATTACTTATAGGCCTTCTATCTCAATAGAAGAAGGAGATTAATAATTTCACACAGCTTGAGTTGAAATACTATTAGCAATACCAGGAAATTCAGACAAAGAATGGTTCAATATATAGCACCAGCCCAGGCCAGCCTAAAGGAAAACAAAGAAATTTACTTTGCAGCATTGTGCATTGTTGTAGAGGTTCACAGGAGATCAGACAGTTTTTTCTCTGATATGACTACTTTGTTACTTGTGTTTCCTGTTGCTGTTAGTCCCGCAACTTCACCTGTTAGTCCTGTCAGGTTCAGCAACTTTGGCACTGTGTCTTTACTGCAAGTGTCATGGAAGTCAGGGGCAATTCTTAACTATGTGGTGCAAAACTGAAGCATTTGCCATTGTCTACCAGGGTTTATGTCTGGTGGTGGCACTATGCTGCATGATCCTGAACCCGGGTTCTCCGCCTACAGAAATCACTCTTGATTTTGTAACTGTTTCTGTAAAGGGGAGGGAATGCTAAGCTCTTGTGTCTCTAATTTCTAACACTTCTCTAATTATGTTTTGCTTATCTAAAACCTTTCTTAGAGTCATAAGGAGATTTTTTTGCTCTTATCCACTTCAAATGACATGTGGTGGTGATGTGAATTACTCAGCTGATAAACATCTGAAGGGATCCGTGAGTGAAGCAAACTGTGTTGTTGTGTGGGCTTGCAAAGCTCTTGAGGGTTTGTGGGGGCTGATACGTTGTATGGTGGTACCCAAGGTTTACCCATCTGGTTGGTGGGTGACAGCTGTCAGTGACAGCAGCCCATGGCTTTACCAAACTAAACACCACCATTTTTCATCCTTACCTGGCAAGAGGCTTTGGTGATCACAGCATGCCAGTATTCTGTCTGCATCTTCCCTGCATGCTAAGGGTACCAATTTCTGTGTGGTCACTTTTGAAAACTTGGCAGGTAAGGGCCAAGTGGGCCTGGGGAGCCTTCAGCCTGTCCTTTCAGAAGCGAACTGGAAGAGAGCAGACCTCACAAGATGAGAGCAGACCTCACAAGACACAGTAATTTAATTCTGTGAAAAAAAAAATTAAATCTTTCATCTTCTCTTTGTGTTACTATTTTTCAGTTTCAAGAACTTGATTGTCATGTAGTGTATGGTAGGTAGTGTATGAAACACCACTTTGTTACAGGGTACTATCCCCCTGCCTGATGGGATTGTTTGTTTTATTCCTTTCTCCATCCCTTCCTTCCTTAAAACCTCCAAAACAAAATTGGATGCTCACAGTATATTGATTGGTAACTCTTGAGACCTGGACATCCAGCTAAAAAATCCAGACTGCTTGCTTTGATGTTTAACCATAGTTGAAGAAAAGGAGCTTTTTAGTTTAATTTCAGACTTTTGATTAATCATAGTAGCTTGTACATTGAGGGTCTGTAGGAGGTCTGTGTGCACATACAGAGAATTATTTCCTCCTCTCTTGAATTGGGGAATGACAGGCACTAAAAGAGGCAAGGTGATTGAATTTCCCCTCAGGTTTTAGTGCCTGCTCTCAAGGGTTCTTTAAGCCACACATTTTACTTCCTTTTGATGATAAAATGGCATACTTTGCCATCACGGTTCTTCAATTTACGTTGTGGAGATTCCACATAGGTTTGTTCATTTTTAAAGTTTCAAAAATAATTATGCCAGCCCTTTGGTCATGGTTCGAAAAATTTTATGGCATTTTAGTGAAACATTTATGATCTCATGCTTTACCCAATTCTTATGCATCAAAAGAGACATGTTTTGTCAACTCTTGCATGAGAAAAAGTCCTTTGATGTCTATGGTGATAGTATGACGCTGTCAGACCTAAAACCTTTTTTTCAGTCTCTCTATATACTAGTAGACATCTGAATAAAATAATTCAGACAGGCAGCTAAGCTTATATTATGTCTTTGTAACATTTTAAGACATGCATAATTCATGTTTTGTGAGTTTCCTAGAGAAATTAGGATGCAGTTGTATAGATAGACATGCAAGTGGCAAAATTCCATTTGAAACCTTTTTGTTTTTATTTGAGCCTACAGATGATCAAAGGATACTTTATAAGTTTCTCCAAAGTCATTTGTGAGTAGACAGTGTGCTTTATGACTTTGGAAATATAATCTAGTCTCCAAGCTTTACATACTTCTACATGTTTTATTAAAGCAGAAGAAAGCATTGTGCATTGATTTTTGGAGTCAGTGCTGACTGTAAGAAAGCCTGAGTTATCTCACATCCAGCATCTAGAAACCTTCAGCAGCAGTCTGTCCATTTAAATAGGTGCCCATCAGTCAGATTTCCATCACGTAGGGACCACCTACACTCTGATCAGGGTAATCAGCTCCTGCTGCCACACAGGCTGAGACATACTTAAATTGTTTTGGGGTTCATTGTTTATTTTTAACACAATGGTAGGTGAATTCGAATTACCTGCCTGACAGTAAAATTCCTCCCATGGGGCCAAATGAAAGCATACTTCCAAAAGAAAATATTTTGTTGATCCCCACTAGATGAACCTTAATAAATGCACCTGGATTGCCCTAATGTGGATTTTCATTGTGATTTCTGTCTCTTTAAAGAGCTTCTTGTAAAGTACAAATATTGTTTCTTGGGATACAAGGAGACAGCAAGTAGGACATCATGCAGGGTACAAGATTATCCTCTTAAGTCTTGTTACCAGAGATTTCAGTCAGTTGCTTTTCATAGGTTTGAAGTTCATGTGCTAATAGGAGGAAGGGTGAGCGAATTGCCACCATAGCTTGTCTTATTTAACCTGCAGAACAGAATGAGAAATTTGCTAATTCTGTACCTAGTGTTGTACTGTCTTAAAAAATAAGCAGATTAAGAGTAAAAATAACTGCTTCCAGTCCCAGCATGGAAGGAAAAAGACAACATTTTTTGACTTGGCTAACAGAGTGCTGAGGCTGCATTATAGAGAATGGGCAAAATGTGGCTGCTTTTTTTAGTATATTAGTGTAGTTGTTGGATTATAGATAACCAAAAATGACTACTCATAACAAGATGCAGATTATCATTCCAACGTGTCTGAAGATAAATAGGAAAGCCAAAAATTGAATAAATTGCAAGTACTGTGATATAAGGTGCTTGAAAACAAAATCCACTGTATTCATTAAAACTACAGGTTTGAGAAATAGGAAAGTTGGACAAGGTTGGCTAATGATTCTGCTGATGCATTTTTCTTGTTACTTAGAGATTTAGTTAATTTGCTCTCTGGACATGTGTTTGAAATCCTCATGGTATAAAACATGAGCTTTTAAATGTTTTGTGAAAACATATTTTGTAAAAAGAATATGTAATTATATTATATAATATAGAAGAAGAAGAAGAAAATATTTTGTAATAAGAAAAATATTCTCATAAACCTCAAAAAACTGGTTTCAGCATTCAGCTAGTATCCATTTCACAGAGACAACCTGGTGAGGAACTGCCTTTGTGATATCTGGCTGTTTCAGGGACATGCCAAGCTGCAGCACTGGATCCCCCTGCAGCAGGGGAGTCTGCTCAGCAAGATGATAAAACATGTCACTGACAAGCATACACATAACAAACTGCCTTTGTGGTGATCAGAAGGGTAGACATTGTTCACAGCAGCAACAGATGCAAACAATAAATGCCCTATGTGAGTCCCGTAATTAAATAGTAAAGCAAACATGGAGGCATTTGATAACCACAAAAGATGTTTATGGCTCATACTCAGACTCTGCGAACATTTTTCCTTGCTCACTGACAAGATAACAGAAAAGTTAACCAAGCATAACATAAAAATGAAAAATACCATTTCCCTCCTCGGTGAAGGTTTGGAAATGCCATGCTACGGGTTTCTCAGCTTCTCCAGTGTTGTCATGTTTTCAGCAGCTGTAGGGATGAATAATTGTGGAACTCTCTTGGGTTCAGAATATGACTAAGTGTTCAACGACAAGCTCTTAAGAAGCAAGCTTGTGTGAGCGGTGGTTTGTGTGAAAACACGTGTGGTGGGCCAAACCCACTAATAGATAACAGGAGTTACCCATGAGGAAACAATGGCCTAGGGGATCATTTTGAAAGGGTCAGAGCAGCAGTGTGGCAGAGGAGCTGTCACCAGCTTAGCTGGGTCCACTGCAAATTGGGGAGACTTGAGGAGCATACTCTGCATAGATCCTGTCCAAAATGTTCCTCTGGCTGCAACCTTGTTGTCCTAATGCTAGTCCTTGCCATGGCAGCTCTGTGCCTGACATGGAAGTGACAGGGCTTTGCCTCACTCCTATGGGAGCAGCAGGTCCCCAGCATGACACCTCAAGTGATTCCCTCTAGTGGCACTAATAATATTCTGCACTTTTCTGCTCCTTGCGGGCTGTCCCGAGTCTTGATAAAACACACTACACAGGAAGGAGGCAAAGGCACCCAGAGCTGAAGTACCTTGGTAGTGAAGCAGCTGCAGGGTCAAAATCAGAACCAGGATGTCTGGCCACTTGCTCCAGCCTCCTCCATCACCCTGCCACAGATGCAGTAACAGCTCTCTCCCCAAAGGGGTGCTTTTTTCTCTCTGTCTCTCTTTCCCCCCACGCAGCTGCACAGGGAGGCTTGGAGAGGGATGGCAAATGGCAGCTTCAGAAAACGAAAGAAGCATTACCTCAAACAAGAGAAAAAATAATTCAGACAAACTTAAAAGTTAAATCCTTTGGTCAGTCTTTAAACCAGTTTGTCACCTCCTTTTCAATTCAATGAAAGAAAGGAAAGGGATGATAAATAGCTCTTCACAGATGCCTTCCAAGGCATTATTGTTTTCTTATGGGTCTGAAGCAGATGAATTTGACTTCTTTTGGAAGAAGCTTTGGAAGGCTGTTCTGTTTGCCTTTACTGAAGGGAAATGCCGGGCTAGTGGAATGATTGCACCTCTCTGTTAGCTTTATTGCACCTTCCCTTGAGAATGCTTTGTTTATATCAGTCAGGGATATTGGCAATAAATTATTCTCACATAGAATGAATTGAGTATTCCCCAGGCTGGGGTAGATTAGCACAAATTAAATCCCACATTTTTACACCTGAGGCCAATAGCACTTTATTAACTTTTATTGGAAACAGATAATTGCTATAAATATATTGTATCATTAATTGTGTAACACACAAATTTATAAAAATATTTGTGGCAATTAACATTTTGCAAGTCTGCTGTATAGATTACAGAGAAAATGAGACTTTTTAATTGAAGAAATTACTCCCTTCAAATACAATAGCAATCTTTTAGAAAGCATAATTTGGGTGCAGAAAAATTGTCAGGTCTATTCCATTAACAACCTCTTCCTTGAGAATGGTCTTTTTTAAGCAGTGCAATTGACTGTGATGCAGAGAGAGCCTGTTTAAGACCTTTCCCTAGCATTTGGTCAGTGTTTCCTCTATGTTTTTTGTGGCCTAGATATTCCAAATGTATGCCTTCATCAGCTGCTCATTTAGGAATGGCTCTGTTTTGTCTTCTCCACCTCTGTGCATTTATCTCCACCTGTCAGATCTCCAAATGAGTCCCATAGCACTCATCTCCTGGCTGCAGGAACCTGAGAAGCATTGTTTAAGATGCTGAAGAGGCATCTTTCCATTTACTGAGGCATCAGTCTGTAAAAATCAGATTTAAGTATTCATACCCCAAAAAACAGGGCTGTCAAGCTCAAGAGAACTGAACAACAGTATCACATTTTTAAATCTAGATGGTTGCTTTCTTTTGAAAAATTTTCAGTCTAGCATTGTCAAGAATGCAAATACATTTTAAAAAATAATTTGCAAATATTAAGTACTTAGACTGCATAATGAAGCAGTCTAACTTACCCTTTTTCTGCACTTTTTAGCTTATGGACTATTTTCCTAGTTCAAAGGCTTTTTTCATTTAAAATAGTATCTTTACTGTTTTCTGTCTTTGCCACAATGTTTTGGAAATCTTTAGTAGTAGGGTCATATCTAGTTACAGATGAACAATCCTTCTCCAGTGATCACATGCACAATGATTTCATGGAGGGCATAGCCTTAAAAGGAAAAGCATTTTCAAGCTTGATTTCTAACAATTTATATGCCACAATGGGTGCACCAATAAAGAGATGGATTCTTCAAGCCAAAAATCAAGGAAAGGAAAGGATGTTTCAACAAAACATCTGCTATTTAAAACAAGAAAAGAGTACTTTAATGTAATCTATTCCTTGGTCAGCAGCTTGTCTTGTCCTTTCCCCAGTGATGAAAGACCATGTTGGTTTCAGCAGTGGAATCTCTTATTTGTGGAAAACCTAGCCATCCTTGGCAGAGGGAATTTTCTTCCCCAGATTTCTAGTGAAGTCTGTGTGTTACAGTAGAACACATACAGGTCTGTGTAACACCCTGGAGATGATAATTTTTAAAGCTGCTGGTACTTCGTACTTTCAAAGCACTCTTCATTTTCATCTCAGTGGGTGCTGATCAAGCCAATAAACTTTCTCAGCCTTCAAAAAGATGATTGAGTGGAAAGCCTGATAACCAGAGGAAAACACTGAGTGTAGGTTATCTGTCCTAATCCCTCTTTTTCTACTCCACAGAAACCTTTTGCACTGGAAAAAACGTGCCTCAGTTCCTTGTAGAGTGTGTTAGTCATGAAGGGAAATGATATAACCTAACCGGAACTGTCACCAAAACAGCATATTTTGTGATATTGCCCCTGTCATTCCTGTCTAAAAGTGTGGATAATAATCAGAGCCCAGGAACCACTCCTGTCTGTATTTTTATTTAGTCTTTCTAGGATATGTTTTTGTAGTACAGTTAAATCAGAGGTGCATGGCATATGGCTTTTTGCTGCATGAATTGCTGCTGATGTGAATGTCAGTGGGTATATAATACCAGATTTTCATTTTGTGAATCACAATGCATGGAATTCAGCCTGAGAGCTCCCCAGACTATAGACCTTATTACAGGCAAATAAAAAAGGGAAGGAAGGGGGGGAGAGGTGATGTCTCGGATATTTTGTTTCAGTTGAAATGAGGTTATCGTGATGAATGATGCAGCTGACAATGAGATTTTTATAGCCTCTCTTGGAGTAGCAGAAGAGCTTGTGTTATTGTTGGTTTGCTTTAAGTAATTGTAATCTAAATAGCACCGTGGTTGAAAAGAGCAGCAGAGATTTTTCATATGTGTCTTATAAGCAAAGCCAGGGTGCTTATTTGTTTATGTCTCGTCTGTCCTTATACAAATGTCCTTCATTGTTTGCAGCTTACATCTCGCGTATTGTCTTGATTGAATACGTCAGTCACCATTAAAGAGGCGTTTGCCAGTCAGTCACTGCTGCTGCCTGTCTCTATTTTTAGCACATGAGGTAACTGGCCAGCATCTGACAACCCGATCCTGCTACCCGATGCACCAGTGTAAAGTAAGGTTGGCTGTGATAGAGGCAGATGGGAGGGAGGGCCGTGGGAGCGGAGAGGGAGAGGGAGAGGGAGAGGATGGTGTGTTTGCAGATGGGCTCTCCTCTCCTTTACCCACACCAGCTATCTCAATCCATATCCACTCCATGCACACTGGGCCAACACAGGTACCTGCCTCTGCAGGCTCTCTGTAGGTTACCTTTACTAGGTTACCTTTAACCTATAGGTTAAACTGGGCCTTGGTGTACTAATGTGAACTATCCTCAAGTTCCCAGACACTGAATGAGAGGGAAAATGAAGGAGGTGAGGGGTTTAGCACATGCTTTCTGAAGGAAGTGTTAGGTTTTGCCCCACAGAGTATTTGGCCTTGAGACCACAGCAGAGGCAGTTGTTATTTGGGATGGTAGTGAAGCTTAGACATGTGAACTTGGGTTCTGCCACTTTTCCACCGAGAGCTAAATAGCCTGCTGGGGGATGGAAGGTGTTGTGTGTACTTCTGAAAGTAGTAAGGCTCCTTTTTCTTTGCCCTTTCCTCTCTTCACTGTAGCTTTGAATAGTATGCAAAAAATCTTATGGATTTATTGATGACTAATAAATGTAATTTACTAGGAGGTTCCATCCCAGATCCTCAAGTTACCTTTATATGTTGGTCATGGTAAGCAGAGAAGCAAGGACCCCAGAAATACAAATGAAAGCTGAGTAATATCACCTTAAAAGCTGAGCACAGGAATGGAGACAGATTTGATACCATGAAAGTATATTAACACAAACACCAGGGAGAGATGAAGGAAAAAATATTAGAATCCTTGAAAAAGACATTTGCGTAGACGATTAAAGATCTTGCCATGTCAGCTGAAGGTATTTGTGTCATGGCCATAAAACTGAAATGCTCAAGAACCAATCCTTCCATCAAGAATGTCAAGTCTGCTTCTAAAAGACTTCTGTGAAAGTATCTGGAGAAACAGCTTCCACAAAAGCTTTTAATTTTATGGTAATTTTTTCCTCTGGACATATGTCTTCAAATTTCAAGCATCAGTCTTCTGTCTTAGGGAAACTGACAAATCTTTGTTGTGTTGCTGATAAAAGAGACTCAGCTGCAAGAGCTTAAATATTGCAGTTCTATCCATTTTGCTTGAATAGTGCATGCTGCCTAAAACTTTTTGTTGTACTTAACCAAGATCCCAAAGGAAACCACAGATCTCATCATATCATTGTTACCTTGTCAGCCTCTTCAGAAGCAATTGACCAGCCCTTCATAGTGAAAATAACATCTCTAGTTACCACGTGGAAAAATGAAACATCCTTATTTTTCTAAATTCAGATGTATGAGATAAAGAATGTAATCTCATAGCTGGCAAGATTTTCAGATTCCTTCCAATAACTCATTTTTATGTAAGTTGGGGTTCTGGAAATTGTTCAAGGACTGTTTCCTTCCCTAGGGATCTGGAAGTTGTTAAAGGGCCATTTTCTTCCCAGTGATTTTCTTTTTTGATCTGATTGTCATATAACTGATACTTCTTCATTTTAAGGCCTATGTGTGATTTCTTTTAAAAGCTGGTGACTGGATGTAGCAATGTTACTGAATTTCTCTCACTTCTTTTAAGTGAAGTTTCCTTTATCTTCTCTCCATGTTCAGTACTCCAATCTCCACCAGAATTTATTTCCCCAGTCTTTCTTTCTGCCTGTCCTCTTTCCTTGGAACAATGGCATGCCTCATAGTACTTCCACCTGCCCTAAGGAGGGTGTTAATGGCTTTTCTCACTTTCTAGCTGAGAACACTGGCTGACTACTTTGGGCAGTCACATCTGTCAAGACATCAGAAAAGGCCCTTTCAGATCATAGAATATTGGAAGCCAGTTTTTGGAGCTAGGATGGGTGTTACTGGCAGCTATATATTTTTAGCAGTGGTAGAAATCTGAAGGCCACTTTTAAAATTGTAGAGTCAAAATTGTATGCATACCTGTGTTTCTTATTCCTAAAAATTGGTCCAAATGGACAAAAAAAATCTTACCTCAGAAGTAGTGGAATAATACAATGTTTTAATAATGATGGCAGAGAACAGGATATTCTTATATCTAGCCTAATTCTGCACACAGCAGACTTAAAAGTTTAATTTACTTATAGAAAAGAACTGTCTCCGCCAATCTAGAAGATGCACTGCAGGTAAATGGTATTGCATATATGCAGCTTGAAAATGGATTCAGTTATATACATGGCCTAAATGGCCCTTTGCTGTGTAAAATCTTTAAAGTACCAGGCAAAATCTTTAAACTGGTGGTTCTACTTGAGGATAAAAGGAAGAAAATATATCCATAAAACTTACTTACCTTTGCATGGGTTAAGGGTGTTTTATTGCCTTGTTGCTTTTAAGCTCCAGAGAACAGGATGTTTAATAGCTGCTCAATTTGCTTTAGTTATTATAATTTGAAAGAGTTTGATGATTCTAATTTCTTTCTCTATGCTTCTCGATTTTAGTACTGAAGTAACAATTCAGTATCATGTATTGATTTTTATGATGGCCAGGGTTTTGATATTAATTTCTGTAGCTATTTTTTTTGGTACTAAAAGCTGAGGATGGGTGACTGGCAAAGAAAATTGAGGACTCAGAAAGGCTAATTTCATGTTTTACAAACATTGTTGTAGGTTCTTCCTTGTAGGATGGTGTCTGGGCTGATGAGTACCATGAATCACCAGTGCACCCTTGTGTGGTGTGGACTAATTGCACACAGGGTTGCATTAGGTAAAGTGCAGCTAGCATGGCAGAGGAAGGGATTATTTCCCCCAGCCTGGTATTTATGAGACAGCAACTGGAAGACTGTGTCCAGTTTTATGTCCCAGAATGGGGAGAAAATGATGAAATGGAGGTGGTCCAGGAAAAGGCTACCAAGATGATTAAGAAGGATGGAACATGTGGTGTTCAAAGGAAACGTGAAAGAACCAGATTTGTTCATCCTGGAAAAGGCTGGATACAGGGTGGATCCAGTTGTACCTTCTGCCATTGTTTGATGAGAAGAAGATGCACACCCTTTTCAGAAGTGCACAGAGAAAGAAGAAAATAGAAGTTGCAACAAAGGAAACTGTTAGGATGTAAGGATAAAATACTCTTGACTACTGATACTGGTGCAGCTCTTGAGAGAATATGAAATCTTTTTCTTGGAGGAAAACAAAACTCACACAAAGTTGCCCTTAGGAATCTGACTTAGGTGTGAAATTAGCTCTGCTTTGTCTGCAGGACTTGATGCCTAGAATTGTCTAGCAACGTGAATTACTTTGTAGTTTTATGGGTAAAAACTACTTTCTCATGCAGTAGGATATCTTATCCAAATAGGAAGAAATAGAAATTCATATCTTTAATTATCACTGAAGCAAATTCAGATGGAGCATCAGCCAAACTCATAAATTTTTCCTAATGTTATATAAAGCATAAAGGATCCTTGTGATGGATTCTGTAGCCACCTTAAGAAGTCAGGCTTTCCCCATTAACTGCGATGATGCCTTTAAAACAGTTTTAACTTGTCTCAGCTCTGACAGCTGAACTGTTATTACTCAGGGGCATTCAAGCCCCTTCTGAAATGTGATGTTGAAAGCATTTCTTCAAAATTTTCTTGCCAACATTTACAAAAGTATGTTTTACTAAATGTTTACCACTGGCTATACTGCAGCATGGCTGACATGGTAACTTCTCTAACCACAGTAACTCATTAGCTCATTTGAACCCTAATCCTTAAAGCAGGCCATGTGTGTAGAAGTTGCAGAGCCATGTTTGGCTGCTAGTGGATTGTTTTTGGGGATGCTTCTTGTTTTGTGGCTGGCTGTTGGGGTTTGGGGGATTTTTTATATGTGCTCATCTTGTACAAAATAATATGTTCTTGCTAAATCTCCGTTGCTTACAGGTTCTAGCTTCAGGTGCAAGTTGTCATCTCACCTTCCCAGGAAATTTCAGATCTTTCTTTTAAGCACAGGTTTCTGACCAAGGGAGAACACCATTTAAATTAATAGAATATACAAATGGTTAAAAAAAAAAAGAGAACACAAAGGTGATGTTAAGTGATTTTTAGTAGGATAACAAGAATGCATAAATGATGTCTTTCTGCATGTTGCCTGAAAAATTAGTGGTAGAGATGGGAAGTTAGCCCACACCTCCCTTGTCAGTGCTTTAATGACAGGACAATTATATCTTGGTTTCTTTTCTCATATCCTCATACACAATTCCATTAGCAAGGAGAGGGGTTTTTTCCCTCTGTGGTGGAAGCATCTACATTTAAGCAAAATATTTACCCTTCATTTACATCCTTCAAAGGTTAAAGTAAAGAAGTGGTTAGATGCAGTGTTTACTGTACTTTTGGTGTAAATGGCTGGGATGGAAATGTTTGGCATTTTGAGACAGTAATGAGAAAAATGAGGATAAACTGAAGAGATGGCATTCACACTTTTTGTGCACAATCTCTCATGCACAGTTAGAAGTAGTAAAAATTTGAGAGCAATTATGAGAGAACCAGAGCTGCCAGAAATTTAATTTTTTCCCCTCTCTCTTGAAACGACCAGAAAGTCGTAAATGACAAATTTAATAATCAACCAGTATTTACCAGTGTGTGCATACATGAGCACGGCACTGGCAATGCTCACCAAGGCAAACTAGGGTGCACTGTGTCCACAGTTAGCCCAGCACTGCAGCTGGCTTTGTGGGGGTGGGCTTCTGTGGCTGCCACAGGTGTTAGAGATGCTCTGTATTGGACAGAAAGTAACACAGGTCCTTGAGTATAGAAACCTGTATGTTCGTGGTGCCTGGCTCCAGCACAAAGCAGCAATGCTGTTATTGCCGAGGAGACACTACGCCTTGGCCTTTCTGCAGAAAAGTTCCCTGCTGTCCAGATGTGAAAATTAGTTCCTGGCTAACAGAGAAATGTTGAGCACCACTTGACAGGACAGCAGCTCAGGTGTGGAAGGCAGCCAGACCTCACTGCAGGCTGTGGCTCGGGTAGACAGGTTGTCTACAGTGACAGTATTAAAAAAAGAGTTATTAAAAAGCTTCCAAAAGCTTTGCATCCTACAAAGCAAAGCTATTCTAATTAGACTGATAATTTTAAAATAAAACAGCTGCAGAGAAACCAAGAAAACCAGCAAATCCTCAAATCCATTCTCTCTGTTTTTCCAGATAGTACAAAGTGTTATTTAAATTATTTTTTTAAAAAAGGGGATATTAAAAATCTATTTATAAATCAAAATAAGAAAAGCAAGCAAAAATTATACAAGCAGCATTAAGCTGCAAAAATTTTCCTTGGACATATTGCAATACCTTTTCAAAGCAGCATATGGGGTTTATTCTGGTGACTCTAATTTTAACATGAATGGGAGTCACGTGGAATACTCCTGGCATACTGCTTTGAAAATATATCCCTGCATGATTAAGGAAGACTGAAATATTTTTATACATCTGTTTTTATTTTTTTAAACCAATTCTGAAATTATTTTAAAGGAAAGCATTAATGGAATGAAAATGGTCCAACCCTGAACAAAGCAGTAATGTAACAGGTAGAAATACTACTGGCTTAGCACTGTAGATATGTTTGTGTTTCAGAGGCTGGGTAATGAAGAGTGAGGAAAACTGGGAGTTTGTACCCACTGTTGCAACTGCCTCTGCATTGCTTGACCTTCATAAATTTGTCTCTTCACTTGGAAGATGAAATAATCATTCCACCTACCATGTGCTAAGAGCAGAGGGTTCAGCGAAGTGAGTGCAAGGCGGGACTTGTCTCTGCGATGGCAATTGCCATGCGGCAATATTGACAGCATCTTTAGCTCGTGGATGATCGAGTCTGAAGAAATATGCACTCTGAAGATCAATTAGAGAGAGGCTCATTAGCGGGAAGGAAGTTCTGAGCAGATGCAACAGCCCTGACAAAGTGAGCCAGAACACTGATAGAGCTGGGCCTGTTGTGTGGGCTGAATGTGAAGCAGGGTTGCTGCAGGGAGGTTCAGAGAGTCCTTTCTGACAGCTGGTCCTTCCTACCCATCTTCACAGAAAGCAGTCTTAACAGCTTCTTGAAATGTTTTGAAAAGGATAAGACAGAAAATGTCCATAAAACCATATTGATGAATACAGACATGAGCATAGTGAGGAGTATGGTCAGTCATCTGGTGTCCTTCCAAAGATGCCGAGAAAGAGGGAAAATTTACTTTTCCTTTTCTAATACTTATTACACTCTCTTTTTAAAAAAAAAAAAAAAAGCACTGAGAATGTAAGGTTTATTTTTATAACTTTAGTTCTGTGTGGGCTGCTACTTCAGTGCTTGAGAATCTCCTCTGATTGTTTGCAATACCTTATTGCCTGTCTTACTAATATTTATCTATCTTGACATCAGAGACACACAAAAAAAGAACTTGCCTGCCTTTTATTCTTTTCCTGAAACCTTCACCAGTGATATCACGATGCTGAGCTCACCTGTCCTTTTTATCTATTGACTTTGAGCAGAGTTTCTCCGGTCATTCCAACAGAGTGTCCACTTTCTGGACTTAAACATGAGATGAAACCGGCAGCATAAAGAAAGAGTTTTTATGCCAGCCTTATTTAAGCAAGAGACTTCATTTAAGAAAACCTATTTATATAGCGAGGTTATTTATACTACATTTGGCTGTGAATGGGCGTGTATGGGCACGCTTCTGTTGTGCATGCGACACGTGTTTGGGGTATGTATATTTGGCTGCACATTTCCATGTACACGGATTGAAAAAGTGGCTGTTAGTGTCTCTGAAAAGGGGAAGTCTGCAAAGCCCGGCTCAGGGAGACGTTGAAATCCTCAGGAACAGATGCCTGCTGCCAGAGGCTGACACAGAATAGAAGCATCAGTAGCTCATTTTGTGTGCTCCGAATTACCTTAGGAGGGTGTGGATGGAAAATATTGCCCTTTCTAGCTGAAGTTAAGCTTGCAATAACTCCATGGTAAACAGCCCTAACTGTTCATTCAGCGTATGTGAGCATTCATTTGACTTTCTTTCCTGCATGAGGTGGAAGCAGACAGAACACGTTCTTCTCAGGAAAATTTGTTGTGTTCATGCTGGACCTGGAAACTGAACTCATGTTCTCTGTTCTCATTAGCTATGGTCTTGGCAATCCCTTTCTGCACCAACAGAGCCTTCTGACACTTACCCTTCCATGCAAGCCTGGAATACAAAAGCAGTGCTAAGGGGATGTGAAAAACATGGACTGGCCCTCATCAGCAGCTATTAAAATAATAGTCTAGAGGTCCCTCAGCAGCAGCTGGGAAGGTGAACCAAGGCAAAGATAACTCTGTAACTGAGTTGTTTTCTGTATACTCTTTCTAAACATCATCAACTAGCATTGTCAGTCTGGCCTTAAAGGTGCACAATCACTGAAATACAGTTCCCTCTTAATGCTGCTGGGTGTCTGATTGTTACTCTTAAATAACATACAGAAGAAGCTTTTAAAATTAAAACATACACGTAGAAAACTCTTTCCAATAAAAATCCCATCTCTTTTTCCAGAATGCCTAACCAAGTAAATACTGGGTTATTAGGAATCCAGAGACATTTGCTAGCATCATCCATTGTGACAGTCTTAAGGGTCTGTTTGATAAAACCCAAAGCCCCCGCTTCAGGTCTCACACTGCTAATCTCTTCTCCATTAGCAAGGGAGAGCATGAGTTTTGTGTGAACAGATTTAATCTTCCTGTGCAGCAGATGTGCTGACACATGGGTTTCTCTAGTCAATGGGGTAAATAATCTTCTGTTTAAGTAGTTCCTAAGTACCTATTTATGTAATTAACATATTAAAAATTCATGCATCATTATTTAAACAGTGAACCACAGCAGCATCAGACTGAGTTCAGATAACTGAGACAGATTACTTTTTTCTTTATTTTTCCATCCTATTGCTCTTTGATTTTGTTAAAATCAGAAAAGCTAAAGAAATCTTTCTGCTACCATTTCATATGATCAAGTAGAGATTTAACTACCATCTTCCAGAAGAAGAAAACTGCACTGATGAATAAGATGGAGGGGGAGCATGCATGCCTGTAAGAGAGGCAAGACTGAGCACCTACAGGGCATAATTTGTTTCGACAGTGTTGGTAGGATGTGCATTCCACAGTGTCCATCCTACGGAGAACCAAGCATTAAATGGAAATATTAGACTGTTTGGATTGAAGATAAACCTGGCTGCTGTTGCTTGTTTGGCAGCTTTTGCAAAGCATGAGCTGGAGAAGTAGCTAAAGATGGAAGGAGAAATGCTGCAGCAATGTAAAATTGTTCTGTCCTGGCCATGTGTACTCCAGACAGAGTGATTGAATGAGAGAACTGAGATTACAATGACATGACTGAAAATGTTCTCAGTGTGTTCCAAAGGGTTTTGATACAAAATTGTGATATGCATTTGAACAATGTGGGCAAAGGAGGGAGCAGGGAAAATCCTAACCACAACAGTGGATGAAGAATATGTGATAGATGTGATAGATAGTGCTCATGTGGTCTGAATGTACTGAAAATTTTAAAACTTAGAAGGTGATTTCTGAGCCTCTTGCAGTTGTGTATTTAAGAGTGCTATGTGAGGAATCCTGACGCTGATGATGTGTACTGTAAAACCTTCTGCTGTCTACTGTCTGGATTTATTATAATTAATTTGAAATTCTTCAGTGCCCTCTTATGCTATATGACTGCAATGTGTGTTTGAAATGGCAAGACTTAAAGGTTGCAGACAGCTGCGGGGGCTTGTGTATTTTAAGGACTTTTTTAATATGATAGTTATCCAAAGACAAACTATGATTGTATAAGACACTGCCACCAAACCTAAACATCACTTGAGGTTGTTTGCCTGCTGTACCCACTCTCAAGGTTAGAAATAATTTTCTTTTTTTTTCTTTGTGCATGTATCAAAAACTATGTAACTCCAGATTTGTTCACTATGACAGAATAGTCTTCCTCTAAGCAACCCAGTTTCTCTTTCTTCCTTTTTCAGACTAGGTTTCTTATGTGCAGTTGTGGTGCCCTTCTTCTTTTCATTTGATTGGTTTTTGTTTTTCTAAGATGTGGATATATTGGATATTCTGTATCAAAGACAAGGCATTTTAGATCTTCTTGGAGTTAACATTGGAGGTGCAAATGGAGCCTACAGTCATGTTGTCTAGACTAGGAAGTCTCCTTTCACTACTCAGACTGCGTGTAATCATTTAGCTATAGGAAAACTGAGAAATATTCATGTCAGTTCCTGTAGCCAATTTCAGGATTGTTTGTAGGCTGTCTTTGGCTTAGCTGAAGAGCTTCAGTTGTCAGGGAAGATGAAGAAGAATTGCAAATTCAACCCCCCTAGACAGTCATCAACCAGACTACTGTTGTGTATGTCCAGGACTGTTGTATGAAATTCTATAAAGCTCTGATTTCATTTGTATAAGACAAGTAGAGATTTTCTTTAATTCATATCTTTGTATCTTGAAGTCTTTTAATGTGTGTACGCATCCTCAGAATGTGGGCAGCCTACCCAATGGAGCAGGAAGAGACTTGAATGTTCCCTGTGGTCAAAGCACATGAGAAGGTAGTGAACCCTGAATGCACTCACTGGTGCTTGGATGGTGGAAATGCTTTGCAGAAAGAAAGGTTCTGTGGTTCTGTAATTCATACAGACCTTCTGGATGCTATGGTGGCAGATCACCTCTGAAGGTCATGTCTAATCTGATTTGCAAAGCTGTGTTACTGGCTGTTTTCAGCAGCTTATTTATCACTTGTGTGTTCCTAGTCAGATAAGCTTTGTGGTTTGTAGTCAAGCTGTCTTGAATGGCAGACAAGATGGATGTCTCTTTATGCTCTGGCCCAGAAATTTCATTAAAACATTTTCATTTTGCGTTACTACTCAAAAACTTCTTTCTGATGCAATAGTAGTAGTGGGGAAAAAAACCCCAAACCCTCAAAGCTGCTCATTTGAAATAAAGTGTAGGGGCCTCCTGATTAAAGAGTTATGAGTTATACTAAGATTTTGGAAAAAACAAACTAATCGTGAAATATGGTCTTAGGAAGTCTCTGAAACACTTGTTTGTATTATCTACAGATAGGTCCTAATTGACCCTTCAGGAATACAGATGTGAAAGGGAAATGTGTGGGTCTTCCTGGAATAAATCAATAGGACTAGCTGTTCCTAGTGCAAATCAGCTGCTTCTACAAATGGACTTTTGAAAGGGCTTGAAAGTTTACTCAGAATTAACAGGTAGTTTATGGCACTGGAAGAGGAGTCACTGAGAGCCAACCACCAAGTCTATGACTGGGGAACTGTTAGCAGGTTAACTATCTTCCCCTTTAGGTATCCAGGCTAAAAAAAGAAAAAAACCCACGATCTAGAAGGATGAGTAAGCATTATATCATCACTGATTGTTCCTCAGCTCCCACACACAAACAGGTCTTAGCCCATGACAGCATACTGGCAGGAGCTGCTGTCGGATTGACAAGTAGCAGCTTTGGTGTGAAGCCTTCCTGGAAATCTTTTATCCTTTTAGTTGAACAGCATCATTTTATCCTGCTATCTTAGAAGATTTTTTTTCACAAATCTTATTTATTATGCTGCTTTGAAATGCTTGGATTTTTCTAGCCTTGAATTTTTGATCTCCCTTAAAAGCCTTCTTAGGTGTCTGTGTCCTGTCCTGCTTTAGATTGCGATGAAATTCTTAGTGTGTTTATTTTCACAATACAACCTTGTGAGAAAAAGAAATGCAATTTGCAGGGGAGATTACTAAGAAAAGCAAGTGACAAAGGTGAGATTTCATAACCTTGAATCTAGTGGCTTGCTGTCATCAGAAGCAGAGATTTCTGTCACTTGTGCTCCTTTCGTATGAAAGAAAAGACCTTAAAAATGGGTCTTCTGAGTTCTTGACTGGTTGCCCTAATCCGGGATACAATCTTCTCCCTGTCAGCATGTGAATTGAAGATGGGAGTTTTGGAAACTGGGCCAAGGGAAAATTTCTACAGATACTTTAAAGTTGCACTGCTGATCATTATTTTTTATCGCAGTGGGGCTTTGTTTAACAAAGCACAGTCTAATGAAGAGTTTTGAACTCTGTGTATCACATAACAGAAGGGAACAATATATTTCATTAGGAACCTCTTCAATTTAATATTGGCTTAAAAAACTATTAGTTTCAGAGACCTCTTAGGAGTGTGTCATTTAGTTTTTGTTGCCCACTAGAATTTAAACTTGTTGGTTTGCATGACTATTTTAAGTTCTACAAATTGACATTCTGGTCTATAACATGACAATAACAGCTAGCAAAAATAACCTTGGAACTGCTGAAGTGTTTCACCATTCACAGACAAATGACAGAGCATGCTCCACACTCCCAGACCACCCTCTCCCCTGTGTGATTTAGGAGGAAGGAGGAATGGGAGAGGGTTGGAACTGGACAGATTGCTTTTTTCCACAAGTTCTGTCAGCGAATCTAGGCTTTTTAATTAGCCCTCATTCCCTTAAAATGCACACTGAATATCTTTCCACAGTTTAATATTTCAGAACTGAAAGAACGACTGCAAAAGCTGGCAAGCTTAGGGTAATCCTTATAGTGATGGTGCTGCTCCAAAGGCAAATGAAAAGCTGGAAGTACAGCATTGCCAGAAGTGAACTCTTATGGCATCCTCAGCCATTACAAATACAGCTTTCTCAGAAACTAATTTCTATGTCAAGAATTATAATTGTGTCACAGACACTCTGAAAAGCCAAATCTCTGGAGTATGTATTTCTCTTATGGCCTTGCTGTTAAGGTCTGTTCAAAAACCTTCCTGGACTCTGGATTAGACTCAGGTAGAAGACATTTAACAGGGAGTGGCCTTTATTGTACAAGGAGATTAATCTATCTGCAAGGTTCTGTCATGGTGCCTTTTAAAATGCCTCTATTTACCATGACAAATGGAGTTGTTTGAGCAATATAGAAATATTGAGGGTATTTTAAGAAGGGCTTTCATTTTTTTAATTCTTCTTCTTTTGGTCATAAAAATGCAAGAAAGGGTTCCTGAAAAAGGAATGTATCCTCATTTTTTTTCCATCTGAAATACTTTCATAACACCATAATAATAATGTGTCAGTGTCTCATGGTTTTTCTGAGGTTATCTTTTTAATATAAATGCGTGAACTTGACTTTTCTCCTCATTTTGCAGTTTCAGTAACAGAAACATGGATTGGATAAAATATTTTTTTTCAGTTGTCCCAGAGAAAGTCTGAGGAGCAGCCAGAAAATTCCCCTAACTGTCGAACTGTTCTTTTGCTTACTGCATTGTTGGCTTAGGAATCTTTTATCTCTTTCCATCTCTTCTAATGATCTCTCCTTCCTTATATTGTCAGAGGCCAGGACAGAGTTTTCTTCAATAGCTAGCAACCCTTTGGGCATAAAGGTGTGATAGTGATAATGTTTCATCAGGCCCTGAACAGGACAGGAAATACCCAGTGTAGAATTGCATGAAGATTCAGGTCACTGTCTGTGGGTGCCAGATGCATTTTTGGAGGTTTCCTAATAGCTGCCTCAGATTTTCACCTTGTTTTGGAGAGATACAATATATGGAACTGGAAAGCAAAATACAGTACTTTGACAGTCTTGTCTTCTGCTGGTCAGTTACTTAAACTTGAAATGTGACTAAGGTGTATTATTTGTTGAAGCAAGTCCAAAAGAGGGAAGATTATCAGGAGGCTGGAGCACCTCTCCTATACAGACACGTTTGAGAAAGTTGTGGTTGTTCAGCCAGGAGAAGGGATGGCTCCAGGGAGACCTCAGAGCACTTTTCTTAGCTGGAGAGGGACTTCTTACAAGGGCATGGAGTGACAGGACAAGGCATAATGGCCTTAAAGTGAAAGGGAATTTGTTTAGATTAGATATTAGGAAGAAACTCTTTACTGTGAGGGTAATGAGTCGTTGGGACAGACTGCCAGATGGATGCCCCATCTCTGGCAGTGTTCAAAGCCAGGATGGATGGAACTTCAAGCAACCAGCACTCATAAAAGCTATCCCTGCCCATGGCAGGGGAGGTGGAACTAGATGATGGATCTTTAGCTATTCTATGATTGTGGGATTTAGGCACACAGAGAGCGTACCTCCTTAGCATATGCATGCATGCATACAAGTGAATACTCCTGGGGTATGTGCACACACACACACGTGCATCGTGGTGTGTTTGCACAAGGAAAATGTCAACATGTACACAGCTCTGTCTGCGTGTACTTTCCCAGCATGTATGAAAAGAGAGAGCAAAGTCATAATCAAATAAGCAGCGAGAGCAGAGGGAAAAAAGATGAGATTGCAGTTGATTATGAGCCTGGCAGCAGATGTGCTACACAAATCCAGCCCGCTGCATCCAGGCTGTTTCCATGGCGATGGAGCGAGTAATTGTGGAGCTCCGGCGCGCTCCCCCGCGGCCCCCGCCAAGGTGGACGCGGGTGCCGGGTCCCCATCAGCGCTTCCTCTGGGTGAGCGCCGGGCTTTGGGACAAAACGAGCGGGCGGGGCGGGGGAGCCCCCAGAGACGGGGATGTCTGGTCTGTTCATCCCCGCCGTGCCATGGCAGGATGCGAGGGAAGCGGCGCTCTTCCTCGGAAATACGGTCTCCCGAGATGCTAAATAAGCGGGCAGGAGTTTCCCTGCCGCGGGAGTGGGCTGCCATTGGCTGCCGCCGCCCGCCCGTGCCAATGGGAGCCCGCCGGGCGCCCGGCACATAAGCGAGGTAGGCGCGGGCAGCGCGGCGGGCAGCGGAGCGCGGCCGCGGGCAGCGCCTCTCCCTCCCATGGCCGCGCCGGGCGCCGGTGCCCGCCGAGAGCCTCGCCGCGGAGCATCCGCCGCTGGCCCTGCGCACCGGGCCGCCCGCGGCGGGCAGCATTAAGTCATTCGCTCGCTGCCGTGTGGGAGGTGAATTTGTCATCGGGAACGATGGAGCTACTAGACCTCTGTAAGTAGATGCGTGTGCTTTATCCTGCTATTTCAGCCCGGGCATGGAGCAGTTGACGGTGCCGAGGAATGGCAAAAGCAAATTAGTAGCAACTGTAAATAGCGTGAAGGGTTCCTCACTGAAATTGTTTTGTTTCGCGTGTAGCCAGATGTGTTCTTCCAAATGGTCTCAGGCATTGGACAAACTAGTTAGCTGTTTTCATTGCCTTGGGTGTTTTTTTTTTTTTTTAGCCTAATTAAGGTTAGTCTGTGGAAGGATTCTGTGTTTCTTCGGGGTATTTCAGATCACCCCTGTGTGTGAAAAGGAAAGCAGACCACACGGAGCAGAACATTGCAGGCACAAAAGTCTGAGGTTCCCACATGAAGTCACCAGTATTTGTGGTGTCGGTGTAATAATAACAGGTATGTTATTACGGTGGTTTGTCAAATGCCAGTTTAGACCCTGAGCCAAGAAAACACAAGTTGCTCATCATTCATCACTGTGTTCAGCACAAAAGTCATTGCTTTGCCTACCCTTCATGTACCTTTTCTCTTTTTTCAAATTGGTTTCTTCTTCTTCGAAGGCTTTTTAAAATATGTTTAATTCAAAATCTTTCCTATTTGTTTGTGAAACCTGTGAGTACATGAAAAGCGTGGAGTTTCATTTTTCACCATTGTGGGGCATGTGTTAGAAGTTGATTCCTTTGCCTGTTGGGACTCTGCTTTTGACTCTAAAGCAGAAACAGTATATTTAGAAAGGGGAGGGAAGTGTGTGTGCAAATCTGTCCCTCTGCAAACCTCTGGGGTTACTTCAGTTACACCAGCCATGAATTGGGCTCAGCATTGTTCATGTTTTATCATGACAGGGAGCTTTGCTGCATGGAGCTCATGGTTGTCTCTGCTTAACCCTCTCAGAGACTGTAGTCATCTTATCTGGTATGTGAGAGTATGTAGGAGAAATTGCAGACATAGGAAGAAAAATATTGAGAAAAAAACTTTTTGTATTTTCACCCTGTGCCTGAGCTGGTCAAGCGTATTAGGTATTTTATAGTAACCGAACTAGGTGCAAACATCGTATGAAGGTGGCTGCATTTTAGGGATCCAATTTTAGTATCTTGTGTTTTTTCTAGAACTTAACACACAACTTCATTTCCCACCATTAGGAACTGCTGAGAAGTCATATTGTTGCCTGGAAATCTCAGGCTGAGGTTGTAAATTTTTTTAGACATGGTTTAACTGGTCAGTTTTGCTTTTGCCTTGCAAGTTGTGGCAGGAAGGTGTGTACATGGAGTTTATCCCTCCAGTTAAAGGAATCAGTGTTTCCTTAGAGCTGATGCCAAAAAAAAAAAAAAAAGAATTGCTAGTTTTATGAAGAACTGCTGGATCAATTCAATTAAAAAAAACCCCCACAGAATATAGAATTCAGTGCATCAGTACAGGAAGAGTGGTGTCTGTTGGTGCGTGTAAAGCTCCTCTGTAGTTTCGAGTGATTAGCCTGATATATCACATGCAGGAGGGACCCTTACTAAGCTTGAGTTATTGCTTTCTCTGAAGACACAGATATGTCACTCTTCCCTGTGTCTCCCAGGAGTGTTTGGGTCATCTTTTATTGAAATGTTGGCCCCAGGCATCCTATGGCACTGGGCTTAGGAAAAAATGCCTTTTTCTAAGGTATGCAAAAAAGAGATAACTGTTAGCTCTTTTTGCTATACTTATTTTTGTTCAGCAGTGATGAAAGTGCCAAGAATTATTTTTTTTTTTTTTAATGAGAAAGGTATTTTGCTGCTATGTCACCTTCCTCAGAGTCTTCATACATTCATTTTTATTTACTTAGCACTGGTGTAGCTGAAAATCCCATTGCGTACGGCAGCCTAGGGAAAGAGATGTGCCCACTCCCCATCTTGAAGGTGGATGCTTTGATCTAGGCTAAGATATTCCATAAAAATCTGTGAGAAAGCTTGGACCCTTGCGCACCTGGGCACGGGTTGTTCCTGGCTCCAGGCTGGTCATTTTGAACACCTTTGGGATGCATCAAAATGAAGCTTAATTACACCTTTGAGGTTTTTTAATTCCATACCTATTGCCTTCTGCTTTATTTTCTGATCACTGATGTGAAGGCAGAGGAGAACATTGTCTTTGAAGGTCACTGCAACTCTTGAAATGACATTTTAATTCTTGTTAGCACTCCAGGGATATAGTTCAAACAACATAAATCTCTCAAGTTTAGTCACCAGTGTTAGGCAAATACTGTATGTGATAGAGTTCCTCTCTCTCCCATAACCTTGTTTGAAGGGATTTTTTTGCTTGTCTATCCCTGTGCATTAGCAGTTAAAAGGAGGGGACTGGGGAGGGAGGGAGGGAGACAGCCTATAACTGCTAAGCACTGGATCAGTTTGTCTGAGGGCTTCAAACCACAGTGGTGCCTGAGGTGGAAAAATTCCTGTTGCAGTCAAAGCCATGCTTGCATTAGATTTTTGACCTGATGGTGCAGAGAACTGTTGCTTGTCGTTAGTGCTTGGAGATGATCTATGTGGGAGAGGCATTTCAGATTGCCAGGCTATAAGAGTTCCAGCAACAGAGGAGTGAGTAGGCTTCAGTGAGAGCTGTGGCATGCTGACAGCAGTTGGGAGGATGCAGAAGCTGAAAAAAATGCTATCTTGGGGTAGCTTTAATTGGTTGCATTGGAAAACACTTGGTTTGATGGGCTCATACGTCTTCTAAAATGCTTGGTGCCAGACCAAATTGGCATAGCTCCATTGACTTACACGAGATGCCACCAGGCATTGATCTGATCTTCAGTCTTATGCTTATATTTTTCTTGGAAGAGTGAGATTTTCACAAAGGCAGCAGGTTATTTTTTTCTTTCTATTTGCCTCATTGACAGTAAATTGAAAACGTAAGTGGAATAGGCATTCCACAGGTTTTGTTTTGTTTCTATAGGCATTAAGCTTAATGGGTTACCTTTTTTCTGCTTGTAGAGCCTCATACCTGTATGTCAATCTATACTGGATGCAGAGAGCAGAAATTCTGATCTGAACTTTATATGTGTCAAGAGATATTAAATTTGAATATTTCATTAGTTCCCTGGATCTTAACTCTCCTTCAGTTACAAAAACCCTGTTGGTCATTCATGTTCTAGGTAAATAGATGCTAGAGCCACCAGTCTTCAGTTTTGCCTCAGTTGTATATGGTTTTTGCCCCATTATTCAAGTGAGTGGGTACAAATTTTTACGCACAGGTGTAAAAAAGGTGGCTCGATATATTCACCTCCAAATGAACTGAAGACAGTTGTAACTCCAAACAAAATTAACCACACCAATATAAACAGTTCCTTATTTTTGTGTCTGAAAAAAACCCACTTTTTTAGGTGACATTTCTCCATGCTAAGCCTTGGCTTACGTGGAACATCCTGCCATGGTAAGCACTGACTCCCTGTTCAGTGCATACACACTCACATCTCCAGTGGCACATGCACATAACAAAGCAACACCAAGCGCAGAATAAAAATGGAACAGCAGTAAAACAAGGACTTGTGAATTGTGAAAAGCCCATTGATTTGCTTGACACCCATTTTGTTCAACATTGTGCAGTGCTAATCTGAAAATTCCTGTGCGTCACAAAAACTTTTCAGAACAATAAGAACTGTCAATTCCAGCAGATTTTACAGACCTGTCATTATTCTTCTTGTCTTGAAGCACTAAGAGGCATATAGAGGAATTTTTGGCAGGAGTTCAGGACTACTCTCGTAAAGGGGAATCGTGTGCCACTACCTCATGGATATTATAATTTGAAGCTAGAGTTCAGCCCAGCACAGGCTCCTGGAAGCTTGTCTTTCCCCATCTGAATCTGCTGCTTTTATGGATCTCACTTATTTTATCTCTTAAAAAAAACCCAACTACAAACCACTGCTTTTTAATGTTTTCAGGTGCAATAATGTAAAAGAAAAAATATTGTGCATTCTTTCTACATTTTGACTTGATATCTTCCAGAAAATTAGAATACTTTAATGAAATCATACCCCCACCCTCTCTGCCTGCTGCTTCTTCAGAAAGGAAAAGTGGGGATAGCAGCAGTGATGGCCACAAGCAAAAATTTTTATTAACTCCCTTTTTCTTCAGATTATATTGCTGGTACTTCTTTCTCTTGGAGCATCTGTAAAGAAAATGCTCACACACTCTACATTCCCCATCATTAAGATCTACAGCCCTGCCTTAGACACATGCCTCTGTGAGGAGAAGTATAATGAAGGGAAGAAATATTGACTTTGTGTCAGAGAGATTCAATTTTAAGTTCTTTATCAGAGGCCATGTAACTTAAGAGTGTTTTGTCTTCCATACTTACACTTTCCACTGTAACTTCATCTGCATACCTACTTCACCTATATTAAATAAAGTTTCAGTACAGCAAGGGTCATGACTTCACTCTAGATATGAAAATATTAATTCAGTTATGCATCCTTGTTTTGTTAACTTGCAGAATCCACACATGTTGCATTAAACCTTCAAGATTTTCAAAAGTCTGCAGAGCACAGATTCATTTTTTGTGGACTTCACAAAATTCTAGCTGGTTTTGCTACCTAGGAATTCAGTGGTTTCAAAAAAGCATGTGAAAATTAGACCTCAGAGGATACATATGACCTTCATTTAAACTAGAACTTTGATTGGCTCTATCTTGGGTGTTTTAAACTCCTCTGTAATGCACAAAAGCAATCTTGTAATGGGGTGAAAAAGGAGATCTTCTTACAAATGCTAGCCCACTGTCAAATTAATACATCAAATAATGTGCTCTTATCCTGAATCTCTGGGCTGCTTTTATCAGAGCTTTTGATGTGGCAAAGAAAGTGCTTGTTCCATTGCTACAAGCCCAACTCTCTTAGTCTTCCCTTCTCTTTGAACTTCAGTTTTCTTAAGACTTGGAACATTGTGATACAGAGAGCAGCATTCACAGCTAGGTATTTCAAGACTCACATCCAGAGGCATATTAGAAGCCACACAAAGGGATTTTCTTTAAGTGTGGTTTTCAAATAGAGGTAACCTACTGGCTTGACCTCTGGATCCACTCCCAGTCTGCATTTCAAGAAAAAGAATCTACCCACATACAGTTATCTCCAGTAAGATCAAAGCTGTCATTGTATTCTGACACCTGTGAGAAAGAAATGGATATATAAAAAAAAAAAAAAAAAAAAAAAAAGTGGGGAAATTGTGAAAAGATTTGAATGAGTTCACATTTATGAAAGACATGAACCCATAGATCTTGGAAGTGAAGGGAAGGGAAGACTTTCAGGATAGCTGCAGAATGTGTCTTTATTTTGTTAACTTCACCAAGTTAATTAAACAGACTTGAAAACATAAACAAAAATAGAATTTCTAGATCCCTACAAATACAGGTCTACAAGTGCTTTGCCATGAAAGTTAATGAGGTTCTAAATTTAGATTGGGGTTTCTGCCTGGTGCCTAACAGAAGCCACTGCAACGGATGGTGTTACTTCATTCTACCTTTGCAGCCCCTCATCAGGGTGTGGTGTCTTTCCTAGTTTCCACCCTTTTTCTGGCAAAGGTGTAAGTTGTCACAGATTAATCCCAACTCTGATAGATACTTCCCGAGGGACTGGCGAGTAGATATCTGCAGATTGAGAAGTGCAGCTCTGTCTGTCTGCTCATATTTCCTGCTGTCCTGTGTGACAGCACCAGAAGCTTGCAGAGCTTGTCCTTCCTCCGTGCGGATGGATTGTCAGCAAAAGGCACAGCAGAGTCAAGGTGTGCATTTTGCTGCGTTGCTTCCTTGCCTCAGCACAACCAGCCTTAGCGGAGTCCTTGGCTTCCAGCCAGCTGGGATGTGCCAGAACGTGCTGGAGCTAAAGCTTTGAATGCCCTACAAGGGAAGCGTGTCCCAGTTTTTGACAGCACCACAAGGTTATCACCTCCGCATCAGATAATTCAGCATAGTGCTGAGGAGCGTTGTGTGTGGAAGATCCTTGTCCTGCAAGGAAACTGCCTCAAAGTTCCTGTGCTCAACACAAGGGGTTAAAATGTATCTGTGTCACTAGCCACAGGGAAGGGAAGGACTGTGGATCAACCAGGCTTGTCTCCTGATCCTCAGTGTGCCCTCCCAAGGGACCTTCTTCTCTCCCTCTCCCCACACTCACCTTTGGAGGCTGGAATTAAGCCATTTGGACAACAAAAGCTCCTCTCAGCTTTCAGAAAGGGGTGCCTCCCTGATGTGAGACTCTTTGTTGTCTGTTCAAGCTCTCAGGGTCGTGCCTAGGAATAGCTACAGCTGCAAAGAGATACAGAATGTCCGTGAAACCTTTCACTTTTATAGCACCAGTTGCTTTGGTACACAGAGTAGTAAATAAGCAAAGGCTTGAGTTAGGAACACCTCTGATGTTTTGTAACTGCATAGAGGAGCTGGGTTATATCTATATGTTAATAGGTGGTCTTGAATTTTTCTGCCTTTAGCTGCTACTATAACCCGGTTAAACTTTAATAGAAGATTGGAAAGTATTCACAGCAGTTTCACTAGTAAATTCCTTTGTTCTCACTTCCCAACTTACCTTTTAAAATCCCCTATTCAAATTATCACCCTATCTCAAACAGCAACACAGTGTCTTGCCATTATGCTTAGAATGTCAAAAGTTCCATTTTCAATGGCAAGTGGAATTATGCTCATTTCTAATGGTACTGAAAAGGTACAAGTGAGTCTTAAAATAAGTTCTGCTTTTTCATGCATGAAATTATGTATCAGTTCACCTTTGCATGCAGGATTTCCATCATTCTACAGTCATGGGCATCTACTCCAGAATGAACTTTGCACCAATCCCAATAACAATTTTCATTGCTAAAAGTTCTAGCCCAGTGAATGTCAAGGCTTTGAATTTGTATAATATATTTAAGGTATAAGCAAGAAATTTCTGACTAAGAATGTCTTTGGTGGAGTAAATATCAAGTGTTTCAGGCATACAGTTCTGACCATTAACGTTTATCATTGACCCGATAAGATAAACAATTGCTGGATGGTGTCAGATTTTTTTTTTTGTTTGTTTGTTTGTTTTTGTTTTTGTTTTACAAGACTTTTTGTCAGATTTCAACAAAGAATAAAAGAGACACCTTTCTCATTTTGTTAACTGTTATTGAGTACTGGTAATTGAATGAAATTTGGGTTTTTTCTCTTGGAGTAATGAATGACAGATTTATAATGTGAAAAGTATAGGAAAGCCCCACAGCTTATCCTATGACTTTCAACTTCAACACCAGAGCTCAGTTGCTGATTGTTCCAGAAGTTTGCCTGAACTATGACTTGAAGGTTTTATTGCCCCAAAATCCCAGAGGTAATTGCAGTTTGCAGCAGATAATCACAGTGTGTGGTTCTTGTGATTGTGAAGAAATGTGCACATTTTGTCATGCTCTCCTGCACAGGCAGACGTCTGGGCCTGAATCCAGATCCTTTCAGATCATGCCCTCAACTGGTGTTCTCTTCACTGTCTCTGTATTATTGCTGCTGGCAAACCATTTAACCTAGCAAGGGTATTGTACATCTCTGGTGCCACAGCCCATTTGGAGCAGCTACGTGTCGCCAGTGCCACTGAGCACTCATAAAAAGTGAACACAGCAGCTCGTGGGTCACTTTCGGGGCAGAGCACAGTGGTCCTGCTTCACAATTCCAGTCACCTCAGCATTATCCATCGCTTCCATGATCATGGTCAGGGTGCAAACTCAGGGGCTGCTTAAAAAGAACACCAGTCTAGAAAGCAAAACCTTAGCTGTGTTGAAACAAGTGCTAAAACTCACATCAGTTTTAGGTTGGTCTGGTGACTAAGACCAACTAAGGGGTTGAATTTCTCCTGGGCTGAAGTGGTCAAATTGCATCACAAAGTCAGTCAAAAGACATCTCCTCATGAAGAAAATGAAAAATGTCAGAGAGCTCTGTGTGAGTCAGTCATAAAACAAGAAACAATTTTGATATACAAAAAAGACTGTTCCACCAGGGATGACAGCTTGTTACTTGCTTTGCTCTCGGGATGCAAGGGAGAAAGGAAGAGAAAGTACATACTTGTAGCCAAGTTGGCTGTTACAGTCCAGCAGCACAGTCAATCAAATTGTTTCATCCTTCCAAGTCATTCTGTAATGTCACTGATTTATCTTGCTGCCATGCAATTGTCCCCTGTTGATAATTCCAGTTTTGTCAAGAGATGACAGAGATTTTGCAGAAAACCTGCAAGCTATTCTTACCAGCGGCAAACAGCAGGAGAGCAAAGTAAGATTTCCTCCTTTTCACTGATGCCTATAAATAGTCCACACCAACCTTAACAGCCTTGAAGATACAGGGAATTTTTTTTTTTTTAAAGAGAATCCATTAATTTTAAAACTACATTGACTCAGCAGAAGTAAATATGTATGTTTTAGATCTTGATAGGTTGACAATCAAACCCTGCTTTGAATGCTTAGCTCTTCAATTCTGGCTGTAATGTTTTATATTTATTTATATTTTCACTCTGCAGTGTATTGGCACAAGTCTTGATATTATGGCCAGAAAGGATACAGCTTAGTTATTGTGTATATTTAAAAAGAAAGGTCTTTTGCAGTTTTTACAATTCAGTTCTTCGATTTTTTTCCCGGTGTGCATGAGAAAGAGAGGACATAATTAGCCAAAGCATTTTTAATTTATGTCTAAGAATTGGTTGCTTAATAACAAATTTTGGAGTTCTCTGTTGTGCTAAGCAGAATTAGTTATGGGAGCCATTATATGGACTTCAGTGGTATTACTCCAATAAGCAAGTGCTATCCAAGCATGATTTATGCCACTTTGAAAAGTGTAAGAGATTTCTTAGAAAAGCTGAGTCCCTTGGTCTTGCAGACAAGAGGGCTTTTTTTTTCAATATGATGGGCATGCATCCAATTAGAAATAAATGGGAAATCCAGATTTATGTAGTAGGAGGAGATAACTACTATGCTTGCCATTACTGATACAAAAAGAAAAATGGCTGTCTCTGTGTGTATAGGTGTTATAAATAATCTGGGAATACATCAGTTTTCAGTGTGCTCTGTAGTCCTACAAGACTCTTATTGATACAACTCATAAGATCTTCACTGGAAACGTAAATTTCTGCAGAAGATTCAGATCTCTGTATTTCCAGGTTAATTTTTCATGTGAGTCTAGGCAGATTTAAAAGGTATCACCAAAAAAAGTAGTTTAGTACATATGCCATACTGAAAAATGTTTAAGTGAAACAAGGCTGTAAACCAACATAAAGATATTAGCTACTAAAAAATTATTTTCCTGCTCTTATCAGTCTTGGGCAATTCTGAAAATACCATAGAGAAGTATGAGTTTGAAAAGAAAGAAAAAGAGCAAATTTCCACTGTTTTATGCATATTTTTTGGTTTGATAGAAAGGAATATTAAACTATGTGTGTTTAACAGCAGCATTTGATCACCCAAGATTCTGTCTCCTCCACTCTTAATCCTGTGGTATTTCAGGATCTTTAACCACCAGTTTCTAAAGATGATAATCCAACTCCCTGCAGTCAGTTGTATTCCTCTCATCAAGAGCCACACTGGAGTTACTGGTCTTTCAATAGAAACTGGCTTAACCTAGCAGGTGGTTAGATTTTGTTGAATTTTATTTTAAAAGAGTTAGGCTGGTGTATTAGTTGGTTTCAATGTAATGCTTAGATGTCATTCATTTATTTGGGTCTTTTGAGGGTGGCCTTACTTCAGTGATCATAAAAATCCTCCCTGCTTAGAAATCTCACCTCTGGCAAAGCTTCAGTTAGCATCATGAAAAAGAGCTTTCCTGTACAGGCTGTTCACTTTTACTCACTGATCTGGCAGTCCACTGTCTCCCCAGTGCTTTGCTTTAATATGGCTTGTCTTGCCACAGGGTAAATAGGAGAGGACATCTCATGGTAACCACCAAAATTTCATGCAAATATCAGCATGATCTGGCTACACCACCTCCAGTGCAACTACTCTAAATGTTCTAGATTGCTATTAGGAGAATGAGAAGGGGAGCCAGTTCTCAGGCAATGTTGCACTGCAACTTCTTCCTCATCCAGAAGCTGCTAATGAGCCTTCAGAATTAGGTATCTCTCTTTTAAAATACTAAATCATAGCACCTTACATTCCTTTCTAGTTTATTTTAGAAAATCAGTCCTAAGATAAAGGACTTTAGAAGCAAAAGTAACAGGATGGTGCTATAAAACCAGTGGTCCTGTTTTCAGTAGTGCACGTATCAGAAGTCAGGCTGAAGGTGTTTGTAGATGCTATCTGTATCTTTCTATTGACATCAGGAGACACTCAGATTTGCCTCAACGTGTAACTGGAGAAGCATAATAAATTCTCTGTTGCCCATATTGATCACTTAGAAGCTACACTCCAAGCATATCACAGGAACAAGCTGCAGACATATGTGATAGTAGCTTGCAAATTCCCTATTCCATACAGGCTAATTTGATGCATCTCTTCTGGAAATCTTTAATCTTACTTAAAACTAGGAAATCTAGTAAAAGGACTTGTCTCTAAAACTCTGGAAAAGCAAAATAAATTTGCTCTTAGTTTTACCAGAAGAGAATAATGGCCAGAAGGTACTCAGCAAAATCCAAGGGAGGAAAGCAGGGTGCAGTTCCTTGCAGCCTTTGAGGGCAAAGAAGAGTGAACAGTGGGAAAAGGCAGAACAGTAATCCAAGATTTGTTCAAGCTGGCAATGTGTGTTGTGAAGGGAGGAGAGAACATTCATGCCATATCCGGAATGAAAAAAAACTATAATCAACCTTGAGCAAGAAAATATTATTTGTATTTGGCAGGCATCCTATCTCTGAGAAGTAGGGAAGGAGAGAGCCCTGTCTCATGGTGTCGTTGATGACTACAGCAAACTGACACAATCTGCTTCAGTCCTTCCATCCACCACAGATTCGTGGTACCCTCTTGAACCAAGTAAGGGAACTTCCCTCTTGGTCCTTGGCTTTCTGCTGCTGTCACCCTTGAGCAGTTGCATTGTCCTTACTTAATGGGATATTGCAGGGGTTAAATGCACTGAAGATTCAATGCTGTGGTTCAGAGCAGACAAAAATAGGCTTGAGCCCTTAGAGTTAAGATTTCCCTGCAAACGAGCTGCAATAAAGTTTACAGGCATAAACCCATTTTATTAGCCAAGGACACTTGTAGTTAAAATAACACAATTCTAGTTTCTTACAGGAGATGTGAAATTTCCTTTAACACAAGTGGTTTTGTAGAAAAGCGGGAGTAGCCAGCACTATGTGCTAACCCTGAAATTGTTTCTTGTGTTTTGTTGACTTATTTCTGGGTCACTGCATCCAAATGATGGCTTTCTTCAAAACTCAATTTTACTACTGTTAGAGCCAAATTTGGGACTGAAAGAGCTAATATTTGGGTAAGCATACTATATAGCATGTGAAAATATATTATAGTCCATAGCTGGGCACTGTTAAGGTTTAAACTAGACCAGTCATGCCAGTTGTTTGTGGAGAAGTGTTGGATCAAATAAAAGTTCCAGGTCGTGGGCTGCTTTGCTGTTACACGGTTGGAGTGTCCGCAGTGTCTCTTCCTGCTGTGCACATCTCCTTTCTCAGAGCAAGATGCAGGCCTGCTGTGTGATGAGAAGAAGTGCAAGTTGGCTTATTGGCAAGGAAGGAATGAGGGAACCCTCAAGGAGAGAGAGAGAAGAAGAGAGAACAGGCCATATTATTTTGGACACCATAGGTAGGTTGCCTTCAATTAGGTATCTATTAGAGGGGTATTTTCTACCTTGTTTCTACGAGTGCTGGGATTGGAAAAAGTATTTGAGCAACTTCTGTATCATTTACAGTGCTTCCATTTACATTGGGATGCTTTAGTTCATCAAAACAGATGAAACACAATGTGGCATCTTCATCATCCTGACCAAAAAGCAATCATCTTAAAGGAAGAAAAGATTGGAAATATAAATAGCTACCAAAAACATGTCCCTGATCTTAAAAAATGCTGAGTCCTAGGATGTTTCTGCTGTTAATGCTTTGTGTCTCCACCCTTTTTTTCTTTTTCTAGCTCGGTAGTGGCAGCCCATACAATTATGAGCTACTGCACAATTTTACACCTAAGGTACACAGTCACATTTAGAATCTGACAGTGTTCTCCTTCTGGAATAAGAACACTGCTTGCAGCCCACAACTGAAACAATTAGCTTCATTTAAAAAAAATTGTTCTCTGGATTACAGATACATTTTAAGTATTAGTTAAAAGGAAGCAAAAGAGAAAATTTCAAGCAGACAGGTGAACAAGCCTCAGTACTTCAGCAGATTTTAGGGGTTTGAGAATATAAATGGTTTAAACTAAAAGCCATTTGAGAATATGTAACAGAAGAAAGGGCTCTGACAACAGCAGATGGAGCAGAATAGAAATGGTGATGTTACTATATGTACCTGCTTGCACTAAAAACAGCAGCTGTAAGGAGGAATTTAAACTGAACTCTATGAACATGTATCCTTATAGCTCTTATTAATGAGTTGTTCTGTTCCTCTCCCAGTTTCTCTTGACCCTTTTCTGAGGGTTAAATTAATCCCTTGTGCAGCTCAGCTGAGGATAATGAAGTTGTCCCAGGGTACAAATGTAGCCTTTGGGTTTGACCTACAGAAGACTGAGCCTCTATTCCTCACTATGTTTTCAGGCAGTTTTATTTATGTTGGATTAATTAAAAACACCCTCTCCACTCCCCAGGCTTATATACTCTCCTGTGCAGAATAAAGGAGGTTCTAGTGACTGGCCTCTCTCAGCCCATCCATGCTGATGCAGAGACAGCAGAAATCTCTACTAATTAGGGGATCTTAATGACCCTGATCATGTTTGTGAGCAAAAAGGCTCATGTTCTGATAGAACTGGCATGGACATGGTTTATGATGTGAGGAACAGTTTGGATTCCTTTTTGGAGTCATAGGTGTGGCTCACATTTGGCCAGTAAGGCAGAGCCTTTTTTTGCTGTAGGTGAACGTGAGGCATTAAACCATGTGGAATTTGATACAGGGTAAGCAGACTGAAATGCCAGTTCTAGTTCCTATGTATTATATTTTTAAAAGTTCTCAAAACAGATTATTTATCTTTAACACTTTAAATACATCAGTATCCACAAATAGTACCAGTTAGGGATCCAAAAAGTGACTTTTTAATCCAGTGTGAGAGACAGACTGAAATCTGGTCCAAAGTTGCCCCATTATTCTGAGAATTTTGACTGCAATCAATTTTTTTCTTTCTCCCTCCCTCTCTTTCTCTCTTCTACTGTTTTACCACATCCTTCTTTTCTAATATGCCAGTGTGCAGATAACACATAGTGGCCAAATGGAGGCTGGTGTTTTGCTCTGAGGCATCAAAATAGACTTGAGGGAGAAAGAGAAGTTGCCATCATGAGATCACAGCAAAAAAGCATCTGGTTTCTATGCCAGTGCCCCAAAAGCTAGGTGGAGCCAGCCAAATCCACTTCTCCTATCTTCTTTCTTCTTTAGCCCTCTATATTGTCTGTAAATTGCTGTTAAGGATTTAAAATAGCCCATGTATATTAGTTGATTCGTTCACAGATCAGGAGACTTGCACACCAGTCTTAGCATAAACAATTCATTTCAGTGTTCAGTAGAGCAGAAACAGACAGGGATTTTTTTGTCATGAGTAACAGTGGATGGCTTCTGACAACTTGGAAATCTCTAGAGGTATAGGGAGCACCACCGCACTGAAATTTGAGAAATGTTAAGTTTTCCTTATGGTCAAAACCTATCTGTGAACACCAAAAGGGAGTTTACAGATGGTGTTTAACAGATGCCAGTGATGTTTCTGATGGCCAGGATGTGTTGTGTGCTACATGTAAATGTTTGATTACTTGGCTAACATCTGTCAAGATAGTGTTTTTGGACAAAAGAACGAGTGGTGGCTAAGGCTTCTTTCAAGGTCTGTAGTTGTGTTGGATTTGTTTTGCACTGATTCTAGAGAATGCTGATTAGTATAAATCATCTTGCATTGCAACACTTGACCAAGGCCTATAATCATGCTGCTGCTTCATCTGTGCCTGATTGAGAAGTCCCCAGATTAAGCAGACTACTTACGGTGAGAAGTCCCCTCTTTGCCAGCTGGGAGTTTGTAACCAGCTGCACTCTGAAATCTGAAAGGGAGAAAGAATCCATGAACTGCTTTGTAAAATGGTCTCTTCCTCATTACCCTAATCACACAAGTATGCTGAGGGCTGAAATCAACTTTTTTTCCTTTTTTCTTTTAAATTGGACTCATCAGAGAAAGACTAATGAACACTAAACTGAAAAGGATCACTTGGGTCATCCTGATCCCATTCCTGGAATTCAGTAATGGACATTGGAGCAGAGGACACCATTAAACTTCTATGCCATCTGTCTTGTTGCATGCTTTAGGACACAACATTTGCCAATGTCCTCAAAGCCATGTGGATCCTCTTGGAGAACTAAGTGCCTGTGTAATGTGCCATAGTATAAATCAACACAATTGCTCATCTCAGGATTTCATTTCTTAAATGAAATCATATCTGAAAGTTACATTTCTTAGATTAAGTTCTTAGGTAATTCAGGGGAAAGCAAATGTACCCAACATTTTCAGTTGCCCTCCTGGATCTTGTAGCCCAGCGTGGCAGTGGTTTAAACCCTGAGTGGCAGAAATATATGGACAAGAGATACTAATACTACCTGTAGCATTAGTTTCCTCTGTTTATTCTCTTAGATGTGGTAGTTGCCACTGTCCCGTGCTGGGGAGTAAGACAAAAGGAGAATGAAGATGTGGAAGGATTAAATTATGTGTCCAAGGTCATACAAAGGCACCTGTGGCAGTCAGCAATTAGATATATGCAATCTAAATGTTAGTACAGTGCATAAATTAAAGGTCTGGCCTTTTTTCAGGGTTTTTTTGGTAAAGTAAGAAATGAACCTTCAGACTGTGGTGCTTGTGAAGTTTTTAACTAACATTTAGTCAAGTAGTGCAAAGTGCTAACATTGTGCTATCTGTAGTTAATGAGAATTTCTGGGTATTCATGGACACGTTGAGCTTAGTCTAGTACTTTGATTCAGCCACTGGTTTCCCATTACTCTTGAGATTGCTCTTCTTTTGGTGGTGTTCTTATTGCTATGAGACCTGTCAAAGCTTATCAAAAGAAGTGTGGTTTCACCAGCAAAGACTTGGGATAGGGGCACTGTTTGCTTTCTGGTAGGAGAGAACAAACATTTGTCTAACCAACATGGAGCAATAGCACAGTGGTCACTAGATTTGCATCTGGCAAAGCGCAGTAGAGGCATCGATATTACAAACATAAAATTTGGTTAATAATGAAGTGCAATGAAAAGTACCATGTTCTGGCTATGGATAAATCTGAGTGCAGGAGAACTCTGAGCCCTGGAGGTTCCATAGTAGGCTTCAGATACGTATGTTAAGGAAAAGAATTATGCAGTTGTATATATAGTGCACATATGACAAGAGAATTTGTCATGTGTAGTTGATTGAATTTGTCAGGTCCTGAGCATTATCAGCTCTCAAAAACTTTAATGTCAATTACTAGTGCAGGAGACAAGACTAGAAAATTCTCACCACCATCCCCAAAAAAAGAAAAATCCAGGAGACTTTTGTTTTGGAGAAAACTCTGTGTTAAAAATAGTACTTTTCGTAATTGGGTGTCTGTGCCTTGTATGTAACATCCTTGCTTTGTACACCAGATGAAAGTAACATCTGTGGCTCCATTTGTCTAACAAGCAGTTTTCCTGCAGGCTCTCTAACACTTACCCTGGGGGAAGTTCGTGGACCTTATCTAAGAGGAAGAATTACTTTGTTGTGACTTTGACATGCTCTTTAAATAATATTTAGAAACCGTCTGAAACTGTATTATATAAAAGAGGAACCTTTTTGTGAGTCTCAGTGGAGAAAACAAGAATGAGATATTTCCTTGTTCCATTTTCTGTCTCTGCGCTGTTTCTTAGCCAAAGGCTAGGAAGCTGTTTAAGTCATAGGGCTCAGTAATTAATATTACAACAAACAAAAGCAAATGAAAAAGATTTTCTGCTTCCCTTTAGTGTCCTTATTCACCTGTTCCCCATATCTTTTAGATGGCTTCTAGCCTGGCATGTATTTAAGCAGTGTCCTATTTCCACTGCTATTTGCTGAACAGATCACAGAATCCATTCCTCATTTCACAGAATAATTTAATCCTTAATTTTCTAAACCTTTTACTGAAGAATGCTTCTACCGGCCCTATTTTAAGCCGTGCTCTGCTTAAGTCCTGCCCTGCTTTCTCCAGCCCTGTCCTGCAAGGATGCACAGATTGCTGGCCAGTGATGTGGCTGGGTGCTGGTATCTCACTTAAACTCCAGGTGCTCTGAGGAGCTGGCTTTACACCCAGAGCCTCTTGGTGATTTACAGCAGCAGATACTCTCTTTCACTGAAATGGAAAATTATATAGGTTTCTTGATGCTGGGTTTGACTGCCATTTTCAATAGCTCTTTGATTATCAAGAACTCTTTATTTTCAGAAAACTGACAATTGAAAGCTCTGTGAGTGACAGCCTTTGAATAGCCACCCAAAGGTACTGGCAGAAGCCATCCCCACTACTTCACTCTGCCCTGGCAGTGTGGTCCAGTCTCTGACCTGAAGAAACTGGTACAGAAACCAGAAGTCTGTTCCTCCTTCTCTTCTCCTTGGGACATGCCTATAGGCTGGTGATGTAAATGTCTGCAAAGAATCAGGATTGAGATCACCCATGCATTTTATTCTTGGCTTAGAATCTGAGTTCACTTTTAAAGTCAAATACACTGAAATTTCACATTAAAACTTCTTGCCTGCTTGAAAATAATGGTTATGGTTACAACAGTAACAGCAGCAGCCAAACATTCCAAAAGAAAACCTTTTTGGTTTGCAGCGTGGGAATGATTGGTTTTTTGTAACATTAAAATCTCAGCTTGGCCTTGGCAGTGAAATGCCATGCTGCTGCTGCTGGAACAAGACAGAAAAATAGGCTCTTTAGGTTTGACATCCCTATAGTTTTCCTGCATTCTGGAGGATCCCCAAGGTCCCATGGAAATCAGATGAATTCCTGCTGCAACAATTAACGTAACCAACACTTGCAGGAAGGTAACGTTTATGAAGGGGGAAACATTACAGTATTTTCTTTTGGAAAATTCCGCTATTGACATGAAAAACAGCAGGGTAACAGCAAAGATGGATTGCAAATTTTGACAGCCCCGACAGGTAAATATTGGCTTTGTGCAAACAAGTTTCTATAAATAACCAGTCTGCTCCAGAAACTCCACAGATGGCAGCAGGGCTGCCGGGGTATTGATTTACCCACTGTGCTCAGTGCAGAAAAGCACAGCTGTCAGTTTTGCTGTTCTTCTCGTTCTGAGTGTTGCTCCTGCTCCTGCTGAGAGCTGCATGCCTTGTTCACCATTTCTCTTTGGCAAGTGGAGATGAAGATTAAGAGCCCAAAATAAATGATTTGAAAGAAAAACCTGCCAAAACAACAAAAAATAAACAAACAAGAGCAAAGAGCAACAATGAAGAACGCTGTGTATAGGTATTTGAGACACCATACAAGAACCTGTCTTAGTCTGTGTAAACTAACTTAAGAGAGCTCACAGGAGTGGTTTATAGAGTGCAGTCCCAGAAAACGTAGTGGGAGCTTGAAGGGCAGGAAAAGCTTGTGAGGAGACAATATATATTTTGTACATGATGGGTAGTAGCAGGCTGAGGTTAGAATTGAGGAGTATAACTGGTGCTAGGAGTAGAACTAGCCTTACATGCAAATGGTGGTTCTGCCAAAAATCCCTAGCTGCTGGAGGTGACTTATAAATAAATACCAGCCAAACAGGCAAACACTTAAAATTATCGTGATTAGGTTTTGGGTTTGTATGACCCATTTGAGTGCAGCCTAAATCTCAGGATTATGATTTTCAGACAGTAGAGTCAGGCAGCACAACCACTGTCTCATTAAAAAAAATGTTGATTTACAGGCATAATAACTAGAATTGCTTTTTAAAGGAACAGCTTAGAAAGTCTTCATAACCTCAGTTCCATAAAAATGTTTGCCTGTGGTGCAGGTTTGCTCCAAGGGCTCATCTGTAGAAGAACTGTGCATCTCCTGGGGCAGATACAGTGTATGCCATTTGAGGGCATTTTTCTGCCGCTTTTCCGTGTAATTTCTGTGTAGTTACACAATCAACCCAAACAATGAAAGTGCTTCTGTGCTACATCTTCGTCAGGGATTTTGCACAGAATTACTGGGTGCAGCTTTTGGCTGTCATTTTGTTCCATTTGGTAGCTTTGGAGTTTTTTGTTTGATTCTGTGGTTGTTCAGGTTTGTGGTTTTTTGGTTTTGATTTTTTTACATTTCCACAGAATCACAGAATAGTTTTAAGAAGGGACCTTAAAAAGCATCTAGTTACAATTGCATAACTAAAATGGCAAAAAAAAATAATAAATAAGTAGGTGTCCAGACCAGTTGAAATAGATGGATAATATTTTATTTTTTAATTTTTTTAAAAATCTGTTTATTTTGTGGACTTTGAGTGGTGCAAGCTGTGTTTTAGTTCTCATTAGCTGGCTGTGAAGTCAAAAACAAGAGAGCTGGCCCACAATTTTCAGCAGAGTTCCTCCTTTCAGTGCCTTTGAGTGCTTGCCTGGATGGAGGCCTAGATATGTTCATTAGTCCTGTTTCTGCCTGAGTTTTATATTATAATAGGAAAAGACAATTCAGTCAACAAAAATTATATATCAAGAGTTATGTGCTTACATAAATTTCAGTCTTGACATGATTCTGTCTTGATTTTGGAAAAAAATAAAGGTTGTCAAATGAGAAGAGATTTTTCACAAGATAGACCAAGAATCTCTTATAGAACATGAAAAAACAGGGCTGTGCAACAGACCGTAGAATTTTTTTAGATAATTGGCATTACTTTAACCATTATACAAAGTATAAACATACAGACTCTATGCAGACTGGGTAGTTTATAAGTAGTAGGGCATAAGAAATTGTCAAGAAGAGACTTCTGTCAGAGTTACCGTGTTGCTGGGCTGAAGGAGCTAGAGTCCAGCCATTTCTAGATAGTCTGCATATCTATTGCTTTTTGTAAAGCATTTATGAGTATTGAGTAAGGTATCTCAAGTGTATCTTGTAGAAGAAGTAGCATTGTTCCATCCAAAGCCATTCTTTCCCCATACTAAAATTCTGCCTTGTTATGCTGAAATAAAAGACAGAAAGAATCTTGATTTCTGACTTGTTGGACCATTAATTGATAAATACAAGTACAGATCAGGAAGCTTTTAGACAATGTTCTCAGGCACATGGTGTGACCTTTGGGCCTGTCCTCTGCAAGGCCAGGAGCTGGACTCAATGACCTTTGAGAATCCTTTTCAACTCAGGAGATTCTATGATTACAGGTCAACAAGCTTGCTTTGTGCCTGTGCGTGTATGTGTGTGTGGCTGTTGCCCATTGTGGTTGCAGTTGAGCCCCACACAACTCACACTGACACTGAGATACCCATATCCTATGCCCATTGCCACCAGGTTCTCCACAGCTTTGTGAGTTCAGATGCTGAATTCTTTTTCTTTGGCAGCTTGATACATGTGATGAGGTATGCAAACTACCAACTGAGCTGAATATGATGTGCTGAAGGTTCCAATGCTGAATACATCTCAAGCTTTTTGTTAGGTTTTTCTCTCTCGTTATATAAATATGTTGTTTTACTATAAATACCTAATTCCAAGCTGTCTCTGAAAAAAGAGTCCATTCTGTGTTTTGAAATACCATTTCTCATGTCAGAGATTTGACAGAGGAATAAAATACCGATTTGTGTCTGCTTAGAGGAGGAGGGAGGGGGAAGGGCATCCTGTAAGAGCATAATGCAAAGTGATGCCAGTTGTCACTGCCTTACTCTCATGACCTTGTACACTGGTGACCTGTGAGCTACCATCTCCTTGCTCCCTCGTTTGAAGTACAGTTTGTGACATTTCCACTGTACTGCTACTGCTGTCTTTTTTCTTAAACCTCACCTGGGGGAAAAGAGAGAACAGTTATGTGTTCAAAGAAAGCAACATCAAAGTATTCCCAGAAGCCAGTCAAAGCTTAATTTTGTTCTAATAACTCTGTGGCTGGTGATGTGGACTGTTTACATGGGTAACCACCTGCCTGATACTTGCAGCTTCCTCTGAGGTGTTTTTTGGTTTTTTTTTTTTTTTTTTTTTAGTAGATGAGTTTGTGATTTCTAATAGATTTTAGTTGACAATACAGAGCCAGAAGTATTGGAGGATGCAATGTTATTGTAATAGCTATAACAGAGGTTGTTTGGAATTACAACACTAAGGTTGATAGGAGTCCCCAAAATGTTGGATAAAAACACTGAATAAAATTAAAAGGTAGAAATTGACCTCTATTCGCAATGTAGTTACCTAAAGAATTTTAAAAGCCTGTCCATAATATATATATGCCTATGCTAGTGCAGAGAAGTTACTAGATTTTAAATTAATTTCATTTTTATTCAGCATTATATTCCTTATTCAAGTCAAGAAAGTTGTTCCTAGCTTATGACTGTGAGACCAGAATAAATAAGAGAGAAAAAGAAAGGATAATATTCATCGTGTATGATTTCCACTCAAACTCTCACAATTAAAGGGACTGTCTAAATTTGCCAATTGAAAAATATGCAAATGTCATCCATTGACAATTGAAGCAAACGTATTGTGTGAATTAATGTTTTAATTGCAGTGTGTACTGAGTCTACATGTATGTACAATATTGTACATGAATATGCATTAACAACAGACCTGTACATCCTCTATAGTGTTTTTTTGGGCCAGTGAGTTTTCATCTCTGTCAAAACATGTCATGCATTACAGTAAACTAATGTTTTCCTAGGTTAATCGCTAATCTGCCTATGTATTGGTAAATGTTGCCATGGGCACAGCAACAGCAGAGCAGAGAGATGAGCTTTTGTCTGGTTGGAGATGAAAAATGGCTATTTTTAATTTTTATACCCATTTGCTCAATCACAAATGAGAATAAGAGGATAAAGAAGCATGTTTCACTGCCTTTTTAAAATTTAGAGACATTTTTCGTATATACTTTAAAATATGCAGGTAATATTTACTGTATGTTGATAACTTCGACAAGGCTCTTTTTTTGTTGGGCTTCATATTTACCAGATTGTTTTACAAAGTGCAATATCCTACATATCATCAGCAAGGAGAAATTTTATCCCTTTTTTATGCCAACATAAAAAAACACCCATTTTGAATATTGCTGAGTCCCATTATTTAAAACTTAATTCCTTCCCTAAAGTACTCCATGCTGCCACAATGCTGTATAATAAGTTACTTAGTTGTGCATATTAAAATCCCAGACTGACTCTTGTCCCCTATTTGTGGCATTTTTTTCTGAAAGAAAGAAGATTAAACTGTCTAAATGGAACATGATTATGGTTTATTTTGTTAGCATGTGCAGTGATGAGTCTTTGACCTACATTTCTTGTGTGTAGTGTGCTCTTATCCTATATCTAGATAATGAATGACAGGAACATTGATGTGGGTTGACCTCTTTTTCACATAGTTTTTGGTCTTTTTTATATACATAAGGAAAATATTGAGATACAAATCCTAACAAAATCCCAAAGAAGAAAAACACTTCCTTCAACAGAAAAAATATATATATTTAGGCACAATGCCTCATGCATCGAGTAAAAAGTACACAAAGGGCAAATATGGTGTCTGCTGTTAAGTCTTCTGGGTATTTCATATAGATGCTCATGGACGAGATAATGCAACTAGAAGTTACATCTTAATCTTTCTGTTTCAAAAGGGTTTTTTTCTATCAAATTTGGGCAGTTAAAAAATCATGCTCAGAAGCTGACTTTCTCTGGATGCTCCAGAAAGTCAAGCAAAGTCTTCATGCATCTGTCTTCAGACTCTTAATGTTCTTCTGAGGATTCTGACCTCCAAGAAATGCCTGCAAAAAAAGGCTTCCTTCATGATGGCCTTTCTATCTCTCCCTGATAGCGGTGCTGTTTTGATGTATTGAGGGAAATGTACATATATGGCCACTATTAATACTAATGCTCTCTGCAGTTCAATAGGTGAATATAAGCTTGCAGGACTCAGTGTGATAGTTTGTCTCACTGAAAATTACTGCCAAGGTAAACAGATCTTTGAGAAAGCTTATCTAAACTAAGACAAATGTCTTCTGCTTGTTTCAAAGTAGTTTGTTACACAGTTTGTCTAGGCACTTGTACTGTAAGCACAACATGAAAGAAAGGAATTATTGAAGATATTTAATATTGAAGCCAATATGATAATTCAATGCTATTATCTCTTAGAAAGTCTGATGTTGATAGTGATATATAACTAGGAAAAAAGTTAAAGAGAGTGCCTTGCTAGGGAGAAATTAGCAGTGTCTCTCTCCTTCACCAATCTGTTTTTAAATGGCTGTTGAAGCAAGCTTTGAGGTTTTAGTATTTCTAGAAACACCTACTGTATATAACTTACTTTGAATTGGCACATATATCAACAGCATGAAAAAAATCTTCACAGCTCTGGGAAACTGAGCTAAAAGGTCAGTTTTTCAACAAATTCATCAGCTGGGAAAAACAAACCTAGCTTTCCTTTGAATTTTTAAAAGCTTTCCTTTTTCTGTCTGAAGTATGGGAGGGCAATATTCTGTAGTGTAAAGACACCATCTGAACAATCCAGTGCGTGTTTCACACAGATTGGCATGCATTTGTTTGTCTGCTTAAGTTTAGGTTTGTTCAAATTTGCATGTCATGGATTTGATAAGTATGTTCAGCTGCTCTACTTATTTTTATCCTGGGTGCAGCATTTGAAGGCTTTCAGGTAGGCTTTTTTTTTTTTTTTCTCTACAAGAAGACAGTGACTTGAAGGCCTTCAATTAAAGACTGAAAACATTAGGAAAGGCAGTGGGAAAAATGTATTTGGACAGCAGTAAGGGGCCTTAGGAAACGTTATTAATAAAAAATTCAGGTGAAAGGCATCTAATAGGAATTTTAGTGTGGCTGGTAACCAATGTAAGTTATCACCAAGATGCAGAAAACTTTTGTTCCTTTGTTCACAGGAAAATGTGCAGCTCAGTTTTTTTTCTTTCTATTCTAAGTATAATGACTGCAGAACTCTTCAAACAGTAAATTATATAGCCATACATACATCACAATGGCTTTCTTCATGTGCTGCTGCATGGAGAGTTCAACAAGTGACCAGGCATTTATTTCATCTTTTCTTTTCCTCTTTGTTTGGAGTACATCTTTTTTTCAAAGCAGTGAGGGGCTAGTACACGAATTTTAAGACATCCTGAAAAACCTGCTCTTTTCAATAACCTCTCCAGATGGATAACTGCAATCAGTGTCCTCTGGCCTCACTTCATCTCTTGATCATATTCTTTCTGAGGCATGGAGGGTGGTCTTTTAGACTTGTCTGTTGTCAGAAGCCAGGTCCTAACTTCTAGAGGGGTTTAACTACCAAGACCAGGATTTCAGAAAGACGAAGCTTTATTTAAATCACGAGCTGAGACGATTCAGCTGATTCTTGTGTATTGCTGTCTGTGAGAAGCCAAATGAATGGAGCTCAGCTTTAGCATTCAGTTCTTCCCACTGCAGGCAGCAGACCTTACACCTTTGAAAGCAGAGATCATCCCCCTTCCCCTTTATTTTTCATGATACTTTTTGAAGGATTAATTGGAAATGGAAAAATTATTCTCTTAATTTTCATAGTGGAACTTGGCGTGCTTGAAATTTCAAGGCAAAGGGGTGTAGAATTTTCACAATGACATACCTTATTTCTGTGTTCCATGTAATTGGTTGAAGCCTGAGAGAAACCTGGGTGGAGTTAACTCTTCATAATGCCTTTGAGAGAAAAAATACTTATTTTTTGCTTTACTGAAAGTTCAAGTACCAGTCATGAATAAAGCCAGCAGGCAGGTTAAATTAATGTATTTCAAATAATAATTCTAACTACTGTTTCCAGTTCTGCTTCACCCAGTTAAATTACTTTAACCAACGGTACTGATAGGACTATAATGGAAAGAGGTTTATAATAGAAACAGTGGAAAATATTTTATTTTAAATACAGTTCACAGTATGGTACCTCATGTTCCTCTCCAGAGTGTCTAACTTCCTATTTGCCAGGATATGTGATTTTTTTTTTTTTTTTTTTTTTTTTGAGGGATGAGTAAATAATATGATCAGAATTTTCATTGCAGGGGGCTTAAAGATTCTCTCATTTCACACAAATATGACCACAGATGTGCACATGACATACAGATGTGCACATGCACACTTTGCTTTCTCCCTCTCTACCAAGTAATACTGAGAGTATTTTATTATTACAATTCTAAAAGCAGCTGCTTTCAGGGTATTTCTAATTGCATCTGGCTGAACCTCTGATTTTTCGGACATAACCTTTAATTAAAATTTAATTAGATTTTAGATATTTTAAAGATTTAAATTCCCATCGTATATTATGTCCTAAACTGCATAATATAATCATTAGCTGATTAAATTTTTATACAAATATACTATTAAAGATTGATCACCTGACTTTGGAAAATAATTATGAAAAACCAAATGCTGAAGTGATAATAGAAACTCAGCAGATGGAAGCCCATTATGATTTAAGTGGTAAAAATGTAGACTTGGTGGGTAGTTTATAAATTCCTAAAATGGACTGGGGAACGGAGTCTTTGGCATTTGTCAACTGTTGCCTCTGACCTATTCCTGTGTGCTTTGGGTTATAATTTTCATTCATGGAAAGAAACAGGTGAATACAGAGTAGAGTACTTTACAAAAGCTTGTTACAGCCAGGGAGACTGGTTGGGATGGAGCCTGTACACATTTTTGAATAACTGATTATTTAGTTGCTGTGATTTTTCTAGTGAATGGTTAAATGGTTCCAGTTACTACTCTGAACTTTTGAATGTTATGCACTGATGCTACAATTTCTTGTTCCGTGTGGGAAGGTATTAAGTTGCTGCTACAGATCCCTTTTATAACTGCATACCTTCCCCCTCACTCATTTAACCTACTTATTATACCTCCTCTTCTTCAGGAATATGGCAGCCAACCATCCAGTCTATGGGTAACCAGGGCAGATGATGAAATGTCTTTTTGATTGCCTCAGAGCAAGGAGCTGCTTTAAATATTATTGTGTCTGGTGGATATCAGGTATTTATCTGGTGGACAGACGGATTCATTCAACAGTAAACCCAAGAGATAATAGATTGTTGTCTCCTGTAGTTATTCATAGAGATAGCTGATGGCTGTCATATTCTTGAGGAAGAGGAACAAAAATTAAAATAACTGACAATGTGACAACTGAAAGTTATCTGTAGGGAATCTGCCACTGGCAGGCTATCCACATCTAACATTAGAAGAAAATTTTCCTATAATTACCTGGAATAAGAGAAACTTTTCCTTCAAGAATTGGCATGGGAGACAGGTAACAGACTAAACAAACTCCCTGGCAACATGGCTTGCTCTGTACCATGACTTTATGAGGTGAGAAGTCATTTTGAATTAATACTTTTCTCTGCTATTTATAAGTTTGTTGTGATGATTACTGCCTGAGTCATTCTTGAAGGAATATACTTCTGTGGGTTCTAGATCATCTATTCTTAACAGATTGCTCATATCCTTTAACAAAGCCTGGACCTATTCTTTCACCTATGAAAATTAATAGTATTTGTCTGGATCTCCAGGCAGCAGATTAATTTCTGGTTGACTCTTTCATCTTGCTGAGGAGGAGGAAAATCTGGAATATGTGAAAATGTCATTTTCTGCAATACAGTGAGGATTACTAGAAGCAATTGTTTCAGAATCTAAATGCTTTTGGGAGATTTGCTGAAGTGCAGCAACCATCCACCACCTCTTTTCCAGTGCAGGAAGATAACAAGGCATGTGTTTCCGTATTGTAGTAGAACACTATGTAAAGGTACTTGAAGAGTTGCTCATTCTGATAAGTGCCCATAACTAAGTGAAGAGGTCATTAAAAACAAGATTTTAAAAGACCTCAAACAGCAACAGAATGTGACAGCAATGAAAAAATGAACCACTGCACTTAAAACCACCCATTCTGTTAGTCAAGTATTTCACATAGGCGCTTTTCCTGTAAGTGTCATGTAGTGTATATAAAACTTCAGGGTTGTAGAATTTTGCTGTGATGTAGCACAATTTGTCTTAGCTGAATGTGTCCCTATTAAGTTGAATTTATGCTAATTCTGTCCCATTTAAACTGCAGACAGTGTTACTGGCTGCACTACTAAATTGCTTTCCTAGGAGACATTCCATTAGATAAGTGATACACCCAAAGTAGAATATAAAAAATTACATTTTTACTTACACTGAATATGTTTTACTTCTGTAATCGGGATAGAATTATGTCCACTGTATATAACAAAAGACTTTTTGGGTTCTCGGTGAGCATGGAACTTATTAGCAAGTCATTTGTCCAGCTAACTTTTAAATAGGCTATTTCTTCTATTTATATTGGAAGGTAATTCCACAGCCTGACACTATTTTTCTAATATTTAGCTGAAATGTTACTTACTTCTTTTTTTCATTTATATCTTCCCAATTATTCTTCTCACAGGCTGTTACTGTGCCAAAAGCATTTAGGCACCAATCCATGCCAATAAATGCCTTTATTTTTCTGGATAGTCTTACTCCTTTAATTTTCTTGGTAGTCTTACAAACAATAATGGCTGGGTGAATTAGATTGCAAAATTTGTCCTTTCGATCACTGCAGATTTTAGTTGCTTGTTCCAGGTTATATGCTCCCTATGTTCTATGGCATCTCTTTATACTGGTTGCATTCAGGAGGAGCATAGTCCCCTACTCTCATTTCAGGTATGAGAGCACTCACTGAGAGAAGAAAAAGAAAGCAGGTCTTTTACCAAGGGGAAGGCTGCCCTTCAGCAGGATGTTCTTAGTGGTCAGTGACATTTCAAATAGACCAGTGTCTCAACTAACCTGGATGTGAAAAACACTCTATTTCCCAGCAGGCCAGTCTTGATTGTAATTCAAGTACATAACAGGGTGAATTGTAATTATGATGGGTTTAGGGGTTGAGGTTTGATTTCCCCAAAGTTCTGTTGATGTGGTTTTGTTAGCTAACAGCTTTGAAATGTGCTCCTGTATTTGAGTTCAGGCTATGCAGCTGTGGGAAACTACACAAAGTCAGTACATGGGGCTTAGGGACCAGAGAGCTGCAAGACAGAGCTCCCAATAAGGCCAGATAAGGAGTGTTTGCTAATCTGGTTCATGTGCCAGATGGAGCAGCATGGAGCACTAGAGGGGGTATCAGGCTATGTAAAGGGCTCTCAATAAAAGATTCACTGTCTGTGAGGAAAGGTAAAAGTTTTCAAGCCACTTGTACCCACCCTAATGACTAAGAAAGAAATAGCTATCAGCTACAGAACCACCTTTCCATTCATGCTATCAGGAGTCAAACAATTATTCCCAGGGATCCTAGAAAACAATAGAAAGCCACTGTATGCAATCCATGTCAATTGTAAGCTCAGTCCTAAAAATGTTTTCAAAAGTAGCAAGAAAGAGAGTGATGTTTAGTTGACTTCTGGAATATGACAGTAGGTATCTTTCCTAGTGAAACTGAATGTAATACAAGTTTAGTAAGCAAGAATCCTTAAAGACAAAAAAAAAAAAAATATTTATTATATCATCTTCTGCCTGTACAGAATTTTAATGCTTTATTGCCATTTGGGAAGTTGACCGTTTGAGAGGCTTGTTGTTGGCTTTGAGAGGTGATTCAGTGGAGGCAAAGCTGTACTCTGGTGACTGGTAGGTGACAGTGTGTGGTACACTGAATGTGAGCAAGAACAGTAGTCCTCACCTGTTTTCCCAAATACACACTTTTTACTAGCTGGTATTCTGTAGTTTCCATATTTTCATAAACTGAAACCTATTCTCTCTAATATTTGCAATGAGTTTATGGTCAGAACAAGTAGAATTTCATACAATTCAGCCTTCTGAGAGGCTCAACATTTGCTGGGCTCCATTTCCTCTACAAAAACCAAGCAGCTTCTAGAGTACCCCATCTGTAGAGGGAGATTCATGTGAATTAATAAGTGAGGACCAAGAACTCTGTCTTAGGGGCAAAGAGAGCTGCAGCAGAGCCTTGTGATTTCTCTTTCCTCATAAGTGTTGCATTGTATTGTTTTCCTGATCTAAACTACAAGTTTATGCAGTGTGGAAGTATCTTGCTTGCTTACAAGGTGATCAGCACATGCATAAAGAAACAAGATGATGTCTTGGAGAGTTCTCTCTCATATGTTCTGTGTGGTTGACAGAAATATAACTGCAGGATGGTGGGGCAGAAAGAGAGGTTATGCACTAACTTTCCTGGCAAAGTGATGAAATAGACTTTGAGGTGTTAGATGCAATATATGGCTAAAAATTTAATGGAGCATTCTTTTTTTTTGATTCCATCAGCTGCAGAAGTGGTCTTGGAAATCTCAATTGAGAAAGAAGGAGTAAGATTATAGACTGTAGGTTTGATATCTGAAGAGTGAAACTTGCATTGAAAAATTAATATTAGAAAAAAAGACCAAAAGACAGCTAGAGTATGTATGAAAAGGGTAGATTCAGAGATAATCTATTTTAATGTGGTAAATTGGACATCATGCCTACATCAGGAAATGTGTATGCACTTTTCTTGTTTCTGATCATTTTAAGCATTTGACAAGTCATGGCTGGGAATTTGCCAGAGCATTTGATGTTCTGTTGTCTTGTTCTTGTCAGAGCACCACAGTTGAAACACATCATTTTGCCATCAAGCTCAGGACCTAAATTCCTCCATGTGGAATTTCCAATGTGCTCTGCCACTCATGTTATTAATAGTCTCTGTCTTGGCTTACACCACCACTTAATGCATTTACAGATGGATAGAAAAAAACTGCAGCTAGCTCAGCTTTGGATTTTGAACTTCATTTTACAATCCTTCAAAATCCCAGTAACTAAGATCTGAGAAAACACACCTTGCCACTTTGGTGGCAAAAATGTATGGAGAAGAGTGTTGCAGGGAAGGCTTGCAGCAGACATAAGAGGCATGTGTGAGCCTGCATTACTCTGTCTCAGCACCTTACATCCACGCAGACTGATCCAAGTGTTGGCAAAGGAGGATTTGCGTGGGAAGAAGGGCTGCCTAAGGCAGCATCTGTATCTTCAATATGTTCCCACAGTAATACCACACTTTCAGCATGAATGCACTCCCACCTATGGCTAAGACTTAAAAGCATCTAAATTGGGCCCTGTTTGTGATATATGCATTTGTTTAGGTATGCATTATTTCTTTTCTGATTATAATTTCTATAATTTGTACTATAGGTAAATATCCAGACATATTTTCTGCATTTGTAATAAAAATTAATGACCTTCAGTAACCAACAGTACCACCTGTTATTTAATTGTCTTTTTTTTAAACAAAACAAAAATGTCAGCACAATAATCACTTTTATGTTGATTTCAGGTTAGTTATAGTATTTTACATGGGAAAGTCATATTATAAATAAGGCCTATTGCAAAAATGTAACCACAAAATGATGCTTCTTTTCTCTTAGAAGGTGAACTCTACTCTTGCAGAGAGTTATAACTAGGAAGGAGGGAACTCTTCAGAAATTGCTTCATGTACAACTTAGGACATGGAGCCAGCTGTAAGCTGCAATAGCAGTTGTTCAGTGGAAGATATATGTGTTCATTTGTAGATACATATGGATGAGAGATGGATCTTAAACAGAGAATGAGGGAAATTTTAAGAGCATTCAATGTCTTCCCCAGTCTGTCAACAAGATTGCAAAATTTGTTCTGTTCTGTTGTAATTTCTCCAATTTTCATGCATTTTTGCCAATTTTGTGTCTGCTGAATACAGCTGCAGAAGACCCATTATAGGTTGTTAAGTTTTATTTCTAAAATCAAATTAATGGAGATATAAACACTGATCAAATAGTCACCCTGACACCTCTCAGTGTCTTCTTATCTAAGCCAGATTGTAGGCTGAGATGATTCACACTAGATGGTCTGATGGTTCTGTCTGAACTGAAAGGCTCTGAACCTTGCATGTCAAATTACCAAGGCTGAAGAAAAGTGAAATGAGGTCACTGCGGCTGCTACAATACATTAAAAAATAATGAAGTAAAAAGGTTTATTAGGCACTGCACTCTGTTTTTTCTCAAGCTAGAGAGCAAAATTTGGACACTGTCCTATAATAGAAATGGCCATTTGGCCACGGCAGTCTGAAATATTGGCCATAGCTGGACAGTAATAGTAGCTTCAAGAGGAGATGCTCACCTCATTCATCTGTCAAGAACAATCTCAGTTCAGACAAGGACATGGAGAAAAAGAACTCTTATGACAAGTTATATTTGATGCAGCATTCCTGTTAAAAGCATAAAGATAAAACATCATTTTGAGGCCTATTCCTTTGAGTTATCCTTCAGCATGGTTGCTCATAATGTTACAGAATCTCTACAAGGTGGGTAACTTCCAGTTCAAATTAATATAAGCTGGACAAAACTTTGTTGGAATAAATTAATGCTATTGTTTGTACTCAATGGAGCTAAGCTTATTTACCTCAATAGGGAGTTTTGCCAGATATATTATAGCAGTTGCAGAAGAAAACATTAGCAAATAGAGCAGTCCTGCTCTAAAATTTCCATTAAGTTTGCATTATATTACTCAGTGAATATCTGTCTGTGCTGTTTGTACTTTTTACTAAGATGATTTTCCTTTACTGTTTACTTCTGCTTCTGTGCTTATGGCTAGGAATACTGCACAATTTTGGTTCATTTATAACATTTCTAGTGAGCATCAGGTTTTGGAGCTTCTGGATCAGGAGCAAGTCCACTCCACCCAGGAGAGATTCCAGAACATGAAAGCAAAGCAAGCAACCAGAGTTATGTGCCCCCGACAGTGCCTACTGATGCATTTGTTAAGATGACTTTTACAACTACAAATATACAGACTTCTGTGCTCTCTGTCATATTTTAGAAGTCACATTCACAAGTTTCATAATACCATCTTTGAATGGAAGTATTTTGCTACTGCAAATGTGACCACAATAAAATCAGCATGGCTACCAAACACATGAGATGTTAGATACTGTCATCACTGAGCAAAAATCCATGTGTGCTACTGGTTAAAGAAAGTGTAAAAGTTTCACAGTGGTTGTTTGCATTTCCCATTTTACCAAACTGCTGGGAACCACCAAAAATAACACAACATGCTATGCCTGAAATAGCATCATATATTTCACTGCTCTGACACATTTGAGGTTGCACAGAAAGAACAGATCCATGCCTTCCTTTCCTTTCTGAGGAACTCTTAACAGCTTTCTCACATTAAAAATGGCTGTAAAATGCTTTTTGAATTAGAGTGCTCTGGACATGTCTGAAAACTACCTCATTTTCATTTAAATTATAGTTGTGTGGAAGATAATAGCAATGTAAGTATGCCCTTTTTTAAAAAATCAAAGACAGAGGTACAGCAAAATGGCAGATGAACATTGTAAAAGCCCACAGGATGGGTTCTGTATTGATAGAAAAAAGTGTCTCTATTCCCACCAGCAGCTGTGAGCAGCTCTGTAGCAAGTTGTGAATCCTGATCAGTCTCATCTTCCTCACTTCAAAGAGCAAAAAGCAGCAAAAACCTTTCCTTTCTGATCTGTGTGTGTGTGTACTGCAATCCTCTCTGCCCAGACCCATGTTCTTTCTGGGAGGATTTAAAGGGGATACTTCTTTCTGCTAATACTTTCTTTACAACCAAGGAAGATCAAAAGACTATTTAATGGCACATAACTATTTAGTCTTCAGCTAGAAGTCAAGCAGAATTCATAACCAGTCTCACTGTGATAGTTTCGTGTACCAGCACCATGCAGGGAGTATTCTGCAACCAAATTAGCCAGTTGTCATTCCCCAAGTCTCTTGCCAAAGAGTGTGGGGAAAAGCCTTTTAATTAGCTCTTCCCTGAGTAGGTCTTCCTTGATTAATCTTATCTGAATGTCATGTTTTAAAAAGAAAAAGCTGTTTAGAAAGGGATGAGAGTATGCTTTAGAATGCATAACTGTCCTTTGCATCCTTTGCAGTGGGAGTTCAGTTCACAAGAGGCCAGTATGAACCCAGATAATATAGCAGCAGCCAGAATGCAGAGGCATGGTGGGAGTCTTGATATTGATGAGGTTAATTCGTTATGTACTGTGGGACAAAAGCAGGAAAAAAAATCATGCTGACTTAGCTGAGACAGTACTTATATGTATGTGTATTTGTGTGGCAGGGGACAGCAGTGGGAGGAAAACTGAGGAGGAAGCAAGAATAAGTAAAACAAGATGGATTTATTGGCTCTGAATTGTTCATCTGTATTCCGTTCTTCACTGTGCTGCAGAGGAGGAGAGTGTCTCTAGCACTGTGGTTGGGAAACAGAGCAAGAGAGGGGGAGGAAGGTGATACCTATCACAGGCATCAAAAATGTTTAATTTTACAGAGGCTCTGATTAAACAAATGTTTCTGCTTCCTGGCAGCCCTTGCAGACATTTGTTGGGACAGAATAAATCAGGAGATAATTTGTCTGCTGTGATGATCAGGGCTGGATTGGTGGCACTGTCTTGATGGAGATTTTTTTCTTAGTTTCCTAGAAGCAGCCATATTTGCTCCTTCTGTACCCAGAGTAATGCCGCCAGCTTTCCTAAGGCTTACAATTTAGTATTGATGAACCTAGGGTGAACAATGCTCACAACTAATGACGTACGACCATGGTTAAGTTTATTATGGAGTCCTGGTAATTACAAGGGAGAAGGTCAAAAGAGTGAATGACCCTTGAGACTGCTTTCCTGCAGAACTAAATGGTGCTGAAAGAGATTAGGCTGGGACCCATGAATGAATGGGAAAATTATTTCATAGCTGGTGCTGCCATGCATAAATGGGAGTAGAAGGCACCAAGAGGCAAAGAAGAATAGATTCAAGAATAGTTCACAGTGTCTGGGCATGAGCAAGGTGGGACCTGGGTAACCAGCACAGACATACCAGTACTTTATGTAGGTAAGGAAGTCTTTGTTTCACATGTTTGCCATCAGCACCTAAGTTAGCTAAACTCACTTCTCCCTTATCCTTTCATCTCTTCTCTCACACACTCATTGAAAATCTACCTCCTACACTTCGTGTGTTGTGGGTATAAAAGTGGCTGTACAGCAAATAAGTGGTCTGTATGAGCTTGCAATGGCCCCACTGTCGAGGAGAGATGAAAGCACAGTTTAATCATGCAGGCCACTCATGGGAGTGATTATAAAATCTTAATGCCACTCTGTGAAGGGTAGCAGTATTATAAAAATCTTATTTCTGCAGTGAATTAGGAAGTATAAAAATATGTTCCTGCAACTAAAAGGCAGTCTGCCTGATTAACCTTTAGTCAAAAAATCCAGGGCTCATAGGGAAAGAAAGATTAATTCTAACTGATGTAAAACAGATAGAAGAATGACTTAACATTCCCATTGGTGAAAATGCTGTCATTTTAACACCTTTTAACTCTGCATGACTTGAGGTAAGTACTGTCAGCCCTTAAAGGTAGGAATCTCACTCTTGCAATGTCCTTGACCTCCTTGTTTCTGGGCCTGTGGATCTATGAGATAAGAGGGGACCTTAAAGTTCTCTTCTTCTGTTGTCTGGGAAACCTGTTACAAGCCTGCGACTGTCTTTGCCTCTCTTGAGATGGCTTGATGTCCAATTTTGTTTGTTTCTGGATTTCACTCCTTTGCAGTGGAAATGAAATAAAATGTTATTGTTTATTGTTTCTGTAAAGGTACTGGGAATATTGCTTAATCAGTTGCCCTTGTTGGATAAAACAGGAGTTGCTTGCTGCAGTGCCTGTGGAACTGCAGTGGATGGATAAAATCACAGAGATCATTGAGACAAGTGATACCATTCAAAGCTGGTTCTTCTTGTGCCTCTCACATAGGTGCCATCTTGGCTTCAGTATGGCACAGCTGCAAACACAGAGAGAAATGTGCTTCCTCAGAACAGATTTCCTTCTCAGCTGTACTCAGACATATTTGCATTGTACTCTGAAGTTTAAAGAAGTTGTCTCAGCTGGCCAAATTTTTGAGCATCTCAGGTGTGGAAAAGCTTCCTCGCTTTCTCACTTTTGATTAGATAGAAACTGGGAAGTTAACATCTGCTCCTTTCAATGAGTGAATTTAGTAAGCCTGAAGGAGATGCCTTTAAATATGCAGGTTTATCAACTCTCCTAAATGGAGAGCTGTCTGTCCTGTCTAGCATACTATTTTCTGTCCAGTGGAGCCTAAAACTTGCTTTACTCCACAAAAAAAAATGTAAAATTAAGAGGAAAATTCTGCACCACACTCTGCTGAGTTCATTTGGTAAGATAAGATATTGTGCAGTTCTTGGGAATTACATTTTCACTGTACACCAAGGAAAACCTCCTTCTCAGACAGGGCTTCCCCAGCAGGGGAGCGTGTGCATCAGAGGTCTTAGTGCTGAAGCCGCATTTGTTCTGTACAGATGATGTCAGCACCAAACACTGGGGTTTGCATTTGAAAATGTGATTCCTGATGGTTTAGAATGAAAAAAAGTTACACATCTTTCTCACACCAATTTGTGCTACAGTCATTCAGAATCCCAGCTAGGCTCTTATGACATTAAAGGAGAAAAGAACACCAGGAAGGAGAATTACAGGAGCACCATTATGTATGTGTGCCATGTTTCAAGTGTGGCTTTTGCCTGGAGATAAGCAAGCTATCTCTGGAAAACATGGTGCCAGAGGTGGACTAGGCAAGTAAAAGGGCTCAACAAAAAAGGCTCAAAAAAGCTGTAGATAACAGCTCCTGTTAGTTTGGCCTTAGTAAGGGAGGGCTGCTTGTGGGAGCCCATAATTAAAAGACTCTGGCTTGGGCCAATAGCAGAGGTTGACCCTCTGTGCCCCAAAAATCTGCTGCTCTGCAAGAAGCACTTGCTGTCTGCAAGTGCATGGGTGCTTTTCCATTCATTTGAGCCAGAGCCTCCATTGTAATGGGGAACATGCATGGTCTTTTTGCTCCAGCTGACATCCATCCTTTCCAACCCAAGCCTTCAGCATCCTTGTGAACAGTGGAGAATCCTTCTCCCTCTTTTCCCAGGAGGAGAATGTGTTGGGGGAATTTATTAGGCAGTTGCAGTAACAACAGCCATCTGGGAAGAACGGGCTTGATAGAGGTGCTGGAGGTGCTTTCTGTAATACCTCAAATCCTTGGGGTGGGAGGAGGGAATTGGGACTGCAAGAGAAGCAGTGAGTAGTGGCAGTTCAATTGGTCAGGCTGAGAGTTGAGGCAAGAGTGGTTGATCCTGAGTTTTACCTCTAAGGGGGAGTGGTTGTCAGGTGCCCCCTTAGGTATGCTGAGAGTCACAGTGCTGGGAAGAAATGTAAGGAGGGCACCTGGTGGGTCTGCTGCCGCCTGCCCTGTTTGGGTGTAAAAGATCCGGGGCTGGCAAGGCATGGTTAGAGATGCTACAGCTGTGACACCCCAACCCCTGCAGTTTGGCTTCCTGACCTGAATAGTCACCGTGCCCTGATATTACTGTTCCTCAGCAGCATGTCCTCAGAGCCCTAGATTAGCCTGCCCCAGTAATACTTACTACCCATCATCAGGCTCCTTAAATCAGTCACAAAGGATGTAGAGGGAAAAGTATGTTAATTTACATCCCCTGTGTTCCCCAGCATAGGCACATCACAATAGGGCTCCTGTTCCTTCTCATCACCTTCCCTTCCCTGAGCAAAACAAGGTTCCTCCCACCTGCCCACAGCCCTTCAGCGAGCATGAGCACAACTCCCACATGAGTCTCCTCGCCAGAGTTTCAGCTGCTGGTGCTGCTTCCATGTGCAGCCTGCTCTGGTCGCTGGGCTTGGGGAGTTGATTTTTAAGCTGTCTGTTGAGATAGATTTTTTTTTTCCCCTCCTTTTGCTTAGCCATATTGGGCTATGATTTGTGTTGCCTGTTCAACACCCAAGTCCCAGTTTGAGGCAGCAAGTGATTCCTAAACACAGAGGGAAGCTGAAGGCAGGAGTTTCTTAGTGGGATAAGAAGTTTGCATATTCAGTGGTCTCTGACCCCTGTCCCAAGAGCCACATCCCCTTTCCTGACAGATTGTCCTTGGGTGGTCATCCTATACTCATCTAGTGTGAACAGACACTTGAATGCTTCCTGTTCCCCAAAATCTTTTGGAGCTGAGGGCATTTTAACTTCACAGGTCTGTGTATTGTGGATATGTTTGGTTGGTATCACCCACCACTCTGGAGACATGACATACCATAGGAAGTCTCATACCAGCACACAGACTTCTGTGTTCAGTTTCACCTCTTTTCACTACTGCTGTAATTAACAGCAAATTGGACACGCATGGAAGTGTCAATGGCAGCTTGCTGCTGAATGGCATGAAAAACCCATTAGAAGCTGATCACTTGGATCATTAATTTTTTCCAGGCCATCCTATATCTGATGTTCTTTTATTAATTTGTTACTTATTCTCTAAGTAGTTCTAGTCTTAAAATGGGGAAATATTCCGGATGCCTTCTTTTACTGATGAGTCCTGGTTTATGGCTTCCCTTATTTTAAGGAGTCATTCTGGAGGCACAAGCAGGAAAAGAAAAAAGATTAAAATTATCAAATTGGCCAAAGAGATTAAAATTACAAATAATATGTAGGCTGCAGTCTTCCAAAAATCCAAGAATAAGGCTTCTTTTAAAGTGCTTTGAGGAGGAGGTTGATTATAATTTTATATCTGTATTTTTTTCAGTGAAGTATCCAACTTCTTTAGATAAAGTGCCCCAAAAACTAACTTACAATAACAAAAGTCCTTCAAAATAGATTTACTGGACTGTTTTTTGTGAACAAGAATTTGAGATAATTAAAAAACCCATACAAATTTACTGAAGTATTGCAATAGCCATCTAGATTGAAGCTTATTGTAGGCTAGAGATATACATACACATAGAAAGGGTGGTATACAATAGACTGCTGATTGATGGGATTTTGGCCACTGCCTGCTGTCTCTTCAAATGTGTTGACTTTTGAACAGAGCATTCACCAGGTTCTTATGTTCAGTGTTAGTGGGACTTCTCAGATATTTCTGTCAGACATAAATATTTTTTTTCATCTTTTCTCTCTCTACTTAAGTTTTATATTACTTCATGGAGGAAGCAGAAAGAACATAAATCTAAAGGAACCTTAATGGTTTCCCAGTCATTTTGTTGATTAAAGCAACACCAAGGGTCAGTCTGGCCCACTGATTTCTCTTCTTGTAATCTCATTTCGATAGGCAACCCATGTCAGTGGAAAGCACTGGAAACCAGTGTAAACCAGAGATTTTTTTTTTGTGGTGAACTTGTGCCCAGTGAAGATTCCCCACATCCACAGGGAACTGCACTGCTCTTCTCTAAATTGATGAAATTAGGCTTGCATCTCTGCATGAGAAAAATCTTTAGAGCAGCAGCACTTCCCTGATCTTCATTCACTCCTTCTTGATTTATTTCTCCTTTGCAGCCATTGGAGCCAATCATACATGTTGAAAAAGGCTGCACTGATTTGGGCAAGCTGTTTTCTCTACTGCCTTGGCCTCCCATGGCCACCATCTCTGCTTCAGGAGCAGGGCACCCAGGACCAGGATCCCTCCAACATCCAAGTGTCCAGGAGCACTGGGGGCAGTGTGCTATCAGGGATTTGCAGACTTGTTTTCGCCTCAGTACCTTGCTCAACAGAAAGTGCTTAATCTTGGTTAGTAGAGGTTGTAGCTCTCCGCTCCACTGGTTGCAGTTTTAAGATTTTTAACTATGAGGAAGTGCTCACATCCAAATGTGATGTGTTATCTCTATAAGTAATGCCAGCAGATAGTTGGGGGAGACATTTAGTTGCCACTTGTGGCAAATTTCTTTACACGGGCATCAGAGACTCAGAATTGGTGAGTTTTATGAGCAATATTCTGCAGATGAGTGAAGAGCATGGCTTCAGGAAGAGCAGGAGGTTGTCACTGAGATGGGAAGGACCATCAGTTGTAGTCAGCAACTCAAGGATCCCCCACCAATCATTCTTGTTGCAGTGCAGGCCTGAACTTACATCAAGATCAGTGTTTGCTGGGAACACTCTATAAGGAAACTAGAATTTTATTTTCTTTAGGAAAAATTTACCTATCTTGGATCCTGTCCTGCTGGTTGTGAAGGTGGCTGTGTAATGTAGCAATTTTGAGGACTTAGGTTTATGCACATGGCAGCAAGACATTTGCTGTTCTTAAAACTTTTGTGTGTTCACTTCAGAGCTCTTTTGTCTTAAAGAGGATGCTACTTAGCTGAGATTTCTACTGGAATGGTTTACTACCTTTCCAAGAAACTCTGAGAGGAAGCATTTTCCCCTCAGTTTCCTTCCAACAAAAATGGGAACAAAGCTGTAATAGGACTTCGGACTTACCCAAGTTCTTCTAACTCAGATGTGCATTATAGATGTTGGGAGGATCTTGTGGTATTACCATGAACTAAATGCTATAAAATACTTTTCTACCCATTCTACAGCAGAGAAAACCTGACACGAAGTAGGTACATGCTGTTTTCATAAGAACAAATGGTTTATATGGTGCAAGAGAACATTGTGGGGAGTCAGATTTACTATCATTTTAATTCAGTAATGTTCCAATGTGCAGAAAAATGTGCCCCAGCTAAATGTTGATGCAGGGCTCGGATACAGTGATGCTGATCAGTACTGGATCAGTGTTCAAGATTCTTGTTTTCATCTCTTTGAGAAATATTGGTAATTGGCAGAACCCTTCTATGAATAGGCTGTCTCTCCAGGTGCCATCACATTTGTTGCTTGGTAGGTAATGGCCAGTGAGTTACAACACCAGCTCTGATAAGATGATGCTGAGTTTGGCAAGGATTAATGATGTGCAAAAGATGTTTGCACAGCCTTCTTGCAGAATGGAGGGTGCAGAAAGCCACCACTCAGTCAGCTTTGGGCTTGTGTTCCTTTGCTAGATTTATTTATTTATTTATTTATTTATATATATATATTTATTTATTTATTTATTTAAAGCTCAGGCCTAGCAGTTTGTGTTCCTTTAAATCACTGCAACCCACCAAGCCAGGCACAGCACGATGTATTGTGAGTCATGGTCCTCCCCCAGAGGAGACAAGACCGAGGAAGCAGAAGCTGTAAGCAGATTTGAACCAAGCCCCCTGAAGCCGTGGGTGTTGATGGTAGGTGCAATAACAGGAGGTATTGCTCCTCCTTATGCCAGCGGCCAGCAGCAGCATCTCCCGCCAGCCGTCTCTGCTGCCTCCCTGGCTCACTCCTCCATGGAAACCAGCCGTCCTGCACTCACTGCCCCTTGCCACGGGGCCCCTGGGCACTCTGCCCGCTTCACAGCTGCCGTGGGGAGCTGCTCTTTTCCTCTCTCCCACTATAATAGCATCCTTATGAGGCTTCCCCCAGCCCGTCTCGCTAATAGAAGGTTGCATGTTTTTGCATGTGGCTTGTGCAGTGATATTTGGGTTCATTTAGTATGCTCCTGGGAGTGAATCTGAACTGAAAAAAGAGAGGAAAAAAAAGGAAGGAAAAATGCCAGGAAGGTCAGGGAAATCCTACTCTGTAGCGGGAGAAGGTAAAAACATGAGGTGGTTTTGTATAGGAATATTGCTCTTGCTGAACTGGCTGTGTGGCCATGTGGGGCAATGACACTACAGTCATTTGCCTTCTGCTGGGCAGACTTAGGATGGCTCAGAAAATACTGGCCAATCCAAATTTTTTTGAAAACAATCACTGGCCAGTGATAAGGGTAGTCTGTTTAGAGAAAATGCCAGAGATGGCTGACTGTTCCCAACAGCCTTTGGACTTGATACTTTTTTGATCTGACAGAGGGTGTGGGAGTCGCCAAAAGAATCAGATGTTTAAATATCGGGGGAATCTTGTTTTACAGAAAATGCCCACTTTGTGCTGATGCCAGCTACATCCATGCTTACATCCTTTATTCTAAAAATCAGGCAGAATTTTATTCCAGGTGTATTTCACACATTCATTTCCAAGTTAGGCCGTCATCACCTTTCCCTCCCTGAATATTTCCTTCCTCTGACTTTACAGCCCCGATAATAGCAGCCCTCTCCCACCTGGTATGCCTTGCCTCTATGCAGTGCCTTGCCTCTGCCATATTGTCTCTGTGAACCCCTCATCCACAGAAACACAGGAGGTTCCATCATGCCCACCAATCTTTCTTTACAGGAGTTTCCTCCCCTTTCCTGCCTGACTTCCGCTAGGATAAAAATAATAGCAAAGTTTTACAAAAACTGTTGTCATTGCCTCACATGCCGTTCTGCACTCTGATTACTCCATTGAGACAAAGAATCAATAGGGGGATTAACATCCTTATATCTGTAACCTCAGTTCTAGTTCTAGACTCCTTGTCACCAAAAAATGTGAAACAAATGTGTGGACACCATATCTGTGCCCCTGGACCATGATCACTCTAACATGACATCTCCCATTTGGCTTTTTTCTGGACCTGAGCAAACTTACCAAAGCAAATCCTTTGTGTAGTCACATATGAGGCAGTAGGAAAATAGCAGAATGAGTATGATGCGCTTTTTTTTTTTTTTTTTTTTTTTTTTTTTTTTAATATGACTGCTGCAGTCTGGAGTGCACAGAATCTGGATCTAACCTTTCAAGGGAAAACAAATATCTTGCATTTAATTCTAAATTTATATTCTGCCTAAACCATGAAGTAAATAGTAATAGAGTTGTAGGAAAGAAGGAGTCTGCTGGCTGATTAGAAATGTGGATTCATGACAATATGGAAAAAAGTGCAGTGATTTGTGACAGTGTGGAAAAAAAGTGCAGTGATAGCATTCAAGTTATCAGAGAAAGGATCTTTCATTATTGGAAGACTATAAGCCTTTATCCACCCATAACTCACTAGTTGGTTACTAGAAATAGCACTATTTTAAGACATTATTTTGCCTTCTAGGCAGGATCAATGCGTTTCTGGAGATTTGTTTCTGTGTATATCATTGGTAGTTTCAAATCAATAGTGGGAAGTAAACTTGAAGCCAATCTTGTTTTAATCCTTTTGTGAGAAAAAAATCCTTTGGCTCTGATTTAATATGAGTGAAAGGAAGAGAGGGGGAAAAATAAACTGAGAATGTGGTATTGACATAGTATTCACTGGAGGGGAGAAAAGTGTGATTTTTTTTTTTTTTTCAGATGCTTCTTATGCATGTAGTGAAGGGGATGGAGCAATGGGACCTGATAGTTACTAATATGTCTTTAGTTAAGATTTCAAATAACTGTGGATGCCTTTCCCTGTGCTTGTGGAAGTCTATCATATTCATGAAGCATTGGGTAACCTAAGTAGTGTGTTCCATTCCCAACTTCCCTGGCTAGCAGATCGGTTTTGTAATCACAGTGAGGTGCCTGAATGCTTTTGAATTGTTGGTGTTAGTATTAGGTATCATATAAATCACTGTTCTCTGTCCTGGGGAGTAGTTTATTTTCCAGTACTGCATGTAGATCCCAAATAAGCTTCCCTTTGATCTGTGGGGAGAAAAGATTGTTCCCATGCAGCAATGAAAAATACAGGTTTCTGAAGCCATAAACAATTCCACTGCAGCTCTTAAAATGAGGTATGGCAAAACAAGTCATCTGTGCATTTTCTTCTTCTAAGAATAGTCTGGTTGAATTCCTTATATTCTCAGTTGCGTGCCAAAGCTCAGGAGGAAAAATAATATGTGTTGTTCCTATTTCTATGAGCCTCACAGTAATGATATAACTACCTGAGGCAGAAATCTCATTGGACTAGACTGCAAAAATTCAGAATTTAACGAAAGTATTATTCAGTTATTTCAGAACATTTTAAAATGGCAATGAAAACACTTTTTTCCTTTCTCTTGGACATACACATTTTGTGTGTGTTTGGCAGTTCCAAGCAGGTCTTGGTTTGTAATAGTCCTGACAGCACTTATTATGATCTGTCAAGTCAGTAATTTGTAAGCAGCAGATTTACAGAATAATGTCTATAGCTAGCATCTCACAAGTTGCAATGGGTTTAACCTCTTCATTGCCTTGTGTATTTCTGTGAATATACAGAAATATATTTCATGCAGCTATTTCTTGCAGCTATTTTTATTATTGTGGTACAGACTGGAATCTCTGATAACAATGCAATTATCACTTGAAGCAGTCATTAACAGGAGCTGTGCTAAAAAATTGGTGTTCTGTAGACATGTTTGTTGGCTCACTTTTCTTCAGGGACATGAATACGAAAACAAAGCTTTACCTAAAAATTATTACGGCTTATGTTTGTTATAAATTATGATGTAAAATAACACGTAGGCTCATTCAGAGGCATGACACTTTTGAACAACTTACTTTTTCATAATTCTTAGATGCTCAGCCTGATCGTTTACCTTAACTGTCAGGGCATGAAAATAATGTGACTGAATTAAATAGTCCCACATGAGCATGCCAAACATTGGGTTTATGCATTCATCAGAAAAGCCTAAATGTGTAATTTAGCTTTCTAATTCAAAGAACTGAATCCAAAACCACATTTTTAGTCTTTCATGGTTTTGTTAGGTAGAAATTTTGGAAGTTTCACTTTTCTAATAAAATACAATGCCTAAAACAAACAAACGAACAATAAAGAAAATAAAAAGGTAGCAATGAATTGGTGAAAGTCACTTATGTCAGGTCCAGAAAACAAAAGCTGAAACTTCCCCTTTCTATTTTTATTTTCTTTTCCTTTGTTCATCTAAGTACACAGAATAAATGTGAGCGGATACTTTTAACTAAATAAGAAATTTTACTGTTTGTGTGGTGAGCCAACATTTGGACTTGCTGAAGGAACAGCAAGTATTACATAAGTACTACATAAGTATTAGCAAAGCTTGGCAAAATTGCAGAGCTTTTGCATAGAGAGTGTTTAGTTGTTGAACATTTTTCACAGGCAAATCTCCTCTGTGAAAAATGTTCATGGGGAAATTTGGCACCATTTGTTACTGAAAACAAGTGGAATTCATGGACACACTGGATGGATTTTCCAGGTCTGTCAGGTTTGGGAGAAGGTGAGAGCAGAGGACAGGTATGAAGTTGAAAGGTAGAGGAGCTGTACCCATATTGCCTGGTTCTTTGGGCTAGCTGGTGTATTCGTTTGTCACTTAGATGACTAAGGAGCTACATTTCTCTTGTTATTAAAAAGACATGAACCTGGTGCACTGGCTCCCCTTCCATTTAGAAATTAGTCTGGAGGGTCCCTGTAGTTGACTGGAGCCAAGGAGAGGGACAACACAAGCAGGGACAGTGGCAGGCTTGCACCATGTGCAGTCTCACGTTTCATGCCTCAGATAGGAGAAACCTCAACCCAGTGGTTTCAGCTGGTGAAAGAGCCTGGAGACCTTTCCAGCAATGGCTGGCCACACGTCTATCTGTTTTTGTCTCAGCTGAAGGAGATAGGAAGAGATGAAGCTGTAATGTTGTTTTTACAGTTTTATCCATTTATCAGATGTACTGAGCAATGATTCCAGATCCTTCTGTTTGACTTTTTTTTTTTTTAAATCTGCTCTGCCACTTTTTCTGTTTTTCTACCCATTTAAAAAGTCTTTTTTTTTATTCATCATTAATATCTAGGAGCTGAGTTCTTTGATTTTTATGTTTTCCTAGGGGGAAAAAAAAGCTATCTGTTAGAATCCTGTCCTTGTTTTCCTCCTGTAAAACCAGCAGTTTGCTGATATATTAAGTTAATTTTCATTTAATGCACGCCATTTAATGTAATTAAGGGAAGCAGCACCAAAATATATGTTCCTAATCATGGGTAACTCTCATATTGTTTTTCATTAGAACTTACAAGCATATTATTCGGCATATTAATTATTACGTTAGTTCATGACTAAGTATACAAATATCTCCTCATTTCCCCCCTCCACTCACTTAACATTTTGTTTGAGAAGATCAGTACATTTTGTCTGTGAAAAGCCCTGGATTAAATGCCACCCACAAATGATTTCGTGCATGTTTTATTTTGCCAAAGGAGGTTGTCAGACATTGGGGGAAATAATGCAATACTGTCTGACCTAAGACTTCAATTAACTAACAAGAAAGTTTACAAAAACTGTCATATTAACATTGCACATAATTTTACTGGGGTAGAAACATTGTCACACAGCACTTATTTCTTGCTTCGTCCACCTCAAGGCTTAAACAGGAAAAGAATTTTATTCTTTATTTCTGATGCAAATAGTTTTGTCTAAATGTTTAATGTGAGGAACAGGTTTCCTGTCTATCAGTCATTGCTGTTTCAGCCCAGTATTACCCAAGCAAATGGTATTTGACCTGTGTGTTTAGATTAGCATTGTTTTGAATGGAACCCTTGCATTTTTGGGTGGCATCTGATTTTAGTCCTGAAAGAAGACAGTGAACTTCTTACACATTGTTTTTTATCAAAATGAAGTGATTATGGAGAATGTTTGCATGTTTTTTGATGATGATTCTAAACGCAATGCATTTCAAGGTTGTGAAGGCCTGCTGTTCACTTCCCTGTCTGCTACTATTAATTTTACCCTCAACTTCCTCAGGCCAGTCCTTAAGGAAGATTTCCTTTCAGTCAGCTGCTTCCTGAGCCATAATTTTAGAAATATATAATTTCCCCCATATTTTACCCTCTGTTTTCCTATTTCCATTTAACCGAACTTCTAATGAAGTCTCATTTCTTCTTTTGCTTTAGCCTTCATTTTCTGTTGAAATAGAGTATCTATCCTAACCTCTTTCTTTCTTCTTCGGACTTGTTTCAATTTTTATTTATTTTGTTGCAGGCCACCCTCCAGTTGCCTCCCTCCTCATGTTGATACTCCCCACTGGAACTGTTGTTCCTGCTCTGGTCACTTTTCCATACTTATAATACCCTTCCTACTAGCTTGCTTTCATTTTCCTTTGTGTACTCCAGTCTGTTTCAATTCCTTGTAAAAATCATCCTCTTGCCCATTCCTTTAATGGTATTACCCTTCAGAGAAATTTTGTGACAGCTCTTTGTCTTTTTGTCAATTAAGTTCAAGATGGTTTTTGCTCCCAGCCAAAGCCTCTGCCACTATTACTGGTTTTAACTGAGAAAATAAATGGTAATGTTAAAAGAGAACTGGAGGCCTCCATGGGTATCCAGTGGTTCTTCATCAGGATGTGTGTATCCAAGGGAAAAATAATCGGTGCAGCTAACAGAACTTTGTGAGCTTTTGGAAAGCGCCAAGTCAAGTTTTGGCCACAGACCCTTCCTGTAGAGGTGTTGTACCCCAGGGACGTAACATGATGGAGTTTAGCAATAAGTGGTCCATTTCCTCTGAACATGATTTACAAGGTGCTCTCATGCAATAGCACAGGAAGCTGAGAATCTCTTGCAGGGAGCTGAACTTTTATACATCATTTTCTTCAGATCGAGGCAATCCTCAGACCCCTTCCTTGTTTTTCCTTGGCCTCCCTTTCACACCCTGTTTCACAGTGCTCACTAGTCTTGTGTTCATGACCCTGATGCTCTTATTCCATCTTTCTTAAAAGAATGTAAAGAATCCTCTATCTCTTCTTCCATAGTCTTGGATTAAGAGTAGTCTCAACCCATCAGTTCCCAGGAAATGTGTGGTTTCAGTCTGTTTTCCTTCACCTGGGATTCATTAGTCAAGGGAAAATAAAAATCAGTAAAATCAAGTTATGTGAAACAGTTGTGATCACTCAATCTTCAGCCTTTTCTTTCTTTACTAATTGACCTTCTGTATCTTGGAATCCAGTGCAAGGTTGGGCTCTTCAAGTTCTCTTTCCTCTTTTCCTCACATGAGGGCAGGCAATTATTTGGGTCCTGAGGCTCTGAACAAGATTTCATTTTGATGTATTGCTACAGCACCAGGTTTTCTGACTCGAGCTATAGACCCACTCAACACCTCATGTGGAACTGCTGTCACATCTCCTATCTCTCAGCACTATCATCACATCAGCTAGGTGTGCTCATTTGTTCTGCAAAATGATAGTCACTGCTGAACTGGATACTGATCCTGCATGGAAACAAACTGCTCAGCTTGATCAAAAACATTGCATTGTTTCAAGTCTCTTTTCTGCAGACTGAAAAATTGTAATCGAAGGGAAGGGAAGGGAAGGGAAGGGAAGGGAAGGGAAGGGAAGGGAAGGGAAGGGAAGGGAAGGGAAGGGAAGGGAAGGGAAGGGAAGGGAAGGGAAGGGAAGGGAAGGGAAGGGAAGGGAAGGGAAGGAAGGACAAAACCACAGCAACACAAACTTTTTGCAATGGGTTTTAAATGTTGCAGAAAATGAAGAGATAAAATGTATCAGAGCTTATATCTGCTAAATCCTCTGACAGCTGCTTTCTCATCCTGCTTCCTGAAAATGAATCAACTTAATTATTCCTTTGACTACGTACATCCAGACAGCTTAGAGTTGCCTTTTATTGCTGGCTACAGTAACTGTCCTTGTGTTCTGGAATAGCTAAGAAGATTGAAAACTGAGTTTTTTTGTAATTCCAGAGTACACAGACTGTAATAGAAGTAATGGTCTGGAATTTTGGAGTCTCTTGTCAATGGTTAGATTGCGCCAGCACTGAGTTTAAATTTGCTTGTGTAGGAGGGCATGTTTAGATTAATATTCTAAAGTAATGTGGAGTGAATGTTTGGTACAGGCTGTGACTGAAAGACTAATGTAGTGAATTCACAGACTGCAATATGTGGAGATTGGAGTGGGGGGTGGGGGGAATCACCATTAAATTATCTTCCAAAGACCTTGAAGTCTCTCAGGATGACTCTTCTGAGTACTCTGAAAACATAACCGTTGATCTAGTTATAACAATTTATCCTTTGGAACAGCCTAAAAAATGTCTCAAATTACCTGGTGCACACATTAAACATGTAAAGTTTTCATTAAAGGAGTTGACAGGCTGATGGTAAACTGAAGTAATTTCCTTTCCCTTCAGAATTAAATTTTCTTTACAGCCTCCTTTGTCAGTAAGCACTGTTCACTAAGAGTGATTCGGCTATTTCATTCTACAACCTCGTTTTTGACTGCCTTGTGGATTTAACTAAAGGAAATCTCTTTGTGACACTGAAATGATCAAGCTGGATCTCAATCACCAAATTATGTTTCCACCTGCATTTTTAAATTCATATTAACCAAGCTACTTTTTTTTCAGGAACATTTAGGTAGGAAGGAAGCTAGGTATGAATATTTTGCAACCAATTTGCAAAGAGATGTCTTTCCTCCAGTTTCTCTGTTGGCTGGATGAGTTTTAAATGGTCAGAGCACCTAAAACTTCCCACATGACAAGTTCTTCAAGTCTGGTTTTAGAGAGGAATCTCCAGATGAAGGGCAGTTCAGTGGCTGCTCTTTTATCATGTGCTGCAGTGAGGTAGGGAATCACACCTTGCAGTACTTGATAATGTTGAGCCAAAACAGGAAAGCACTGAACCAAGCACATCATTGTAATGTGGGTTATTTATATCTAAGTCTCATCTGTGCAAAACGAAGGGGAACTGTCAAGATTAATAGCAGTCGTTTACACCCAACCCCCTGAGTCACCCATCCAGGCAGCAATCAGTTTAACAAGTGCCCCAAAATACAAGAGTTACAACTTAGCGGCTTCTCTGATGGCATCCAGACGTGCTCTTGTTGCTGTCATTGCACCTTAAAGGGCACGCTTATCCAAGTTAAACATTGATATTGTGGGGAAATTATGAGAGGGGCACATCTCCTGCCTGGTGCTCCACAGATCAGGGAATTATAGCATGATATGGGTTCTTAAAGATCATCTAGTTCAAGACCTACCACCATGGACAGGGACACTTTCCACTAAACCAGCTTATTCAAAGCCCCACCCAGCCTGGCCTTGAGGTCTTCCAGGGGTGGGACATCTACAACTTCTCTAGGCAACCTGTTACTCTCACAGTAAGAATTTCTTACTCATACCTAATCTAAACTTACCCCTTTTCAGTGCAAAGCCACTACCCCTTGGGCAACACCCCAGATGGGTTGTTGTGAACGCCTGGGCCTTCAGGCTGTTCTGGGGAAGGTTTCTGAATAGATTGATGCTGTGAGTTTGTAGAAGGAATGTATCTGGTGAGTGAAAGGCTCAGGCTTAAATTCCAGAGTCCTGCGGGCTAATGGAAGTTGTCTGAGAGGGCTGCCTGTCTTTTCTAGTCAGTACCAAGAGAAAACTTTACATCAGTATGGGGTGAGCAGATAGAGAGGTTTGTGCTTTCTGTAGCTGCAAACAAGTTGCTGAAATAAGGTCGGTGAGAAGCTTGCTGTAGAGTTTGGCCCTGATAAACAACTCCTTTGGGTATTAACAATTTTTCGCTCTTTTTATTTTGAGCCCTTGTTGTAAAGACCAAGTTCAGACCTCTGCTCCTTCCAGAAAGAATAGGCTTTATTTATTTGCACAGGCAAAAGTTGTCATGGCAAGAGGGAGAGGAGGGTGGGTTAATGTTGGAATGCCAAAGTAGTTAGAACAAGATATGACAAAGATGAGGTCAAATAAGCAAACACATAACAAACTAGACTAAAACAGCTTAATGAAAATCATGTAATGGCAGATACTAGCTATTTAAATATGTTAAATGGATACAAAATCTGGGGAATAAGGTCCTATGTGTTTAAATGAAAAAAAGAAAAATTTGTTGGTTTCTTTCTACTGTCTTTCTCTTCATATCTTCAGTGAATTTACCTGTCTTAGTTGCAACACATATCTTGGATTCTCTTACCATACAAGAGTATGTCAGATAAAAAACACATGATCTAAAGCAAATGTGTCCTCTGAAACACTCATTTCTCAGTAAGAGCTGCAAAACATAATTGTAATTAAAACAACTGTCCACAGTGTCTATGTACAATCACATTGAGTGGAGAATACCTTTAATTTCAGTGTAAGGTCAGATAGCTGTCTCTCAGAGAGAAATAATCAAAGGCTGGCAACTGAGCATTGGAAATTGAACAGATTAGAAGTCCTTGGCAGCAATCTCCAAATGCTCAGGAGACTCACTATGATCAGCAGCTTTGACACTTTGGCCAGCTAGTTAAATAGTGTTGGCTATAAACATTACAAGGCAAGTGACCATCCCCTTTCGTGCTGGCCCTGGGGCATATGCTTCCTGCTGTCTCTCTCGGGAGCAAGGGCAGCCTCTAGACCAAGGGGCTCTTTCAGGATACCCTGTGAATGACCTTTCACACAACAGCAAAGAAGAGGAATTTTCATTGTTTGCCTGTTAACCCTAAAAATGAATTACAGACAAGGGTGTTGCAAATAAGCGTAAGTGACAGAGGTCCAAATCTACTGAATTTGAGCGTCCTTTGCAGAGTTTAGCCAAGAAGGAGTACTGATTCATGTGGATGGTTTAGAGATCAGACTGGAACAATCCTCATGCATGCATGCATTTCCCTAAAATACAGTATTTGTTTGTCCATTTGTTTTATGAGAAAAAGTGCTCATAAGAGACAGCTTCCTTACTGTGAGTCTCTGAATTAAGAAACTAAATCTATATGTAAGCAACAAAAATTCAGATCTGTGTAGATATTTGAACAAACTCATTAAACTAAAATTACATGTATGCATAAATGATTGCAGCATTATATTTATATTTTTAATTAGTTGTCAGCAGCAATAGGTAGTCATTGTCAAGAAGGCAGAAAGAGGAAGACAGAACATACTTTTAAACATCCAACTTGGCACTAGAATTATCTGTCTAACTCTTTCCTGCTGTTCCTTTGAGGATGTTTCCTTTGTGGACTCATTCTTCATTACATAAGCCCTTTTAGTTGTTAAACCAAGACCTAGTGAAATCAGTAAGATTATGTCACTCACCTTGTTGGGCATGATCCATCGACATTCAGGTTGTTTGGGTTTTATAGTGGTTTGTTTTTTCTGAGGTGTTTCTTTCTTATTTATACTTGTGTGGACTAGTGAGTGCACTGTGAATGCAAGCGTTAATTCCTCTGAGCAGTCAGGAGTTCACCTTTCAATAGGAAAGTAGCTAATTCTCACTGGCAGACCAGCTACATAATTCTTCAGTTCTTTAGTTCTTAGTTTCACCTGCTGTACACAGCTAAATTGAGTGCTCCAATCGCATCTGAGAAAGAAGGTCCATCTCAGGAAGCAAAAATAGAAAACAGTGCAGGCAGAGTTAGAAGATTGAGGCAACTCATGTGAAACAATTAAATATTTATATGAAGAGAGAAAGTTTTGGAATTATTACAGAACCTCTGAGGGGCTGACTTGCTGTTTTAAGGTGCATGGTGATGATGAAAGAATAAAGGAAGATTAACAGCACAGAAAAAGCTTTGCCTTCTGTTTGTGTAACTGTTGATTTCTGTCATTACCATTTTGATACCGGGGGCTGTTACCATTTCCTACTGGTTTTTAGCTTTGACATTTGGGTGAGATGGACCTTTCTGAGTATGATAAATTGTTCTTTCAGCCAATTTAAGCACATCATCAGATAAATATTTCAGAGTGTGTGACTTGTACCATCACCAAGAAAATGAGTCTAGGATTATGGATAGAGAGAGAGAGTAATCTCTCATATGGATTTATCTGAACTAGATCCAAGCAATTCTCCTTAGTTAACTGTGTCTCAGCAGTTTTGTCCTGAAAAAATAATTATTATGCAGAATAGATGGCTATTGGCTAGCTATCCTTCATTCTCATTTTTTGGTTTGCATTGTTTATGGCATTTATTCAAAAGCAATCCTGTAATATCCTTGGCAAAGTGATCTCTCTCTTTCCCTCACTAATGGTCTCTTTTAGTGAGAGCTCTTTCCTTCACAGTATACAGCACAATGTGCCTGCAGTGTAAGGCTCTCACGGAACCTCAGAGTGGTTGAGGTTGGAAGCAACCTCTGGAAGTCATCTGATCAGCCTTCCCTCAAGCAGGGCCACATAGAGCCAGTTGCCTAAGACCATGTCCAGTCTTTTACTGTCTCCAAGGATGGAGAATCCATCACCTCCCTAGGCAACCTGTGCGAGTGCAAGTGCTTGGTCACCCTCACAGTGAAAAATTGTTTCCTGGTGTTTAAAGGTGTTTAAAGGGTGTTTAAAGTGTTTCCCATGTTCCAGTGTGTGCCTATTGCCTCTGGATGTAAGGGACAAAAGGAAGCAATGGCCAGTTAGCTGCTCCCCACCACTCTCAAAAAAACCCCAGTTTTTGTCACAGAGCAGACGAGCTCTTGATGTAGGATGTGATGCCCTTCAGAAGTTGGCTTATTTCCTGATTATGTTGCTGAAAATTTGTCTAAGAGGCAACATAGTATTAATCATCTTCTGTACCTAGAAACCTTAGTGCGACCCAGAATAAGATTTGAAACAAAAACACAGAAAGTGTTAACTTCTTTTTCTTTCCTTCTTAACTGCAGGTAATGCAGGTAGTGAAAGAACAGATAATGAGAGCACTCACTACCAAGCCTAGCTCTCTGGATCAATTCAAGAGCAAACTTCAGAATCTCAGTTACACAGAAATACTGAAAATACGCCAGTCTGAAAGAATGAACCAGGAAGATTTCCAGTCTCGTCCAATTCTGTAAGTATTGTCTTCCCTCCCCACTTATTTTTTCATGGAAGGATTAACAAGGGAGAATGACATTTGTGAGCTCTTCTGGGAAATCCCAGGGAGAAAAGCTGTCCAGGGAGCTGTGCTCAAAAGCAGTAGTGAGGCATCTGCTTAAAGTACATTGTGGTTTCTTCTGCTGAGAATCATAAGTTTTTTCTTGAGTTCAGTGAAACCAGATTTGGCAAATCCCAGCAGGATTTCACATGGCTTATTTATCTGAAACAGTGCCTTGACATTTCCTGGCTCTGCATGATTTTGAGCCTGATTTTGGTGCTGGTAGTGGCTTTCAAAAAAAAAAAAAATCCAATTAATCAAACACCTCAACTTTGTCTTCTGTTCAAGGCCTCTCAGATCAAGACAGAGAGAAGCCCAGAAGAAGAGCCAATACACCCTGACTTTGCAAAAGAGTCGTCCTTGTATATAACATTATAAATCTATTTAAATGACAAGCATTCATTTACTTATTTGTAAATAGCAACATTCTGGCAGCTAGCCAATCCTTTGCTTGTTGTTTACTGCAAAGTATGGAAGGCTAAGATTGCCTCCATAGCTCCTTCTCATTTCTCAGAATACTCTTTGTTCTGTTATATGAAGAATGGAGGCAGCACTTGGCTCTGGACCAGGTCTGGGCTTGTGGCTGAACTGATGGCACAGGACAGATGCAGACTCTGTGCTGTGCAAATGTTGTACTGAGAATAGCAAGGGGCTTTTGAGATTAGCTGAGAAATGGTGAGGACTCCAGAAGCATCAGCTGAAATGTCATGAAATCCTGACTGGTGCAAGTGAAATGGCTCATGATACTCTATATCTATCTCCTTTTCCAAGACAAAAGTATAGAAATGGATTTGGATCAGAGCATTCCAGGATTCAGAAGTAGGATATTAATTTTAATTTGTTTCTAAAGGATACAGATATCTAAGTACAAGCTCTGGGGACACATTCCTCCAGGGGCAGAAGGGCAACAGTGGAAGAGTAAGCAAAACAGAATTACAAACTAAATTTTAACCACACCAGTGTGGATCAAAGGGGGATTGCTTCTTTTATGTTTCCAGTGTGTTAGAAAATATGACCTAATGCCCAATTAGATCTGACATCACTCATAGTAATGCATCAATTAAAAATCTACAAATGGTTCCTGTTACACTGCTCAGGAAGCCCCTGAAAATCCCCTGCAATATTTAACAGTTCAAAGCTGCTCAGAACTGCGAAGCTTGTCACCAAAGCTTCTCATCTTCCCTGCTTTCCCTGTGACTCAAAAGTTTAAGATACAGGCAAATTATTTATATTCCCTTGCACCATCACCTAGCATTGGAAGAGTTGCCAATGCCCTGTGCAAGCTCTTCATTTCCAGTGTCACTCTGGCTAGTTGCTGCTACAGTGCAGAGTCTCCTTCCCCATCATGGAACAAGTGAAACAGCCAACACAAATAGTTAAAAGTAACTGGAGTGCTACCAGAGAATCATTTCAAATTCGGGATAAAGGCTAAGCCTAAAGGCTATAAAGGCTAAGTAAATCAATAAGGTGTTTAAGCAATCACAACTGCATTTGTAGAGATTTAACTCCATGCATTTGCATTTTGATTACATCCATGATCACTTGTTCTTGTCTGCGAAAAGAAACAGTCCTTTCATTTTGCGCTTTGATTTTATTCCCTGTACGGAACTCTCTCAAATTGCACAGATAGCACAGCTGATAGAAGTACAGAATCATGGCCCCATTGTTGGGAAAGAGACTGTGAGTGAAAAGAGCAGTCATGGCTGTGCTGTATATTTTAAAGCTGCAGATATGCTAAAAGAGATTGTGCACAATGGTGACTGTAACATCAGCAGACCTTGTTTAATTCTGCTTGAGAATATGGCGATCAGGGAATGGTTTTTCCTGCCTTGAACATGAGAGAACTCTTCCTATTCATTGTATGAAACACTGTAGTTTTAAGTGTTCAAGCTGCTAGATAAGAGAAGCTTCAGTGAAGTTGTGTTTGATTGTAAACTGGAAAGCATTGCCTTAGATCCTCATAACTACAACAACCTTGTTTTACAAGGATTAGTTGTTTCTTTTATATGAGCATCATTGTATCATATGAAGTAAAGCTTTATCAATACCTACTTCTGATTAGAAAAAATAAAAAGTCCTTCAAAATAGATTCAGGGATTTGGGATTGTCACTGATCATCCAAACTGCCATTCCATAATGAAATGATAAAGTATCCCAGTTTCATTTTGAATGGCTGTAGATGAAGTTGTCTAGGAATCCTGTGGGCCTATAGAGGACCAGAAATCTCCTTGACAAATTAAATGGCAACAGAGATGGGTTAATGCTAGATAAAAATTTGGCATCTGACTGGGGGCTTGCTGGTTAAAGTAGAGTTAATGGCAATAGGGACCCATTACTAAGTAACATCTGTGTGAAAATCAGCAACATACAGGGAAAGTGAGGAAGGTGTCAGGATGCTTTTCTGCTTTTTATCTTACATATTTCTCTGCAATGTTAGAAAGTCACTACTTCCTGCTCTGAATACATGATCAGGAAAGGGAGCATAGCTAGATGCCAGAAAGATAAAAGGACAAAACACATGAAACCAGTTCTGGGATTACTCTCCCATTGTGTTGTAATAATTTAAATGTTGGTAATATGCCCCATCTTGGAAAGAAAACCACTACTGAGTGAGTCTTAACTATAAGCTGGAAAGGTAAAAGCTGGAGACAGTTTTAATTGGTGCCAAAGAAGAACTTCTCTAATGTGAAAAACTTGAAAATAATTTCTAATGATTTTCAGATATTTTAGAAACAAGGAACTGCTATTAGTATAGCCTCCAGTGTTAAGACCAGTGAGATCACAAAATTAGCAATCATATATATTAATGGGTGTTTTCCTCAACCCCCTTGTTTCAACAGCACACTAACTTTTTACATTCTTATGGGACAGAAAATCAGTAGGAAAGTAATGGCAGTTTTTAAAGCCATTGTCTGAGTAGATTTAGTCTGTTCTCTCTCTTCACAAAGCACAAACTGTTAAGAAAATGTCATCTGAGGGACAATAAATAAATATTCACAAAATATATTTGCATTTATGATCTTCCTTTAGCTCATTGTTCCTGATGGATTTTAAAATTGGGCAGGAGGACGTATTTCTTGCCTAAAGATTTTTTTCCTAACCCTACTTTCTTTAGACACTGATCATGAGGAACAGATCTCTATTGCCTTCAGATGGCTTTCAGAAGGAAATATAGAGTTTCAAAGAACAATATCTTTTGTTTGTGTGCTATGGTTTGATTGTTCTGACCCATTTCTGTCACCTCAAAAGAGTGCAACAGAAACCTTGACAGTGAGGAGCACTGAGTGGCAGGATCACTTTGCGAAAATATATCTGGAGTCCTGATGTCAGAAAAATGGCTGAGAACCACTACAAGTCAGAGTAACCATGTGTTGGCATGAGCTGCTGAGGACAGTAAGTGCAGTAAGTCACCATGGCAAGGGCTTGATGGTCTTAGAGGCTTTCACTAAGTCCAGAGTTACCAGAGACAGTTTCTCCATGGAATAATGGATTGTCTCCACAACCTCTGTGTGATCAAGTCCAAGGACCATCAAACAGAAGAGAGTAGCACACTGAGCTTCACAACTGTGAGAGGAAAAAAGAATGTGTGCAGAGGGCCTTCTGAACATAACCAAAGAGGCAAGAGGTCTCTTCTTTTTTACCTCCCCATCTCACATGCAAAATCTGCCTTAGGCACTGAAATATCTTAGAGAGGATTACCTGTTTCATTTGGATTGGTTAAAAAATCCTTCTCTTCCTCTGGCTTGTAAAGGGCAGGTGGGGCATTAGAGACCAGAAGACAGAATGTTATGAGCAGACATGCAGATGTTAATGTGCTGGGTGACCCATTCATTTGAGGGTTTTTTGGTCCTGTGTTACAAATACAATGTCATGATATCTTTATCACCTACTTAATGATAAACATCTACTTTCTGAGTTAAACTACCTAAATATCAAACTGATGTTTATACCACTCTTGAATGTTTGAAATTAGCCTAGCTGGAGATTTAGTCAGCAGCCTGGACTGCTGAGTAATCCACACTTGTGTTTTAACACAGTTTTCCTCATCCACTGATCTCAGGTTTTACCTGAGGAATAGGAAAGCTCATCAGCTTAGTAAAGGCAAGACATTTATTCGAGCACAAAATTATTTTAATCATAGTATTTAACCATTCAACTTATTTATATCTTAGATTCCAATGAGAAAACAACAGTGCTTGAAAATGCAAGTCCTAAAGGACTAATAACACATTTCCAAAAGAAGACCTGTTTCTATAGTTACAGAATGCTTCCTTGGATTTTTGACCAGCTAGATTTTCACAGCTTGTAAATATGTAGTGGGTTATGCATCCAATCATTTCGTTGACACCTAGGGGAAAGAGGGCCTTTTATTTTAAAGGCCTGATCTTTGTATCAGAGGATTTGCAGTGATTTCAGCGGGGTCTGGCAGATCAAAGGCATAGGATCCAAATGAGTGTGGAAATCAGCAGAGAATGGGCTTCCTAAGTTTTCAAGAAGAGAAAATTTTTTGTTGTCTCTTATGGGTTACCACAGCTTAGCTTCCTTTTGATGATGATTGCTGGAACATACTGCCAGACAGAATGATTTTTGGTATTACCCAATTTGCACAGCAATGCAAAATTATATTTTTGACAAACTTCATATTTTATAAATCCTCTACACATTCAGGTTCGATTTTTTTTTTTTTAATCTTACTAGGCTTGCTGTCGAGTTGATGTTTAAACCTGTCTTTTATGTATTCTTAATGGATCTAAGTGAGGATATAACTGATGAATTCAGACATCTGTGAATCCATGTGATGGTGTACAAAATTAAGCTTTAAATATTATGTATATATGTTTTCTGTCTAGTTCTTGACATGCTGAACTCTTATCAAAGTAAGATGGAGAAAATGGATTTTCTTAAAGATATATAAGTATATATATGTATTATGGGTCTCTGCACTCCTGGGCAAAGGTGAAGTTGGATCTTTGGGTGTTCCCTAGTCATGAGTTAGTCTTCCACAAATTCTGATAATAATAAATTAATCAAATTATATGAAATTAAGAATATAGTGCTGGTCATTAGTTTCACTCATTGGCATTGCTCTCTGCTTTTTATTGTTTCAAAATGTTCTAGCCTTCTTTCGTTGCTCTAAATAATAGTGCTAAAGTATACCAGCATAGGATCATGCAACCATTTGAGGGTAACAGACCCTCAAATAAGCTTCACAGGGCTCCTGTGATGAAAGAGCATTATTTGCTGTGTTAAAATCTTGTTGATGCATTATAGCAAGTGTTATTTTTAGAATGAGGAAAGTAATGTCAAAAAAAGCAACTTGCCTGAGTCATACATTGATATTGTAGCAGAGAGATGTCTACAACAAAGATATCCTGACTCCCATTCTTTGTTAAAAGAAAAAGGTGGTTTTTTCTGGGGCAGACTAGATTCTGACCTGGGCTTGTCTGTAACTGATGTCATCTTCAAACATCATGCAGAAACATCTTGTGAGACTGTTTCAGAGGAAGGAGGATGGTCTTTGATTGAACTTGACAAGTGTCTGCTTTCTCTCCCAAGGGAACTAAAGGAGAAGATTCAGCCAGAGATCTTAGAACTGATCAAGCAGCAACGTCTCAATCGACTTGTGGAGGGCACCTGCTTTAGGAAACTCAACAGTCGACGTCGGCAAGGTACAGCTCAGACCCCCCAGTCTGGCTTTACATTGTCATTTTGGTCTGAAAGTTGAGCTGAGGACTACTGTTTTCACTGGCAGGATCCTTGGTTGTAGTGCTGTCTTGACTGCTTTTACCCGGAGGCATGTGAAAACATCTCCAAGTTACAGATTTTCGGGATTTCCTGTTTCCCTGAAACTGGTTTCAGCCTTATTACAGATAATCTGGAACAAGTTCAGCCTTGGACAAAATCTCAAGCAGCAGTCTCACATTCTGAAATAAGTATTTTGATTTCTGCCTGAATGTGCAGACTTCTTATTTATCTCAAAACAATGTCTTTGCAGGAATAGCACATTAAATTTGAATTTTAATCTTCCAGTGTTTGATCACCTTTCTGTATATAAGTTCATTCTGCACCTCTATCTCTCTAGTACTGCCTGTCCTTTGGTTTAGGCTTATATTGCCATATAATTATATTATGGTTTTTAAACATGCTTTTTGAAAGCACTTATATCAGTAATTTGTGTACCTTCATATGAATACTTGATTGATATGAGAAGATTATTTTCCCAATTCTATGAGTCATTGCTCATTATATAAAGTAAAACTCCCAATGGTTCTTTTCCCCTCAGAGAGGCGTGCTTCTTTCTCCAGATAATGTAATGGGGACATAGTGTAAATTCAGCAGATTAATTAGAACTCATATCCAAAATTTTCCCTTTAAACCCTTCATTTTGTGAGGATTCAGATTACTGTTTGTTTTCCTCTGTAAATACAGAACAAATTAAAAAGTTACAAAAGCTAAGAGTAAGAACTGACAAAGATCAATATTTGAGACCTTCAGATTAATTGGGGAAAAGTGCATTCTTCACCGAGAGAAGTATCCCTGCAATACCTCCTTCTTAGAAACAAGGAGGCAATTTTCCTTAATGCAGGGGGGTTATTTATAACCTCTCTGTCGTGCATAAAAACACTTATGAAGCCCACTGCACAGAAAGATTGGTCAGTATTCCACTGTGAATTTCTGTACAGACTAGATAGAGAGCAATGATTCATGTTTTTCCTTTATCAGCATACTGATGGAGTGAAAGTCAGTAAAGTAATGTGTAGTTTGTCTGGCTACCAGTAGTGAGGGTTGTTTATTTTATACCTCTCAAAGCTTTAATCCAAATGACTCAAAATCAACGGAAGGAGCAGGATTTGTAGCAAATATTCTTCTTTTGGCTGATCTCCAAGATAGATTGTTTATTTTATCTTAAATTGTTGTTAGTTCATGATTTATAGGAACAAGAGCCTTAGGGAGTATAAATTCATTCAACTTGTAAGAGTACAGTTAAAGCTAAAGAATGTTTGGCTTTTTTAAATCAATGTAATCCTCTTGTCCTCAGTTGAGAGGGTTGCTTCCTATCATACCTTGGAGTGAATTCTATAGGCCACCAGATTAATTGCTTTGATGTCATATTTATACAGGGCCAGAAATAATTCATGATTCTTTGGAAACAAATAAAACATGCAACCATGCCTTAAAGAACATTATCTTCCCTGAAATAGATTGGTTTTCACAGATGGAAACCCATTAGGAGGTCATGTTTCCACATACCCTTAAGAGTTGTGTATGCTTTATGATAGACTTCCTGTATTCCCTGAAAAAAAAGAGTAAATTACCATTTGTGAGGGAGGTAGTAGACACAAAACCATTTAGATGATGATGATGCATGAGGCCACCAGGACTAAACTCAGTATGGCCAACTGTGTCTTGGGGTGCATCAGGCACAGCATCACCAGCCGAGCAAGGGAGGGGATTGTCCCACTCTGCTCTGCACTGGAGAGGCCTCACCTCAAGGGCTGGGGGCTGTTTGGGGTACCACAATACAAAAAAGATATAGAGCTGTTAGAAAGCATCCAAAGGAGGGCAACGAAGATGGTGAAGGGCCTTGAGGTGAAGCCATATGGGGAGTGGCTGAGGTCACTTGGTTTACTCAGCCTGGAGAAGAGCAGACTGAGGGGACCTCATTGCAGTCTGCAACTTCCTCAAGGAGGTAAGAGGAGGGGCAGACACTGATCCTTTCTCTGTGGTGTGCAGTGACAGGACCTGAGGGAATGGCATGAAGCTGAATTCAGAGGAGTTTTAGTTTGGATATTAGGGAAAGGTTTTTCACCCAGAATGTGGTCAGGCACTGGAACAAGTTTCCCAGGGAAGTGGTCACAGCTACAAGAAGCATTTAGACAGTGCTCTCAGGCACATCGTTGTGACATTTGGAGATGGTCCTGTGCAGGGCCAGGAGTTGGACTCCATGATCCTTGTGGATCTCTTCCAACAACTCAGCATACTATGTGATTCTGTGACCTAACATCGTTTGATTTAATGAAGCATGCTTGGCATATAAGCCATTCAATTGGCATCCTTTTATAGGTATGTACAGTGCCTGACACAGTCCAAATAGCAAATACTGGCAGATGACAGGGAGTGGAAGAAGCTGTCTTGAAAGCAGCATTTATCCTTTAGGGTCTCCTGTTTCCCAAAGCAGCACAAACTGTAAAACCAGGGCTGTCGTGATGTCAAGAATTAGAAGATGAAGTAAAGTGAATGGAGGATCTGAGGTTTAGCTAGTAATATTAAATGTTATGACAGTCATTCTTTCAGATAATTCCTCTGAAAGTCCTGGTAAAAATAGAAGTCCCAGATTCTGAGTGTGTCTTCTGTTAGCTTTGTCCCACATCCTCATCTCCTCTCTCTCAACCCATCTCTCTGTACGAGTGCGCGGTGCTGCCTCAGGGGTTTCAGGAGCCCTCGTCACCTGCCTGGTGCTCCAACTGAATCCACTCGTCATGGAGCATTACCAAGGCTCTAAAAACGCTGTGGTCCATCCAGGTTGACTTGGAACTGAAACAGAAATTAGTACTGTTCTGAGGCATCACAATTTGCCTGTTATGTGGCAACCTACTTGTAAGAGTAGGTGTTATACTGAAGTATGTATATGCCATTTTTGCCTTTCCTATGATTCTTTTCTTCCCTTAAGGCAATCTTGGAACAAATGTCAGGAATCTGCAGGTTGTACAAGAAGAACCTGAACGTGCCCTACACAGAAGCTGAAAGCATTAAATTGTCCATTTAAAGATAATTAACAGCCATTAGCCCATGATAAAGACTCCAGAGCAAACTTCTGTTAAGATTGTTTTTTGGACATGTGGTAGGACACACATGGTTAGTCACAGTAAGTTGAAAAAATTGACTTACAAAAAAGTTAGAAGGGAGTTTACGGCCTCTTATGGCCTTTTGAGAAGAGATTAAACACTTTCATATATACTTAGCAATGGAAAGCCTCCAATCCAACAGGTGATTCACTGGGGGATGCTGAAGATTAAGCCATGAGGTAGTCATATTCAGATCTCTGCTTTTTGTGTTTCAGCACAGGATTATCATAGCAGGATCCCTCTGTAGCTGAAATTCAGAAAAATCTTTGTTGTCCCAGCAGGATCCTTAGCACTTCTAAAAAAGTACATGGCCTTTCCCTTGCCAAGGTTTTCATAGGAGAACTGCAGCACTAACTCCTGGGTCTTTGTTAAGTATCTTAATCATTTGGAAACGAAACAGCAAAATCTAACCTATCCTTCTGATCACTGTTCAACAGCAGATCATCATGCTTTGCAAATCCCTGCTTTGTTCCCTGGGCCATGAACATCTGCTGACAGATAGACCTCTTCAGCTTCCTCCTTCCTTAGATAATTCCTAAAAGAAAAGGGAGAAGACTAAAGCAAAAACCTGCCAAGCACTCTACACCCCCACTAGTTATTATTTCCAGTAGAGCTAAGTAGCAGATAAAGTCATTTTATTGAGGATAATAGGTACTTCTAATGTATCTGTATTCTGTCATCCAGTACATTTGTAGTATATGTTGCTGGGTGCACTCTTGAAAATAAATTCCTTTTTTACCTTTATAATGATTGTAGAAAAATTGCATGTTATTGAAGTGGTTTTGCAGCCAACATGAGGTTTCTCAAACAGTAATTTTGGAAGGAAGGGAAACCCTTCCTTAATGGTGATACACACCATTAAATTAAAAGCACGAGGCACCATGGAAGCAACCTGGAAAGAGAAAGCTTAAGTTGAAACAAAAAATCTAGTGAAGACAGGTTTTCCATCTCTTGCTGGGATAAATAACTCACAGTTCTGGACAACAACACACACTTAGACGATTTTCTGCCGAGCTCTTTTCTACTGCTACTTCATCCTACTCTCCATAGTCCCACAATAAACCTAATATTCTGTGAGCGTGTGACTCACTGAGATGAGCCAGTTAACCAAACATGCCTCCAACAATGCCACAGGTCAATTATTTGCTAGTTATTTGGAGAGCTTCCTGGCTTGATATAGGTAGTTAAGACCAGTTGGAGTGAAAATGTCAATACAATTTTAGTAGAGACAGAAAAAAGAAAAAGAAAAATATTCATGCCCACATGCATATATAGATATAAAATCTACACAAATACATGTTTTCATAGATATATTTGAAAGCAGGTTCCTGTTGCTAAATCTGTGAAGATGTTTTTCTTTAAACAAAAAACTTCTATAGTAACCTCGAACATATCTTGGGAAAAAAAACATATTCTCGGATTTCTGTCCATGCATATCTGAGCTATTTTCTCCCCAGAGTCTAACAATAGAGCACTTCTGTACTAACCACAGCAGTCCTTTACCTGGAATAGTATTGTTAGAGGAGTATGAGTCATTGGCTGTTAATGCACTTGGAAACACACTGTGTGAATGGCCAGGCACTCTGTAGCACATCAGCGAAATGTTCTGTGCTGAAAATTTGTTCACAGTTTTGACTGGTACTTTTGTAGCCAAATTGTAGCTGATTTTGTTATTTGGGATTTTTTGAAAAACCTCATTTATAATCTTCAACAATATTCTGTGATATATTTAACCCCCTAGCTGCTGTAGCAAATATCTGAAAAATTTGCTTGAAAACTTTTTAGATTAAAACCTAGAATGACTAATTCTATTTCCCAAAGAAGGATTTCTAGCACCTTATTGTGATTGCGTCAGTGGTCAGTGAGTTGAAAGACATAAGGAGTTGCCAGAAAGTGTAAATAATGTAGTGTCTGAAAATTGTGATGAAATATGTAGTCCACATCATCTCTAAAGACTGTGGTTAGTGACTGCCCTCCTACAGCTTCTTGCTCTGAGCATTAGGTAGATGTAGTAACACTGGATACAAAATAGGCCACAGAAGGGACCTAATCTTTGGAGAAAATTCTTAAGCCTGGGCCTAAAACCAAAACAAACCCCATTCCTTCCTGAGCACACAGTTGCCCTGCTCTGGCTGGGCACATGAGCATGGATCTACCAGATGTGGAGTACAGGGACTAATACGGAAGATCTGTCCCACCTTTAAAGCCTTTAATAACACTTCAACTCTGCAGACTCTGATTTAAGAGTTTTGGCAGGTTTGGACAGTAGTTTTTCTTTGTTTTATAAACACCACTTTTGACTCATAGTGCAAAAGAAATTTTTCTTCTGCTTATTTTTTTTTATTTATCAATTTAGAGCTCGAAGTAAATGCTGGCTACATGCATGTGCTATTCTATAATTAAGACTTCTTCACCCTTTTTTCTTGGTGGAAGCAATTTCATATAATTTTTGTTTTGACTTCAGAATCATGCTGTACACTACTTTTCCAATATAGCTGTGTTCAGCACTCTCACTACAGTAAAATAGCTGCAGCCAGTTTCAAAATGTTCCCCTCAAGGCACTGAAATCTCATGTGATTGGGATATTTTCTGATACACTCTTTGTAGCATCATGTACAGCTGAAGCAAAAACCAGGATGGGTAAGGCTGAGGTGGCTGTAGAAACAAGGGTCCCTGCTCCTAGCAACATGCTATCACCCTCCTCAGCCTGGCTGGTGCAGTCATTTAGTAGCTGTGGTTGAGGAAGTCTCCTTAGTTCCATTTGTAGCTTTCATTTAAGGGCTTTCCCCTTGACAGCAAGGCTATGGCAGAGCAGAGTTATTAGTGAGCCAACAGGAGAGTTGTGCTGGACATGCTTCAAGCTACAGTCTGTGGACATTAGTTTTTAATTAACCTTCAGTTATGGGGAATTGCTGAAAAGGCTCCAAATATTTAGAGCTTGGGTTTCTTCCTATTAAGCACCCTTCCCAAGACAAAATAAGATATTTTCATGGAGGGATGTTCCCCTCTTTTATTACTGAAGGTAACCGAGGTAACTACTGAACCAAGGTTACCAAAATACTGACCCCCTAGGACATGAAAGAGCCAACTCCTTGCTAACACCAACCCCATGTGTGATAACTTGAAACGAATCCATGGTAATTTTTTTTTTTTTATGTTAGAACATCTTTTTGCCCAGGTCACTGAAAAGGTAGTGAAACCACATTGGTTTTTGTTAAGAAAAAATTACTGGTTTAATTTTAGAGTTAGAAAGATGTATTGCTTTGTACAGCCCAATAAACAGTGAGGTTGCAGTTAAAGCTAGGCATGAAAGCCTTCTGCTGCCGTTGCTGGAGGCTTTTTTTAAACATAAAGGTCAACCATCAGATTCAACGAGGTATATTTAAGCATCAGGTTTTGCTATGATTTTGGTAGTTTCCCCTAAATGTTACTGTGACGCAGATAGAAACACACAGCAACACACACAACAGGTGTTCAGGTAGAGAAAAAGAAAGGAAGTCCCGTTTATTGTTGACCTCGTATATATAAGTTTCTGGACAGTGATCAGAGATTGGACAGAGAGGTTACCACCTCTCCATCTTCACTGGTCACTTGAGAAGTCCATCAGGTGATATCTTTTACAAAGGAATGCAAACATGATTCTTGTTTATCTTACAATTCATGAGAACTGACTCCACTATACTAAAACAAATCAGAAGGCTTATTTTCAGGGACAACACCTAAAAGGAATGAATCTAGAAAATTTTCACGTACATCCTCCTGAGATACACAAACTGCCTAACTAGTTGCTTGTGTGTGTGCTCTTCAGATGAAAGTCTACTGAATGAGGGCTCCTACTTGCTCTAGTTTCAATTCTCTGCAGAAGTTTTGCAAGTGGGGTCTTCTTCTCGACTCCATACTGTGCCACACTGTATGTTCTGTTTAGAGTCCAGGCATGCTTATAATTCAGCAGCTCTTTTTGTATGCATCACAGGATCCTAATGTCAGGCTCTCTACCACAAATCTTGCAGTGTTGTGCATGCCTGTGAAGTTGATAACCAGAATCTCTCTCATGGCCATTTTGAGCCTTTGCCAGAGGTTTGTAAGGTTTTTTTTTAAATCTTTCTGTAGAAGAAGCTTCACACTCAGAAAGTAGTTTGATGGGTGTATGGGTTTTCCCCAAAACTTTTTTATCCACTAGGACAAAGAAATATAAAAGGGCATGTGAAAGTCCATTTTTACCATTGAATTGCCTTTGTTTTGCTGCATTGCACTGGCCAGGGGCCTGGAGTGTCCTTCAGGAAGCAGCTGGGTCCATGAAGCCAGTGTTTTACTCAGCCAAGAAGCCCTTCCTGCTAACACCCCAAATGAGCTCACATATGCTGGTTCTACTGCTCCTCCAATGTTTTATCCAAACTGAGGCTCCCAGCAACTGCAGCACTGCAGGGCTGTGTCAGTGCTAACGTTTCCCCTAAATTGTTCCTCAGGCTGCTGCTTGGCACAGCATCAGCACTGCCAGTACGAAAGAGGCAAAGAGCCAGAGAAGCCCTCTTCTTCCCTCCACTGGCATTTTAACATCCAGCCTTGCTCTGAGCTTTTGGAGATTTAGTTTAGATGTAACAAGATTGTATTTTTGACAGCTTAACATTTTGTGATCTACTTATTAAATAGAACATGCTCTGACAAGGAAGGGTAATCTCTTTCTTGCCATTTCAGAAAGGGAATTAACAAGCAGCATCCTTTCGCACTAGGCAGTGTGGTGGCCTGGCTCTGCAAAGGTGGTGTTCTTCACAGGAGCAGATTTTAACAAATGTTGTTAGGGGGAACTATGTCCTGCAAAGCACAAGTTGTCAGGAGATGTAAATGTATGTCTCTTAGGAAGGACTGAAACGCAAACTGGGGTGTGAACTGCATGGTCACACATATATTTGTGACAATGCAAAGTACTGAGTTATCTGCAGGACGAGAGACTTAACTGCTTTTTAAGTCTTTGCATGTTTATTAGGTCCAGTCTCTCCATAAATATGGGGGTGTTCTCCTATGTCTATAAAAAAAGACATGAGTCATAATTTTCATAAAGTATGGGATATTTCAATTTTATCAGTTTTTGGGTGTCCCACACAAGACAGCTGGTAGGGCTTGATTTTCACAAAGTGGGTGCTAAAAATGAATCTTTTATGGGAAAATTAAAGTTATCCACTCAAATTAGTTACTTTGCCTGTCTTCTGGTCATGAGGGTATATAATATCTGGTAAAACTAAGTCAATTTTTTTCTTGCTAGTATTTTTTTTTTTGAGACAGTGACTATGTCAATAACAACCCACTGTAGATTAATACCAGCTTCATTTAATCAAGTAAAATTACTGAGCAAAGTCCCTTCCCTTCTTATATATAGCCCACACATTTCTTCTGAAAAAAAGACAGGCTTTCCCTGTAGCACCTTGTTTGAGTAAGCTTTCTTCTCTGCTGTTGGTAAGGCTGATGAAGACATGCCAGTGACCTTGCTTAATGTGTTTATTTCAACAGACAAATTTTGGTACTGTCGACTTTCACCTAATCACAAGGTCTTGCACTACGGAGACTTGGAAGAAAGTCCGCAGGGAGAAGTCCCTCATGATTCCTTGCAAGATAAATGTAAGTCATCCACAAAGATTATGACACTTCTGCTTCTTTTATGCTAGCTCTTCTTTATAACTTGTAGATTTCTCTTAACATGGGGCATTATGAACAGCTGTCTTTATGAAGGTAAAGAGCAGGGGATACTTCCTCCTGCATTCAAACACTGCTCTCCTGGTTTCGCAAGTATGTGTGTGGGGACTGCATTCAGCTTTTCAATGAGTTTATAATTTCATTCAGCTTGGAAACATCATGTCTTTCCTAGGGAGGAACACAGTTTATTTTCATTGCTCATGTAACTGTGGATGTCAAAAATACTTGGGCATATTCAGAAGCACTGCCTGTCCATGGAAACAGTCAGTCTAGTGACTGGAGGAGGAATACATGGCAGAGGTCTTTTTAGTTATTGTCAGGAGTGGACTTGAAGGTGACAGGTGACTGAACAGTGTTGAGAGGACCTCACTGTTTCTGTGTAGCAAACTGGGAGAGGACATGTCTCTGTGGCAGCTCCTACCAGGGGATTTTTTGACATTTTTCTTATGGTTAAAAGTAATTTTGGAGCTCTTCAGAACCATCATACTCTAGTGATTTCTCCTTTGTACTTCAACATGAGTTGTAGGGGTTTAACCTGTAATCCAGGGAAGGTTTTTATGATATGGAAATAATAAGTATAGTGCTGTCACTGGGAGGTAACTTCAAGAAATCCAGCACTGAATAAGGAATTTTTTTGTTTTGTTTTTTTCTGAAAATCCTTGGCATTATCAAACTAGACACGCTTATGCAAGTATTTCAGCTGGTAGTTTGACTTCTTTCCTGGAATGGCAAAACGACTAATTTTTTAGAAGTCTGAGCTTTTTCCAGCCTGAAAACTGGGGAATGAGGTGAAATTTCCTCCCCTAACCTGTCTCCAGACAGCACCTTTTAAAATGTCCAAATGCTCCCAGATGCACTCTGAGAGGGAAAGAAGAAAAGCCTGTGTGATGCTGGAGCCCTGACAGTTAGCAGTCACATTCTCTTGTTTTCCTGGCCTTACAGATTGCCTCAAGGATGCTCCACAGTCTTACTGCAGTCTTGGCAGAATGTAGGACAGGACCTCACATTGCTGCATTGGAAGAGACTGTTTTTGTGTACAAGGCTTAGAAAAATAGCCATAGAATGTTACAGTAGTGTCAGAGTGACAGAAGAATGAAAGTCACACTTGAACTGCAGGCACAGTTGCAAGACCAGCAGTGTCCAGATTTGTTTGCTTGGAACACTCTTTCACACACAAGCCCCTGACCCTGACTGAGCAGCATCTGGCACTTGCATTTTCCATAGGCTCTTGAGCCTACTCAGGAATGTCAGGATCCCATGGTGACAGAAGGTTCTTACTTTAGAAACCATTGGGCCAGACCCACACAGTTCCCTCAGCATGGCTGCTGGCAGAGTAGATACCAATGCGGTTTCAGAAAGAGGTGGTTATTTCATCAGTATCTCAGGTTTTCAGGCTATGAATGATACAAGACTTACTATAGTGCTACCCGCATGAGATGGAGTTTCATTAAACAAAGTTGAGAATATTGCAAATCACAAGATTATAAAGAGGCACTATTGTTTGAAACATATCAGGCTGAACTGCCTTGAGCATTTTACAGAATACTTTTCATAAATATTCTGGTTTTCTCTGGAAAGATTATTGATTTCTGAATTCATAAACTTTGAATATGATGATCAACTTCTCAGCATTTGGAGCCAGGTCCACAGATAAAAGAGAGTAAGTGGGTAAGAAAACAGAACCAAGAGAAGCAGTATCAAGCATTTTGTGTACTCCTTGCCAAGCTTGAATAAATAGTCACTATCTCCAAAAATAAATGTGTAGGGTTTTAACCTTTTCACTTCTGTGAATATCACCCCTCTCTTCAGGCTGGCAGAGTTAACAATCCATGCAGGCTCCAGCTGGGACAGAAAACAGCTGCCTTCTTTCTCAAAGCTTTATCCGTTGTGAACACATCACATCTGTGCTCACGCCTTCCAGCATCTTGTAGTCAACTTCAGATACCTCCTGAAGTCTTTGATTCTATTTTTCTAAAAAAAAAGCATAAGTCAGGTTCCAGATAAATAAAGATTAGGATGTCACATCAGTCTGTGATCTCCCACAGTAACTGCATTCCAGATCACACAGATCAAGTGTATGAGACCTGGAAAAAAGCCTTCTTTGTTGAGACATCTAACCTCAGAAAACCTTATTTTATGCAAACAGAGAAATTGTTTTTCTGGGCCTCTTCAAAAAATGGCAGGAACTTTTTTTTTTTCTTGAGAAGATCTTTCTACCATAGTTGCCGTCAAATATCTCCTTAATTTCCCAGGTTATCCTAGCTCATTCTCTCATCTCAAAAACAGTATCTCTTCTTCTCCAAAACAGGACTGTCAGAGGCATAAAAAGTCAGCAGGCCTACAGCATAAAATTCTGAGACTAAAGACAGAAGTTGAGTAGTGAAGAGTCAAATTATTTCCTTTCTTTTCAGTTTTCCATGCAAAGCAAATACTTTAAGAATGCCTTTTGCATCCCATACCATCCATTTGGCCATAGTGCTGAGGTAATCTGTCATAAAATATTTAGTGCTGCTGTGCCCAGTAGAAGAGTAAATGCATTTCTCCTCTTCACTTTTTCCATTAGAGTTTGTAAAGAACTAGGCAGTAACAGGTTTTCATATTACTATCCTATTATCCTTATATTATCCTATATAAAATACTTTTCTGCAGCCACAAGGATAATGGATTATTTATAGATCGTAGACACTGTCACTCAGAGACCATATTGTATTGTAGAGCATATAGATTCTCCATAATGTAATTACCTTTGGAAAATTGACTTCCGCTTGAAACTCAGAGAAATTTATCTTTATGCTTTAGTGACCTCACTCTGTGACTCGGAGTGGAAGCAGATTCCAATATTTTTTTTCTTACCTTTCTTTTCCCCCCAGTCATTTCTGATCACTTCACATTTTAAAGCAATTGGAATGGCTCATTATAAGCCTTAGTATTCCTTATTCCTGCTACGGAATAAAGAGCAGAAAGCAACTAAACTGCTGATGGGAATGAAATAGAAAACTATTTAAAAAAAATTCCTACAGGCTTTTAAAAGAAGGAAAACAGCACTGAGTGAGGGGTCCAACTTGCCCAGCATCCTCTCTCCAGCAGAGATTTTACCTGGATGCCAATGGAAGAGCAACAACAGAGCAGGCACATTACATTCACAAGGAAGAAAACTATATGGTTTTGAGATCCATGAGTAAACATACTGTCCAGACATAGGTATGCATTTATATGAAACACTCTTACTCAAGGTCATCTAAATAGGCAAGAAATAGCATTTTCAGGCTTCTATCCAGATTCCTGAAATTTTGTCAGGACTCTGTTTCCTGTGTTAGTTGTTTGCTTCCAGTTTTCTTTCTTACAAAAGGCTGGAAATGACAAAAGACATGGAAATTTTAACACATTAGTCTCGCCTCTTTTTAGACTCTGTAGCTTTTACATACCTTGCTTCTAACTAATTTTCTGGGGTTTGATTTTCTTTCTTTTTAATGCAGTGCCAGTGGCAGATATAAAAGCTGTTGTGACTGGGAAAGACTGCCCACACATGAAGGAGAAAGGAGCTCTTAAACAAAACAAGGTATGATTCTCAAACTTTTATGAATACTTACTGTGCAGAATATAAAGCTTGTCAACTTGACCTTCGCTAAAGTAGCACAGGAATTTTTCATTCCAGCCTGCAACATTTCCATGTATGTACACCCTTTTTTTCCACTCAGACCAGTTGAGTTAAGTTATTGGGACATCTTAGCTTTCTTTACTCGTATTTCATGGGACATGTGCATTGTGATTTGCCCAGGGCACAACTGGAATAATCTGTAGTAGTGTTGTTTTCTATCCCTAAAGCAAAGCAGCAGTGGATGTCGGTACTTACTCCTGTATTGTCTCTGATAAACAGACCAGTTTGTTCCAACTGTGTTCTCTGATGAACCCACATTCAGTGAACACATGCTAAAATTGCAATTAGTGTCCAGCTGATGATACCTGCAGGTCCAGTCAGGTAGAAAAACAACTGCCAACAAAAGGCTGTAAGGTAAATCCTGCGCAATTAAGGAGGTGTATAAGGATGTGCTCAGCAGTTCATTTGGGAAAAAATGTGTAGGAGACAATATCAGCTTAAATTAGATTTATACTACCTTTCAGAGTTTCAGAGCAGGAACTGTAAGCTGACAGTAGTACTAAAATTGTGCAGTGCTGGAATCTTGCAGAGTTTTGTTAGTAAGAATTGTCACCACATCAAGAATAAATGGAATTACTAGCAATATCTGGCATTGTTAGTGATGAATACCATATTCTTTGAGGTATGCTAATAAATTTTCTACCAGGTTGTCTCTCTCATCTTACAAGAAGCAATGACTCTAATGGTGTTCAGTCTGACCTAGAACAACACCCTGAGAGATCTGGGAGCCAGATGACAGCTTTTGAATCAGAATTTCTAATTACCTGAAACTGAGAAATTTTGGGTCAGACAGGAGGAGATTTTGATGGACAAAATAGTGAAGTTAAGAGTTCCTACTTCAACAGTTTAGATAAAATTGGAAAAAGCAGTTCTGATGGGAGCCATAAAAATTGAGAAGTCACTGTCATAGCTACATATACAACTAGTTGCACCTTCACAGCTGCAACTTCTCTTTCCTTTAGTGTGCACACACAGGCAAAGCATCCCGAGTATTTTATGCATTTGTTTTCTTACTGAGAAGTTGCTCTCCTTTCAACATTGGCTTTAATATGGTAGGAAAGGAAAAAGTCATGTCAAATGATGAAAAAAAATCCCAGGAGTATTTTTCCTTGTTGATTTTCTGAATCAGGGCACAAACACACACATGAGTACAATAGATTATGTACAACTCCTACCTCATGTTACAACTGAACCATCAACACATTTGGCTGGGAGATTTATATGATGCATATAAGATATTTTTAGTTCTTCCTTGTCTTAGCACTCATATGTCCGCACAAAAGAGAAAGATGGAAAGCAGTGGGTGGCAGTGATGGAAATGTGTCATCGTTATGGAGCAGTAATGTCTAGATAGTACTTAATGCTAAATAGGAATGCTGCAGATCAGTTTGTCCTCAGCTCTCAGCATTGCCCCATTTCCTTAGGTAAAATTGCTTTGGACTGGTATAAAATTTCTGGCTGAGAATGTGAAGATCTGATCATGGGTAGCATGGCTGCATCCTTGGCAGGAGCATTGTATTTGTGATACAGACAATGGCAATTTTGATGTTTTTACTGTTTCTGATGTGGTGCAGGGATTTTTGGTTTGGTAGGCTTGGGTTTTTTATTTTATTTCCTTGTTTGAGAGAAGCGCAGAATTTTTGAATTAATTTGTCATCCCAATCAAACTGTCAGACACAATATTGCAACTATTTAACTGACATAGGAATAACATGTTGTTTGCAGTATATCAAGTTATATATGGGTCATGCAATTAAAATTTATAAAAAGGCAGACACAGAATGCAATTCAGCTGAATTTGGTGTATGAAACCTTTCACTTTCTGAAATTTCACAATCAATGATATATTTTTAAGAGGCCTTTTAATTCTCTGCTTTCTTTGTACATACATAATGTCTACCTCAGTTTTACTCATTGGCAGAAAAGAAAATTGAATGGCAGAATGCCATGCTATGAGCATAGCTGGAATTGGCAAAATGTCCATAACAAAGGCTTCAGCATCTCTTCATTTGCCAGAACATGGCCATCATTCTTTCAGCAGGACAATTTAGATAGAAATAAGAGTTAAACTGAATTTGAATTCATATGCATATGAAGCTGAAATGATGTGATGGGACCAGATCTGAATTGTTGTTCATCTTGCTTATGGTTTCAAATGGGGTTTAATTTTTAAATTCTGTTTCTTACTCCCAAGTAGTACCAATGATTTTCAAGGAAATTAAATATGTCAGATTTTGTAGCCTTCAAAATAAAGCATGACAGAAGAATCAGAAAAAAACATGGGTAGGTATTTTGAAGTGTTCTCCTATCACCTTTTATCTGCTGATGTGGCAGATTACAGGCTTTGTGCCTTTATAGTCAGCTGAAATGCTTCTGCTCACATACAAATGAAATGAATGATGTGTCCCTTCCCTCCCCCTCTCTCCTCTCTTCCTTCTCCTGTTGGTTGAACAAGTTCCCTGCTGCTGCCTGTCTAGATAGTTCTTTGGGGCAGATCTGTCTCTGGCAAGCAAACTCGACATGGAGAGGCCTCAGCCTTCAGTAAAGACTTGGGTGTTTTGAGGGTGTTGAAGACAGAGCAGGCAGAAAGTAGTGAGGTCATTCCAGCTTCATGGGATCACTTTGAGCCCAAAATGCCCATTATGACTTCTGGCCTGTGTTGGGCCAGGAGACTGGGGTAGAGGGTAGCTCTGGGCATGGGAGAGCAACCTTCCCTTCATACCACCTAACAGTTTCCCCCACAGAGCTGAATCCAAGGAGTGGGAAGTATTGCCCTGCTGTTGCAGAGTCTGTTGTTCTCAGTTTTCAATGCAGCTCAGAAGAGAGTGAGTGCCAGTGCTGTTAGGTTTGAGAAGAGTCTGGGGAAGGGCAGAGGTCTGACATGTGGAAGGAGCTAGGAGTGCCAAGGGAAAGACTTCAGCAGCCTGAGATGCAGGAGGAGAAAAGCAAAACAGAAGGAAGGAACAGGTTGGAGGGAATGTGAGAGAAAAAAGACCAGAGAGGTAGAGAAACAAGTGGAAAAGGCTTGAGTGAAAAATAACTGAGAAAGGTTGAGAAGTAAAACAGAGGAAAGAAAGCTACAGATGGCTGATAAAGACTGACCAGTTCTCCTTTAACAATTCCCAGCTCCTCCTTGTCATTGATGGGACTGTAACAAAACCAGGTGGGGGTCCCTGCAAATCAGCCAGCTCAACCACTGAGACCTGTCACACTGTCAGTGTGGAGGGCCAGTTAGCAACTCCAGCTCCTTTGACTTCCATTTTCCTTGACAGTTTGCTGTGCATAAAGGAACAAAGATGCTGGCACCTCAAAGGTGTAATTCCCAAGCCTTTAGAGTCCAGGCCAGCAAGCAAAGAAGTTGAGCTGTAGCCAGGGCTGCCAAAATAACACTTTTCCCCAGAAAGAGAAGGATGGTGCCCTTAATGTAGTCCTTTCTAATAGTCTACCTGAATGGAAATGACCAAACTCTTGACATCCTGACACATTCCTCTTCCAAGAAGAGATTTTTTTCCCCCTCCTTTTTCACTCTTTGAGGTGAAGAAGTGATACACATTGGAGTTTACCAAAGGAAAAATTACAGGGCTCAGGCCTGTGGGATTGTTGACCTTCATGAAATTCAGGAACATCACAATATAACAGTACATGCCCTTTTTTCAGAGCTGCAATCTCAGTGGCATTGCTTGGCATATTCTGTCAGTAATTTATAGCACTGTGTGAGGAGATAATGCCAGGTTCACTTGGGCAGAGGGAGATTTGTTTCTGTAATGAGGGACATCACTCTTAATAAGGTGTGGCTGAGAGACATGCCTGCAACACAAAAAGGCCATGTGAGCCCTGAGCCATGGGTTTGCTGAATGTACCAGCACTGTTTGCACTTGCAGCCTCCAGAGAGATTTAACACAATGAGGATTTAACATAGCTTTGTCTCCTGTAGCCTTGGCAATATATCAAGTCGAACCTAGTAACTAAACTCAAGGAAAACAAGAACATTTCCCATGAGGAGCCTGATCCCTTATTATCCAAGATTATCCCTAAGGATTGCAAGTTTTATGGTTCAGACTCTACTCTTAATCATACAACTTCAAAACCAAAAAAGCCCTTACAGAAATCCAAATATCTATGTCTGTCTCAGACCAGGAGCTCGGGGGTTGAAATCTAGAACAATGTTTATGCTGCAGTTCCCACAGTCAATTCTTCCATTTTAAAACTTCCTGTTGCAAATTTAGGAAGCTGTTCTCCTTTCACCACTGGCAGTGCAGGGCCTGTTGTCAGATGAGAGTCAGCAAAAGGCATCAGTATGACAGGGCTGAGGAAGCCAAGAGGCGAAAAGAACAGGGTATGTGATACAGATCAGAATTACAAGTCAGCACTCTGCTCTGTAGTTTTGTCTCTTTTCCACAGTTGGTATATCCATACCACCGGGCTTGCAGATTGTCAGATCCTTGTAATGGCACTTGTAATGATACAGGCAGAAACCGTAATATGGTAACAGGACAACATCTTTGCATGCTAACTGCTGGCCACTGAAAGATCATTGTTTATTCAGATTGCCTGGGTTTCCCTGTGAGAATTCAAGTCCAGGTGACTTTTAGGGAAGGTCAGCACTTTATGCATTTTCCTTGGTACCTTTTACAATTCCAGCTTCAGTGCTTAGGGGGAAGAAAGATGATTGCATTTTCCTTTCTTGAAATTCCTTTGGGTCTTTAGGTAACTGGCATAGTTTGGCTTGACTGAGGCTGGTGATTCTGGTTCAGATGGAAACAAAATTACATAAATCTCCCGAGAGTGAATAATTTAATATATTTCCAGCAGTGAAAAGAACATAAGTATACACCAGAATATTAATTGTCCTGACAATATTTTTAACACAAGGAGTCAAACCTTGCAGAACTTTGTGAGTTTAACCTATATAAAGTGAAAAAAACCTGTGAGTCTTCATAAAAAGTTCCTTGCAAGTGTACTGTTATTCATTATATTGATTTTAGTCTTCACCATTGCCTAGCTCAAATTTAAACTCAAATGCTAAAGTAATTCATGATCCAATGGGCAACAGTAAGCACTGAGGTGTGTGAGTTTGTTTTGACTGAAGCAACTGTGGTGGTATTCTAGCCGTGCCAGTTTCTTGCAGTGGTCGGTACTGTTGCAGCTTTGGCCAGACAGGAGACTACCATAAACTATTTTTCAACTTGTTTTGGGAAAAAATGGAGAGAAAAGAAGGGCAGACCTGAATGTACGAATGCCTCTCTCATGCATCATTAATATGTGTTTCGTTGTATTGTTCCAGGAGGTGCTGGAGCTTGCTTTCTCTATATTGTATGACTCAAGCGGCCAGTTGAATTTCATTGCTCCAGACAAGCATGAGGTAAGTCGTGTTCAGAGTACAGAAATTTATTTGAAGTTTTCTTAGTTGCTTTAAGGCACCAGATGGCTTTGTAAGAACATAAGAATGGGTATCTTGGCCCAGAGTATAGGTCCATCTAAATCAGTGTCATGTCTCAAAACTAACTGACACTCAAGGGATTAGTATAGGAACAAGACTTTCTGCAATTTTCTTGCATATCCGAGCCACAGAAGAAACATGTTTTGTATTCCTACATCACAGAGCACATGAAGCTCCAGATTTCAGACCAGTATTTCTAAGACCTCCTGAAATATGATCCATAAGAAAGATTAATAAGAGAGCTTGGGCAGACATTGAAGTTCTACAGACCTCACTCACCATTTCCTGATTTCTTGTGGTCAGCTGTACTTTAGGCACTAGAGAATTTTACTGTGTGAACTTTCAACACTGAGAAATTGTATAGCCAAACTTTCAAAGAATCACTGCCAGCCTCAGTTCATTTTGACAATGTTATCATAATCAGGGGTGGTTATACCATCATTGGGTCTCAATTTTAGCCAAAGGCTTGCACTCTCCAGAATGGCATATCCCCTTTTTCTTACTTTCACATTGCTTAAGACCATTCATGACAGGTGATCATAGAAGGCCCCTCTATTCCATCTCCACAGGAGAGTGTTTTGCAGTGGCTTTCAGTTGCATAAAGACAATGTAAATACCAGTAGTAAGGATGAATGATAGCCCCTTCTCTGCTCCCTTCTCTTTGTAAAAGCCACAAGGATATCGAAGATATCATTCCCTTCTCGAATGTGATGGGTTTAATTTAACCTAATTGTGTTGAATCTTTGGATGTTTTTCTCTCAAAGAAATTTCAAGTAAAGGTTTAGCAGAATGGTCTACATTAAAATAATCCTTCTTGTTTCTAAAGCAATGAGTTGTGTTCCATTTGCACACTTATTTTTAGGTGCCACATTTGGTCGCAGTTCAGGACACTGTGGTAAGATGATGAACTAGAAGATTGCTTTAAACTGCATTATACTGTAGTATTAAACAAAGTGCATGAAATTGCTTTTCAACTGAAATGTATTAGTTATGTCACTTCAACTTTTGTTGTTCTGGACTAAATCTTCAACTAAATGTTAATTTTAGGAGAGGAGTTACAGTTATGCCCATTTGGGTCTTTCTGTGGATTAGTATTTGAGAATACTAATTTGACGACTGAAAATTGTCATTTTCAAGAATGTTCATTACAGAGAAATATTTGCTGGTCAGTTTTCATGTAAGAGGAATGACCAATAGTATCCCAGGCACAATGTGCCACTAGAGCTGTAGTTCTAAGCAATGCACGGTTGTCTTCATCCTCTGAACTGAACATATGTTCAATGATTTCTGATACAAATTCTTCAGAAACTGAATTCTAGACTATTCCAATGCAGAAGCACAAATGGTCATAAAAACCAACAATTTTTTCAGCCACTGTATCTCAAATATAGCCTATAGCTACGAGTGGATTTTAATGGTCTGAATGTTCAAAAGCTGCTCCTGCATCCCACTGACAGACAGTAGCAGAGCACTAACCCAATTGCTCATGATTGCGTTAACACACCTTTTATCTTCATTTCTTTTTTTGGTATTGTGCAACTTCTTTGAAACAAAATTAATATGTTCAAAAAAAAAATAGCCAGAGGCAACAGTCTCTGCTGCCACTTGACAGTTCCCAAATGAAAGTTTTTAAAAGTACATCTCACTTCCTTCCTCTGTATTTTTCCATGGCTTGCAGAAGAGTGAGTTGTGATTAAATTAGAAATTACAAGTGTTCAGAGGAAGCACGCACAAGTAAAGGCAAGTAGCATGTTCTGAGGCCTGTGGTTCTTCATCAAAGTAGTTGGGGTGCCTGTTGATAGAAGTGCTAGTTTAGCAGCATTGTCAGTTTGGGAGATATGGTGGTGACATCTCAAGATTCTGAAAGCTTTGTGTGAAGCGCCAAGAATGACGTTGGTACATGATAATTTCAGGTCAGACTTGCATGGCTTTTTAAAATTCTCGTGCAGCCCTCGTTATTGTAGAGTGAGGTTGAAATGTGGGAGTTGAGTGTGTCCTAAAAAGAAAAATTGAACAAGGCTCATTCTGGCTTCAAGGAACCCTGGAGGTGTCTCGAGTCCAACCTCCTGCTCAAAGCAGGTCAGCAATGAGCTCAGACCAGGTTGCTCAGGGCTGCATCCAGATGGATAATGCCTGTTCAACCTTTCTAGTTCTTGTCTCCCAAGGTAATTCTTTGATAAAATCTCATTACTGAACCAGTATCCTTGAGATTTGGATCTCATTCTAGCACACTTAAGTTTGTCAATTCCCTTAGCCATCTGTTGGAGCTTACTGCTAGCCAGAGGATTCAGTACTATGAGATCACTCCATTGTATTTGTTTTCCATTTTTCTACTACACAGCAAAATAGGTGGATTAATCTTATCCATGATTTTTGACAGAGAAACTGATGAGGGAGGCCATAATTAGGTTTCATTGGAGTTTTATGAAATGAATCTCATAAATTAATTTTTCAGTACCTCTTAGTCTCTTTTGCATATTAAAAAGAAAAAAGCTTCTGAATGAATGCCTCTGTTTTTCCAGCATCTCATTAGGATGTCTCTCTGCTCAACATGCGCAGGAGTTTAATTAGGTGCATTTGCCAATATGGAGATTAGAGAGGAAGCCCCTTTTCCAGGCCATTGCACTCATCAGAATTGTGGCCAGAATTTGGTTTCTGTGAGTCCTGAATGAGTTATATCTGGAAAAGGAGAGAACTGCAGTTCTGCTTTCTGGCTCTCTGGGATTCCTCCATTCTTCTCCCCAGAGGAAGAGCTGGCCACACTCACTGTGCAGGTGACGAACGATTTATGTCAGGGGCTGCATCTGTTGAAAAGATTCTCTGCTCCCCTGTAACCTAAGCAGGACATTTTGCTTTTCTGTTCCTTTCTTCATAATGAATTCAAGAAAAACTCTCCCTTAGAAAGATTTCAAGTAAATCATAAAAGATTATAGTCTGTTCAAATATTTTTCTAGAATAGCTTCTTTCTTTTCCTGATATTCTGCATTCACTCCAAAAAAATTGCATGCTTTAAAAGTCTTCAGTGACACACTTTGACAGCCTGGAATAGGCAGGCTAAGTTGTTTACTTAGTACTTGTGAGCAGGACAACCTGAACTCTAAAGTCTCTTCTATATAGCTGATCTCATATTAAAGCTGTGGCTTGGCTTGCCCACACCCCGGGTGAAAAAGCTCCCTCTGCTACTGTTTTGTTACTGACTTAAGTGGGTTGGATTTCACTTCGGATGCTAAAGTGTGCTAACCCATCCTATTTTTGAAACATGCCCTTTTTCTGGATGAAGAGGGAGGCTTCTCTCTCTTCCTTAAAAATAATCCTCATTTCTGCTGTGGGATGAAGTCAACCATGGCTATCTTTAAACTCGCCGGCATCATGTAGCAAATGGTCAGCTAAATTTAAAAACCATTTTTTTGGCATGAAATCCAGCAGAAGTATTTGTAAGATAAAAATGCAGTTACGGTTGATTTAATTTTTCTCCTGCAAACTAGGACACAAGTTCATGATTGAACTCTTTATTTTTAGATGACAGCATTTGAGTACTTCTGTTCATAGTTGAATAAATGGCTTGTAGTAATAAATGAAAATGACTTATTCAATAGAAGTTGACTCTAGATCACCAGTCTCCCTTGAATTTGTTGCTGATTTTAAATGGTTATTCAGCCCACATTTATCACAAGCTGTCAGCTGTTGGGAAAGATGGCATCTCCATAGGAAAAAGCTAACAATAAGGAAAAGGTTTTAAGAGGCCAGTTCAGCCTTTGCAGCATTTAGTATTACACTCAATCAGCTTGGCGTTTAATTTTCAAGAAGGACATAGCAGTAACTGACTGTAGTTTTCACAATATTTTTGTCATGAAATAATAATACTATGTTATTTTGTGTAAAATAATGTTAAAGTAGGCATAAATATATGAGATTATCAATTGTAACAAATTCATGTATAGGAAAGCAAACAATGATAAAAGCAGATAGTACAGGATTTTTTACACTGAGAGTCAAGAAGGATTTGGTGGTGGGATTTAGTTCACCTAACTTAACTGCCTTGGAGTTAGTCTAAGTTTAGTTAGTCTAAGATAATCAGGCTCTTTTAATAGGTACTGGGGAAGGAGAATGAGGAGAGTGAAGGAGATTTCACCAGAGGTTCATTGTCCTAAGTTGTTTACTTCTCCAATAATTGCAGAATAACATTCAACAAAAAGTTTGGAGCAGATGCCAAATTGTCAAACAACTAAATACTGTCATTTCTTCCCATTTTATGGAGATTTTTTTTTTTTTCCATTTCCCAAGAAGTTCAGTGAAAGCCTTCTTCATGATATGAGCTGAAAAAAAAAAATGCATCAACCTAATTTTAGGTCTCTTTGTAAGTCCCCATGGGAGCAGTAACTGTAGCAGGACAGAAGAGGAGTTTGCATATGAAATGTCTATTAATGACAGTTTTTCTCCTTTTCCTGTGCAGTACTGTGTATGGACCGATGGTTTGAACGCCCTCCTTGGGAAGGATATGTTGAGTGACCTAACGCGGAACGACCTAGACACACTGCTCAGCATGGAGATAAAGCTACGCCTCCTTGACTTGGAAAATATACAGATCCCAGATGCTCCCCCACCTATCCCAAAGGAGCCCAGCAACTACGACTTTGTTTATGACTGTAACTGAGGCAGTCACTGAAACTTGTTCTGAAACTGGAAATACATTATAACTGGAGAGATATTAAAAAAAAAAAATAAAAGAAGAGCGTGAGGAAATAAAAGAAACCCACTTTTGCACCTTGGATTTTGGCTTTGGGGAGGGATGTAGAAACACTTGCATTCCTCCCTGTTCCCTGCATACCTTCCTTCCCCATTCCCATCTTCCCCATTGCTCATCCAAATCCACATTGCTTTAATTAACTTGTAATTGCGGGCCATTGGCCTTGCTTAAGGCAAAGACTGCCACTAAGAAGCACCCTTCTGAGGACTTTTTTTACGTTTTTAATACTGGAATAGACATTCTTATCTAAAGGACGTTGTTATCAAACTGCATGCCTGTGAAACCCACTTGGCAGGGCAGAGGCTTTAACTGGAAGGAGGAGGGAGGTAGGGAGCAAAAGCAGCTACTGTAAGCAGAAGATTTCCCCAGACACTCACAAGAGTCTTCTCACCACTGAATCCAATGTGACGATGATGAAATTCATTAACTGCTTCCCAGTGCTTGCACCATCCGTCACTGTCATTATTCTCTCCACCGTCATCTCAACTCTTGCCTCCAGCCTTCACCCAACCAATCGGCTCCCAGAATGGAAAATCTGCAGGTTTTTGCTGTACCATACGCTGCAATGCTGCAACAGCTTTTAACTTCTTTTCCTCCCAGTTCGTACAATAGCCCCACACTAGCAGATCACTCGCACAAACCGTGTATGAAGCTACTAGTGTGTCCCATTCCTGTAGCATTCCCTAAACCTCAGTTGCCTCTGAAATTGGCTTGTTGCTATATGAAGTGATTTTTATTTCCTTGGTCCAAAGTTCAACAGTAATTTTCACAGATTAATTACAACTGCCAAACATCCAGGTTTACATCATTGTCAATTGCTACAGTGTTAGAAATTTGCAAGGGATTTTTTTTTGTACGGGTCCTTATTTTTTATTTTATTTTGCCAAACAAATATATTTAATGAAAATTAATTTCATTGTGAGTACTTTAGGGGAACAATATTTTTACTTAATTTCCATTTGGAACATTTGCCCTGAAGGGAAAGAAACACCGTTCCCTTCAACTTCACTGTTGAATAAAAATCTGAGTTGTGATGATTCTTGGGACTTTTTTTTTCTTCTGAAGTTGTCTTTTATTCCTTATGGTTCCTAGAAATTCTGAACTGTTTAGTAAAAAGAGGAGTGGGCAGACCTTTCTTATCTGCATCTGATTTAACTTACTTGTTTCGTAGTGGTGACAAGGATGAAATGCATCCAGAGATCTCAATTGCCATGGTTACATGAGCCTTCCTGTGAGAAGGGCCCTTGTGAAATCCAAAATTGCAGCATACTGATGTGCTCATGGTCAGTTCAAGGCTGCTGCATTTCCTGTATTTGCTGGGCAACTGTTTTCCTGTATATCCATTTTCTCCATTAAAAGTGTTTTGGCTGCAGCAGATTGGTATTAGAAAGGTTTGAACTTTGCAGGTTGGATTCCCTTCATCCTCATGTTTTTCTAAGTATTTCACTAAGTTCAACTGCAAAAGTAGGAGTCTAGAGGAACCTGCCATCTCTTTCCCTCCCACTGCACATGCTGAAGACGGATGTATATCAGTGTTTCTCTTGTGCTCAGACCCAGCTGAAAAAGACAGTGAAGGGGTTTATTAGAACTCATGCTAGTGGGAAAGCCAGAAGGTGGTTCCAGTTCTGACAGTCATAGAAGTTCTCAGCTGAGGTGACCTTTGCTCCATCCAGATGGCTCTGGGGAAAACATCCTGACTGGCCTCACACCAATTGAGGAGAGAAATTGTCCTGCAAGTGCAACAAAAAGGAAGATAATGAGAACACTCTATGAATGCAAGCACCAAAGTCCCAAGGAAGGTACATTCCTAAAGCTATGCTTGCAGTATTTTATTAATGCCTTAATGTAACAGAAGATATAAGTTGGATTTCATTGTAATGGATGATAAACTAAGTTAATAAGAGAGACTGAGTTAACTCTGGAAAGCGAAGTTGTGGTGAAGTGTGGCCTGAGAAAAGGTTCGGTCTTAATGAGCACAGTACAACATGAGTTGTGTGACTTTGAGGTGGTTTATTCTCCAGAGCTTTGTCAGACTATTGCAAAGGTAGTCATGGCCAGGAAAGTGTGGAAGCAAAGGCACTGCCTGCCTCAGGGGATTTTTAAGGGGTCCCAGGGTCAAGGGATGGAGGTAGGAACATGTTTCTTTATAAGATGCTGATGCTGCCTCTTACCTTCACACAGATAAAACATGGAGCAGAACAGAGAACCTGTGTTGTTTTAATTTCCCTTACCTAGCTGGATTTGATTTTTACTTACAGATTTCAGACTTGGTGCTTCAGATGGGTATAGTTTTGCTGGCAAAAGAAACACCTTTCACTCCTAAGCTGTTAGAGCCAAACACTGCCAGCTCAATGGCACTCCAATGATGTGGTCTTAGCAGGCAGACATCTGCATGACAATCAGAGAGGAGCAAACAAAACCCCTCCTCCAGGGGACAACTTGAACAGGAGATAAAGGTTATGCCTGCCTCCTCCACTGAGGTGAGTGCCCCTAATTCTACCCCAAGAGCCATGGGGAGGTGGTGGAAGGAGAGCTGGCAACCCAGCCCTCTGTTTATACCCACGGCTCGTGCCCATCCATGTGACACTGAGACACATCAACACCACTCAGGCAGCATGGGGGTCTTGAGCATGAATGGCTCGGAGCTCTCTCCTTTCACAGCAGGTGACACAGCCCATGACCCTCTGTCCTGCCCTGGGACCCCACGGGGTGCGTGCAGCCTGACCAGGGTATCCAGGTCCAGGGCCGGATGGATACCACAGCACTGCTGCCTGGCTCTATCTTACTGCTTCCTGCAGCCCTACTTTGGAGGATCCTCAGCTCCCCACATGGTCTGGCTCTTTGTATGGGCTATGCACTGTGTGGGATGGTCACATGAGCAGGAATGCTAAATTTGTATCCACCACCCTGCCATAAGAAAGAGGAGGCTCAAGAGATGCGTTGGCGTAATAGCCCTTCCAGCTATTTTAGCAGCACTCCCACAGCAACCTGAAAGGCTGTGGTGCAAAGAAAATCCTGCCTTGGGTTTCTAGAGCTGTCATACAGGCTCACTTTGTCATTATGAAATTTAAAAGAAAAAAAAAAAAATATGAAGAAATATCCTGCTGTTTCCCATTCTTTAAAAACAAAAAAGAAATTGAGAATGAAAATGGCAAATTCATTTGCTCATGCTGTTGTGTTCCAGAAAAGCTTTTAAATTTTCACATTCAAGGAGATGCAGCAGGAAAAAGAGCTGCTATTGAAGTTTCTTGTATAATTTCAAAACATTAAGTGGTAATTGCTTGTAGAAGCCATAAAGGGGAGAGAGAACAAAAAAAAAAAAAAAAAAAAAAAAAAAATCAGTCTAATTTTAGCTCCTGTTTTGGAAATGACTTTGCTTTTGAAAGTTAATATATTCTTTTACCAGAAAACTTGAATCAAGAAAAATACGTATCTTCTTAAGTCAACTGCTTGCTCTACTTGTAAGGACAAGGAGAAGAGCAGCAATTCTAAGTAATCCTGTACAAAGCAAGCTGTGTGTCAGAGAAACGGGGCTTTTATTACTATTTTTCAGAAACAGTTCTTTTTTCAGTATGAAGAACTCTTTCATTAAACTTTAGATGAAGAAATAACATCCTCATGCCAAGAGGCAGGTAGGTGCTGACTCTCTTGGGTTGCAAAATGACATTGCAAGATCCTGATTACTTAGTTTGTGAAATCCTCTTGTGTCTTCATGCCCTACCCAGAATTGCATTTTTCTTGCCTAGGGTGCTTGTCATCAGTCACATCAATGAGAATGTGAAGGCTTGCATGGAAACCTGGTGGGATCCACTGCCCAGGACAAATCTCTGTCTTCTCTGGCAGACAGCTGAGCTGCAAGGGAGCCATGCATGCCCTCAGCAACCCTGTAGGCCACCAGCTGCAATCACATAGCCCTCAAAAGAGGGAGGGATGAAAGAAGGAAAGAAACACGCTCCTGTCAGGAAAAGATGGAGAGAGGAGCATAGGCATGAAATGCCCCTGCATGCATCTGCTCTTTGGTTGTTTGTCATTACGTTGGACTCGGTGATCAGAGGTGTCTCTGATGCATCCAGCTGTATAGTGATTCAAGCTGCTAATCCTGAGCAGTAACCAGCAAGGAATATGTTGGGAGCAGGAGGATACTCTTGTACTGCCATATCCCCTCCTTCTCTCTTTTGTTGCTGCTTCACTGACAAGTAAATGGAATTAGCTTCACTGTCATGTAGAAGTTGTTCATCTAAGGAGCACAGTAAGATTAGTGTGAGATTTTACTCTCTTCTTGCTCCATTCTTCTTCAGAGTCCAAAAAAAAAAAAAAAAATAAATCCAGCCCCTACTGACCTGGGAATATCTTAGCTGTCTGAAATACTAAGTGTAAGACAGCCGTTCCCCTTAGAGCACCCTCAGGGAGGTAAGGGTAAAATCCCTGCAAACAGTGAAAGACATTCATAGGATGGAGTTTTTGTCACACTGCTGGCTGAGCTGTCATTGCTTTCCCTGCAGCTGGATAAATCAGGATGAGACTTGCTCAGTGCTCCCTCCCTCTCTAGATGATAATTATATTTGAATATTAAACATCCACATGGCTTAAGCAAATTCCCTGATTAACAAAGCACTTACCTATGCAGCAAAAGAGGCTTGATTTCAGTTTGATAAACAGGCACCTAAATTTATGTGAGTGCTCATGGACCAAGCTAGACCAGGGCCTGTATGAACAGGAAGGAAATTATACCTGTTACTGAAATTTTGCTACATGCTCAGAGGCTATGCAAGTAATGAATTTTCTGTCTGATGTGTAATTGGATTGTGTACCTCTGGTCACTGCAAGAGACTGAACAGGATGCCATCTGATTATTCAAATCACTCCAGCTGCTTCATACATCTTTGGGACTTAAAACAGCAGTTAAGATTTGAAACAGAAACCCTTTCTGGATGAAACCAGGCTGAAACTTGAGAGGAGAGTGGCATTAAAAGCACAAGTTTTTTAGGGCAAGACTAGGCATAAAATGGATATTGGGAGAGCCATGAATTTTGATAATAAGTTGATTTCAAAGTGCTGAGTCAGGGAGTGCTGTCCTGCAGCAGCCTCCCAAAGGCAAGGTTAAAAAGTACAGGAGACCATTTCAAACTCATTTAGTGACATATATTTACATTTTATTTTCACTTCTTGCTGGGAGACCTTGAACATCACTGAAGAGCAGAGCTGTCTGGTGATGCTTAGCTTGCAGGGACACACACAGGGCAAAGGAAACATCTCATAAACCATCCCTCTCCAAGCAGAAAGGTTGGTGTTGAGAGTAGAAGAGTTTTATGAACTGATGTGTTTTTTCAACAGAGAGTTTCTCAGTTTTACTGTAGGCACCTCAGTGGAGGTGCTATATGGGGAAGAGCAGCTTTTGTGGTTTTATACTCTCTTGGAAGAGACAAACAAGCTTCTTCATTTGGGAGGCTCTTGTAAACCCTCTCTCATCCCATTTGCTATTTGTTTATAGACATTTCCTATAAGATATGACCTATGGGATGTCCACAAAGCTGGGGAACCCAGTACTGTGTGTTCCAAGTAGGATGCTGGCCTGTAGTTTCAGCCCAGGGAGGATATGGCCACAAGACAGAAGTGCATGTGAGGAGGGGAGGGAAAAGAGATACTTAATAAAATTTTGCTAAAGGATGAAACCAAGGCCAGGCTTTCATTCCTGTGACATTTAAGGTCTGTCTTGAATCACTTTATTTCAGTTGCCATTAGAGGATTCTGCAGCCTGATTCAGTGCCACAGTTAAATCTTCCCTCGATGAAACCTTATGAGTCTAATTTTAATCTTGTCAGCAACTTGTTCAGCTTAAACTGATTATGTTTTGGGATTCCTCTTGGTTATTGTGAGGGAGAGGGAGACTGCCTTTCTTTTGTTTAATAAGAGGCAGCATTTTTTTTACAAGGTATGTCTGTATCTTCTTGGTTTCTCTTGAAATGCCTCAGGTTTAATATCTCCTTCCCCCCTACCTTCCCTAAGGGGCAAAGGCACACTGGAGATCTTCGCTGTCCCACCAGCAGGCCGTGTGTGTGTGGGAGGCTGAGCCTGTGGAACCTCATTCTCTGCCAATTAACAAGGGAGTTTGTATTGTCAGGGTAGTTTTTTAAGAAGTCAGGAACAGCCATGTAGGAATCTGGTAGGCTTCAAAACAAGTTTTCTATATATCATCTTAAAATGAGGACAGTGAGGATGCGGGCACAGTACATTGTGCAAAGCTGCTGACTGCTTGCATCTTTCCCAGGGGAAAATGGCTCATCCACAGGGTTTTCCCAGGGCATAGCTTCCCAGTTCCCCCCCATCAAGCAGCAGAAGCCTGGTGCATTTGAAAAGGCTTGGAGATGCGAGCAGAGAAACATGTGAAAGGTTTCTTTGCCAGGAGTATGACTTTTAAAGAGCACCAGTAGAATTATTTTGGGTGTTTTTCATCCGCACAGGTCCCCCTGCACATGTTCCTTCACTCACAATACCCTCTGTCAGTTTCTGGCATTTCTCAAGGCCCTAGCTTCCCCCTTTCAGTTCCCCGTCCATGGGACATGCAGTGATACCTTGTGCGTGTCCAGCCTTTTTTTTTTTGTCCTAAATAATCAAAGTACAATCCAGCCAAGCTGGCTTTAACATAAACCTTCTTGGTTGTCTTCATTGCAGCACAGTCTGAGATCCATTGAAAACTAAGGCGTTAAAATGGGCTGGTGTGCGGGTGGCTTCTCCAGCTTCTGATTAGGTTGTTTTCAGCCAGAGTTTTTCCTTCACCAAGGACTTTCACCTCAACAGAGCTCTTTCATAAAACCGCTTCTGAGCCTCCAACTTCTCATCAAATCTGGCAGCTCGCAGGTGGATGCATGCACACAAACATGTGCACATGCACACAAATATGTGCACACACACACAAAGGAGGCAAGTGCCTCAGTTCTTTTTCCCCAAGAAACAAGCCTGAAATTAGCTCATTTACAGCTTGGCAGTGTTGGATGATCCAGGAGGTAGCATCGAGGTGAGAGGGGATGGAGAATATCAGAGCTGATGGCAGCTGGCAGGTTTGTGGGCCTGGATGGAACAGTATGTGAGAAGAGGAGGCTGGAGCTACATGAATAAGCAGCCTGCTCCCCACCAAAAATATTGTATACCTGTATCTATCTCAGGCAAAATATGAAATGAGGAGAGCAACCTTATTTTAGATTTTTAATATTATTATTTTGAACCATGGCTATTATGCCTTGTGGAAGTGCCCTGTTTAGATGGCACAGAGTTGCATCACCTTGAGTCCACTGGAAGAAGCAGCACAGGACCAGTGTGGGTGTTCCACCCAGCATAAGGGCAAGGGGAGCACTGGGTTAATGCTGAGCTGGCCAGGAAAGTGGCAGTGGTTCTATTGGAAAAGTCTTCTACTGAAGGAAGACTTAACACACACAAGAACTATGTGAATTTAGCTGAATGACTGATTCAGTAAGGAAAACTGAGAAGCTCAAGAGACTGCAATTTCCTGCTCAGCTGACTTTTGGATTGTCCCATCTGGGTCATGGTTCTTCTGAAAAGAATTAGGGTTTCTGAGCCCTTTTTTTATTTCTAAGATTTAAAGTGCCATAAAAAGTTGGAATCAAAACAAAGTGTAAATTTTTATTTTTTCACTTTTTTATAGAAGTTTTTCTTTTTTCCCCCAGAAAAGAAGTCAAACTGCAGCATTCTGACACCCTCTTTTGATCAGAAATTCTGGCCTTTTTGCAGCTTCAGAACCTCTATCACCAAACTTGCATGGTCTGAGTAAAACCATCCTGCCTGGCCCTGTAAATGATTCATGGCAGAAAGGTACACATAACAGCTCCATCAATTCCTACAGAATGAATGGCAGTATTTTCACCTAAATACATTTCTAATATGAAAACAGCATTCCAAACCCCTGACTATTGTGGCATAAACAGGACAAGCTGCAGCCATGAATCAAAGCTGTCTTTGTGGGAGAAGAAAACAGGAAAGCAAGTAGCAATTGCCTTCATTGGTTTGGTTCGATTTTAATCAAACCCAAGTCACTTTTACATTTCCAGAATTGAGGAGGCTACTCGGCAATGGGCTTCTGAAGACATATTCTTGAATTAAGCTAATTAGTCAAGTGACTGACACGTATTCCTTCAAATCACCTTTTCTGGAAGAAAAAAAAAAAAAAAGAAAGTGTTGTGGATTTAATCAATTCATTCATGCAGAGCAAAGAAATTAAACACAGCCAGCAGCAGCACTGTGGTCAGCCTGGACCTGGGCACAAATACCCTGCAGGCAGTCCTGTCTACCCCAGGATGGGCATCAATAGCCTGCAGTGCCAGGCGAGCCCTTGGCAGCAGGGAATTGTCACCTGCAGTTTTCTAGCGCTTTCCACTGTGTAGCTTCCTAGAGGTTTATACAATGACAGGCAAGCCTGTCAAACAGACAGGAGGTGTAGGGGGAGCACTGCTTTCTTCTCATGTTTTGATGAGGCTTGATAGAGAGACCCTTGATGCTGAGTTTTGCAGCAACTAGGCAGGGTGTGGCTACAGCACCTCTGCAGGGCCTTTCAGAACTGATCCCCCCAATCAGAGACACTGGCAAGTATTTTGGCGTGATGCCTTGATGGAGGAGTACTCCAGAGGAGGAAGTCTCCATGGCTTTGCACCTCTGCCCAGCACGCAAATTCCTCCTTGAGGGCTGAAAGAAGGGGCTTTGCCTTTTGGAAGCCATCTCCAGGCACTTAATGGCTCCCCAGTGGTGGTGCTTAATGGCGCAGCTGTCTGGGAAAGTCATCTTGGGGGAGCAAGCAGTTCCTGATGTTGCCAGCATCCCTGTGGTGTGTGAGCCCTTCACACACCATGGAAGGTCCTGGAGATTAAAGGCGTCTCCTTTGCACCCCGTCATTGCTGGATGGGGCTGAAGCTGTGCTTTCCACGCTGTGAAGAGAAGGAAGGCATGTCTGTAATTGCTTGGTTAGCTGAGCTCCTGATGGCAATTAGTACCTTAGTCCTACTTAGACCAACTTGTCTCACTAGTAGAAATCAGGGCACCCAAAATGCTGTGGGAGAACAGTTTTATGCTATGTATTGAAAAAAAGAAAAAAATTATGGTATCAAGAGATGAGAACTTCTAGGTGTTCCCCATTTATTAAAGGATTTCTAATTCTCTTGCTGAAAGATTATTGCATTAAAAAGGCATTTTGCATCATCTTGAACATGCTAGTGAAGGCCCATTTCTATTGGCCTTCTTTGCAGTTTTTCAGCTTCTGAACCCTACCACAGACTCCTGTGGGCAGCCGTCCCTGTCTCCCATGGATGTTTGGTGATGCTCAGTATCTTTTTCCAGCACGCACTATCTCTTTTTGGGAGATAGGTATGCTTATCTTCAAGAAAGGAACTGCATTAGTAAGGTAAGAGAGGATTGGATTCTACCGTTGCAATGAAGATAATTAATGTTCATCTCTGAAAGACAGATGTGGATGTAAGAATGATAAAACTGGTGTGTAAGACTGGAGCAACTGGTGTTGAATAACTCATGAAGAGGATCCTGGGATTTGGTAATGACATTGGGAAATTTCATTTCTTGCATGAACCGTTCCCTGCAAACAGAGAGTAAGGTCCCATCAATTCCCCCTGGTATGAACACAAAGAATAGCTCCCAGCAGTCTGTCACACTTGGGACAAATTCAGGATTAATATATTGTGGTTTGTGTTGGCCTGTGCTATGCCTTCCTCATTGTTGTCTGAACCTCCAGGGGATGGGAATGTCTTATTAATTAATTCCCTTAAATCAAGCACCTGTGACTGATTTATACTCAGTCTAGGGTCTGATCCTGCCCGGCAAGACCTGGCTTTGGTGAGGTGCACCGCTTTCCAAATCCCCAGCAAAGGGAAATTACTGGATTTTATGCTGAAACAATCAGCAAGAGTATTTGGAAAACCTCTGCTGGCTTTTCCCCAGTGTAGCTAAGACATGGCATTTGTTGCTCATTGGTGCTACAGACTCACAACTCAGCCAAAATTCACCTTCTAGGGATGTATGCATGCTTGGCTTCATCCATGGGTGACAGCACGATCTGGAAGAAGAGGGGAGAAAATTAGAAGAAGGAGCAGGGGATTTTGCTGTTCAAAGAGTCAGGAGATGAATCATCCTTCTCACAGAGATGTGGTCTTTTGCCAAAGGCTTCAGCTGGTCCCCACCAGCTCTTTCAGCTTGGTGTGCTCTCTCCTCAGCTCTGCTGCAGTGGCCAGCCTGTTTCTAATGCAGAAACAGTTTGTCTTGGGAACATTCCTAGCAAGGGCATGCATGCCCACTTCAAGGGCAGGCTGACATTATGGTCTCATGCTTCTCTTTCAGGCGGTACCACAGCACGGGGTTATACCTGGGAAGCTGAGAGGCCAAGCAGTGGACACACAAATGGAACCAGCAGCCAAGGTTTGGTGGTCCCTGGACAGAGAGGTCAGTAGGTGTGATGGATAGGCCATTCAATGGGTCACAACGCCTTTCCCACTCACATCTGAATCACCAAAGAAATAAAGGTACTCAAACAATTGGGCCATATTTTAAAATGAACGGTTACGATAAGCCTTTGTCCTGCTGAGATATTTTTTTTTAGTCAAAGGGAAAAAGAATATGCTTCGGGTTTTTTTTTCCTTTTCCCATAAATGTGATAGAAGAAATGTCTTTCCAAATAGGAGTCTTTTCTGCCAGGATGTATCTGGTGTGGGTGCATGCATACATATGGAATTTTCCTTTGGAAAAAAAACCAGACAGTAATTCTGCCTGTCTCACTGCCCATCTCTAAAAATGCTGAAATCAAACATTTATGTTAAGGCAGGATTGCTCTGTGGTGTGTCCAAAATGCTCCAAGCAGAAGTGAGCAGCTTTAAGGAATGATGGAAGTCTTAGCTACCTGTGTACCAGGAAAATGAAGCGTTTGGGTAAATATAGTACATGGCTTCTGTTGGAGAAGAAGCTCTCTCAGAAATGCCTCATGAGAGACCTACAATGAGAAGGGAAGCTATGAACACGTGTGCTCCCTCATGGCTGGAGTGGAAAGGCAGAAAGCACCACTGAAAAGGCTGAGGACCCACCATTTGCGCCCTGAAGGCCAATGCTGCCATCTGAGTGACCACACTATGCCAAGAAGAGCAGAGTACAGAGTTAAGGTGAGAATGGAAAGATTCCATGACATACTGATTTTATAAGCAGTGTCAATTAGCAGGCCAAATTTTAATAAAGCCTTGGGTCATGGTATCCAGCTATTCAGTATTTTAAAATTTGCCTGATCTTTTTGGATCCCACCTGGAAATAATGCTGGCTGTTCTTCCTATAAGCAAATCCAAAACAGCACCTCAGCCCATATTCACCTGTGTCCTTCTTTATCTTGGTGAGAGGAAGGGACTGATTCATTTTTACCTGGGTACTGTAATCTCACAGTTTAGATCAAATAAGCTTTTCTCACACCATCAGCCTGCTTTCCTATGGTCTGTTTGCTCATCCTCTGCTCCAGGTGGGTGAAAACCACCTTGAGACAGCCTGAATGACAGCTCAACAGCATTGTGTTGGAGACACCCACACAGTCCACATCTCTAAGGCGAGAGAATTCAGTTCTGACTTTGTCTCCTGATGTTCTCCTGAGAGCTACAGCTCAACATGGAGGAGCTGCTGTGGTACAAAGCATCCTCCCTCTTGCATACTTGGTAGAACTGTTTGGCGTCCTCTGAGGAAAACAGGCCTACAGTGCTAAGGGAGCCCTTTAGTGAGGTGGATTCTCCTCAGGGATGCTGGGGAGCACCAAGGATACCATCCCAGGTGCTATGTACTGGCAAAGTGGAGATTTGGGAGCCCATGGAGCAGTTGGCCCCCTTGGTGGGAGAAGGTTCAAGTCCCTTTTCTGAAAACACAAGCAGACTCCTGATAAATATGGGCAGAGAGTTTCAGTTAAAAGTTACAGTTTACCTTCATCTGCAGTGACTGTAGTTATTTTTGCTAATCATCAAAAGAAACTGGATGTAGGATTAAAGCGAAGAAATTATCTAGACACATGAATTTTGCATCACGAATTATTGCCTAAAATAGTGTAATGCACCAAATATATCTAGGGCAAATATTTTTTACATTCAAAAGACTGGAAAGGACACCAGCCTCAGGGAAAAATAATAGTTTCTTTCTTTATCCTAAAAAAAAAAAAATAATAAAATAATTTGGGCAACTTTCCTTTACCTATTTGGCATCTAAAAGTTTCTAAACTCTTTATACAAATTTTGCCACAGTGGTGTTTTTGGGTCTTGGCTGCTCATCTTAAACGGCTTCACTGGGATTTGATTTCCAGAAGGTCGGTGCTAAGCATTTGCCAAAATCCATCTGTCATCAGGGAAATGGGAGAACCAAAAACTGAGACAACCAAATCCAGATGGTTACTTCTGTGCTGCAGCATGGCTCTCTGTATCTTTTCTACCTCTTAGTACTTCCTCATTGCTAAATGCCAGAAACTTGCAATGTGGCATCATTATCATTGAAATTTCTTAACCAACTTTCATGGTTTCCACATCAGACCTTTGGGGCAAGGGACTTCCTTTCTGGAGGGCATGCAAGGAATTTGGCTACAGAGGGTGAAAAGGGGAAAGGGTTGAGTAGAAGAAAAACACTAGTGGGAGCTAGATAGCCAGATCAGTGGATAGCTGCATAAATAACTTTGTTAACCTGGCCCAAGGTCTGAAGCTTACCCCACTTGGTATTAACCAGAGACTCACTGATGGGACATCTACTTATACACTGTGACCCATTTCTGCCCCAGCCCAAAAGAAACTTTGGTATACTACCATTCCAGACCCTAATACAAAATGAAATTCCCTATCTTGGACATTATCTTTTATCTGGACATTTCCCAACACCACTATTGCTGTATCACTCGGAGGCAAGATTATTCAGGCTCCCTGCTGGGGATCTGCAGCATCTCTGCTGCACAGTGAAGCACACACAGAGACTGCAGAAAGATCTGTTTCCAATATGCATGGACTAGATTTGGGCATAGACAGATATACAATTATTATAATTTCTGCTTCCTGAAAATCTTTTCTTGGCATCTGATCGTTGCTGAAAGTGACTGCTTGCTTGTGTTGAATTCAGAGCCCAGAGATCTCCGGAACATACCTGTTGTCTGCTCTGTGTGATGGGGGTTCAGTGAAGAACGAGAGACTTGCTGCTGGGGTGCCTGTCTACCACCTTTTTGTGAGACTGAGAGAGCTGCGTTTGTTGTTTGGTCCCCAAAATGCATTTCCACTTGCTCATTCTTCCAGAAGTGATGAAGAGGTGACATTTTCTTTCAGGAGGTGTAGTTTTAAGGGTGAAAGTCACTCAGTCCGTACTTTGTTATCTTCCAGGCATAATGTTGGAACAAGATGTTTACTCAGATATTTTCATTTTGAGGAAATACTCCAGTGAGGGGAAGGAGTTTTACTGAAGGTTATTTAACACCCTCAAGCTTTGTTTCTTATTTATGTCGGTGGCTTCAAATATACGCAAATGCTGAGGCTAAATGACGTATGGTGGCAAAAAAGTCTTAGAGGGAGAAAAAATGCACAAATACTCCAGTGTTGTTTTCTAAGCCAGGAAGATGGGGGAGACACTACTTCTGTGTCACACTTCAGTAAAATCCTGGGTGTCATTCTTGAGTCCTCTTCTTTCTTTTTATCATTTGGTTGTACAGCATTTATTCTACATTATTTAGACAAAGAAAAGAGAATCCCTGGTGTGGTGTTCATCAGCTTAATTTAAATACAAATTTTAAAAAAATTCAAAAAGGGAAAAGGGACAGGAAAGCCTGAACCATACTTTTCCATGGCTGTGGACATTCTGGTGCAGAAAAAGGAGGTTGGTCCAGCATCAGTGGACTTGGAATCCTTCATCATGGAAGACAGATTTGCAAGGCAGAAGATTTCCTGCTCATTTTTTCTGAACAATTTAGTTGGGTAGATTTTGCTAAAGCTTGTGCCTATACCCCTCATATTTAAATAATGTTGTACTGAGCATATATCAGGGTTCAAAAAGGACTCAATAACTCATTGAAATATATTAAAGATCTTTTTATGTATCCAGAGCAAGAGCAGAAAGACGTCAGAAAGGCATTATAAGAGAGTGAACATTTATCTGAAATGCTATTTATATTTCATTGAATTGGCTGAAAAGGACTGTGGAAGGCCAATAATGAGTGAGGGAGGCAGGCAGCTGTCCCTCTGTGCATGAAGGATGGTGTCTTGATGGATGATTTAGTGACTCCAATATGTGTGAAAGGGCCAGAGACCGGGCAGCTGATCAGGCAGAAATATTCTGTGTTTAAGGCACAGCTTGAGTGGGGGAAGAAGAGTGATGCAGTGCCTGCTTTTCCCCTCACTAACAGTTTGATGGTCCTTGTGCTGCTGGGTTTGATTCTCATGGGGCTATTCCTCATTGTGAAGGCAGGAGTCATGCCTGCCTTCTCCAGGTTCGAGTCTTTTCTGGGATGAATTAACGCGTCAGATTTGCATCAAGCCCCAGCTGCTCCCCTTACCACGTGTCTCTAGAAGGTGCCTGTACAAAGACTGCTGTGTTTAACAGAGTAGTTTCTCTAATACCCTAATTTCTGGAATAGGACAGAAAAGAAATGAAAATACAGCTCTGAGTCTAAAGCTAGAGGAAAGGGTAAAGGTAGAGGAAAGAGGAAAATCTGTTGGATGCCCACACAGGGTAAGGGAGCAGAAAGGATGAAAGGTGTTCATAGAGAGCGATTTTGAGGAAGCAAATGTCTGAGTAATGGTGAGGTGGCTATGAACAGTGGTAGATAAAAACAGTTGCCCTTGTCTTCTTGTATATATACAAGTCTAAATCATCAGTGTTGGATATGAGCATAAAATCTGATGCAAGTGAAAAGACAGAAAAGTACAAACAAAACCTCCATGAATTTTCAGTGATAGAGCTAGGCAAATTGTGACAGAAGAAGTTTAAACTGAGTATTAGGAAAAATTTTTTCATGGAAAAGGTAGTCAAGCATTGGAACAGGCTGCCCAGGGAAGCAGCTAAATCACCATCCCTGGAGGTATTTAAAAGATGTGTAGACATCATGCTTAGGGACATGATTTAGTGGCAGATTTGGCAGAATTGGGGTAAAAATTGGACTTCATTATCTTAAAGGCCTTTTCCAATCTATGATTCTGTGATCTGAAAGGTGAAATGTTAAGGGATGACATCATGCCTGAGTTTGGCTTGTCTGTATAAGACTAGATTATCAGTGCAATCTTTACTTACTGCTACATCACCCTCATCTTCTTGAATTAGAGGATGTATATTCCTCCAAGTGCTTTGAGTTCTTTCATGCAGCTGACTTCTCTAAAGAGCATGAAGACTGTACATGGCTGGCTGGCCAGTGACTTGCCTAATCAATATTTGAAAAATCAGCCTGCACTGCCTTTTCATATTCACCTATGGATGATGCACACTATTCCTGAAGGGATATTTTGCTGATGGAAGTTGTCCAGCTCAGCTGCAGGTCATTTATTATCAAAGCAAATTAGTTAAACATCTATTTAAAAGGTAAAAAAAAAAAAAAACAAACCAACATCCCCCGCCCTGTTATTGAATAGCAAAGTGCCACCACAGTACATATGTTGTAGAGATCCCATTTCTGAGCACAGAAGTCCCAGTACAAGCCTTAATCAATATGTTTAAATAATCTTGTGAACTTTGGTATGTGCTAAAAATGCCTCCAGTGACATTCTGCACTGCTTCCTGGCCCAAACACTGGGAATAATTATCTTTTATTGGCACCTGTTCTGTGTTGAGATTAAGAGGCTGTCGAGCTGCAATTCTTTTATTTGCATTACTGGTGGAAAGATCAAATGGAACGAATATAATCAAACATTTATTTTCTTATTCCTTGATGTTGTGATGTTCCCTTTGTAAGCACTTACAACCTGACAGCATCTGGGGCAGGTTTTTGCCCCGCCACTCTGCACCTCATCTTCATCAGCACTAAACTGGGAGTATGATAGGGGGTTGCATTTCTGGCAAAACCCAATGCAATAGCGATAACGCTTCAGGATCGATGCAGTAGATGGGATTTTGGGTTGCCTAGCAGGCTACTAGCTATTTATGCCAAGGCAATAATCAGACTGAGTTGGTAATGCTTGTATCTCACTTCTCTGGGATTTAAATGAGTACCCAAACTGCAGGGCAGCAGAGAGTCTGTCCCAGGCTTCCTGACTTGTATTTACAGCTGGCTCTGAGTGACTCACTTATCTAAAGCCTCTAACAAGACTTTCAGCAATATTGCCACACTCCCTTGCTCTTAATCGCCAGAGTTGAGTGTTTGGGGTATTTTTTTTTAGATAATAGCAAGAATCAGGTCTTTTTTAGATTGGAAAAGGCCCACAGCTGAGCCCATAGAACTCAAACTGCAAAATCTATGTTAGTAAGATTAGTTCTGGATTTGTAAGGGTTATCTGCACGCAGTAAGAACACAACAGCCAGGTTTGCTTTCCTGCACTAATATCAAACAACTAAGGAAATGTACTGCATCACCAATAATCCCAGTCATAGAATCGTTTAGTTTGGAAAAAGACTTTAAGCTCATCAAGTTTAACTGTTAACGCAGCACTGTCAAGTCCACCACTAAACCATGTAAATCACTATAGGGCTCCTTACGGGCAGTAGTGAGAAATACACTTTGAAGATGCAGTTCATCTGATCTCCACTTTGCAAAAAACCATCTTTAGTAGAAAATCCAAAGTCACTCCCTTTTGTCAACCCTAACAGCCAGACCTTCTCAGAAGTGCTCAACCTGATGTGAACGAGTGTGCAAGGTGATGTAGCTGTATTTTTCATGGGTTCCCTGTTTGAAAGCCTTAAGAGGCTTGCTCCCTCATTTTGTTGTATCCAAACTAAAGTAAGTCATGTCAGTGATTTACATTTCTAAGAGAACAGATACCAACAGCCCTGCAAGCTGGGGCAGTTCATTTCATTAAAGGCGGCAGAATAAAGGATAATCATCTCAGCTACAGCATGGCAATAACTTGGAACAAATTTTTGGATATGAGTGTAAGAAAATACTGATTTAAATGCTTTCCCCGCAGCTTTGAATGACAATGAGATGGAGAGAATCTGAAATAGATGCATGACTTGAACTGCAAGCAGCAACTGATAAGGAAACTGGGGCAGAGGGAATGACTCAGTTGGCTGTGGTGCAGTCGCAAATCCACATGGGGCTCTGGAAATGTTCATCCGTGCCAGTGATAATGCACCAACTGCAGAGATGCTTATGACAGTCAGAAAAATTTGGAGAGCAGTAATGAAAAATAACCAATGCAAGAAACCACTGGGAACTTCAGAGTCAAAGGGCACAAAGGACAACGTTTTGAAAATAAAAGGAAGAAAAGGGACTGAGAGGATCTTTGATCTAAAGGCTTCTTCCTGCAGGTTTTATCTCTCCAGACACAAAAATACAAGGCTTATATCTATTCCCTTAAGAACTGAACAGCACGTCAAAGAGGAAAGAAAGAGAGAGAAAACCTTCCAAGATAACATTTAATCATCATAAAAATGTGTGCATGAATGTCACAAAGAGAAAAAAATGCATATATCTTAAAAATCAATATGTAAAAGAATTTAACTGAAGAGGAAAAAAAATGCAGTAATGTGTAAAGTGACTTGAGCAGAATAGGATAGATAAATATACACTGCCAGATGTTTTCCTTTTGTAAGATATCTATTTCTTTTTTTTTTATTTTCAACTAAGTGGCCCCTAATCCTGACAGATAACAAATCAATTCTTGATTGTCCTGTTTTGGGGCGTCATTGAAGTATTTTCCATTCTCTTTTCTTTTCAATAGCATTTTCAATGTTTTTGCTGTATGCATAAAGAGATATTTAGGGACCCACTATAGAAAGCAGCATTGAAACTAACTTCATCCTAGCATCTCATTTCACAGTTCTAGTGGTAATCATTTATTGCTCCCTACAGGGAAAGGGTGACTCTTAAATCGTGTTTATGACCTTACTCAGAGAATCAGAAACCCTAACTCATTTCCATTGTGTCTCTATCAGGGACAGCAAAGATGGAGACTGAAACTGCACCTGTCCCTTAGCTGATTTGGCACCACCACCCAAACCAATGTACATTAGGTGTCATATAAAAACATGAGAAATGGAGAAGTGTTGTGGGTCCTATAAACTCCAGAAACCACACTCGTGTTCTTGAAGATTGTATTTCTTCACTAGCTAAGCATGTGCCCTAACACTGCTCTGCCCTCATGGAAATTCAGGCTTGTCTTTGCATGTTTTGCCTCAGGATTTTGGCAGCCATCATGTGTGCAAGTTTCTCTCAGCTCTGCTTAAACTGAGAGAGGCTTGAGGATGTGGCTGGAGTGCTTGGGCTGGGAGTTACTGCGTGGGGCACTCCATGGGCCAGTAGCCCCTGCGGCTTCTCTGGTGGCCCCTAACCAGAGCCCTCCCCTGCATGGTGTGGCCCCCCCCCCCAAGGTCACGCTTGTTACTGGCCCGTACATGAGGATATCGTAACTAAGATTTAGCTCTGGGAACCCCCCACATGTGCTAAAACTCCCAAAAAACATAGACTGGATCAATCTGGGTGAGCTGAGCAAGCTCTTCAGTGTGTCCTGGCATCCTGAGAGCAAAAACAGAGAGCTACAGGAGTTTTATTTGGAGCAGAATTTAACCAAAACCCTGTAAAGTAATGCACATCCCTCCTGATCCATGCACTGAGTGGAAGGAGCTGTGGGCCCTCCCATTTCCTTAGCAGGAAGCAGCGGGGGGTGGGCCATCATATATCATGGTATAAAATACATGTGTATTTTATTTGTGCATATATTATCACTAGTCCAAATTCAACCTTGAAAAAATTCAACTGACTCTATGTCTTCTGCCTAATAGCTTGTAAATGACTGTGGAGCTAGGTTATTTCAGGGCACTGAGGGTTTCCCGTCTGCAAGAGGTGGTGATCTCATGGCACCTCTGGCTCTGCACTGTCCTTGCCTCCTCTTCAAAAGCCACACATGGAGATTCATCAAGACAAAATGTTGACTGCATTCTCAGTGCTGTTTAGGTGAGTAATGCTGCAGGCAGGTACTTAGTGGGGTGTCCAGGAGCATTTCTGCAGTTAATTCCTCCACCCACTTGGCCCTCAGTGTCCCCAAAGACAAGTGTCAGGGCTCTGAGGCACCCATGGGCTACAACAACCCTGAGTGGCCCCACCAGCCCTGAGGACCCACCTGAACTACACTCCTCTGCCACCTGGCTGAACCTGTTGCTAGCCCAGGTTGCAAACACGTTGAAAAAACAATAGAGCTGAGGAGACAAAGATGGTCAAAAGCTGTGGGGTGAACCTGCCAGGCCCTTTTGGGCGGGAGACTCCCCAGACATCACCTCTCTGCACCTGGTGTTTTGCAGAGGGCAGAGCTGCCTTTGCTCCAGCGCTCATATTCTCTATTTCTAGGTAGACAGCATCTCCTGAGTCACCCATGACCTAGGTCTGCTTCGCTGAACTGGGTGTTGTGCACACCTAATTGAAGCATTTATGATCAAATCCTTTCTTTTGGGACAAATCTAATTTGTTTTTTGCCTCCCATTAACATAATTTATGCACTTACTAAGATTAAAAGGCAAAATCAAGTGCTCCTTTGCTCCTGTACCAAGACAGCTTTAGGTCTTAATGTGTCAGGGACTTGGAAGTAATATAAAATCTGCTTGGCAAAAGGCAGGATTTGCTATCTGATTAGAGTGGGAAGAAGAAAGATTTAACACCGGTCTGGGGAGGGGCCAGCGGGGGAGGTTAACCTTCCAGCTGGCCTCTAAATCTAAGTATGCAAATCCCTCATTTCTCTGACCAGACTGCATGTTTTAAAAGCTTTGGGGTTTTTTTCCTTCAATTGGTTTAAGGGCTTGACTAATGTATAAGGTACAGTGCAAAGCAGCTCTGTGTTACACACAGAGTTATCTCACCACTCTTTCCACAGGCTAAAATGAAAGAAAATAACACAGCTGATTACAGGCTTCAGCTACATGCTTTGCAGGTTTACATGCCTAGGAGCAGCTTGGGATCTATCTGTGTACTTTATAAACCCCGTTGTTTTGCCTTGTGTTTTGCAATAGATATAAAGCAGAAAGCATTCCAAAGACCTCTCTGCTAGGAAGGTTTTTCTTGCCTATTATTAGCACTCGCTTTTGCAGCAAGTGCTCATGAGCCAATATGCAGAGTTTTAAAGGACTTGAAAGTGTCATTGGGAACCAAGTGATATGTGTGTTAAAAAGGGTTTAATGGAGCTGCAGTCACTCTAGCAGTGTCTTTTTATAGCAAGTTTTTACTGCGTTAAGAAAAACATCCTGCAGATTTCAGTAGGATTGGCATATGGGTAGGGTACTTTGCACTATGATTTTTGTTTATCTGCTATTAAAAAAATTAAAAAAAAGAAAACCAGCATTACTAGCTATAGGGAGAACGATAAGCAGAAACAGTTCTGCAAAACTCAGGCAACAGCTATTACCTTCATTTTGGATTTAATTATTTTTTATATTTTTCAAAGGAAAGCATACATTTGAAAGCAAATGGCTTGGCTAAAAGGTTGGAAATAGAGAGTGATTTGTAGTCACATTGAAGATTTTATAGTCATACTTTTTTTCCCCAGAGCCAATGGATTATACCATCATTAGCACAAGGCAAATCCTCCTTATCAAAGTTGAAGCAAACTTTCTGGGACTGTCTTTAAAAAGTCGTAGGGGAGGCTCCCAAGGAAGGAAGTGGTTTGCAAGAAGCACATTAAATACTGAAACGGATCTGATCCATGTGAGGTCATGTTGGTCTGCAGCAATTGGCTGGGAATCGCTGTTTTTAATATCTCCTCTAGTTTTTCTTTTTACAACACTAAATATAAGTCTCTTTTAATTATTCCTGGGAAGCATGTGGGGATGCTTTATGAGACAAGCTCCTCATTGTCCTTTAGCAATCCATGTCATTGGCCTGCCCACTTCTGAAAGAGACAGACAAGGAATGGAAAGGAAAGATGAGTACCTATTCCCACTGTGAGAGAAGAGACTTGCCCAGGTTTATACAAAAAGGCAGAGGCAGAGGTGGGACAGAGCATTGGTCCTCAAATGCCTCAGTCCTAAATCACCTTCTTTAAGCCATCCTTGTATCCGCAATGTCTGGGATGTAGCTGTTCAGACTTGTTCCACCTCTGAAGTCACGTCAATTAAACACGTTTTATTCTGCTTTTGCTTCAGGCTGGGGAATGACTGGTTTACGCCTTGTCTGGGGGATTAAAAAAATAGAGCCAGGGAAACCTTTAGTTGTTGTGACTGCCAAGCAGGAATAGCGCAGGATTTCACAAGGCTCTCAGGCAGCTGAGGGCTGCAAGTAAATGTGCTCAAAGCTTATGGGAGCAGAGGTTCAGCTCCCAGTGCTACCCTCACACTGGCAGCTGTCTCCCATCCCTATGCCTCAGTCCCAGCAGAACTAAAGCCTTGGCAAAACCCCAGCACAGTAGCTCTGTCCCTCCCAGCCCTGTGGCTCCGTCTTGAGAAGCTCCCTTTCATTTTTCACACTCAGTCCTCCCGAACGGAAACCCTGGTCAGAAATTTTACAGAAGCAGACAGAGAGATATTTTCTTTCTTTTCTGCGGAGGAGAGCAGAGGAGTGACGGCACAGGGGGAAGGGTTTGTAAAGTTGCTTTTTTTCTTTTTCCGTTTTTGCAACACTAGTTGTTCAGGGGAGTGTCTTACGTTGTTAATGCTGAGTGGCTCTGGCAATCACTGTGGTTCAAGGTTGTTAGTCATCCACTGCTACTGCAGGAGACACGGGAGCGCTGAGCCAGAGCTGTGCATCCAACCCTCTTGGTCCTCCCAAGCCAGCAGGTTGGGAAGAGCTGCACATGGGGCAGTGGGGTCGTGTGGGGTGTGGAGAGCAGCCTGGGGCCAGGGCCATGGGGGCATCCTCCTCGCCTGGTCACGGCATGCCCGGGTCTGTGGGATCTGCTGGGTTTAAGGGGTGGCAGGGCCTGAAAGGGGCTGAGGGGTTGGGAGAGCACCTGCGATGTGCAAGTGTGGGACCTTCCAGGCACCCCATGAGAGGGCAGAGGTTTCTGTCCCCACCTGGGAATCTGTTCCTGTGTTACATCTAGACAGGCATGCCAGTCTCCTTTCTCCTCAAGTTGCACTGATGCAAAATACTTCCTGAGAGTCAAGGGAATACAGATCCACTTGTACCCTTCTAACCTGATTTCTTCCTTTTTTCCTTCCTTAGGATGAAGGGGTCTAGGCAAATATTCTTTAATTTGTTCTGCATCCTCTGGCTCTTGCTTCTGTTGAAGGCTGCCTCTTCCTCCCCTCTGCCCCTTGGAAAAGACCCACGACCCCCTTCGCTCCCCTTTGGGCTGTACAAAGGACACACCTGTGTTGGTATGTATCCAGGTTTTGTTTGCCTGCTGGACTAGTTCATTCCCTACTTCACTGGTGAGCTGAGAGTTGCTATTCACATCATAAATCGCTCCTTTATCTATTTCAACAGCTGTACTGCAAAACACTTGTAGTCTTTGCTGAAACATTCCCTGAAGATTTTGCAAGGCAATTATGGGATCTGGAATTATTTTATGATTTTGTTTTTGACTGGCTGCTTCCCAAAGTTCATGTTTTCGCTCTGCAGGGAATGGCATCTGAAAAGTTGGCTTTAATGTCTGTAGGACTGGGATCTGGAAATAGGATGTTTTCAGGTCCTAGTGTTTCTTATGGTTCACAATGCATTTTACTTAACTGGAAGGTAGGCACAGTTCCCTTCAGACTTGTCTCCTCACTGATTTCAGTTCCTGGAAAACTGTTCTTAAGAGTGGTTGGTCCATACTTGGGCCAGAGATCTTTGTGGTCTGGACGATCATCTCTGGATAGCTGGGTTGCTTTCTCACATTCCCTTTCCTTTTTGTGTGCACACCTGTCTGCATGACCCATACTGAACGGGGGCAAGTTGGCAAACCCTTCTCACGTGACTTCAGTGACTGGTGATCCCCACAGTACCTATAGCTGGGGGTAGGTATCCTATAGTCTCAGTGATTCCCAGAGCAAGACTGGTAACACTAGAGTCAATGCAATCTGTGGGTATCTCTGCACCAGATGTGCCCTTGGCATGGCATTCCATCTGTATACCTAGGGAGATGTGGTAGCTTATATTTTTTATGTGTGCAAATGGATATGTCATGTACAACAATCAAATGCTTTATTTTGTCATCAGCGGGACTTGTTGATCTTACAGGCCTTTTTCAGCCTAAAATTTTCTATGATTCTTTTAGCTTCCCAAGGCACCTTTGTGCTGGAAACATAAACCCTGTTACAGCTCTCCTTCTTTAAGAAGGAAATAATTCTTTCCACTTGGGCTTGGGGAATACAGTTAGAAATAATAATCCTAAACTTGATAAAAGCAGATTTTTTCTTCACTTCTAAGCCACGCACAGTACTCCTGACAGTTTTGGTGGGGCAGGGTGAATCAAAAGGAGAGCAGAGTCTGGGTGGTGAGGGGGTTCAGCCACCAGCCAGAACACGAGAACAAGAGGTGAAAAGCAGAAATGGCTGTGAGGGGGCTGTCCTTGTTTGGGTTGGGAGCCATGCAAGTGGTGACCGAGCAGCTACCAGAGCTAGGGGGAAGTGGTGTTGTTTAGAGGTGAGATCTTAAGGCAGCTGTAGTTTTGATGACACAGGAAAGGCAGTGATCTTGCTCATCTGTGGGATTTTTACATTGGTGGTTTTTAGACGTCAGACTGTGAGCATTGTCTGCCCTTTCCATCCTGTTAACCCTGAAAAGTTCTGAATTCCACACATTGCTTTGAAGTTGCCTTGTTCAAGACAACTTGTCCTTTTTTTTCCCCTCCTAAAGGGAGGAGAGCTGTGCCAGCCCCATTACTGGAACCACTGAGCATCTCTTTGTTCAGGGAGGAGACCTGGAAAGCACTGCCTCCCACACCAGTTTCTCTTTCTGAAGTGTCCCTTCAGGTAAAAACATCCTTGTGAGCTCAGCTCAGGACCCAAACAGACTGTGCCCACCTCTTCAAACCACAAGATAAAAATGAAGTGTGGATAGTGCTAAAAAGGCATGAGCCAGGACTGGCAGGGAGGGCTGGTGGCTGCTAGCCCAGATGTCCGCCTTTGGGCTTTCACTGATTAACTGCTCATTTGACTAACTCTTGAAAATACTGTATCCCTTCCTTTTCTCAAGCAGAAAGGCAAAGCACAGAGAAATTGATGGTTGTACTTGCCATGGCTTGGAGCAGGGGTAGTGTCAGCTCTTGCATCTCATTCAGTGACCAGCCCTCTTAGGAGCAGGTAGTAAGGCAAGATCAGCTTGTGATTTCCTTCCAACAACTCTGCCCTAGATACTTAGTTGGCTTAGTTTGACATCTGGGAAGGTAATGAGAAAGAGACATGAGTACTTCTCTGTCTTCTTGGCCTTATAGATCAAGGCCAAGATGATTTCATAGAATCAGAGAGAGTGATAGAATAGTTTGTGTTGGAGGGTACCTTAAAAGTCCTGTAGTTCCATCCCCCCTGACATGGGCAGGGAAGCTTCCACTTGATCACATTGCTCAGAGTCCCATCCAAAAGGCCTTGAATAGTGGCAGAGATGGGACATCCACAGATTCTCTGGGCAACCTATTCCAGTGCCTTTTCACTGTCACCATGAAGAATTTCTTCCTTAAATCTTTCCTAATTTTTAATGTGAAAAATTCCTATTGCTAAATGCGTAGGAGATTTCCTTGAAGAACTTTTTTTTTCCATGCAAGTTTAAATGTGTGGTCGGGTATCTAATCTTTCAAAGTTATCTGCCTCACTTTTCTGAGGGAAATGAGGTGGTTGCACATTGAATTTCTGATCACTCCTGAGCACCACCTGCTTGATTAAGATTGCTATGTTAGTAGCCAAAGCCAGTCAGAAAGTGAATGCTCTTTCAGTAACAAAGCCAAGAAAATATTTCCCATTAAGCTTTTCCACTAAGAGTATCACATTTCTTGAAGAAGTATGTGGAACTAATATGACAGGAGAGCAAAGTGCAGCTCTAGTACCTCTGTTAAATGTGATACAACTTGGTTGCTTCCTCCTCCTGTTCCCCTTGCTTGCAACTCTCCCTGGGTAGGCACCACCATCTGCCCCAGTGTATTCTGGTTCTACTGGCGAAGCATTTGGGTAACTCAAGGGGCTTCCCTGCCCTTAGCAGATCCTGGGAAATGTATTTTGGGTAGGCACTTATGTGTCGATATGGAACAGGGCTGGGGGAGAGGAGGGTGTGCCTCCAGTGAGGTTTATACAGCAGTTTTAATCACCTTCACTATCTGTAGAAAGAGTCACATCTTTTTTTCTGCATTTTCCTGAAAAATGTGGCTGCTTCTTTCAGAGAAAGGCTTGTCATATTTGACTGGATGTACAAACAAAACAACTGGAGGGTTCCACCTGAAAAGGGGTTTAATACTACTGTATTTTAGAGTTACAACAAAGAGGGGAAAAGCACCCCATAATAACCCTCTCAACCACAGGATCAGATGTAGTATAGCTAAGCAATTCCTAACCATCTAAGATAACTGGTCTGTAGTAGTACCTAACCACAACCAGATAAATGATCTTTCTTTGTCCTTATCATGAGAAATTTTCCCAACATCTGACAGTCTTTTTTCTCCATCAGTATTTCCTGTCTCCCCAGGCTGCTAAAATGCCACTGTTTTTGCATTCTGTGAAGTGAACTCAGGCCCTCCCTCTGGGCCTTCTGCACACTATGCATGTGATACTTTTTTCTGATTTTTCCTTATGAGAGATAAAAGGGCTTTTGTAAGTTTTCTTACATGCAAAAGCCCATTAAGCTGTTTTCCTCCTGCAAAGGCAGTGAGGTTTTGCTCTGCACACTGTTTTGGGAGCTGGATGCTGAGTCTGGCTTTCCTTTCTGCATTTTTTACTGATAGGCAGCATGGCTTAAGGGATTTATTTGGGATGAGACCTAAAAATCCTTTTGCTGAGTGCAGCCTGACTGTTTCAGTGTGGCATCCTGAGAAGGAAATGCTGTGTATTTTTCTCTCAAAAATTAGGCATGAATGAACCCTTCATATACTCAGGTCTTTATTTACCCAACTGTTAAATGAGGAAAATGCTGACCATTTCAAAGGGCAAGCAAAGTTTTACTTAAATTAATGTTAAGATACCCAAAGACAGTACAGTAACACTGATAAACTATTGACATTGGTGTTAATGTTTCTTCATTTTTCTACTGATTTTTAAAGCTTTTATTCAATTCCACCCTTAATTACAACAAAGCCCTTAAAGGTTTTTTGCAAATTGCTTAGATCTCTAGCAAAGGTTCATCCAGAGGTACCTGAAGCAAACTCGGGAAAGGCAGAAGCTGCCCTGGAGGATGCAGAAAGTGGGGGAGACACTGAAAGATGGTCAGGAACTTCTGTATTCATCTCCTGTCAATATAGTAAGAGAGGGAATTTGGGGAATGGTAGATTAGTCTGTTAAACATCAAATCCTAGAAAAATCCTGCAATAGTTAATTAAACTTTCTAAAAATACCTTTCAAAAGTAGTGTCAGATCAATCTAATTTTCTTTGCCAATGAGATAATGTCATGTAGATGCAGAATAAGAAGCAGATATTATAGCTGGGCTTTAGTAAGGCTTTTGGCATTACCTCAGCACTAATCTTATGCTTGAGAGATGTGTGACGGTGATTAAGCTTCTACAGGACAGAACAAAACTCATGGGTAGTCTTGTTCAGAGGGTAATTCTAAGTGGCTCACTCCCTAAGCAAAAGGACAAAATCAGGTCTTTCTCGGACTTCTCGTTTGAACATACTCTCATTCCATATTTTCACTAGCCATGATAATGAAATTTGTGCTATTAAATTAAATCAGTTCATGTAGAGCTGAAATTGTTTGCAAGTAAAATGGAGGGCAGAATTAAATTCAAAACAAGCTTGACAGCTTGGAGTACTTGCATCTGAAAAGGTAATTTCAATATGGGAATGTTGAAGGCACTCACTTCAGCAGAAATAGTCAATGACACACACAGCAGATGAGGAGCAACCGGTTGGGTAGCATCCCTAAGGAAGATCATCTGGGCTTGTAGTGGCACAAAGATGGCACACTGTCACGGAGCACGCATGCATGGCATGCACTGAGACGTGTGAACAGAAGTCAGCTTGCAAGACATGTGAAGTAACCTGTTACCTTTCTCAGCATTGACAAAGCCTCAGAGGAATTTCTGCCTTCCCTTTTGGGACTGTGCATCAGGAATGATGCAGAGTGACAGGAGGTTTCAGAGAAAAACAAGCATAAGCTATAAAAGAAAGAGTGAATAAATTAGAGTTAATTAGTCTAGATAAGAAAAGCTTTAGAAAAAGACATATCTGTCTGTGAAAACACTAAAGGTGTGATCCATTATCCAGGTTCATAAGAGCTATAGCAAGAAGTAACAGAAATGGGTATTAGTGGAGAGATTCAGGTTAGGAAGAGAATTTTCCTATGACAGTGATAAGTGAGCAGAGTAATAAGTTCCTGAGAAATCTGTAGCAAACCTCATTATAGGTCTTTACAAACTGTGTCTGTCCTGTCCCTTAGGAATGGCCTAGAGGGTTAGATCATCTGTTAGGGCAGAGGCTTTGTAAGAGGACTTACTCCAGGCTGGCATTTCTGGAGTTCTGTGCTGTGACTGCAAGAAACATTTGCAAAGGGCAGCATTTATTTGTTTCCCCCCACACACACACACAGCAGACTGCCCCACTCTCTTGGTAATTAACTTTGCTTGCCCTTTTCAGAATGAGGCGTTTAGTCAGGGAGCCCTCAATAGGGCCGGGCAGCAGTGCTCTCCATTTTCTCTGCTAGCAAGCAGAGATCCTATGGGTCAGCAGCCAGGAAGCAGATTTCCCCATCTTTGTGCTCGATATAATGCCATTCTCAGCAGCCTTTGCAGGTCACCACCTCTATTCAGCCGGGGGCACACAGTTCCTAGCATGTGAAGAAGCATGTTTTCGAAACTTCTTTTTAGCTCTGATTGCATTAAAAGAATAGGTGTTTCTGAGCTACCAGCAGAGTAAAACGCTGACCTCTACCAGTGTTGATTTGTGTGATAGTCATTGTCCTCAACAGTTTGTCTCTGTCTAGCTGTGCATGAGTGCAGGGATGAAATATGCCCCTTGGAGTGGCAGCAGAACCAGTGGCGTTCGGCCTTCCCTATAACTTCATGCAACAGAACATGCCAAATGGAGTTGGAGGCTTTTAACAACTGTGCTCAGACAGAATGGCTGTGCACATATTGTCAGGGGGGGCACCATGACAGAACGTATAATTTACAGCTCAGTGAGTTCTGTAAAAAAGCCTTGCCTGATATCAGTATAGCACCAAAATGTGTCTTACTCTAAAAGGCTGGAAATCGACTTTGATTACAGCTAAGTGACTTCCAAGCCATAGCAGCTCTGCTCACTTCACCAGCATTGCTCCATTTAATCAGCAACAAAGTTTGACCTGATGATCAGCAAAAAAAATACTAAATTTGACCATAACATTTTTCTCTATGATTATACTTTAGCCAGAACAAACACAGGCATAGGAATAGTACAGTAGACATACTAAAGCAACCACTCAACAACTTTTCAGCAATTGATGGTTGGAAATTTCTTTTCCAAAATCACCCCAAGTCTTACTGAAAGTTTATGACTGTAAAATGTAAATGCATCTATTGTTCGCAATGAAAAGATGTGCTCAGCATGCCAACACATCCATATCTATGTGTGTGTAAATACAAAAGCACATCTATGTGCATTTGTAGACAAGGGTAGTCTTGTACTTTTTATATTACTGATGCTTGCCTTGAGTATAATAATCATTTTATTGATTGTCCGTTTGGATGTTGATTCCCACATGTGTGCCTCTCACTGTTGTTCGTGTGTTAACCCTACAGAGAACTACTATTAATTTTTAAGGCAATTACTTTTACTGTTTTTAGGAACTGTATATCTGAAAAAAAGTTTCTTGCATTCAGAATCCTGAAATGGCGAAGCCTTTGCAACAAGGATAAAGTTTTCCACTTACATTAACACCCCGTGCCAGCATTTGGACTTCAGTAAATTTTCAATAACCTTTCTTGATTTGGAAAAGAAAAATATGTTACTGTCACACATACATACACAGGGGCTTTTGTCATATTAATTAATACAGGAAACATTTCTATTGGAAATGCCAGGGGTTATAGATTTTGTTAAATAGGGCTCTTTAAAACGAAATTTAGGAAACACTAGGGATACATCTGGCTGCCAGGTATGGATACCAGAGTCTTCCACTAGATGGAAACTGAATTTTCTGTACTGTCATAGCTGTATCAGAGTCCTTGTTGTATGTCTAAATGAAATAAGAATGAATGACTGGAGCTGTGAAGTTAGGGTGCCTGAGGTCGCCCACTGATTTTGCATGAGCAACAGAACTAATAAACGGTATTTCAGGTTTTGCTGGAATTTGTTACAAATGCACTCAAAATGCTGCTATTTTGATATTAATATTTTTTAAATGTCTTTAGTGCTGCACTATGTGTAATTTAATGCCCAATTACAGGTTTTTTAATAGGGTATCATTTAGTATTTCCACAATAATTCATAAGACTTAGTAAACTAAGGGTGAAAGGTCTTGTATATGCCAATGTATTTGGATAAGTATACCTATAACTATGTTCCATTACGTAAGTATCTCTGTAAAATACATTAATTCTGTAAATGGGATAGGAAGCAAAATCTGAGTTAAAAGACTATCACTCAGATCCATTTCCAAACTACCTTTCAAAGCAACAAATCCTCTGTCTGTATATGGGAAGATAACTGTCCTTACTTTGCATGTACGGTTATGTCATTTGAGCTGAATATTTCATTGAGCTGGAATGAAGTCTTGAGGTTATATAGGGCTGTTCTTTGAAAGTATCAACTCAGTAATGAGAAGCAGTGCAGGAAGACAAAATGGATATTGGGCCACATTACGAAAGGCATATATACTAAATGAGATGCTGGCAGAGATTGCCCAGAGAAGTTGTGGAAGACCCATCCCTGCCAGTGTTCAAGGCCAAGTTGGATGGGGCTTTGAGGAACCTGGTGCAGTGGAAAGTGTCCCTGCCCATGGCTGGGGTGTTCAAATTAGATGACCTTTAAGGTCCCTTTCAACCCAAACCATTCTGTGATTACATGAAAAAGAAAACATTCCTGTATTGTAACTTTGCATAACCATGATCTGCCTGCACCTAGAATACCCCGTGGATGTCCCCATCTCAGAGGAGAAAACCCTATTTCTCATTAGCTCCATATGTGAATTTCAAAGGTGAATGTCTTGTTCCAGTTTGAACTGGAACTGGATTAGACTAATTTGGAAAGAGGTGTTTTTATGCCAGAAAAACAGTGTCAGGCACAAGGAGTAGCAATATCCTCTTTTATAGACAAGTTCTTGGGCCTCCTCACCTGAAGGCTTTAAGAGACACCTTGGAGTTTAGGATCATCTATAAATGGAAGAAGCTAAGACTGTGTTTTGGGAAAGCCTTTGTCTTCTGTATGAAGCCAGGAATGTGATAAATGGCTTCACGTATGCAGAACCTTGCTGGAGCAGACAGATTTTTGAGGCAGAGGTTTGCCACGTCACTAACCAAGGTTCCAGTTCCTGCTCTACCAGGAGCAAGTAGAGTGGCTGCAGGGTGGCCACAGCCTGGTCAGTGGGGTCTACAGAGAGCTATTTGTGTCCAAGGCTGGTTTTTGGATTTACATCTTCCTTGTATTCTGGGGCTATGTTTAATTTATGGTTGGAGGGGTGAGAAAGAAATCCAGCATCCAGAAAGATGAGCAAAGGATGGCAAAGGAGGAAGTACCAGGTGCCAGAAAACCCATTTAACAGAGTTTTACTCAGACAAATATACCTACAAATCTGAAACTTAGGGAGGCAGCTTTCACTATCCCGACATTTTTTGACATCCCTAGGTATAATTCTAATTATAAAGCCTTTCAAACTTGTGAGGCAGAAGTGGATTAAGTTAAATAGTCTGCTCAACCTGCCAGAGGCTTCACAGCTAAGCAAAGAATTTCTCTAGATCTGATTTTATTATTTGGGTATGATTTTTTTTTCCTGAGCTTATTGGAAAAGGCATTTTTTTATTACACACTACCTTCAAATATATGGAAAGAAGTACTTCCTGATGTGTGAGTTTTCACCTTATTGCACTGAGCAAAATGGTTATGGTCTTATCTCTTCAGAAATTAATAGCAGATGGGACAAGCTATTGCTAAAAGCGACAGGCATTTATTAATACCAGAGTAGTTTCTAATGCCTGGTAGGTATTATAATGCCAATGAATTCCTTTCAGAGAAAAACATCCTTCAGCCTGTCAAGGTATTGAAACCTATTATTGAAGTGAGACAGCAGAATCAACTTACTGAAAGTTGTTTCTAAGGAAAATCACATACAACTGTAAAAAAAAATAAAAAATAAAAAAAGAGCTTTACTTAATGATGAAGCCTATTTACATTGCCTTAAATGTCTCCAGCTCATGATGAGAAATAGATCACATCTAAATATCCAATGAATTGAAAGCAAGCAAAAGCTGCTAATGACTGGCCAGATCTGGATGTGCTTTTCTACTGATGCCAGAGTACTAAAAATTTATATACTTGCACATGTCAAAAGTAATTAAAGAAGTGAGATTTTTACAGTCAAAGGCATCTGATTTCCCTCTGCCCTTTTTAGCTTTATAATTATTTTCCATTTTTAGCCAGCAGAATTAAGACCCATTAAAAACTAGGATAACTGGTCAGCATTTATTTTCATGCTGCTCAATCCAGAGGAAGATGATAAAAAGAGAGCAGGTTTGTAGTAAAAGAAAGGATATACTGAATTAACTTTCATTTATAAACACTAACCTCTTGAAGTTTTACCTATAGCCCAACACCAGAGATAAGTTCTCCTAGAGGATAAATCTGAATTACTGGGGACGTATGTTTCCATGAAAAAAACAAAGGAGCATAGGTAGATAGGGCTGCCTCTGATGCAGTGAGTCTCCTTAAGACATTCCTCCTCCCTTCTTGCAGTGTTCAACCTTTTTCCTCAGTATTTTAAAATTTCCAGCCCAAAAACTGCTCCTGATGACATCAGCCTAGATGAAAGTTTTGAGGTCAGCAGAACCAACACATAAGGAAGCATCCCCCAGGGCACAGCTCACAGCAGCAAACCACAAGGAGTAAGGAGAGGTTGACTGAGGGCACCTGATAGAAGCCCAGGTAGATGGGGGGACAGAGATCAGATCAGCCAATAGCATCTGCTAGTGGAATGTGTTCCCTGGGAGCACCTTCTATCTGAGGGCCAAGAGACTCTCCAAATTCACTTACAGAGACTCCAGTTGCGGTGCTTAAGGAACGGCAGATCCTTTTGAAAATCAGACAAGACTTTCTCTATCAGCTTGTCCCATGGAGTGTGGTATTTCATTTGAGGGGGGAGCATTTGGAAAACCAAGGTGTGGTCAGCAGGTGCCCGAAGTGGAAGGGTGTAATAGCATGAGCAGAAACATCCTCTCTGATAGTGAAGATGAGTTTATGAGAGCAAACATTTTGAAGTTCAGCTCTGTGGGTTTTTCCCAAGTAGTCAGGCTGTTATTATTGTTATTTATTTTATGTATCATCTAGTAGCCTGAGGTACTGCATTAAGTACTGCTCAGACTCGGTGTTGGTTCTATTAATCCTCATGTGCAGCAGATTTGCCTTTGGGTCTGGTTCAATAGACACAAAGGTGTCTGTCTGACTTAATCACCATGAAAAATTTTCTTTTAATTGCTGTGAGGCTGCTCCTTGAGTAGGGCTACCTGCATGATTGTGCTTGTGATTAAGAATTCTGTTTCTGTTTTGCAGACCTGAACCAAAAATTGTTTGTTTCTTTGTTCGTTTGTTTTTTCTCACTCCCTCTCTGTTATTTTGACAAACATGAGAGAAAAACTTACATCTTCAGTGGACACTGTCTTGCTGTATAACAGAGAAAATGGAAATATCAATGGTATTTTTAACCTCAGCCCAACTTCTTGGCTTTTGAGCTGTTTGTCCATAATCCCTTTCTTCTGCAGCCCCGGCTGCAGGTGCAGGAGTACTGGGTTACACAGCACAGGCAAAATGAGCAACACTTCTCTCTCTCTGCAGTAGGTGACACTGTCAACCCCAGCCTAAACAATTCTGTGATTCTGTAGAATCCTCAAGCTCATGTTGCAGAAGAATGAGAGGTAAAACAACAAAAGCTGTGAACCTTGGAAAATACAAAAGGACTAGGGTAGAGGACAAAGAGTCCACTGTGGGAGAGCCCCTTGCTCTCCTCCATGGAGAGGGACTGCTGGAATGCAGAACTGATCCTAAGATGAACCACCTCTTTTTCACTCACGGTGACCAGGTGATCCCAAACCCCATCATGCCTTGACCCCTATGCAAAGTCCCTATAAAAACCCATCCTCAGCCTCCAACTTTAGGACTTCTCTGTCACTGGCTCCCTTTGCAGAGATCTGCCAATAAAGCTATCTCTGTGGAAAGCACTACACAGACTCCTTGGTCTCTCATTCCTGCACTGGCCATGGGGACTCAGTAAGGCTGAGTTAAAAGACAAGCTGAAATCACTATGAGAGCTGATATTGCCTGCTGAAGTGCCCCACAGCTAAAGGGAGTGGCCAGTGCCTCTTGGAAGGTGTTTTTTCTGAGACACTTCTCTCTAGGAAGAGCACAGCCCCCTGGGTTGGTCCTCTCACCCAGGTTCCTGCAGTGTCAGACTAGCTTCTCCCTGTCTCTCTGCTTAGCCTCCTTTTTGTCTTTCTGACTTCTAGACAGCAATATTGATAGATGAACATCTGACCTTGGTAAGAGTAGAAAGGAAAGCACAGAAAGATTGTGAGGTTTTGTGGTTAAGTTATCATTTAAGTAATTTAATTTTTCTGAGCCCCCATTCTCATGAATAAAATAGACATAGAAGGCAGGGGAAGAGTAATCCCTGTTGTCCATAGAGTGTTCTTGTGTGTTAATAATATAGCCTTTATGTAATGATTTTCAGACATGTCATGGTGTGTTTTCAGGATGTGCAGTGCCATCTCAGTGCTAAAGGCTGGAGTCAGTCCAGCAAGGCTATTACCATGCTACTCTGGCAAAGGAGACAGAGTCTGTTTTCTGTCCCTGAGGCCAGTGCAGGGCATGATTTGCACTAAAACAGCTGAAGTCTCTTGCACTCTTTAACATCCACCTGTGGGAGTGCTGGATGTCCTATGCCTGGAAACACTTGAGATCAGGTTGAGTGGGGCTCTGAGCAGCCTCATCCAGGTGAAGATGGCCCTGCTCACTTCAGGAGGCTTGAACTAGAAATGTCCTTTCCAACCCAATCTATTTTATTATAAGGCTGTAGTAATGTTAAACCTGGACCAGAGGTCCCTGGCCTGTTCTTTGAGAGCAAGACCTGAACATGCTATACACCCTTCATCTTGGACCTTCCCTTTACTTTTAGTTTGGGTCTTTATTATTCAGTTTTTTTTTTTTATTATTTTATTTTTATGTTGTGTTTTTAATTAGCTGTTAATTCCAGTTAGCCTCTGACTATTTGGGGAGCTGGGGGAGGGAGGCAGGAAAGAAGGAATGTCTTGCTTCAAGGTTTTTCTTGGTTGTATCTATCTCCATTTATTCTTCAATTCTTTTAGGCTGACTGCACGTAATGGTTCTTAGCATGCTTTATAAATCATTCTGCAGAGGATCTTGAGTGAGCCTTTTATTTAATGAGTATGGAGAAGTGAGCTTTTATCCCTGCAAAAGAGGTGACAAATTCACTGCAATTTCTTCTGGATTACTGTATTTGGGATAGAAGAAATAATAGAAGACTCAAAAATATTTGTCTTACAGCAAGTTCCAATTGTCCTACCTTTTCTTTTATTTGCTATAGAAGCATCAGGGTTATTTATGTGAAAGATAGCACTTTAATTTAATAGCACATAGGTGTGCTTGGAAAGAATTTAGAAGCTCACTTTGAAGAGTTGTGCCAGTCTGAAAACCTGAACACTAATGTTCCTGAGTTTTGGAAAAAGGTGAGTCTGCAGCCACATCAAATTCTACAGCTCACCTCAATTTCTAGACCTTTCTAGAGCAAGTCTCGGAGATGAGATTGCTTGCACAGGAGAGGAAACACAATTCAGTTACAGCGATTTCTAAGGAAAATCTTTATTCGGGCTGCTGGAAGTGGGCACCCTGGCTCCTTGTCTCCTGTCTGCCTGGGATACCTGCCTCTCTTGCATAGGCTCTGAGTCAAGGCAGGGCCATCACTCTGGCTACCAGGTCTGACTGCGGTAGGCAGACTTGGCATCATTCCAGCTGTATTCCTCATAAAATGGTGAGCCACCACAGAAAAACCCCAATGCTGACCTACAGCAATTTAAAATTGACTTGAAATGAATGCTCATCATGTAGATTTTGAATGACTGTTTCCTGGGGATCACACTAAACCTATTTAATCCCCAAAACAGCAGAGGGAAAAGTGCTGCACATCTCAAGAAACACTTCACTAGACCTGTTCACACTCAGATTAGTGATGAGAAATAAACAGATTCATAGGTCATAGGAAGTGGTTTCTTTCCAACCACAGAGTCAGAGAAGAATGAAGTGTGAAGACATTTTGGTTTTAACAAATGTGTGGCTGGGCTCAGCACACACACCAAGCTTCACAGGAAAGTCTGTGAAGAAATGATGCCATGGATGCTCTGCCATGGTCAGTACATGTCTGTGGTGTGACTTCTCTTCCATAAGCAGTCACAACTTTTGGTACAGTACCTCTCTGTCCCGCTTGTGTAGAGAGGCATAAAAGTCCTGTTAAGTACAGACCTGTGCCTTTTTTCTTGTGAGATAAAATGAGAGAGCAGGTGACCAAGTAGGCAGTTGTTAACAGTGGCTATCCTCTTGACTCCTCAATTTTCAGCCTTGAAAGAATGAAGTAACTTTTCCAGGAGTGTCATACAGTGCTGTAAAAGCCAGGCTATTTTGTGTGCTACTCTGGACTCAGCATCCTCTCTCTAATAACTTAGAGGGTTTGAATGAAGACAGGAATTCATGAATATTTTTTCCCCTTGAACGCCTATCTGCCATGGAGCATCTCAAGAAACCTAATGCCCTAAGATGCCAGAAATACTTCTGTGGTTTGGGGCATTTCATAACATTTCACCAATAACAGTATTCCCTCTTTATGGTTTTTTTTTTTTTTCTTGAAGGATGCGTGCTTGTGGTGTCTGTCATCGAACAGCTTGCACAGTGGCACAACAGTACAGTAAAGGCAGCCGTGGAGAGACTGTGTGACTACATACCTGGTAAGTACCAAATAATGCACCATATGTCTTGCTGGTGCTGATGTATTTCCTTGTTAATTAAAAACTCACATGGGAAGTCTGAAAAAACTTTATCCACCTCTTGTGTGTGTAGCTGGGAGATAGAAAGTTGCTATTTACAGCAAAGTCAATGACATGGCTTCACTTAGATTCAGAGCTGGGATTTTGTCCCAAAGTTAGAGGCTATATTAAGCCCCACACACATGTGAGCACCAGCACATGCAGACTAGTTCCCTTCCTTTTTCTCCCCTTTGTCTCTTTGTTAGCAGCTTAAGAATAGATTCACTGTATGCCCCAGTACCCCTCCTGCTTGTTGATATGGGTCTTTACAGCAACAGTGAAGATGAAAATGTTTTAAGCAGGTATGGGAACTGCTATTGTAAAATTTTTAAAAGGAGGTTGAGGCTGACAGGGGTAAGATGTGAACGTTTGGTGTGCAGAGAAAAGCTACTGAAATGTAATTGGTGATAAAAATTTTAAAAGTGATAGCTATTCTGTGGGAATATATGTAAGACTCCCCTTTTTCTGCCCCTTATTTTATCTACCCAAAGGAAGCTGGAGCTCCACATGCACACCTCTAAATAGAGAACAGTTAGAATGCCAGAATAGTTTTGTGCCTCACAGACCAATCCTATAACTATTTAAGTAACTAGATCTCGCATTCATGATATCTTTTTAATGTTATTAATGTAAAAAGATGTCTTAGGATTCTTCATTAAAATGTCATTTTTATACGATTTCATAAATTGTATCACTGAAAAACCATCTCACTCTGTAGACCCTAGTTTCACAGAAGATATGTGTAGAATATTAATTCCCTCCTTTCCAAGGGAGGATTTCCCAAGGCAGAATGGGACAGGGAGCTAATTGCTAGGATTCATTCATTGATAGAATGACGCTTATCTGATTTCTATTCCATAAGTCATATCCTCAGTGTTTTAAATTACAGGCACATAACCATGAAGTTGCAATTAGAAGCACTGATACTGCTATTAAAATACAATTTTCTTCTTTAAATTATTACATGCTAGCTCTGTGTTCATGATTCACTCAGTGGACCTTGTTCTTCTGACATGTCAAGATATTTCTTTTCAGCTGCCATTCTTTATACACATAAAATCCTATTATCCCTTTAGCTGAATCTGTATAATCCAGTTACCTTCTGAGATGCATGGATATACCCAGTATAAAAAAAACCCCTGACCCTGAACTTGTAAGGAGTGAAAAATCCTATGGATTGTGTGGGAGCTACGGTGTAACCTGATTTATCTTCTCCTGGGAGGTGAACACTGCAACCCAGCAGGAAGCAACAGCTTCCTCTTGCTGCTTGAAACAGTAGGAAAGCTCTGGGTGCTCGTGAGGAGCAAACCTACTAAGGCAGGTCATGCATTTCACACAGAGAAAAAATGTCATTATCATGCACATGCCTACAATCAATAACAAGAATAACAGCAACAAATTAATGGCAGCGAGGCTTTTCCTAAGGCATAAAAAGGAGTAGGACAGCAAAAACCCTAGAAAGTTGTTTTTTATGAGGGCCTCCTATAATTCTGATTACAATCAAGTCAGGTTTGGACCAAGCCTTCTGTAAAGTTACATGATGTTCAAGAACAAAAAAAATCTTAGAGAAAAAGAGAGAAAATTTCAGTACCTGTCAGTCCCACTCAATCTCACAAGCTGTGTAGAAAACAGAACCGCCCCATTTGTTTGGAAATACTTGCAATGTGTGTGATTCGAGCGACATGGCAAATAAACCTATGACAATAAGGACAGTAATGTCATGAGCAAAGAAGGCTCTTGAGCAGATAGAAAGGCCAGGTCTGGGGGAAGGGGCAGTATTTACAGTGTAAAAGGTGTTGTTAGAAAGAATATATGTTTACCGGGATACTGACTGTCTGCTTGATGACACAGAGGTGTCTGACATCTGAAATGTGCTTTGAGACCCTCTGCCTCCAGCTTTGCCTCTGAGTCATGCTCTGTTACTGTGTTGGCTACTGCTGTGTAAACACCTTAGAGCTCAAGTGCAAATGGCAACATGATAATAGCATCTTTTTTGCAAATATTTGTCCTCTGGGTTTCAGCCAGTGTTTGTGTTTCCAGGACTATAAAGCTATATAGGAAAACCTTCTGAACTGTTCTTAGGGGATCTAAAGGATCTTAGGAGCTCTCTTACCTTAAGCAAGTATACTCTAAACTTTCTCTAAATTTTCCAGCATTTAGTTTTGTTTAAGCTATTTTCTTGCCCTGAAAACCTACAGTTATTCATTATTTTTCCTCTTTCTCTCCCCCTCTTTTCTGACTTACCTTGCTTCTTTCTAACAGAGATTTCTATCTGCAATAACCTCTCCTTGTGTGTGTTAGCAGAGCTGGAGATTTGTGAACATGTTAATACAGCCTGGCTCCAATGGCAAGTCCTGTAAACACTGTTTGTGGTTTTGGTCTTGATGTTTTGTTGAAAGCAATGCTTTAAAGGCATCTGAATCTTCCCAGGGGACTTTATGTGCTGAACGATAATTTAACATTATTACTGTTCCTCTTACCTCCCATCATATTTTACACCATGGGGTAATCACATGTTAAGTTTACTATATGCATAAGGAAATCAGTGTGACCAGCAAAACACCTGTATCAGTTCCCCGGAGCTGATAGGCAGTGAAACTCTCCTCTCTGCTCAGACACCAGGAGAGGTTACAGCAGCTACCTGTCTCCCCCAGAGCCAAAAAGGTTGTGGAAACCAGTTGGTTTGGGAAACTCATAAGGAGATCATCACCTGTGAGGCACTGGGGAGGTGTTGGGAAAGCCAGCCATGTTTGCCTGCAAGCTACTTTAGGGAGCCAGGTACCCCACTGGAAAACCTCATAGGAGGGTGTTCTAATCAGCAGTGATGCCAAACACAGGGTTATTGATGTCTGCAACATCTTTCATTTTAGGTGAACAAGAATAAAATTTAATTCTAATCAGGAGACCAATTTTTACTTGCAGATTGCTTCTAAAGGGCCAATAGCGAGGAGTTATGTGGCAAAGGAGGCAGAGAAATGAAGCTAATAACTTGATTGAAATAAAACACCTGTCATGGGAAAAGAAAAATCAGCTACTGTAGTTACAGAAGCTGCCTGCAACACCATGAGTAGGAGGGGGTTGGGAAAATTATCTCTTCGTACCCTGATACGCCTTCCTTGTGCCAGTCCTCCTTTCTTAGGTATAGGTTGACAGCTGAGGTGCCTGCAGTCCTGGCAGGAGAGCAGCTGTGGGAGCAGGAGCACACCCATGCTCACCAGTGGAGTCACTGCCACAAGGACTTGTACCCTCCACACAGCAAAAATACCCAGCCTGTATACAGCAGCCCCCCTGTCCTGGGCATGTCCAGCTTGACACTGATTAAAATGGAATATTCAGCCCAAAGTTGGAGGGAAGCAATGGCTTTGGGTGTTTCTGTGGATTTTCTCTGGGAAAGATGAGAATACTCTGTGTTTTCTTCCCCAGATACAGATAGCTATCTGTCTGGGTAAGGGAGGTGCAAGAGAAAATGACAACTCTAAAGAGTTTGAGGAGCTGCAAGTTTTTTGTCACGGTACTTGTGTGAACCTGTCTCTTATGTCATTTCACAGCACCACCCCAGCTGGGGCAAGGCCTGACACCTCCTCTGCAGGATATGTTAACCAGTTCTAATCTGTTCAGGCCAAGAAACAGGCAGTTTTCCTTCATGGGAACTGTCAGATCAGTGCCCTGCTTGTACTCAAACCCCCACTCTCCCTCAGTGTCTTTGCATGGATCACCTGTTATTTTACAACAGTACCTTAAAGAAATCTCTGATGAACTGTCTTATTGACAACATGCTCCACACATATTAAGGAAACCACCTGAGCCAGCATCCCAAAAAGGCACACAGCTGTAGCCTCTGAAAGGAAGCCAAATGGAAAGTGTCAAGTATTTCTTTGAATGCAATTGCTCCTGCACATCTCCTGCTCTACACAAAACATATTCTCTTAACTCCACAAGCCCCCAGAAGATCCGAGGCAGTTCTAGGAGTAGCATCAAGCCTAGCATCACTTTCTGTGCTTTGATTGATGTGGTTTTTTTCTTTCTTCTTTCAGACCTACTGAGATGTTTGTTTAAACTGTTTTAGAAGATGGTGTGGCATGCACAATTTCTTTTGAATTTTCCTTTATGCCATACTCAGAAAAATTAACAAAAGCTAGTTATCCTTCTTTATCATGTGACTTACCTAAAGCCAGAAGGGTTTTAGGCAAGATCAGAAAATCAGATTTTCCCATTCTCTGGTGCTACACCAAGGTCAGAGATTCACATGCCTTCCCCTAAGGTAAATCAGAATTCACTTCAATGAACCAACTGCTGCTGTATTTTGACTGCTATGAAACCAGTTTCACTGTGCTCAATTACTTTAAAAAAATTTTAAATTATGTTTTATAGAAAAACTGCAAGGTTTCTGTTACGTGCTTGCTGAACTTTACGGACCACACATAGCTGAACTGTAAGTATTGCTGTATCCTCTCAGATTTCTGCTTAGTTTGTTCTTTACTTGTACAGATGTGCTGTCAGGTTGGAGGGATTTCACTCCTAAAATCACATTATTTTTAAAACAGAGATGCTTCAGAATGATTCTGGTTTGGCATTTGGCACAGCTATTCCTGAGTGAATAAACACAGGCTGCCACTGGTAACCATTTTGATATTCCATTTAAATCTCAGATCAGGCCCACCTGATATAATTATCTTTTGAAATTCAGCTCATTTGGCTGAGGGAGGAATTTGAATAACCCGTGTGTGTGTGTGTGAGACAGGTTCTATAAAATCACACTGTTGTTGCTTGGATCTTGCTTTCCATTCTGCCTTTAATCAGGCTTTCTAATTGTCAGCCCCTACATGCTCTCAGCCCCGACCTTGATATGCACCCTTGGGGAAGCCTACTATTTAATCTAAGTGATTAAAAAATAAAATGCAGGTCATTTTATTCCTCTTTGAAAGTTCTTAGTTTAATTAATAGAGATTTTACTAGACCTTCTTCTTCCCTAGGGCTTTTATTTTTATTTTTAAAACTAGCCAAGGAACGGCAAAGTGCTTATGGGACTAAGAAGTGCTATAATAAAACATTTTAATTTAAATCCTGATTAGCACAGAGGTGTGTCCCAAAAAGGAAGAAACAATCCTAGCAGTCGTGCTTGGTGATTAAAGGTTAAGGATCTTTGAAGGATTTCTGGTTATTTTGTTGAGTTAATGATTGAACATTCATATGTGCCAAATTGCAATGCATTAACTTTAACCTTTAAATCTTTGTCAGGCTTATGATTGATTAAAAAACTAGAATAGTTATAATGCATTTTATTCAGGTGCTGCTTGTAGAGCACAGTCCTTTTTCGTCATCCTAGGTTCCAATTTTAAATGCTGAGTAGGATGTCATGGCAGAAAATCATTAGAACCCAACACTATACTGAGTAGCGGTTATGGCCACAGTGAAGTCAGCTGAGATTATTGTGTAGTGTTGGGAAGATTTAGCTTCCCATGGAAATAGCTTCTACTTTCAAGAGCCCAGAAAAACATAATAGTCTTTGTTTATGCACCATTTCATTCAGCATAGACAGGGAAATGAATGCCGATGTGGTTTGCCATTCCTTGAGGCTGTGTAAACAGGATCCAGGACAACCACTTTGTCATCTGTATTCTCCTCCAAAGGTAAGTTTGGTTTCCCACTTTTCTTAAAGCTACTGATTGTGGAATGTCTTTTAAACTGGAATTGAGCAGTTGGAAAGCTTCCACTGCACAGGCATTGGCTGGGAAATAAACATTTAGAGCATGGACATTCCTAAAATGTCTCTTTGAACAAAAGGTGCATAACACACCTTAGCTATGTGTACCATCATCAGCTGGGTTGAGGGTGCATGGGAGTCACAGGGCCAAATTCTTCTGTACCAGTCTGGATCAGGGAAGAGGAGTAGAGACTTTATTGTTAAGCAGTACAATAACCCCAAAGCAGATACTCAGCTGAGGTTCATGTATGCTACTGTGTCACCACAGCACAAGTGATCCCCACATTTCCTGATCTATTGTGACAGCTTGCATAGGCACAAGTTACCTGCTGCAAACGCAGGGCTATTTGACTTGGATTAGTCTGCAGTGTAAGAGGCTTAAGCTAATGTGCATGATCTTTTGCCACAGGCTGAAATCATATTTAATTACACTGCTTCTCTGATGTACAGTTATTTGCTACAACATTTTCACATCCTTGATTGCATGCCCTAGACCTTTTCTACGCTTGTACACACACACATCTGCATAAGTGTCTAAACATGCGCTATTTGTTTTGGGATTCATTTGGTTGTGAGTGATTTTTTCCATCCCAGCCATCATGTACCTCCAGTCACACTAGAACCTGTGAGCAATGGGGGTTGTTTGGTGGTGTTGAAAATCAAGCCATTCATTTCAGCACCTATTTTTGGAAGTCTATTTTCCTGCATATGGATGGAGAAAAGCATGTTTGATTTCTAACGGTCTGCATGACATGTTTCACACTGGGTCTAGTATGGCAGCCATTGAAATCAGGCAATCTTTCTATGGGCTTCAGTGATCTGTGGTACATCTCCAGGATGGATTTAGTTCTGCCAATATTAAGGTCTAGAGAAACACTTTCCTCCCAAGAATGACAGTAACATTTGGTTTATAGCAGGTGTGAGTCTATGCTCCATGATATGTCAACAGAGATCTACGGGTGTGCAACCATACAGGAGTGAAAAAGATGAGTGCAACCAGCAAAGAGGGCCCATACTAACTCAATTCAGACAGAATATTGCCCAAACTTCATCAAACAGAACTCCCCCATCCTGACCTGAGTGTAAGAAGTGCAAGGTGCCTCTTGAAGTGAAAGAGGGTGCAGGCAATTAACTGCTCTTAAAGAGAGGGATGGGCTCACCAAGGCTGCACAGTGAGTTAGGCTAAGGAGCCTGGAGAGAGGGGATGTTTAAATCAAGGTGGCGCCTGTGAAGAAATTAGAACACCTGTGTTGAAATGCTAGGCTGATCAGACAGAGGGCATGGAGTGGCATCAGAAAGGATGCCACTCATGGGGTTAAGCTCACATCTTTGTGAACTCTTACCCATCACCCAGAGCAGGCAGAGGTCCAAAATGTTGTCTTCTTCCACCTCCAGCAACCACTTCAGTGAGTGCACTGTCCACAAGGAAAACAGCTGAACATGGTGGGGCTGTGGTTTATTTTTCTTTTTTAAACAAAATTAGGACTGTTTTTTGCATGGCCTGGAGACTGTCCTTCTGAGTGAGTGGCTCAAGCAAACCCTCTTCCCTACCAAGTGGTAGTTAAACCCCTTTCTGTCAAGGTATTTGTTTCTCAACAGAAATAAGGGAACTCTACCAACAAAATTATTTTTTACACTGACTGTGTCCTTCTTTTTGGCTCTCCTCAAGCCCCAAGAGAGCATGAGGAGATGGGAGGAGAAGAGCAGTGTTTGGAATTCATGCTCAAGTGGTTGATAAATTGCCCACAGTAACTCTGTGACTAGTCAGACTGAGTAAAGATGAATTATGGGTGAAAAAAATTAATATACAATGAGAGACACAGGTGCATAAAATGCAGTTTACCTTACATTTGCTTCTTTAGTTTGTAATTTGATTGATCACTTCAGTTTTATGAGTCTGCAAATGTTGGCACAGTCCCCTGCTGAGTGTTTGAACAAGACTTTAATACTAATGACTGTTCTGTTCAACTCTATTGATTTTCAGGTACTTCACTTATTCATTTAGACTTTTGGATGCCCATTTTCCCAGAATTAGCATCATATTTGTAATGGCAAAGGGAGTGAAAGAAATAGCTTTACCTGTCCTTGGAAGGCAGTATAATGCTCAGGTTTTAATTTCCTCTAAGGTGGAAAATATCAACGTGTATCTTCTTTTTCCATTATTGGATTATTTTCTTCTGTGTGTGCACTGTTGCTTTAGTGAAGTTGTGTGTTTTGAGGAAGAGCCCCTGCTATAGAGGCCTTTCCAACTCTATACTTAATGGAGACACTGCAATCGGTGTAAACGATATGTGCATCATTTTATATACTCCCCTGGTCTCAGACAAATTAGCCAAAATTATTATTTTTTTTTGCCAAGCTGCCTGGAGCTATTAGCACTCTGTAATTATTCCAGACGACTTTGCTCTAATTATGAATAAAAAATATTACTCTGTTCACATGGAGCTCAGTGTTCTCAGCACAGAGCTGGAGGAGAAAAGCACTCAGCCTGGGCAAGGGCAGCCCCCCGTTGCTGGGGCTTGGGCAAGGTGGGCTGCTCTGCTGGGAAACAGTTTCAGGAGTAGACCTCTGATGTTGGTGGGGAAGATTGGAAGGGGCCCTTGCAGCTCCTGGATGACCAGCATGACCGTGAGACCTGATGTCCCTTGTAATGGGTCCTGTGAGCCCCTTGTAGAGCAGAGCAAAAGTTCTCCTCTGCCCTTTAGGATGGGGGTGGCAACACTGTGGTCTCCTTCAAGTAGAAACAAACTGATAGGGCACATTAGAAGTGAAGGCTTACTAAAGGGGGCTGAAAATGGACAGTATCTGAAGCTGCTGTAAAATGTTTTGTGGTTCAAGGTACATCTGTAAAGCGCTCTGTGGTTTAAGCCACATCAACACCAGATATTCTGATATGGGCTGCAGTGTCACTCCAAAAGACTGACAGTAGTACAGGCATCCAAGATAGCTGGTTTAGGATGACTGGATAATGTTTTAGCCAAAAACGTTTATCAGCTCATACGCTGGAGGACTTTCTGCACTAGGTCATGTATTACAGGGATGTTCCTCTAGTGAGTGAAAAGGGCTGAATTAGGGTGAAGAGTTTTATGCACTGCATACCAAGTTTCCTTTCTGGCCTGGGAACAAACACGTTTGCATGAGATTATTCTCAGTTTGTCTCTAGATTGTTTTAAGCCAGCTGGCCTGTCTGGTTAAAATGGCAATACTGTAATTGATTTGTTGGGGCCAGAATAATGGCTCGACTTCAGCACTGCGGTCGTGCTCTAGCAATCACTAAGACAGTGTGTTGGAAGTTTGTACTCCATCTTTCTTCCTTTCAGGGTGTCTCTTCTGCTTCCCATCAGTTTTATGCTCCAGATTATCAGAGACCTTTCAGCCACATATTTTGTCTTAATCTCCATCAAGAGGATTTTGGTGGAAGACATTTTACATCAGCAAAAATATACATATTTATAATATAAAATGTATAATGTTATAAATATATAAATATAAAATATATAATGCTCTTATAATGCTATCTTGCTAGAATAAACATCATTGCCACAATCACTCATGCCAGTGTGTGTACCCTCTGTCAGGTCTTTCACTGACTTTCTGCAAAGCCACATCCCTCATGGGTATTAGTGTGGTCAGCATTCTGTTTGACAAAGTAGGAGCCAACCAGTTCTGGGTGGAAAAAGGAAACCCTCTGGGGTTTAGCAAAATAAAAATACTCCTGCTGTTATCTCTCATTCATCTTTCTCAGTAAAAATGTTAGCTTCTTCCTTGGTGGTGAGAGAGAACCAAACTCCAGGGTGGGAGTGCTTCTGCATTCCTGATTAAGAGCAGGCTGCCAGTCAAAAGTACTCCTGACTGGGACCTGTTTCCTTCTTTTGAGACCACAAACAGTAAAAAGTAAGCATCTGGGAGGCAGGCTAGGTTCTGTGGAGAAAGATTCCTTTTAGCCTTTGTTTTTGGAAACATTTTGAAATGTGAGTTTCTGCTGCAGTCAGAACTGAGCCCTGAAGAAACTACGTATAGATGGGTAATGGCAGAAGGCACAGTTTGGGTGCTAGTTCCTCCTCTTTCACTTGTTTCTCTGCATTTCCTCTGCTCCTCTTCACTGGCATAAAATAAAATAAAATAAAATAAAATAAAATAAAATAAAATAAAATAAAATAAAATAAAATAAAATAAAATAAAATAAAATAAAATAAAATAAAATAAAATAAAATAAAATACCACAACTGAAAACCCAAACAACCCCAAAAGCCAAATCATACAACCCCAGCATTCCACCAAATAAATCCAAAGGAAATAGAGTCTCATGGAGTTGGCAAGGTGGTGCATGCAGCTGTGCCATGCCAATGTAGAAGCTGTCTCAGTCAGGACCCTTGAAAATAAGCCATGGACAACCCACAGGCACAGAGATATGTGGGGTGGGAGGGTGGCAGATAAAAGTGTGAGGACAAGGAAGGAAGAACAAATCCCACTTTCAGCTGTGCTATTTGACAAGCTTTGCAGAATTTTGCTATCTTGGTACTCTTGGTTAAAGGATGATGAAAATCAGTTAGAAGGGAAACTTGGAGCCTGTTGTAAATATCTGGTCTCCTGGGAAAAAGCTGGCTAACAAGGATGAGAAATGAGAGAGAATTAGAGTTGGGTCATGCATTTGTTTACGATGAGAAATACATCTGTTTGCCAAAAAAAGAAATCATTACTGGGAATGCGTGGTCTCTGTGGAGAGCACTGAAAGACAGCAGTGAATGAAATTCCACTAACACCCCGCCCTCAGCCCCATCCGTGGTTGGATATCTCGTGCACACTGGGTGGCAGGGCTGCTCCAGTTGGGGTGGATGGTGCTGGCTGCTCCCCAGGACTCATCCATCAGCTGCTGAAGCCTAGGAAACCCCTCCTTGGTGGTGTTCTCATGCCATGGGAAAGAGAGGAGTCTCCTTGCTAGGCAAGGTGCAGCAGGAAAAGTTGTATGGGTGGTATGGCCTTCAGAGGCAGGCTTGACATACTGGTGTCCGCCAGGATTACAGGTGACCCATGAAACCAAGAGTGTTTTCTTCCTGGTGGGTGCTTCAGCTCCAGTCTTCCACAGTCTAATCTGGAGTCTTGGCTGAAGTTACTTGTGAAGTGAGAAAAAGTGTCAATTTTAGTGCTTCGGAGAGAGCAAAGGTCATTTTCTATATGCAAGGTCAATCCAGCCTTTTCCTCCCTTGTTTTCTGCTTTCCAAGTGCAATATTCCTGTAGCTTTCTGAAGCACGTGTTTCTTACGTGCTGGTGCTGTGAGCAAGAAAAGTCTCTCCTACCCTGCCCAACAGAAATACCTCTCTGAAAATTTTCCTTCTATTATACTCAATTTCAAGCCATTTTTCACGTCTGCCTCTCAAGTAATTTTATTGCAGAAATGACAGCAGCTGGTATTGTACAACATAACTATGGCAAATGTAAGATGCATGATTGGTTTTGGGGACAGCAGTTGCCCAGGGGGAAGAAACTAGAAAACAATGTCTTGGCTCATTGCTACTTCTCTCATCTATCTGTGATGTACCCTAAGTTTTAGAAAACTATAGACACCATGAATTAAACATGTATTATCTACATATATTAATGTGACACATATATTAAAACCAGTGGTTTAGAAGTCTGTCTTCCTTGCTGCTTACGCTTATTTGTCCGTATCCCTTTGTATTGTTCACCATAAATTTTGACCCTTGAATATCAGGGTTAATTAATTTGCTTTGATCACTGCCTAAATCAATTATAATGACATGCTAAATTTTATCCCCAGCACAAAAGTGCTGGCAATGATTACTTTAAATACAAATTAAGCCTGCTTTAATATTCTAATCTGGCATGCCACTGTTCAGTAAGGTGCCATCACATGAGGGACATTTTTTTTTCCAAATGCTGTAATAATAGCACTTGCTGATGCATTCCTATTTTACCCCTTGCTTAGTTGCTGTAGCTCTGTCCAGATAAATATAAACTTCTCCTGACTTTACCTCAGAGCCCTCAGGCCCAGCTGATGTTAGTCTGGCAGTAATGTAGAAGGGACAGATAGCATATCATTTTCAGACAGAAGTTTGTCCCCACTAACAATTTTGAACAGAAACCAGTTGTTAACCTGTTCGTGGTACTCTGGATTTTTTTTTTTTTTTCATTTGAAATGTTTTCAAAAATATTTTATTTTTATCTGCTTTTTTTTTTTTATTTTAAGGTTGGGATCTTTTTGTCAGTTCTCAAAGCCTACAGAACATAAGCAGTTATTCCTGCTCAGAGAGCAAACAGGCAGGCTTTCAGCCTGCCTCATGCTGAGTGCTGAGGGGAAGGACAGAGGCCATACGTAGTTACTGCCTCACAGATACGGCTGTTTTCAAAGGTGGCCTAATAAATGCAGCACAACATATGGGAATTGTCATCACTGAGACACCAGAATATTGTCCTGAATTGAAAATGGAGCAGCAGGGGGGAGCACACTGCTGTTACCTTGACCCTCTCAGACTCTTCTGACTGTTTCTTCTCTTTTTTTTTTTCCTAAGTTGGAGTTGTGAGAACTTCCTTTCTTATGGAAATATACAGCTGAATTTAGAAAGTGCTGTTCATCAGAGTTGTTAAACAGCTGTTAAGTATTTTAGATGAGCATATCTGGAGCATCTCCTCACCTCCATGACTGGGAAGAGTCCTTGTGGCAGGAGAAGCAGTGTGATCTTTCTGTGCTGTGATACAAGACAAATTTCTTACAACACTTAACAGCATGGTGCAGAAACAGCCCCTGCTTACCTGCCCATGCCTCAGTATTTCTTCAGGCAGCACCCAGGGCTGTGGCCCACGTGGGCTGCAAAGGTTGAGGTTTTTGCAACGGCAGAGCCTTGAGGAATGCTTGGGGAGTGGGACCATGGCAGTGTTTGGCAGTTCCTGGCCATGGCAAGCAGCCGGCAGGGTGCATTTCACCACAGCCTTGCTACACCACACATGGCACATCTGCCCTCCTGCTGCCAGCAGAGCTGGCCCTTGGCTGCCACTCACACTTGTAGACAGTGCCCCTTGCACAAAACTTCCTGTGCTCCTTCAAAGATCTCATGTGCAAACTCTTGCAACTAGTAGTTAACTTATTTGTAACCCTTGGCCTTATGAGGGCAAATCTGATGCCTCTCCAAGACCCTTTCCTTGGAATGGTTCTCCTACTCTTTCTTTCAATGTAGGTATAAGTATCCACATTGTGGAGGTATCACAAAATGCCTCTTCAGCACCAATAGGCATGGACCCAACAGAAAAAACACAGAAAAATCTTGCCACTAACTGCAAGAACTTGCTCTCCAGGGCAAGTATTTCCAGAATAAAAAGCTAACCTTCCTGGATCCTAAGCAGGGAATTTTCCTTCCCTACTTTGTTCCCTGCTTTGTACCTTCCCGCATGCCATGTTCCCCTGCCAGGAGGAACCTAAGCATAACCCTTACCCATGCAAGAGCAAAGAGTGTTTCCTCTGTACCCTTCCCCAGCAAGTCAGACTGACATTACACCAGTAACGCTCTTTTAGCCTTCTAATGGATGGGTATTCCTTCAGGAGGAGTCACTAGAGAAGTATGTCCTCTGCAGCTCACGCGGTGCAGTCAGGATATGAATTTCAGCTCTTCAGCTGATCTGGACTTTTCCTTGGGAAATAAATGATGCCCTGGAGCAAAATAGATGAACTCTTGCAACTAGAGTTTCATAGAAGGTGACTGGATAATTGATTGTTAGTCCAATAAAAAGTAACTGATGAGGAGTTTGTGGACTCATACATCATTTCTGTGCTGTGACTGATATTAAAATAGAAAAAAATGGTTGGAAATGGGAAGAAAAGTTGGTAGGATACTGTGAAGCTGATCTGGTTGTTTTTCATTTTGTTCTTGCTCTCATAGGTGGGACTGAGTGTTGCAATAAGAAAAGCAAAAAGAATTATGAAGACTTCCAAGGACCTGGTAAGAAATTGATGGCATTAGGGTATTTTACTCTGTACTGGCATTTTATCAGGAGTGAGTTCTTGTTTGTTTTGTCTGACTGTGAATCCTCCTTATTAACATTGAATTGAATGCTGACTCACTCCTACTTGATACAGGATATGCTCTATCAGGTGACACTGGGAGAAAAAGAGAGAGAAATAAAGAAAAAAAATATGAAAGTATGGGGAGAACATAAAAACAATCATGAAAAATGCTGCTACCTTGTAGCTGTATGGAAGTGGGTGCCTCATGAACTGACCCACAGCCTCAGAGCAGAGGAAATGGGCTTTGGCGCTGTCTGAAACCCAAGCAATGGCCTGAATGCAAATTATGTGTATTTTTCCTGTATTTGTGAGTTGCTGCCTTTGCCTCTAAAATTTGAAAAATGGGATCTGAAATCTTTCTGCCTCCAACAGTTTGCATATTTGTAGAGAATCTCTAAAGGGTAGCAGCTTTTAGTCTGCTAGGTTCACTTAGGTGAGTCAGTTCAGCCCTAGAGTTTGCTTCCAGTTTTCTTCAGGCACTTAATGCAGAGGAAATGCTTTAACTGTTTGTGATGAAATTATTGATACTGCTTATTTCTGAATCCTTACTGTGATACTACTCACAAAAGTGAAAATTGAGGTGCCTAATTAGCCTTTGGTCAATTGACAGGCTAGGGAAATGAACAAAGCACTGGAGAGATGAGCCTCAGCTCCCACAGAACAGCAACCAGCAGGATCTCTTATTCATTTTCCATCCTATTCAGTGCTGTGCTACTGATGGTCTGAAATTTCCACCCAAATTACATGAAACTTTTATTCTTCTTTCCCTGGAGCAAGTTCCCATGTCAACGCCTGTAATGGGATGCTCTGAGTCAAGCAGGTCCTCTCTGTGAGCTGGAGATTGGGCTTGCATGTTGCTATACCCTTGGCATATTGGGCTGAGTCCCTCACATGGCCAGCCACATGCCACTTCCTTGGGCTGGGTGTGCCACATCCTTCTAGGCTGTCCTAGGTAGGGTGGCATGGTTGGCATCAATCTTTGGTGCAATGGGCTTACCTAATTTGCCTAAAATCTCCCATATCCTCAAAACTGCTCAATGCCCTGATACCTCTCTCAACCTCTATTAGCCCTTGGCCCCCTCCTCCTCCTAGCTGCCTATTTACCAGCAGGAAGGACAAACAGACTGGAAGCAGAAAGGTCACAGTTGGGTTCCAATGTATTTACAAACCTCCTGCACAATGCAAGGTCAGCTCAAATTAAGGCAAACTTGCTCTCCTGCAGTTATTCCTAGTGTGCTTCCTGTAATGACCCTGGCTGAAACTTCTTTTCAACATGAAAAATAGAAAATAACATTTCTAGAGGCATTACTTCAGCTTACAATTTCTCATTCACTCAGACTGAAGTTATTTTCAGATCCAAAAAAACAATGCAGTAAGAAACACAAATGAGACTCTCTAGGAGGGAGCACAGTGTGAATCATTCTTGCATAAGCGATGTATCCCAGAGCAGCAGCGTGTGATGAAATAGTAAGGAAATCATCCGCCCAGTCTCAAGGCTGCCAAATCATGATCTGTTACCTGCACAGGCAGATACACCTTAGTGAGAGATGAGATGCTCTCACTGCCTGGGGAGAAGATTACCTGGCTGACTGTGTGGATGAGGAACCAGGAACACCCCAGCTGTGGTAGGACATCCCTGCATGCACATCAGTGAAGAAAGAAAAATATTCATCTGGCCTCTTTCATGCTCTGGCTCATGCTAGACCAAAATGTCAAATTAGATCTGTTAATTCTTCCCATATCTGCTCTTTTGGTTGCTTTTGCTGCATTGTATGTTTGGGGAAAGCCTTCTGAAGTTCTTGCAAGTTAACTGTCCCCATCTCGGCATGCAGCTGTGTGTGACTGTGCATAAAACGAGATGTGATGATGGCTGTTGTAATGAGAATGGGAGATGCATCTGGATCCCAGGATTTCACATTTACTTGAAATTTCTTAGGATCATTATGAATTTGGGAAATAGAAAAGGTATTCAGCAGATGTAAAGATGCAGTGAAAGCAGCTACAACTCAAAAAAATTCTAATAAATATCTCCGTTCATTAAGAGGAGTGAGCCATCTGTAAGGCACTGGCTTAAACCAAACACCAAAAGGCATTAGGGGCTCATTGTTATTCTTTTTAGTAAAACCTATTAAAATAATTACAGAAATGTCATTAGAGAATGTTAACAGGCAATGAATAGGATATTAGTGTTATCAATCACTGTGAGCACCTCTAGCATTAACTTTTCTTGTGGGTGGAGAATGGGCATCTTTGAGCAGTAGCAATGAAAGAATGGTGATAAGAGTTCTGGCATTTAATGAGAACAGGCACCATTTGCACAATCCTGTCATGACAACGAGGTCCCAGCAAATCACAGCCTGGCAGCAGGACGAGTGGGAAGCCATGGAGGAATCCCAAAGGGAACTGACAGGCAGAGGAGGACATAAGCTGATCTCCAGCCCACCCACTCATTTTACACAGGGGCAAGTAGCTCAACTTCTGTCAACAACTCATGCTGTAGTTGTAGCTTGTCTCTTCTGGGAAGGACCCAATAGTGCCTGTCCACACAAAGATTCCCTCTTTTTTATACCTGTGTTCCTTGCCTTTTGAGAGTAGCCCAAGACACCCTGAAAGAGCAGATGAGGCACTCTCCTGCACAACACCAAACAGAGCATTAGATCCAGATCTCACTGTCCCACCTGCTGTGGGATTACAAAGGCTGTGGAGCCAGAGGCTGATGGACTTTGGAATGCTGCTGCAGCTGGTCCTCAGTAACACCCACAACGTTGCCAGGTCATCATCATGCATCTGCTCACGCCAAAATTGGGCAATTTTTGGGACTGCAGAATTACCTTCCTTCGAAACCAACAGAGAGCCAGTCAGCAAGAATTTTCAAAAGACTAGCTGAGAAAAATGCAGGAAAAATTTTATTCTGTTTACAGGAAAGGATAAACTTTTAGTGCAGCCTGTGAGCAGAATAAAAGGACGTTTTATTTATGTATTTATTTTTTGCAAGCCCTATAGTTTGTCTTTCTGGTGCAGTTTTGGCTCCAGGTGCCCTGACTTCAAAGGCTTTGCATACTGTGACTTAGGCTGAAGTGAAAAGCTGACAGTTCAGATGAAGACCCCGCAAATCTTAGCCTGATGGAAGGCTTAAAGAGCCTCTGGTGCTTCTGTAGGCAAGATTAGTCCTGCATGAAGGAGCAGGGGAAGTGATTTCTTTTGTATTTCCAGGAAGCGTACATACAAATCTCTTTGTGAAAAGCTGGCATCCTGTCTGTGCACCTCTCATGCTCTGTGCCCACCTGGCCATACACAGAGAGCAAAAAGGAGGCTTGTGTCCCAGCCATGCTGCAGGACGCAGCCCAAAGGCAGCCAATAGCTTGGATACAGAGGTGCAGAGGGATGGGGAAGCGCAGAGGGCAAAGGGAGGTGCAGCAGCAGGACCAGGTTGACCTTTCAGCCTAAGGAAAGGCCCCAATTCCTGGCTTGCCTTTGGTTTTTTCTCCCCACTGCTTCTGTGGTTGTGTTCTGGTTTCTCCTTTCATTCCACCAGTACCTCTTCCCCCTCCAAGACAGTGTGACTAAATCTTTGTCATTTGAGTGAGTTGGACAGAGCTGAAGAAAGTTAATTGGTGGGTTTTTCAGGTTTCTTTTCTCCCTGACCTTCCTTTTTCTGTTCTCCTTGATTTCACTTTTGCTTTCTTCAGAAAGTGCCCTGTTACAGCTCCTACTCCACTGCAGATTTCTCCTCCTCCTTCTTTCCAGTGGTACCTGAAAAAGGTACCACTCTTATCTTCATCTTGCTGCCTGGTCACTTCAGCCACCAGCAAAAATGTCGGCTGCAGTCTTTGTACTACGGGCTCTGTCCCCCCTCCACTACCCCAGTTCTCATCTCCACACTGATATCCTGGCTGTGGCATATTTCTGTGCCTGACCTTCTGCTCTGGGCAGCATGAGACCCTTGTCTCCATGGCCCCTTGTTACCTGTCCATGCAAACACCTTCCTGGAGCTGCAAGGCAATACCCTATGTTCCTTGGCCTCACTGCCTTGCTGTGCTGCCTCAAAGTTCTCCTTTGTCACTCAGAGCTGTGTACATTGGTATTATAGACCTGCATGGTGTGTAATAACCTTCCATTGGCTTCTCCTGAGCTGTAGCTTTACCTTCTGTTTCACATTGGGCATGTGAAATCATTAGGTTGAGGACTACCTTACCCTTTTTTTCTGTGCATATAAAGTACGTAACACAAGGCAGTTGGTTCAAGGACAGAGCTTTCGAGTGCTATGTCTGTATAAACAATTACCCTTTTTGCATAAAGTTATGAGTATGCCCATCTGCTCATCTGCTCCATATTTACATGGTAAATGTAGCGTCAGTGAATACAGAGAATTAGGCTGTGCACCAATTAGCCCTCTGCATTTAGAGACCACTTGAGCACCCTCAGTGTTTTAAGACCAACTGAACATACAGTGAAGCCACATGAGCAGCATGTTTGTGGGATTAATTGCCCATGCAACACAATTCATTAAGAAGGTCTCTTTCAGCTTCTGAAGCTTCCTGGCTACCTGGAACATCAACTGGATTGGCCCAAGGCCATGGAATTGTAATGTTGAAGGAGTTTTTCTAGCAGCAGCTGTCTTTTACATCTTACAGGTTTGATAAAGATAAAAATCTAGATTTCCAGGTTAAAATCTAATTTAAAAAATCAAGGGTATACCATGCAGTCTGGATCCGCTTATTTCTCTAATTTCTTAGAGTTGTCCCTGGCCTTTGGCATGTAAAAACAAGACTCATGGTTCCAAGTGTGTGGTTTTCACTAGTTTTGAACTGTGTCAAGTGCCACCATGTTTAACAAACATGAGAACAGTAATTTTTACAAAGAATAAAAAAAAAAAAAGTGGTTACATGAGAGAAGACAGAGAGAAAAAAGAGACAACCAGAACTTTATCTTTCGTTTTTGAGTTTTACAGGTCTTCAAAAGCAAGAATAGTTAGTTTGTAAAATGCTCAGCCTTAATCCTTGACTGCTGTGTCAGGTCTAAATCCTCTGGCATGTAGCATCCTTATTGGCATCACTGGAGTTTTTGGATGTTTCTAGGCAGAAAATACATGGGTTAGCTCTGTAATTTACTGACACTGAATATCCCAAGCTGCACTGCCTCTGTGAACTAATGCATCCATCTAGTTTTATTTTCTTCCTCTCCAGAAAAGCTTCATGGGGTTCTCAAGTGTATGTTCATTTCCTCTTCTGGCTAACCTGTGTGAGAAGATGAAATAGTAAGTATACGTTTTCAGACCTTAACCAGAAACAGAACATGGTAAATTTGCTTCTTTCAAAAGTCATTCTTAGCTAACAGAGCCTCCTGTACTTTACTTACATCATTTTCCTTTATAAAAGCATTGTCGGTAGTACTGAAGGAGCTTGCACAGAGTTCAAGTAAATAATATTCTTCACAGGGATCCTTGTGGTTGTTTTAGTGCTTAAACCATTTGCTCAATTTTAGCATGTCCCAGAGCTCACAAATGTGACATCTCCAAAAGGAAGTCACCTGTCTCCTGAGATTTTCTGAGCCCAAGAAACTGAATTTCATTGGTTCACCCAGTTGTGGTGCCCATATCTCAGTGCAGTGAGGAACCCAAATTTAATATCAGTTGTGAAGCATAGAACAATCCCACAGTGTTTAAGAAAGTCAGGTGGATGGCATCCAGGAAAAACAACTCATGACAGTGCTGACTTTGAGTCAGTTTCTAAGAAAGGCCAAGGACATGAGCTGGGCGATTACTTGTAAAGCGTGTTTGTCAGTGTATACTCCAATGACCTGAAGGAATACTCAAGCAGGTCTAAGAATAAATCAGGATTATCAGCTGTATATTTGACTAACTCAGCTGCTAAAACTAACTTGCTCACCTATTTCTGCTCATTTCATTAAAACTAATATCAGGAGTTTATTTGGAATGGGTTGATTAACAATGAAAAATGTAGCAAGTGTGTTTTGAAATGTTAGTCAGGACACATAAGCTGAGTTTGAGCCCTGTGAGTTCAGACAGTGGAAGTGGGAATGAAATTGTATATCTTATGTTGGCTTGCATGTGTTCAATTCAGCTTTTCTGATCTCTCCCTCATGCACTCTCTCTCACCATCTTTGGGTTTTCACTTTTCCCTTACTGTAGCCAAAAAAAACCCAACCCCCCCACCAACAAAACAAAACTAACCAACAAAAAGCTTCTACCACAGATTTGTTGTCCTAGTTTGTTTTAGAGACTGCAGATTTGACATTGAAGCCATACAGAAGTCCATCAGCCTCACCTCCAGAGCTCAGTCAGAGGATATTGAAATACAGAATTTGCTCTTTTGGGCAGGATCGCTTTGCTGAAGCACAAGCACAGAGCTACAGCTGAATAGAGAACAGCGAATATCATGCCAGTTATTATCTGTTCTGTACACTTCACTGTGTTTTTACTGTCTTAATAGATTCCCTTCCATATGTTAACACTATGGGTTTTGCTTTTGTTTTTTACAGTGTTCTGAGAAATAAACTGCCTTTTGAAGATTTTGATGGAGATAAATTTAGTACTTTCCCAGTAAGCAAAGCCTTTCCTTTGGTACAGTAAATAATCCTTTGATAATGAGGATATCTCTGGGATTCCTTCTACTTTCTGCAAAGCCTTATCCATTCATGTGAAAATAGGTATAGGAATAAAATGAGTGGAAGGTTTTTTGTCATAAAATGTCAGGTTTTTTCCTGGATGAAAAAGCAATCATTCATGTGTGCCACCTGGGGAAATGCGCACATAAAGCTGTGCTCCCTGTAGAAACAAATTGCTCTGCTGCTGAGTGGTTGTTTACTAAATTAATAAGAGGTGAAGTAAAGTCATATTAAACAAAAAAAATAAATTGCTCACTTGTCTTATTTCTGCACCAAAGCATGCTAGGTGTCACTCATTAAAGCTTAGCAAAGGGACTCTGGAATAAAACCTGTTTACTGGGTTTTATTCCTACACCTTGAGTTAGATTCTCATTTTAGATATTTTAAATTAAAAGCGCAAGAGTAATAACGGCTGTCCTATTTCCGTTTTTCTCCTGGCCTTTAGACATTGAGGGGCTATCACTGGCGAGGCAGAGACTGCAATGACAAAAACACAACCGTGTACCCTGGCAGGCGGTAAAGATTTTAATTATTTTAAAGACTTCTTATTAATTGTGGCTTTGAGAACAATGAGCTACAGATTTTGTTTTGACCATACTCTTAGACAGCACATCACTGCTTGTTGCTAGACTTCACAGTGAGGGAGACAAGAGGGGATGATCAAGACCAGGGATGGGACTCATTTCCTGGGGTGGTGCACACATTTCTTTCCTTTCTCAGAACCATCTACAGCTAAAATTGGTCAGACAGACCAGAGATGGGGAGGGATACCATACCACTGACCAAAAGAAACTTCCAGTATTAACTTTAAATTAATATTGCATTTTGCTAGGAGAAATTACATCTCCTAGATCTGAAGAGGGAAAAACCCCACCCTTCCATGCAGAAAGAAATTTCTAATTCCTTTTTAATTTTGGTGGAAAATGGCACTGGGGATCCAATTCCTCCCTTTTTTTGGTGCATTGCTTATCCTTTTGTGTCTCTGTTTTAGCCCCAATAACTGGGATGCAAAAAGTGACTCTAACTGCAATGGCATATGGGTAAGTAAATGAAGTTGCACCTTCCTGATTGCTTCTTCTCTTTTGTCCTCTTTAGTCTTTGATTTAGTTTACAAACGTTTCTTTTTTATTTATTCTGGTTTTATTAGCTGATATGAAGTTTGTTTATTGATGCTTATGATTGTTTAAATTATAGCTTATATGATTAATTTAAATGTACATATACTTATTAACATAATGCAATGGAAAACATCATTATTATGATGCAGTGCTTCCTGCAGGCAAACATTCAAGAATAACTAAATTCTCAGCCTCTGCTTTGTACTGTTATTTTGCAGGTGCTAGATAGATATTGTTATCTACCCTTTCTCTTCTCCAACAGGGTGTGGATGCGAAAGATGGAATTCCCTATGAGGAGAAATTCTGCAAAGGTAAATCATTAGAGTCAATACAAGAAACCACGTGTCTTACGTAATAATTTTCTAGATATCTCAATATTTGCACATTCCCAAGACAAGGGAAAGACAATAGGCTGTATAACATCATGAGATAAGCAAAATTATTGAGCTTTTTTAATCTTGAGGGTGGGTAAAGATGAAACTTGAAGAACACAGGCTGCTTGTAATTTTCTGTTTAAAGTCAGCTCAGTAATGAAGTTGAATACATAGACCAAGGACAGCAGCAAACTGAGATGTCACCTCTGATTCTTCTCTGGTGCCTGAAGACTAACCCAGAGTGATGGCTTTGAGATTTAGGGAAGCAACTTAACATATGCATTTGTCCAGTTTTACCTCTTGCCATAAATATATAAATTTTTTTCCAGAGAAGGCCTTAAAGGGGTGAAGTCATGGCATCAGCTGATCTCCCTGACCATGATGTGGGTGGGTGCCTGTGTGTCCACATTGCACAGATAAAAGCCTCACAAACCAGTGGTGATTGCAGTTGCCACTCACCTCACCTTACACTGAAATCAGTATCCTGGGGATGAACCATTGCCTGGCAAGACTCCGCAGCATTTTTAGATGAAAGGCTAATCTACAAATGTTAAGTGACATTAATTATAAACCAGACAGATTGTTCTAGCAGAAATACTCATATGAGTAGCACATCCACCACCTAGTTCTGTTATAAGGAGCTTTCTGAGTAATTCGGGAATTTTCTGAGTAATCCGATTTCCCTAAATGTTTAAGCACTTTTTAATGCATAATCTATGCATAGTAAAAATAAACACTGTCTGCACAGCACAACCTCTGCTGAAGTTACACACAATTTGAATACAACCAGGATTCCTTCCTGATTAGCAAGACCTCCCCTGATTTTCATGCCCAGTCCCCAGTTGTTTCTCTAGGGTCATAGGCAAATGATGGTTTCTGCTGCAGATGGAGAGAAAATCCTATTGCAGTATCTGAACATTTAAGCCATGTGAAGAGTGGTGTAGTCAGTCACCCTGTGACTCCATCAGCTGCTACTGCTGCTCCTCTTTAAGCACTCTCCAAGCTCGGTTTCAGTTTGCTCTTTCATCCCTCAGGTGCAGGCTCGAAAGGGGTCGTGCTCTTGGGAGACTCGGCCGGCGCTCACTTCCACATCCCACCCGAGTGGATGACCGTCACGCAGATGTCAGCGGTGAGGAATCACGTTCAGCTTGCCAAAACCACTGATTGCCATTTGCTTTCTCTGCTGTGCTGCAGGTTGCTAAGGGGAAACAAGTGCAAAATGCTTCTCTGCACTGGAATTTGTAATTATGGTCTCACGTGTATCAGTCCCCTCCTGCATCTGCTCCTATGAAGATAAAAAAGCACAGCCCTGTGCTACTGCTGCTCCTCCGACATCTGTGCAATTGGGTCAGGGAAGAGTTTGGCTGCAGTATCCCAGTGCTGTGCCAGAGACACAAACCAGGACATCTGGCTTTCCACACACGTGCCTGCAGCTCAAGGAGACCCGTGTTGTCTGTGGGATCAGACCTGCCATTAGCAGGCTGGTTGGGATGGCTCCTTCCTATGAGAGTGTTTGCAGAAGTGACCCTACTGACAGTCAGGGAATTTCTGCTTTATGAATCTGGCTTTGAAATGATGTGCCCTGGATTGTTTTCCCTCATCCTGTGGCACATATGAATTAGGTCTTATAACCCCAGTGTTCTGTTTGTGAGGATTGTTGAACAAATCCTCAAAAACGTTCACAGGTGAGGGTCATCCAAGTATTTATAATAGATTTATCCTTAAGGGAACAGTTTCTGTGACCATAAAATATCACTGCCACACTGATGTTTATCCTTGGGTGGTATCCCAGCATTTCCTATTTTCAAAGAACAACAAAATGCACCTGATTGTGAACTATACTGACCTTGTTGCAGTTCACTGGCATGTAATGAAATAATTGAGAGGAAAAGATCATTCCAGCAAACTACATTTATGGGGTGGATATAAATGTGCATGTTCCTGACCTTCACTGGTTTTTCCTATCCTGCTATGCTGTCAGTCCCTAGCTAGGGAGGACTGTACCTTGTCCTCTGCACAAGGGTCTGTTGCACAGGGATGAGCAGATAGACCATCGTTGTCCACCTTTCCTGATGAAAACCTTCTACTCATCCACTGGTGTCTGTAGAATAAGGTTACAGACATTTTCTGGAGAACAATTCTTTTTCCAGACTGTTAGTAGTTGCAGTGCTGTGGCAGGTCTGAGAGTTTCATGGGGTTTTTTCCACTTTTGCTCCAGAGCTGATTTAAGTGTTGCAGATTAGCCGTTGTTTTTCTTTGTTAAATGCTTATGAGCGACAATTACATGAATGACACTGATGACAGAGCTGATGAGGAACATAATAAGTTAGCACTAACAATAATTGAGATTATCTCATCTAATAACGATCATAGTACTGATGGTGATGATGATTCTGACAATAACACTGGTAGTAAAGCCATGTAGGCAAGACCAGTTTTAGACTATGTCAGCATTTTATTATCACTGTAATGAAGATTTAGAAATAATTTTTCTTGCTTGAAGCTTGCTGGTCCACCAGCTGGATGGGTCAAGGTCTGCTAATAACATGCCAAGGCACAAGCTTCAAGGCTGGGAGCTGTAGTGCAGATTACAAAAGTGAGTTTTGGAGCTTTCTTACTCAAAAAAAGTACTTTGCTACTTTGTTTTGATGAGTGTAGAACAGCTTGAATGGGGAGGGAACTGGTACACTCTGTGTAAGGCCCAATAAATGTATGCATGGTTTGGGATAGGAAACAGCATGGGGTTTTCTGGGACTACTTCCAAACTTTCCTACCAACCTGGCGAAAATAAGTGTTATATATTAATGCAGACATACAGAGATCTCTGTTGTATAAACGCTATTTTCTGTGATTAGCAAAGGTAAAAAGTTATTTAATTTGGAGCTCACCGTGAGTGAGAAAGTTGTCACCTGAGCACAAATGTGCTAGCAATGCCATTTCTGAACTTATTCAGACTTTATCATTGCCTCTTCCTTTTCTTTGTCCTCTGTGTCTTGTTTTCTCTATGGAAAATGTCAACAGCAGCAATTTAACTCCTTGGGGCTGTGAAGGTGCAATGCTGTTGTCTCTTGTGTTGTATTAAATGCCTGTGACAAAAATCCTTCATCTCCAGGCTTAATTAACAAATTAACTGGCTTCAATAATTTTTCAGCGCAAGGCATCCCTCTAGGAGAACTTTGAAGCACATCCAGGGATAGTTTTGTGACCAGAGTGCAGAGAGTCTATGTCTTAATCTTTAATCAGGAAAATTTCCTGATTAAAGGAAAATTAGGCAGGAAAATTCCTTTAATTTAGGAAACATTTTTAATCTGAGACCACAGCAAGAATTTGAAGTTTGGCCATGGAGAGGAGAGGATAAGGCATCAGCTTTCTGTACCTGCTGTTCCCTTGTGCTGTCTAACTCAAGACACTTTGTTTTGATTCTGCCAAAATTTATTTGATAAGACACATAAAAATATTGGTTTGTCAAATGGCTTTATCCACAGTCAATACTAGAGTAAGTTCAAAGCTTTAATTTCCATTTCAATAGAATCCCAAACCTTCGAATAGAATTTCAAATACCACTTCCCCTCCCTGCCCTGTCCAGATTTTTTATCAGGTGTACAGGAAAAAGTTGTGTGCCTGTTAATTCAGATTTAGTCAGTGTATTATTTTATTACTTTAATGTTTTTCTATATTTTTACATATTATTTTTATATGCATTCTATATTTCACATATTTTTTATTAAAATTTATCCTTTCATGTGTTTACATATACAAGTGTTTGCATATACAAGTGAAAAGTAAAATTTACACTTGGCAACAGTGCTATGGGACCATCTGCTAATCAACACCACATCAGTGACAGCTGTTAATTCCAGTTTTAAAGCTAATTATGTGAAGAAATAATTTTTCAGGAGAGATGCTGAGTATTTGATTAAGAGGCTCTGCAGAATGGTTGTTTTCCCTGATTTTGCTGCACATATTCTACCTTGCAAAGGAGAGGCTATGATGAGTAAGGAAAGAAAGAGAATGGGAATGAGAAATTCACTCAGGATGTTGTTTGGGTAGCTGGATATTCAACATAAGTGTGACAAGATGGGTATGTGGGCTGAACAGCTTTGGAATTCGTATGTCCATGCCATTGACCTGTAGAGCATCATTGGGAAGATGCTATACATTGGAGTTTGGATTTCCTGGTCTAATTAGGAACTTACTGCCCTCTTAGCTTTGCCCGGTAAGGGTCATAACCCTCAGTGTAATCTGGTGCAGGGGGACATGCTTCTGTTATACATCTCATGCTGTATGGGATGCATCAAGTTACATCGTTCACTTTTCCCATATCAAGTCTTCTGGCATGCTATCAGAGGGGGTGCTCCTGTTTTCCAGTGCTATTTCCAAAGCTTTTGCCTAGGAGCCAGTAAAATACAGTTAGCATCCCTCTCAGAGTATATTCTTCCCACAAAGAGCACACGGAGACATTACTCAGTGTGGAAAATACCCATTATGAGGTGGAAACATCTTTGAAAACTGCAGCTCAGGCATTCTATTTCTCCAGTTGAAACAAATGATCAAACATAACAACAACAAAGACCTACCACTCTTTCCTGTATGGGGGAAGTCATGGGTATCTTACACAAAGATAATTAATTATACATCTCTAAGAAGGGGTCGAGTCAACTTTATTTTGATTTTCTGGTTATCAATAGCTCCTGGGTTTGCCAGACTTTTCTTTTGAGTTTCGGCAAGAATTGAACTGAATGTTCATCCCTTTAACCTGATAATTTGGACACTAAAAATGAAATGTAATGTATGCACTTTATAAGGTTTAGCAAAGCAGAAGAAGTACTGGATTTGGTATTTTTGGGTGTTTTTTTTTTTTTTTTGAGGTATATGTTTTTTGCAGAAAGCTAATGTTGAAAACACTGGTTTGTCTAGCAATGGATATTGTGTTCCTGCTGCTCTGTCCATCTGCTTACAATTGACTTCCAAATAGCTACTAATTACAGCATTTTTCTGTTGTATATCTGGAATAGAAGCAACTTTCATATCTCATTTTAGATACATTTTTATTTTGAGGTAAAAGCACTATATTTATAAATGCGATGGAAATAATACCCTTTCTAGAAAGATGCAATTTAAAACTGTTGGATCTCTATTTTGTTGCTGAATAAAGAGAAAAAGATATCCTACATTTATCCATAGTCCAATAGATACCTAGTTGCCCGCAAACTCAAGGGGTTCTCAGGTATCATTAAAGTAACTGTTTCATATTATTTATTTCCTATTAGCAGGATTCATCATTTCTTTAAATGTGGATTCAGGACGTCCCAAACACTTATCCCACTGACTTCTTTTTTTTTTGCACCACTAGAAAAAAACAGGAGTTTGATGTGTGAAATTCTTTTTAAAAACGTTCCTCTAGATCCAGTGAAATGCAGGCAGCTTTCTCCAAGCTAGTACTTTCATAACTAAGATATTGCATTTCGTGGGAAATAAGATAATATTTTTGCTAATTTCAAACCTCTGTCTCTTGCAGCTTTACAGAGCAGAAATGCAATTTGTGCTTTTTGAAAAGATAGGCTGTGCTTTTCTCAAGAACTTAAGGTTTGCTTATTTGTATACTTAGAATAATAAAGTTGTCTGTGGTACTTAATACTCTCACCAGGATTTGAACAGCATTAAAATCATTATAAAAAGAAACCAAATTTTCCTTCGAATAAAGGTATACCTCAATGATTTCAGAACTCCCAGGATTGACATTTCTAGAGGCTTATGAGTGTTAGGTTTCCAGTGCCCTTTTGTACTCCGATTTTGAAAATCTCTTGCCACAGCAACCCTGAACCTTCTTCCATTTAAGCACGTGTGTGTTTAGCATCAGCCATGGCTTTGGCTGCCCCATGCTTCAAGCCAGGACACATCTAGGAGAGGAAGATGTTCACTGAAATGAGACCCATCTAAAGCATTTGAGGCTAAAATATGGCATTTAAAGCTAGGCTGGAATAATTTTCTACTGATTCTCTGCTAAAATCTGGCACGTGGGCTGAAGTAGGTTTCTCAGCCAGAATAGTCTAGAGAATGGTATTTAAACAAGGCTGTGCTCAAGAGAGTTTTATGCTAAAAGTCAACACAGTTGCACCTCTAGAGTGGGACACATTTGCATCTGAGACTAAGCAACACAGTCTGTTAGGTTATACTTTCCAAACTGCATCGATGCAGAGTTTAAGGTTCAGCATTCTGAATTTTCCATTAACTACTCATCTTCACCCTTTGGACCTGAAATGTCTTCAAAAGTCTGGCCCTTAAGTGCTTTGTTGGAACAGTGTCAATGCTAAATGTATATACAGATTTCAAATGCAACTATAATTTTGGGCTCAAATGTTCCTCTTCAAATCAATTTGCAACTCAATTAGTTTCTGGCAAATTCATGTTTAAGCCAAGTTTGCAGGGAAAAAAAAACAAACAGATAAAAATTACTGGGACTAGTCCAATGAAGATATTGTTTTGGAGCACCAATGGGAAATAATGAGAGAATTGTTCATAAACCAATTTGTTTAAAAAGCATTAAATAATTCTTCTCTCTTTTGTACTCTAATATATGTGTCACTTAGAAGAGATCATATCTGCAGGGGTTCTTCTTGTGGTAGGTGACCGTTTCTCTCTCTTCTAATGCAAACCTGCAAGGAGGAAAATATTACAAATGACCAAGCTATGCTGTATCACTCTACTTCTGCTCACAGCTGTGCCCTTGGATTAATTGCTTATTTGGACATGAAACTAACAGATTTGAAGAAGGCAAATTTGAAGTTTCTTTGCAGCCCTAAAAACCAAATATTTTTTATTTTTACATTTATGTACACATACACACAAGGATGTGTGTATGTGTGCATATATGATGTGTGTATGTGTACGTGAGAGAGAGAGAACAAACTGAAAGATATTAAGACAGTCCCCTTTTCACCTTGGCAGCTAATACAGATGTACTGTAAGTGGGTCAAATTTGCTGTTGCATACTTTAAACTGGCATCTTCTGTGCATTAGGCTGCGCAGAGCATGGCTTCAGGATTTTCTGTCACCCACAATCCCCCCTTTACTTGCCTTTCCTCCCTTTTCCCTGCATCTCCCTCCATCCTCTTACAGACAAAACCCTTAGACATGTACTCAGCCCATATCCTTAAGTATAGCTCCCATTCACCTTAACAATAATTTTCTGGGAATTGGAACTTGGTGAAGAGCACAAGATTTAGCTCTAGTCTAGCTCCTCAGTTACTCTGACCCTTCTGGATAAAGAATGACCCACCTGCTTGTTGTTTATAGCAGAGAGGTCTTAAGGAAACCCTACAATTGCTTGAAGATAAAATGAGCTGATAAATTATATGGATTAAACCAGCCTGCAGGTTCTCTGATTTTATGTTTTGACCTTCTCTTGGTTATTACCTTTTTCATCAGCATTTTTTCCTCTTTATGAGCACACTGGATTTATACATTTGTCTTTGCAAGCATACCCCAGACTAAGAGAAGCTGGAAATTTACTCCGTGTTCTGTCCTTCTGAGGTGGCACAATTTATCAAGGCTATTTTCCTAACTTTTCATGATTTTTGGGACATTCAGAAAACAAAGTGGAAAAGGGGCACTGTGTATTGAGTGTGCAACATAGCTTGCATCTGTAAAGAGGCTTTCACAGAGCCAGTCACTGTGAAAAAGCATTAGGGACTAATATCAGCAAAACAGAGCAGTGTAAAGGATGCATGCATTTGCACAGGAAGGTTATGTCAGATGCTGTGGTTTTCTCCCTTGACCCTCCCATGCTCAAAGGTCTTTCTGACTCTGTTGCTTTAGTGCCATCCCCAAAGTTTAGTGAGGACCAGGCAGAGGATTTCAGGGGATCAGATGATCTCAGCTCATCCTGCTGTATAGGGCAAGGGATCTTTGAGAGAATTTGACATTATGCCTTTGTCATATTCTCTGGGGCATCACACTGTCATCTCTTCCTGTGCCCAAGGCTGAACCACCTTTGGGCAGGATGGGTGCTGGAGCAATCAGCTGCTGCCTTGGGGGTCTGCACCTGCAGTACATGCTCACATAAGGAGCAGTTTTGGACTCTTTCAATGGGGAGTTCTGGACTCTTTCAGGAAAAAAGGGGCACCAAGAGCTGCAGTTCAGATATCTCCTCTGTTTTTTCCTCCCTGCATTTCTTCATATGCCTGTCTTACAAAAGCCAACTTTTTAAGCATATGCATACATAATTACCACTACTAGTGGTAGTCACAATTGCTGCTGTCTGCCTAGTGCTCTGTCTAAGAAGCATTAAAATTTGTTAAGATGTCTTTGAGGGTGAAAACAATGTTGATTTAAAAATTTCTCTTTCAGAAATCATTTGCTAATCTCCCCATGGCTTTCAGCGATGAGTTTGACTGGCCCCAATTCTCAGAGATCACTGGATTTCTGAATTCCACCATCGGGTAAGCCAACAGACAGGGTGGGCAAGACATAGCAAGTCTCTAGGTCTCTCAGAGCACAGCAAGGGAAGAAACCAAAACAGTGCTTGAAAGGAAAGAGAAAAATATTATTTAGCTCTGCATCTGATTTTTCTAAAACCAAGATCAATCCTGGATCTAGGATTTTTAAATATATTTTAAATATATAAACAAGTCTTCCTGAAATCCAGGGTAGGTTTTTAGAACTGTTCAAACTGTAATTTAGAAGGACAAAAACCCCCCAAGAAATAAAAGGTAAATTAGGTTTTTTACAAAATTCAGGGGAACGAGAGCATTGCTGAGAGTAACAAAAATCAGCCTTTCTCTTTCTTATGTATTTTAAATCTTCCTCTCTTCCTCATGTTTCCTTTTTGCTGCTGAAACAGTGGAATAAAGGATATCCCCATGGTTATTTCATAGCATTCCCTACAGGGGAGAAATCTTTCTTCTCCCCCTCCCACTTTTTTTTTTTTTTTTTTTTTTTTTTTTAAACCACATTTAGAGGGAAATAATGAAAGGAGAAAAAGAGAATTTGAAAGACTGACCTAATTTGCTCTGTTAGTTTGGCTCATGTGGGTGGGAAGGTTGCAGGGATAGATGCAAAAAGGTAAATCTCTGCCAGAAGGAAAGGAAAATAAAGACCAAACACAAAACACCTTGAAATGCCTGCAGTTGTAACTATGAAGTTAGACAAAAAAATCTTTTTATTAACCATATTAATCTCTGACCAGCATTAAGAAGCCTTTGAATCCTGCAAGAACTGTAGGATACAATCCTCAAGCAGCGCCTGGTCTGACCTAAGTTTCAGATAATTTTTATTTTTTATGTCTAGGGTAGGTCAGAAATACAGCTGAATGCCAAACCAATCATGGGTCAAGCCTGAAGAGGCTTTCTATCAGTATAATTTAAAAGTTGGTAGAATAACATTTTTTTGCAGGAAAAATATCTGTTTCATCATATACTTGGACTTTTTGTTTCCTTTTTCCTCCCTGTGCAAAATCGAGGCTCTCAGCCTCAGCTGCATTCACACAGTGCCTGCTTTAAGGTAGTTTGCTATTTGACAAACCAACAGGAAAGATCTCTGCAGCCTTCTCTATCAGAGCTAAAGCAAAACTGAAGTTTAAAAAATCTGTTACAATGCCCAGCCTCTCAGTACACAGTATTTGTCTGGGCTCCAAAGATCTGAAGCTCACAAGTGATCAGAGCTTAGAACTGCCCCTGAAGATCTCACTTGGTCCAGTGTTCAGTTTTTAATCTGTTCTGAAAGAAAAACAAACAAACAAATAGCTGCATCTCAGATAGAAATGACCATGTACTCATGGCTGGAAGCTTGGTCTTCTCATCACCTTCAGGGCTGTTATCCTTTCTATTTGAGTTTTTTTTTTTTCAATTTTCTCAACAGTACAAAATAAAGGAGAGAACTTATAACAGTCAAGCATAACCTGTTTTCAGATTAATCTGTCCAAGATTTATGATGTTGGGAAACGATTGCCCTGCCAATATTTCTTCTCTTTTACTTACTGTTCCATAACAACCAATTGAAAAGTCAATTTGTGAACAATCAACAGAATTGTTCTGATAAATGATGTATAACAAAAATGTTTTTAAACACCTTATCTTAAAGACCAGGATAAAAGCATTGTTCCTGGATGGAACAATGTCAGAGAAACTCTTCATCGATTTATAGTTTCTGAGCAGATATCTTTTATATTTTAGGCCACCCTGTTCAAGATTAAAAAGATTTATGACCACAAAGAGAGAGAGATGGTGAAATAGAAGCATAAACATAACTGGGGTACTGAGTTTTTCAGATACAAGAACATACTTCATCTTTAATACCAGCTGTATTTTCATCATTATCATATGACTTCAGCAGTTTGCATTTTCTCAATTTATTTCAGAGGGTGGACAGACTCTCTGTATCTACGTTTACGCAGGAGAAATCGCTGTAATCACAGAGACTTGCAGAACATTTCCCAAAATGGTATGTTAATTCTATTATTATTATTATTATTATTATTATTATTATTATTATTATTATTATTATTATTATTATTATATTATTATTATTAACATTTAGTGCTGATAATTGATGCTGAATTAATGAACATCTGTCAGGAACAAATTGAAACTCCTTCATAGTTGCACACATTTCTTATGGAAAAATAAAGACCAGCACTTACTTAACCCAATGGTGCTGTCATCTTAATGTGCTCTCAGAACAGATTTTTAATAAGTAATCAAAGACATAAAAAAAACTCAACACGGAGAGGCCAAAGGACAAAACACTGTTGGGTTTTGATTAATTTATTTTGTGGGGCTGCCACACATCATCTTTCTATTAAAGAACATTATATATATATATATATATATATATATATATATATATATATATATATATATATATATATATATATATATATATATATATAAAATATGCATATAAATATGCAGCAGACCTGATCTACCTAGAATTAAGGAAGTGTGTTGCATGGCACCCCAGTGTGCAGTGAAGAGGAGGAAGATTAACACAAGAAATATTAGGTGGGTAAACAAGCAGCCAAGCAGGGAAGAGCAGTGGGTTTGAGAGTGAAGCTGTGTCCCTCCTGCATCTCTCCTGAGGCTAATTCTGCTTAACATTTGGAGTGGTGACCTTAGAGCAAAGACTAAGGCACATGCTTGATGGCTTCTGTGAATGATGCTAAATTGCAGAGTGTTAACCATCCTGGAATGGGACACATCCTTACACAGGAATAATGTAGATGAGTTTGGGACCAGCAGTGGCAGGAATTGCAGCAAATACCATTGTACAAAACATGCATGACAGAAGTAATGATGAGACTTCTCTGCAAACCAGCAGGCTTCTGCAAGTCCATCAGCCAGAGGTGGTGGAAGGGCAGGGCCATTGGGGTGCAAAGAGAAATTCCAAGAAACCATCAAGAATGAAGGGTAGAAGAGGAAAGAGAGTAAGGAGGTTGCAAGGTGCATCATGCATGGCATTTTCTCTTGAGACAGGGAGACGGTCCTTCCTCATACAAGATAAGACCTCAGATTTTGGTCCCATTTATCTAGGAAGGACTGATCTTGATGAGGATACAGGGCAAGGTTTTGGGAGGATTAGGGCAATAGAGACTTCTGAAGTGATGACATGTTGACATTTGAGCAAAACATTAATTAAAAACTATTATAATTTTTAATTACTTTGAGGCATAAACACCACAGAGGGGGAAGAATGGTTTAAACTGAAAGATAGTTCTGGTACAAGAACATGGGTTTTCATTTATCTTACCTCTGTTTGGAGGGAAAAGTTAAAAAAAAAAAATTACTATCAAGGAGTGAAAATCTTAAACTAGAGGAATGAAGGCAAACAAGAAATCCTGAGCTGTCAGAGGGATTGTGTGAAGGGTGACAGTAGTCTTCCTTATAAATTGAGGTTTATGATGTTAGCTTTTGTGTCTTGGATTAGCTGATGTCCCTAACAGCAGTTTTAAAAGACACTTGATTATGCTGTGATTATGCCTTTTTGTTTCTATTGTATTTAATTAATTTTCATGCTTTAGAAAACTGGCTGCAGAAACTTGGGAAAATTTATTTTCCTCGTGAAGATAATCTGGCTATATGGGATGTTTCCAGCAGATGATTCATGCTGGCTACAAATGAGGAGCCCTGCTGCCTCTATAACTACTTTGAAACTTATTAAATGGTTGGAATTTCCTGAAAAAAATTTGGATCAGCAAGGATCTTCCCCAGCCCTCCACCTCCAACAAACAAATACACATGAATAGCTCTAAGGTGGGTGTCAAGAGGACAGTGCTGGAGTCTTTTTGGTGGTGCCCAGCAACAGGCTGAGGAGCATTGGCTATAAGATAAAATTCAAGAAGTCTCACCTCAACACAAGGAGGAACTTCTTTACACTGAGGGTGGCAGAGCACTGAACAGGCTGCCCAGGGAGGGAGGGTGTGGAGTCTCCCTCTCTGGAGACATTCCACACACCTGATGCGTTCCTGTGTCACCTGCTCTAGGTGACCCTGCCTTGGCAGGGGGGTTGGACCAGATGATCTCCAGAAGTCCCTTTCAACCCTAAAAATTCTGTGATTCTGTGATCTTACCAGGCAGAAGATATTGCACAGACAGGTATCATGATGCAGAGATCACTTCCAAGCTCAAGTGGGAATTTTCACCATAAAAATTGCATTCTGGTGTCATCACCAATGCCACTGGCAATGCCTCTCATATGCCTTCCTCCTTCCTGCGGTACACATGGTGCTCCTGAGGCTTCGGGTCTTCTGTGAAATGAAAGTGTTTTACAACATCTTTGTTGTCAGCAGTCAGGTGCCTCTGACTTTCTTGCCTGTAAGTTCCAGGGCACTAGAGTTGGTGGCTCCCATCATTGCATTCTCCCAGGTGGGATTTCTGGTGAGAGAGAATTTTAAAAAGGCCCAAAGTAGATGGTCAGGGATGACTAGGTCAGTGGTTCTTTTCATTTATATCAAATTTGCCTCAGTACTTGATATCCCAATTATCTTATTCTGCTCTTTTTACGTTAATGGGAGTAGTACTTCATGTGCTTCCTTTTCCCAATTCCCTCGTAGATTTTTTTATAATCTCTCACTGTGTTCATCATTCATTTTTCTCTCCACATATCCCCTTTCCACTTACACTACAGACACCTGCATGCTATAAAAAGAGGTGAGCCTGTGTCAGGGCAAAAGACTCTGCAGAAAATTAAGAAGTGAATTTAAAAAAGGAGGAAATTACCAGTGAGAGAAGAATCTCAGGATATCTTCTCTAAATCATTGAAATGACAATACATTGTAAAGGTTCACTTTTATTGCCTCATTTGGTGTAACAGTTTCCCAGAATGGGAGGATTTAAAAATCCACCCTCAGTGCCAATAAAACAAACAGCTGTCCAGCAGCCTGACCTAACCCCACCCAGCACAACTAAACCTTCTTCTGAAAATGATGTTTAACAGTCCCATATGTGTGCAAGGAAAGGATGCTGATCTAGTGGAGGAGATATGCAGCCAAGAGCTAGAGTCCAGGGATGGCAAGCCAAGCCAGGCACCTAGAACAGTGTTCCTGTCCAGCTCCTCTACAAAAGCACCAGCAAAGTGTCAGACTCAGCATGAAGGGACATTCCCTCTCGGCTCTTCTCAGGACATGCATCTTCACCATGGAGAAAGGCTTCCCCAGCTTCCATGCTAATAGGATTTCTGCCTTCCCTTTCTTGAGAAATCCCATTATCCTCTGGAGGTGGTGGGCCCTTCCCTCACGACTGGAAGCCAACCCCACCTTGATTTCTCAACCAAAATTAAAAAAAACCCAAAAAACAAAAAAAAAACCCCACACTGCTCTGAGAATATTTGGAAAACAACAGAGAGAAGGAGGAAAGATCCAGGGGTAGTTTCCAGGACATTCAATAGTGTGAGAGTAACTGTTCTGTTTCATCTACTTTTCTCTCTCAAATGTTTTCATCACAGATTGAATCCTATATGACAAAAGCTTCCTTGAAGACTCAATTTACCCATGAAAACTGTTTTCTAAAAAAACAATTTAGTTTCTTGATTTTTTGATTTGTAACTGTGCTAATGCTTTCCACAGAGGTGCTTATAACTACCTGTGCTTGTGGAGGTAATACATACCCAAGAACAGCTTTTTTGTAAATACATTTTAATTTCTAGAGGTCCCACTAGTTTATTTATGCTGAAACTGCAGCTGCAGTCCAGGGAGCCTTGTGACAGAATGGCTTAAATAGAGGGTGTTCACCACTAACTGAAAGAAGGGCTATTAAACAGAATAAAACAAACTGTTGCTAGTTATGTTCCAAGCCATAGTTTCTAAGGTTTTTGTGGGGCTCTTACCCTGCCGAAAAGAGCTTCTCAATAGAAGGGCTGGATTTTTGAATGGATCAGCAACACCCAGGAGAGAAGCAGCAGCTTGATACATTCATTTCTAGCTTGGAAGAACTGGATTATTTAAAATACAAAGGATTCATTGATATATGCAGTTGGCATCACTGTGAGTGATAATAACAAAGGCATCACTATTAAAATGCAAAGTGTACTATTGCTACCTTAGGGGTTTATCTCTTAGATCTCTTTCCCCATGCCAGTCCAGCAGGGATTTAATGATGTTGTGTCCATGAGTTTCCCCTCAAGAACTGCAGGGAGGACAGGATTTACTCCTCAAAGCAAGCTTCAGAAGCACAATGCAGAAAAGAGAGGAGAGAAACCTGGGAAGAGTTGAGATGAAAACAGGAGGAGGATAATACAGGAGGAAAAGGAATGAAAAAAGAGGAGAGAGTGAAAATACTGCAAAATAAGAGCAAGTACTACCTGTAGGATCTGCTTCTCTCAAGTTTATGTTTCTGTATGTTGCTATGAGGTGAGCTGTTGGAAAGGAAGAAACAAGAAAGTCCTATAAATATGACTATTTAGCCAAAGATGCTAAGAATGCAGAAACTAGAAGAGACATTGAAATGAAAGCAGTGTTTGTTTGAATGTTTATAGAACAGCTTTGGCTTACCAAGGGTCTTTCTCTCTTTGTTAGGAATGTAATTTACAAGCAGACATACCAAAGCCAGTACAGACCCTTCTTCCCTGGGCTGGCAGGAAATGCCCCCCAATAAGATTTAGAGATTAGAACCTAGTAAAACATGGTAATGTAGTGATTCCTATAGGATGTATGTAAATGTAGAAAATTTGTATTTGTTACTAGATTGGTTACTGAGAAAGTAGAATATTCAACATAGAAAGAGATATGTCATTGTAAAAGGAGAGCTTGCTCTCTTATGCTCTCTTTCTCCACTCTTATGCTCTTATGCTCTTGCCTCTCTTGCTCTTGCTCTTTGCTCTTTTGTCTCCCTCTCTAATGCTCTTCTCCGCTCACTCTCCTCTCTTCTACTCTCTTGCTCCTGCTATTGCCTCTTTTGCTCTCTTCTCTCAGCTCTTCATTCTCTTGCTCTCTTTGTTCTCTAGCCTGCTCTGAGCTAACTCTGAGCTGGGCTCTTTCACCCACACCTATGTAAATAAACTTCAAAATTTAACCTCAGAGATCTCGCCTGAGTATTGTCCCGACCGTTCTGGCACGTAAACAGCTCCCACAGTGAGCTTCTTGCAATCACAGACCTAGCCTCATCTTAACCAAAGCATAAAATCTCTTTTCACTCCTTGTTTGCTGTCCCTCTTCTACTACAGGAGATGGAGTTTGATTTGTGTGCTGGGGATGGTTGGGATGAGTAAGCATAGCTTTTAAAGACCTGCTAATAATTTTAGTGCATAAAAGCTTTACTAAATGGGAATGCTTTTCTCATTCGAAACATAAATGAAATATTACAGGTGTTCGCAGACGTTTAGGTGTAGCCACCTCTTTTCCTCAGGGAGAAAAGATTTTCATCCAACCCTTTGGGTGACTTGCTGTTGAAATGCAGAACCTCTTGGGAGGAGCGCAGCTGGCCTAATACTACTTTTTCTAAGTCTGACACTTGTGGGGGGAGCAGTGCAAGAACCCAAACACTGATGTCTACAGCTATTTAAGGTGCTTTATGGTATCTTTCCCTCCTCCAGCTGCCTCTCCAGAAGTGCACAATCTCTCATGCATCTTGTGATGTATCTTCCAGCCCTGCTGCAGGTGTCTTGGATACTCTGGGATGTCAAAAAAAGGCACTTGGAGCCTATGTTTAGGACCTGAATCAGTCCCAATGTGGTATAGCTGTGAGACACTTACTCTCTCAGAAGAGTGAGAACAGTTCCCTTTGCGATTTATAGAATTTATATGGAAAGTTAAAATAGAAACACTGTTGACAAGTCAGGTTGGCTGGTTTACAGGAGTCTACTATTTTCAACAGATGGGAAGAAGCTGCCAGATCTGGATTAAAAGCCAGATCCAAACAACCCTGCACTTAAAAGTATTTGATTTTCTACAGCCTGAAGTGTGTAACTCAGATAAGAAAGCAGCAGATCCCTGGATATAGCTTTACGTCTTAGTGCCAGCACCTAAAAGGTTATAGAAATGAACTGTTGCTCCATTTTTACTTTTAGTGCTTCTACATTCTTGGAAACATGCAATGAGGTTTGGTTTTTCATTCAGGGTTTTTTCATCACTATAACAATGTTGTACTATTTCTCTTGTTCCCCCTGTATGTGCTTAGGTGGTTCTTCAGGAAACCTCCTCTCTTTAATGAAAAGGTGAGTGTTTGACAGGATTCAAGAGCTAGCTCAAGATACAGAAACACTGATGAAGTTCTGCCTCTTTGAGAGAAACAAGCAAAGCACTGTGAGGATTATATTATCTGTGAGTGTTCTAAAAAGCACAGATTACCTTTACCAGCATGCGCTGAAGTGCTGGCTGTTTAATATAAATATTAATAAACAGAAGAAAAACTGTGTTTTAGTGTGGATATCAGTGTGGGTATTAACTGGCTCTGTTAAGCCAGTGGGGCATTTCCTGTGATTTTAGTGAAGAGACTAAGCCTTCCCGTAAATTTGTGTGTTGGGACCCTTTAACTGCATGTAGCAATGTAGATAGACATGGACATGGAAATATCCATATTTCTATATGGATATAACTGAGTAGCTACTGGGAAGTGAGAGGCTGCAACTCTCCTTTTCAAATGAATTTGAGTGGGTTGTGGGCCCTGGGTTTGATTTAGTTTGCTTGACACTGATATAGTTTATGTCCTAAAGGATTTATTTTTCTCTCCTCCAGAAAAAATAGTAATGAATCCTCACCCTCAAGCAATGAGTTTCAAACCACATCCTGATTTGATCTTGAGTTCAAGTCTACACATAGATTTTGTTGTCAGCCAAACCTAGTCTTCCTCTCCCATCTCTGATTAAAACATTCCCATCTTGATTCATGTCTTTGCCCCAAAGTGAAACTATTTGATTTTTCTTCTGAATAACACAAAATAAATAGAAAGCCAGCAGGAAAAACAGTGAAAAAGACAAGTCCATGAGCAGCGAAAGGGAGAAATGAAAAAAATCTTCATTTAAGTCACTTTACTAAAATATAAAACTAGAGTGGGGAAAAAAAACCAAAAAAAACAAACAAAAAAACACCCTAAAAAAAAAAAATCAAGAAAAACACACCAAAAGACCCCTTTCACAAACATAGGAGCACAGTCATTTGGGTATTGGCCATACCCAACCAGGATACTTCCAAATGTGATCTCACACAAGCATGGTGTGTGATTCAGACACTGAGAGTGTATTTCCTTGTTAACATAGCTCCATATTTATCTTTTAGTTTGGCCAGAAACCAGCTGTTGGACAATCCAGCCATAGTTATCTATGCGACAATTGGGAATGATGTCTGCAATGGGTAAGGTCTAAACTACATGAACATTTATAGTAGCATAAATTTCACTTCTTTAGAGTATTGGACATTTGTGTCTCACTGCTTTGAGCTTCCTTGTGATGGCATTTTTTTTGTTATTGGTCCTTCTTTGTTAATTTTCTGCTGAAAATACTTGTTGTTTCCTTACCTGTATTTGTCATAGGCACCCACCAGTCCTCATTTGGAGCTTGCCTTTCTTTCTTTCTTTCTTTCTTTTAGAAGCCAGTCACAAAATGACCAATGATATGTCTGAAGTAATTATTTTTACCTTAGCAGAGGAAATGAATAATAGCAAAAGAAGGGGGCCGGGGGTGGGGAAGGGGTTTAAAAGCATGTATATCTGTCTTACCCAGTGTGCTACCTCCTCTCAGGAGGGAGAGCATGACTGGTTCATCATTTCTGAGGAATGACAACACAATCCCCTGTTGAGGTCCATTTTCACCCTCCCTCTGCTGCCTGCACTTTTGCTGTGTTCTGATGATTTTTTTTTTTTTTTTTTTTTTTTTTTGTCTTTCTGGCTTTATTCATGTCATAAGCTCTGCAGGAGAATGAACTGAAGCTTTCAAAACTAATAGTTCTGGTATTACCCATTAGCAATGCTCACAGGGACACCAAGAGGTCACTAGCTGGATGCTTGCCTTCCTCCTGATAGTGGGAAGGCAGAAAACACCTTGCAACCAGGTGAATGCACAGTACATCCATACTGCAGTTTTGGTTTTGCAGGAGGTTTGAGTGCTGTTGCTAGTGCAACATTATTTTCACCATGGTCAATCTTCAGTTTTTCTTGTACATGTAAGAAATCGATCTTACTTACACAGAGACTTTCAAAACACTCACTTTAATAAATGCTGCACACTCAGCTAAGCTTCCTTCCAAAGGTTTTGAAAATTCTCACCTGAAGATTGTATAATGAAGTGGGGGTGATATGCAGGCTATCAGATGTGGCCATGAAATTGGCTAAGGTTTGGTGTCCTAAAACTGCTTAACTGGCAGTTCATGGGTTGAAACTTTGTTTGGTACGTGTTGTGCTCCAGATGAGGATGTCCAAAGGCCAGGCAAGGCTTTCCTCAGCACCGAAGAAGCCCTCAGCTGTGGCAGAAGTGGGGCCACAGGAGCACCTTTTAGGTTCTTTCCTGGCATAACCCTCACTGTAGCCACATGCAGGCAGCACACAGAAATCACCTCCCGTGAAACCTTCACCCTCTGGTGCTCGTGCTCTCTCTGCACCCCTGCCCAGAACTGCCAAATCTGCCCTCAGCACCCTGATCCTGTTAGGGTAAAGATGCACAAATCCTCAAAATCAATGCTACCATCCTCTGACTGAGAGGAAAAAGCAGTCAAAGACTTCCTGGTTCTTGCTGGCAAGACTGTCCTGGGGATCTGTTTACTGGGAAGCTTATGAAGGTATCATTACATCCATTGCCAGGATGATAAAGTCCCTACTTCCCCCTCCACAAAAAATAAAAATTCTACCTTTGCTGAAGTCAATGGCTACTACCACGGAGATTTTCAAGGTGTCTTCTCACAGGCTTGGCCCAGGCTCTGTTGTGCACATATTTCAATTCTGCTGTATCACTGCCTTTGCTAAAAGCACCTCTTTGCCCTTTGTTTTATTCCTCATTTTGCAGGCTACTCCTTTTGCTTACCCTGTCTCTAACACTGCATTCTACTCATCTGAAGTAAAAAGAAATTTTCCAGAAATTTAAACTGTTTTGACCTTGCCTTGCCCATTTGTATATTCCAAAACCTTCCAGAAGAGTATTTAATGCTTGCTTGAAACTCTGATGCCTTTTTATCCCAGCATTCACTATCTGGCAAAGACACTTTCGTCTGCTCAAATTCTCACTGTTGTTTTCTGTCTGTTTCCTTCTAAAACATTCACAGCATCAAAAGAGGCTATCAGTCTGTAGTGATCCCAGTGACTCCTGCAAGGAAAGATGCCACAGCTTCAGTAGCATCATGCTGTTTCCATTGAGGGGGATGGACAGTGGAGAGAGATTTTTTTCAGTGTCCAGTTACTGTGTAGTTGCCCTGGCTCTGATGTATCTACAGAGGTTGCAGAGGATGCAAAGCATCCGATGGGCTTGACTTCAAACCTAGGGCTTGGCAAATAAAAACCTCTTCAAGGACAACTCTAAACTGCAGTAATACAGCCTTCCTGGCCTTATCCTGTATTTTGGCTTCAAAAGAGAGCAACGTGCTGAGAATACTGGAGACACAGCTCTTCCCAAAGCATTGTTAAAATGCAAGTATTTCATCCCATTCAAAGAGCAGGGCAACGAGTAATGTGGATGTTTGTAGAGGGAACAGATAATGATATTGGCAGCCTGTGTTACACATTCCCAGTAGTCTCCACACCGTGGTGTCCAAACAGGGGGTTAGAAAAATAAAGACAGATGGCAATGGTATCTCTCAGCCCACTGAGGTGTAAATATGGGATACAGAGACCTAGCACCAAAAAAAAAAAAAAAAAAAAAAATCAGACAAGAAAATAATGAGCACGAACAAATAATGAACACCAGAAGTCTCAAATGCTGTACAGTTATTCCAAATATTAGTTGCATCTTGGGTATGGCACCATTTCTCCAGCCTCTCCTTCACAGATCTGCACTTATGGCATCTGCAACAAACAGCAAGGTGGCAGCAGCAAAGCATGGTGAGCAGCAACCCACCATGAAAGGACCTTGTACAAAGTGACACCAGTGCCAGCAAGAGCATAACGCCCTTTTATCATACAGCTATCAGCACCAAAGACCTGCTGCACCCCTCCAGCCCTAAAAATAGTGTGTGAGCAGGCAACCCCTCAAGTCCTGGGCATAGCAGTCCTGTGCAGCCCAGGGGCATGAGGTAAGAGTACCACAACAGGCTCTGGTGCTCACCCAGGCACGTTGGTGTCCTTATGGGAGAGCCAAAATCAAACATGCCTACAAGGTTGCTTTCTTCTCATTTGGATTTAATTTCATAGCCTGGCACAGAAAGGAAATGTGAAGAAATACACTGACATATCTGCATGACTTCAACACTGTATGACAAGAGAAATTGGAATTATGAATTGTCATATTAATTTTGGCTTATGCTGACATGTTTACTTGTGGTAGAGGTCTTACATCAGACTAGTATTTTGAAATCAAGTGCTGCAACACCTCTACACAAAATGGAGCAATTTCAGAGCAAATCCACAGTCTTATCTCAAAAGTAGCTTAATTTTGTGGCTGTCACAAGGAAAAACCTGAATCCTAGTGCTGTTTTTCAGTTCTCCCTGCTGGAAAGTCTCAAACACTTCAGCAGCACCTACTGCATTAAGATAAATTTCTGGACCCAGGAAACTCCCCCAATTATTATTTTGTGAGCAAAATGCAGCTCAGTGAAGAATCCCAAATACTTCTAAGGGAATATTGTTCTCCCACAGAGGACTCAGCACACCCCCACCCCCCCTCTGAATACAGACATCTTGAATGCCTCGAGACAGATCAACAATGCCCTGGGAAGCTCTTACTTCTATGGTGTTCACTGACAAGGAATCTGACTTAATTCACCATCAGCTTGCTCAGCACTTCAAGCATCAAGTTAGCCCTTCTCTTACCCCTGGGAAGCCAAGAAAGAGATGAAAGGACTTTCCTAAGAAAGGGACCTGGATGGAACCAACGTAGTTGCTTTCTACAAGGCTTTCCTAAGGACCTGGATGGGTCCTTCTGGCTGCTGACATAGTTGCTTTTCTACAAGCATAAATAAGAGGACAAAATGTGGGAACCACTGAAACAATGAGGGTGGTCATTAGTGCAACCTTCTTGCTTGGAAGGACACCTCCTGTCTTTCTTCTTGACCCTTCTCTCTGAACACCTTGGTCAGCTGAGCCACATCACCAAGATGGAATGAAAGCTGTCACAAGACCCTGCTTCCCAAGGTGCATGGATCTTCTCTTGATGGGATGGGACAGCCTTCTCAGGGCTGTCAGCCCCTGTTAGGGACACATGGACCACGAGAGCACAGCAATAGCTCTCAGGAGGGAGAGTGCATGAACGCTTTTTCTGTAATAAAGTGGTTGCTATAATAACATAACTAGAGCAGTGTTTTCCAGGCAGCCTGAGGTGGTTTTGCTTGTTTGTTTTTCTTATATAAATTGAAATGTATTTCAACTTCAGTATTTAATTTCCCCACACACTCCTGCAGCATTTGCAGCTAAATACAAGAGGGGAACGATAAACCTGAGCTGGGGAATCTGGCTTGAAGAGGTCCACGCCTGACAATGAGTCATAAAATGTGGGCATATGGAACATTGACACAGCTCTTGTACCCCAATGGACTATTTTAATCTTAGGTATCACCTCTCTCCAGGCTCACACATTTGTCCAGACCCCTCTTCTGCCCTCCTGGAGAGCTGTAGTAACAGGTGTAGGACATGTGAGAGACAAAGATACCTTAGATATTTCTACCTTGCATAATCAAAGAGCATGCTAAAGGTAAGGTATGCTCAGGAACACATGGGTAATAAAGTTCTACTTTTACCCAGCTGTGATAAGGGACTGGTTTTGCATTATTTCTCTCTTCTCCTACTTCTTCCTCACTTATAGAACAATGACTGTGTTGGTTTGGTTTTTTACCTTGACCCCCAAGTTTTCTTCCTTTTACTCTCTCTTTTTCTCAGTGGGGAGGAAGGAAAGCAAGTGAGCAGCTGTGTCATGCTTAGCTGCCCACTGGGGTTAACCCACAGCAGGAGTCCACTCTGCAAAAAGGGGATTAATTTTTCTGTTCTTAGCACAGAGATGGGGTACGCTGAGGGAGGGAGGTTTTTATTTCATGACTGATTTTGGCAGTGACAAGTGAGAGATATGACAGCATTTTTCTAATGTTTTATTCAGCTGACTTAATGTGGAAGAGCAGCAAACAGAGAAAATGGCACAGTTTCAGGTACCCTTTTGGGGACACAGTATTCCTGACAAAATGTCCTATTGGCATCCTCTTCTTTGGGGAACGCGACACGTTGGCCCACATGACCACACCCAAAGAAATGCTCTCCAATGTGGTGCAAGCTCTGCGATACCTGGACTCCCAGCTTCCAAATGGCAGCCATGTGATTTTAACAGGCTTGGTGGATGGTCGCTTCCTCTGGGATAACCTGCATGACAGATACCATCCTCTAGGTAAATTTGAGGTGTTGTGGGATTCCTCCTGGTTATCTGCCCATTCATGTTGCCTTCTCTCCCTAAAAAATCTGTGAATCTATTGATGACTTCAAGCAACCTGACAGAGTGGAGGAGATCTGAGAAATATGAGGCAGATATTGGCTGTGCTGAAGAAATAGGAATGGTATTATAAAATAACGAAGAAATAGGAATTACCATCCCCAGTGCAGGACATGTTAGATCCCTATTCTGCCTGGTTCCCCCTCCAGCCATACCCGCCCAGCTCCAAACCAGGCTAAACACAAGTTGTGGTGGTGTAAACAAGCTCTTTTACCTCAGCCTTGGCCCAAAATTTTGGGCCAGCGATCATCCTGATTGTTGTTACAGGTGGAGATGGGCATTTCGTTTACACTCACTGACTGGTGGATGTTGTGGTAAAACTGGATGCGGACCAAGGTAGTCAGAGGGTTGCAAAAGACTATTTTTTATATTAGAGAAATACATTTTTTGCCAGCACTGGGTGCCTGGCACCTCCTACACTACCTATATGTGATGATTGAAACCTCATACTGTGTGCAGGCATGTTTTGGGACATTCCCTCAGAGTGTAAAGTGCTTTGGGGCATTTTTTTCAGCGATTTGGAGGCTGCCTTTAGGAGCCTTTCATCTCGGGGTGTGAACAGCACAGTTCCTCAGACCATTAACAGACCACTCCTCCCGATTTCTAGACCAAAAGCATGTACTCACTTCTATTTGAGTAAAAGAATCTTTTTTTGCATCCGACAAGCAGGAAGTTGTTGTCATAATAGTTCTCCCCAACAAACAGGGAGAGAAGCTAAATCACATCATTAAAATGGTAGATTACAGCTTCAGATGATTTTGGCAACCACTGGGTAACATAGCTTGCAGCTGTGCTGTGGTTTCCCCAAGGTTCCCTAGTAATTACCAATGGGCCCACAACTTTCCCATTTCAATTCCTATATTTTTCTCTCATAACCACTGTATTAGTACCAATGGAAAAAAAAATAAAAGAAAAAAAAATTAAAAAGAGAAAAAAAATAAAAAAGAGAAACCCATTACCCCTTTCAGGGCAGGGGAAACCTGTCCTAATTAATTTTTAGTCGCATAAACCCAATTCTTCCCTTGAGTGCATGTTTATCACAAAAGCAGTTCCTCTAACTAGGTATCTAATTATCACAGAAAACACATAGCTAAATCATGATTTCCAACTATAGGATTAGTTAGAAAATTTTCAGAGGGCTGATTTGCCTTGCAGGGACCCAATTAATCCTAAGCAACATGTTTTGCAGCAAAGGATCCCTTCTGGTTCATCCTCCGACAGGCTGTGAGCAGTTTCCCCCATTTGGCTGCCACTCAGCTGTGGCCAGACATCAGTCTGTCTTTCTGCCAAATCCCTGGTCCCCACAACAGCCCATCCCAGGGCCTGATGCTTCAAGCTACAGGAATCTGGAATATCCAAATAGTAGAAGTGTTCCTAGATCTTTGAACTCTCCACCTTTTGCTTCCTGGGCAGCTGGAACTGCATCGGGGTTATGTGCAGCTGTGTGAAAGGCAGGAAACATATCTGTATCAGAGAGCCACTGCAAAGCAACCTGAGAAGCCCATTTCTCTTGGGAGAGCTTATACTTTGCAGTTCCTAAAAACAACATTAAGAAATTCCTATTTCAGTACTGCAAAAGTATCAAAGCCTGATGGGATGATCACTGTACTACAAACAATAATATAACTAATACAAAAAAATGTGGCCATTTAATTCCCATCTTAGTTGTAGTTACCAGAGAAGCAAAATGATTGAGAAAATGGATAATTTTCTCCGCAAACCAGGCTATTGCATAGCACAGTGAATTTTAGGGAATGTTATCTGGGCGTTTGACTTGTTGCTTGAATTTCCTCACCCACGCAAGCATATCCACTTCCCTCCGTGACAGCAAAATTGTTTCTCCCTTTTAAGGCCAACCTCTTTAAAGTAAATGCGAAATTCAGAATGTATACAGGCACCCCCCAGCTTAGCAAACCCTGTACTTTGGCGGGTGAGAGACACATTAATGGGAAAATATCAGTCATGCACTTTGGAGGTTGGCATAGGCTGTGATGACTAACCCCACAGGTGAGACAAACCTATGAAAGGCAGGAGAGGGATGTGGGAGAAGCAAATGTGGTGCTCTGCACACTGTGGGGACATGGGCACCTTAGCTGGAAGGATGCCTTGATGCTGCCACCTCTACTGAACCCCAGCTCTGGGGGTGTGGGGTACCCTGGGGGTAGGGGGTGTGGTGGGGCTCTTGGGGTGCCTCTTCCCTCTCAGGGGTGTAAGGCATGGGAATGCACAGATGTGCAGAAGGAAGTCACGTTTGATCATTGGGCACATGATATTTCACTCTCTGTGCTTTGCAGGACAACTGAACAAGGATGTCACATACAGTCAACTCTACTCTTTCCTTGACTGCCTCCAGGTAAGGTCTGCAGCTGTAGCTTAGGAACCCCCTTTTCATCTTGGTCCTCTGCTAAAGCCCCTCTCCTCATGCCTCCCCAGGTGAGCCCCTGCAGTGGCTGGCTGACCCCCAATGAGACCCTCAGGAATCTGACCTCAGAGGTAAGGCTCAATTGGGCTGTAACAGGATCACCCCAGTGCTCAGACACTCTGCCCTGTGTCTGAGGAGAGAATCCCAATTGCCTCAAACGCAAGATGTCAGAACATTTTTTTTCTTCTAAAAGCGAACAGAAGTTGTGGAAACATCCACACTTATTCTTTCAAATGCCTCTCAGGCACTGGGAGGCAGCATACTCAAGTTAAGGTGTTCCTTTGTAAAGGTATTCCTGTTACAACCTCTCAGCTACCCAAATTTATGCTCAAGGGATGTGATCTCCCTGAGACAAAACTGTTTGGGTTCATGTTCTTTAAGAAGAAAATGTGCCTGATAAGAAAGGAAAGGATTTTGAATCAAGTGAGCTGTTGGTATGACAAGCCAGCTGCATAGATTTTTCTGGCTGTGAGATCAGGTCCTGAGAGCAAGAGCCTTACCCTGTTTTCATTTGGGATTTGTGCTAATCTTCCTCAGACACATTTCTGTGGACTTAATCACCAGATGGTGTGACCAGGGAGCATGCAGGCTCAGTGCAGGAATGGGAACAGACAGAACAGAGATGTCTTAAAACTCACCCTAAAAATCTGGCTGCAGAAGTGAATGACACATAATAACAGCCACTTATTTTCTTATGGTACAAGCTGATTTTTAATCTCGGCAATCCCCTGAAGCCATGTAAAAGGAGCTAATAACCAAATATTATCAAAGGTGTCATCTCTGTGTATGGTTGTATTAATGTTTGCATTCACTAAACAACAAAATATGACCTTAATTTCACCAAAGCTTACTTATATATTTCATTTTATGTCCTGTCCGTCTTGACTTCAGAGAAGGCCATTAAGCACATTCCTAAACCTTTGCAGGATTACAGTTTATATATTCAAACCAACAATACAGAGCAGAGAGTACATGTAACTTCTGTCCATGAACAATGCATATGTCTGCAGGGTATGAATTAATCATTCTGAGACCCTGTCTGAAACTAATTGTCTATGTTACTATCCAAACTGCACAATTTAAATATTTAGGAGATCCTGATCTCTGTTATGGCTGCAGAAATTACACTGGATGTATCAGGCAGACGCTCAATGGTGGTAATTTACTCTTCTGAAAGTAAGGGTGGAATTTGGTCTGCAATAGATAAGTATGATCACAGTCAACTTAGTAGTGGCAAGGATAATAGGAAAAGAGGACATTTCTCTTGCAGAAAAGTTTTGCGTTTCTTTAAGAAAGAGCTCCAAAGTGAGAAACTTAGAATATTTATATAAGTGCAGGGACACTACTAAAAGAGGTCTCCAGTAAAATAAGCAAATGCTGTAATAAACTTACAAAATCAGCTGAGGTCTCAGTGCAGCCTGTGAGGATGAACTGGGTAGTCCAAAGGCTGCTGGTGTTCATGCAAGTCCATGTGCTGATGAAGAGCCCCATTTCACCTCCAGTCCCCCAGCTGAAAGGGCAACATCAGCCTTCAAATTCCTTCCTGCACATCAGTGACAAAAGCTGAATACATGCAAAGCAACATGAATAGCGATGAACAGTCATTAAATTGTTTGATTTTGCAGAGAGCGTTACAACTTTCCAACGTCCTGAAAGAAATAGTCAGATCTGAGAAATTTGCCAATTTTGATATTTTCTACATGGATTTCCCACTGAGACAAAGTAAGTTGGTTTTTACCTTGTCTTTCTCACAAAGCATTTACTCAAGTTCTGGCCTGCTGATATACTCCTCATATTTTGGCTCTGTACCAGGAGAAGGGCAGTATAGTCAGACAGCCTAGGTGACCCTGCTGTCAGGGCTGTGGCCAAGCAGAGACCCTTAATGCCAGCTTCTCCTGGCTTCCATGGCTGGGGTAACCAGGCACCTTTCCTGAGATGACACCACCTTGGGAATGAATCACAGCCTCCCTGATGGTCCCATCTGCTGGTGATGCATCACAGCAGGGTGATGGCACCCACAACCCCAGTGATGCACAGCACACTGACCACTTCATCTTGGGTAGCAAGGTGACAAGGACAACAGATGTGCCTCTGCTAATAAGGCCTCCTGCTTGTCTACTGCAGCTTCTCAGGCTGATGAATCAAAAATAGAAATCTCAAACCAAATTGGTCAGCAAGGTTTGGGTTTATTTTTGAACATCGCTTTTATAGCAGGTTATCTAGGCTGGAGATGCATACCTGCAGGGGTCAAAGTGGCCATTTTGTAGTTTACTTCATCACTGACTGGGCTTCATGCTGCCTCCTGTGGGCTGAGCAGTGCCTTAAGAAAGAGATCTTTCATCAGCCATTTTCCTGCCTCAATAACACAGTCACCCTCTCACTGTTTCCAATGTAGAAGCACCTCTCCCAGGAATAACTAGCATCTTTCCTATGTTCTTTAAACACCTACATATTACTGTAACTTTTGACTTGAAGAGCTTACAAAACTTGTCCTGTGATCTTTAGTGACATTAGGTAAGCACATTATCTAAATCACTTTCTTCTGAAACTGACACTTAAAAATAAATTAGAACATCCAGGAAATTCTTGTCATTATGCGTGAGTGTGAGCAGATAGCATCCCTGTGGGGCTGGGGACAGACACTTGTCCCTGAATCCCTCTCAGCTCTTCTTGCCTTGCAAGACTCACAGGGGTCCAACTTGAGGCAACACCCAGCATCAGCTTGGATTCATCACAGGAGAAACACACTCTTTAAAAATAAGGATCAACATGAGATGAGGGATTGAATTGGGCAACATATTTCAAGAGAGTGATAGGAAAGTACTAAACCAGCTTTTTATTTCTATATCCAGCCTGAATCTCCCATGTTATAAATCATCTCTCCCAGTGTGCACTGCTGTGAAGAGAGTGGCCCCATCCTTGCTGTCTTCCCACAAGCTCTTCCCTAGAATGGACCATCCCTGTCCCTCAGCCTCCATTCATGAGGCAGGCAGGAGCTCCAGCCCTCACCACCTCGGGGCCTGATGTTTACATTCAATATATATAATGTATATACTATGTGTGTATATATATGTATATAATATACATATATGTATAATGTATATAATGTGTGTATGTGTATATAATAATTAGGAAAAAAACTCGATCCACATTTCCTTGGTTTTATATTCACATAGAGAGGTAGTTCCATTTGGTGCTTATTGAAAAATTTTGTCTGGGGACTGTATTTTAAATCCCAGCATGCAGACTTCTAAATCCCAAGCCACAAAGGGACAGAAACACTCTGTCAGCTTTAAAGCATACTTCTCTAATGCTTCTCCCCATTTGTGCTTGGCTGTCCTTGAGAGCATGAAGCTGCCACAGCACCTAAGATTATTTAAAAAATAAAATCTCCTTTTGCAGCCAAATCCTATCAAAATTCACGAACTTATTTTATCCTACATGACCCAATTCAGAAAGCTGGTTCTGGGTCTCATGAAGGCCATATGGAGGAGGAGGTAAAGATGTGAGGATGGGAGAGGCAGTCTTTCTGTCCAAAAGTTTCTGTCATAGAGGTAGGCTCCGCTGACAAGTTCATTCTTGTAGCACAGAGTTTCAAGGGTGTCCAAGTCTCCTGGCAGCTTTTGCCTCAGCTACTTAATATTTAACAAGTCATTAGGATTTGGAATGAACTACCTGCTGGGTAGGGAAATTACTTTAATAAGTTAAATTACTAACTTTAGTTAATTTATTTGCTTTCACAAAAGGAAACATCTTAATATAATTTGCTGTTCTTGATTACATCGTGTTAAATAAATGAAGTAAACAAAATCACACATGCATATACAAACATCAGCTTTGAAAGACACTTTGCAAAATTTCCCGCAGCCCTGGAGCCAAGGATTTGAGCTTGCCATCATGAAAGCTGTCAGATCGCGAGTGTGCTCAAAAGCCAGCTAAGGCTGCTGACCTACTTTTCTGGTCTCTTTCTGAAGCAAGCGGCAAATCCTCCCCTAAACTCTCCAGACATCAAATATTTAGCAGTGGTTACACACTGAGTATGTTGATTTCAGGCTGGCCTGGGCATATATATATATGTACATAGCAGCTCACAGCTTTCTCCAAGTAAAATTTGAGTATATTAGCATTTATTCTAGATTTAGGTGGACACTCAAGCTCACATGTTGACCTTGACTGAAGAAATTAGTAGTTCCATTATGAAGCAGTGCAATAAGAGGAGGATAGGGGCTGCTTGTTATGCCTTTTCTTTGGTGTGGATGGGATCAAGCTCTATTCTAGTCCAGCCAAGGAAACAGGCATTTCTAAGACAAACTCTGGACATACTCAGCTAGTGGGTATTTGCTTGACTGCTCTAGGATTTTTGGAGGTCAGGTATAATAGTGTAAATTGACCTATCCTGATACAAATTTTATGTATCTTACTTCCTCCTCTGCTATTTCTGGCACTGGAACAGTAGTCTTTCTACAAAGTAAAACACAGCCTTGTACTCCACATACAATATCATCTGTAAGGGATTAGGTAAATTCACTGTGCACCTATATGTGCACAGCATGGTGTAATCTAAGGTATATATGTGTTATGCCCAACATACTGTAAGTTTGAAACAAACCTACAAGCCCCATGTCTTGAAAAAGGTTACTTTGGGCACTGTCTGAAAGCATCACAAGTGGGTTGCTATAGTCAAAGCAGAAATATCAACTATCTGTGAATTAGAGTTAGCATGGGGACCCAGACATCACTTTTTTGACACAATAGCCAGGGTCCAAAAACCAGCAGTGAGCCCAGATCAAACTGTGGTGCTTGAATGGAGAACATTTTCCTCCTGACAGGATGCTTGCATAATGCTATTAAGAATTCTTAATCTGTCATTATGAAAGGAATTATTGAATTTACAGTCTGTTAATGCCATATCCACTAGTCCCATGTTTGATCACTCCGCAGCCCTTTTGAAGAGAGAAAGCTTTTTACTTCTCTAATGGCTCCAGGGCTTACAGCACAGCATCATTTGCATTGAATGTCACGCTTATGTAATTCAAAAGGTTATTTTGTTGGAGTTGAAAAAGACCACTAGGAAGATAAGTAACCAAAAATGACAGTCTGTTCATGCAGACTTCAGCCCATGTGAATATTCTGTTACCATCTCTTTCTCCAAAAAGCGCTGTTTTCTTTATATTTTTCCTTTTGCACTGCTGAAGATGCAACTACCGTGGGAAATGCAAAAGTATTAAACCAGTATTAAATGATTTACAGCTCTACTTGCTACAGTATCCATCTTAGTTGGGAGGGAAAGTGAATTGTTTTACGATCATTTATGTTCAAAGTGCTTCCTTGCATAAATATCGCAGAGGAAAAAAAAGTAACAATAAAGGCTTAAACACTGCCCCAAGGAGAGGGGATTGTACACACTATTGGCTCTGTCAACTCTATGTGAATAATCATAATCTTCACACAGAGCTGTCATGTGTTTAAGAATACCAGTGGTGCTTTGAGGAAGAGGGGGTACCTCTCTAGGCAGGTGTCTCGGTGCTCTCTCTGGTGATAAACCCTTCTGCTTGCATGATTTGCAGCAGCCGAGGAGTGGCGCAAGATGGGAGGTGAGCCCTGGCAGCTGATCGAACCCGTTGATGGCTTCCACCCCAGCCAGGTAAAAACCCGGCCACAGGAGATGGGTGGGAGCACCGGGATGTGGGATGCATGTGGGATTCCGGTGCCTATTGCTGCCCCAGGCATCCAGCTGGCATGCCACAGGGATGCAGGTTTGGGGAATCTCTCTATTTTGAAGGAGGGAGAGTCATAGAAACACTTAGGACCTCTGGAAAGAGGACCTGAAGGTCTCTGGGAAGACCTCTAAGATCATGGAGGCCAACTATTAACCTAACACTGCCAGTTCCACCAGTAAAACCTGTCCCAAAGCAGCATATGTTAAATGCCTCTAGGGATAGTAATGTACCCATTTCTCTTGGCAGCCTGTTCCAGTGATTGGCTACCCTTTCCCTGAAATATTTTTCCTAATATCCAATCTAACCCCTCTCCAGTGCAGTTTGAGGCCATTGCTTTACATCCTATTGTGTCATGGGAGAAGAAACCAACCGCCACCTCATTACAACCTCTTTTTATGTTGTAGAGAGCACTAAGATCTCTCCTCAGTCTCCATTTCTCTGGGCAAAAAAAACTTTTTCAGTTTTTTTCAGCTGCTCCTCAGTAAGTCTTGTGGCCCAAAGCCTTCCCCAGCTCTGTTGCTCTTCTCTGGACACGCTCCAGCACCTCAGTGTCTTTCTTGTTGATGTGGCCCAAAACTGACCACTGGCTTTGAGGTGCAGCCTCACAAGTGCTGAGTTCAGGAGGACAATCACTGCCCTGGCCCTGCTGGCGACTCCATTGCTTATACAAGCCACTGTGCCTGTGGCCAACCTAAATGACAGCAGTAGCCACAGAGCTGATACCTCCATTTCTGATGGCTGCACTCTGCTCTGACTCCTGCAAGGTCTTCTGCCTCTTTCCCTCACCAACCAGCATCACGGCCAAACAGATCTTAATGCACAAAAACTGATCCTTGTCACTTAGGCCATCTGCCTGCCCAAACACCTGTGGGAGTTTTGCAGGATCAGGACAGTAAGGCAGCACTGTAGAAACCAGACAGGCCCCCTCCAGCCCTGCCCCTGCCCTGCAGCCTCTGAGGCTGCAGGTTTGCCAGTCACAGTCTGGAACAAAGATTATTTTTTAAGTTATACTTTTAAATTGCTTATGCTCAGCAGCTACATATTATTACATTTTCATTCGCTTGCTTGGCCTTCTAGGACAGGTGGCATGAGAAGGTTTACAGTCTGTTTATTACAGAAACAAACAAAAGGGAAGGAGAAGCAGCTGCTCCACTGTAAATCCTTGCTTGGGTTTGATAATCTGGCGTGAGGTTGCCTGGTTCCCACCATGCTCACTTCAAATTAGTTGTTTTCTGGCCCTGTAAAGCACATGGAGAGACTATGTTCTGCAGTCAGCTGCAAACAAAGCCAGTTCGTTTTCTACACACTACCTGAAGGTCTCAAACACATGTGCAGAGCAAAGCAGCAGTCAGTGTCCTTTGTAAGAAAATCCCACCACACTGCCCAGCCCCTGGCAGTGCCACTTGGCAGCTCCCCCTGCTCAGAATCTTGGGGGGATTTTATGGGCTGGTTTTGTGTTGTGAGGTAATGCCCTGCATGTGTTGAGTCCCACAAGCCCATCTCCATATGACGCAATGTGATGCTGTTTTCCATGCTGGGAATGGGTAGTCAGTGGAGAAGCACTTCAGCAGGAGTGAGTTGCAAGCACTGATGGATTCCAGCATTTCAGCTTCTCCATTGTCTGCACTGTCAGTTAAGCTAGGGGAGACCTGCAGGGAGAAGTCCAAAGGCAAAATAGTTGCTTTAGGTGCTATATTTTACACCCGTGTTTAGTCACTCAGGGCAACACAGTGCCTTGCTTAGCCTTGCCAAATTAAAAAAGCCTCCTTTTCGAAGAGGGACTCCTACATAGCAGAAATTCCTGACTGTCTACCATGCAAGTACCAGGAGACAGCTGCATGAAAATATGAACTCACAGCCTGGGGATGTGGAGAAAGTGTGCCTTGATTTTTTGCTGCAGGCCTTTTGCAAGGAAGCAATTAGAGAAAACCTGGCAAATGAAATGAGAGTGAAAACAGTGATAAAACAAAGCCCACTCCCAACCCTGCCATCTGGGGAAACTGCATTACGAAGTCTGGAGTGCGATGGAAACTTTTGTATTATTTTCTTTGCATTTTTTTCCTGTCTTTCCCTGACCTGATGCTGGCCAGAGGTTTCTTATAATGCCAAGCACCTGGCCATGGTAGGAGCCAGGCTTGTCATATCACAGTTTTTCATCCAGCCTCCTGCCCACATCCTGTATCCCATCAGCAGCTGCAAGGTAGCACAGAGAAGAGTTGAAGGCAGCAAATATTTATCTTAACAGGATCCTTCCTAAGCCACAAGAAAATCACAAAATGACATTGAAGGGCAGCTACAAACCTGCTTGCAGCCCCCAGAGTGCTGAGCTACAGGATGCAGTCAAGCACTGCCATATTTCATTCCCTCTGGACCTGGCATCCTGCAGTGGTTATGATCTCTCCCACCTGCTGTTAGGATGACGTTAATGCTTTTATAGGTACATTTCCCCTTACAGTCAAGGTGCCAGCTGTAGATATGCCTCACTTCAAGTGAGTTATTGTCCTCCTAGGATTTATTAATTAGCCTTATCCAAACAGCCACCATTTTAAATCCATTTTTCTTTCCCTGTTAGAGAAGTCTGTTATCAACATACCACTATTCGGACTGAGATGTAGCACTCTGCCCCAAAAAGAGTGACTGTCTTAATAAATAGAAGGGGAAGTGTGAGCAGAGACTGCTATTTTAGAGTATTCTTAAGGAAGATGATAAACAATTCGCTCACTCTTCATACAAGTTTTGTTTAAAGTTTTACTTTCTCCTGACATGAATGCCTCTGGCCAGGTATGGGTTTTGTAGCATATAGAGCTGCCTAGTGGGAGAGGATTGATTCCATGCAGCTTGTCGAGTGAACAGAGGATCTTACTTCCATCCCTGCAGCTATTCCCCACATCTCACAGGCAGCTTGATAAATACAACAGATAAGGCACCTAGCTGGGGCACTTCTGCTGAATTTTCCCTTTGTAGATCTCAAAGCAGTTGACAAGTATTTCCAAATTTTTGGATTGAGAAGCACTTCAAGGAAAGCATAAGCACTTTAGCTCTTGCCTTTAATGCAAAGAAATTTTGAAGTTTGGGATGAAGGAACCACCCTCTGTGCCTCTTCTACCCAAGGCTGAGCTGGCAAATGTGATCACTAGATGATCCCTAATCACTGTGGTACAGCTACTGGTAGGCTAAGCAGGTGTCTATTGTCAGTCTCTGAATTTCACCTGCTGTTTGTCCACTGTATCTTTAATAAAAAAAAAAAAAAAAAAAAAAAAAAAAAAAAAAAAAAAAAAGAGTTTTCTGCTAATATAAACATGGCAGAAGCAGGTGTCAGCATATATATCCAGGAGTCCAGAATATCCAGGAGTCCAGAGGGCCAGACATTCTGGAGGGATGTGGGAGGGAATTGAACCTTTCTAACTAAAGCTTGCATACCTTGTAAGGAGAAGGAAAAGAAAATAAAAAAGGCCACACTTGCCGTGTCCCATCAGAGCTAGTGCAGTTTTTCATACATTGGAGAAAGACTAGGTTAGGCACTGAGGCAGGAAAAACTAGCCCCCATGGTTCCCACTCCACGCAACATTTTATATGAAAAAATCGTGAAAGATGGGATAAACACCAAGTGCTTACTTGTTGAGCTGGGCCCAGAACCACATTCCCTTCTTGTAAATTTCTTGTGGGAAAAGAGTTTCCCTTGCATGGTTTTAGTTTTTTAAGTTGCGAAACAAGAGGGAGCAAACAAATCATTCATAATTGGCATAATTGCATTCCAGTTAAGTTTCAAAGCTAAAATTTGCCTCCATAAAGTTTTTTCCAGAACACGCAGCTCAGGATGGAGGTGGAGGAAATTCACACTATTTACTTTTAACACCTAAAAGCAAAGTGATTCATTCAGTCCTCCCAAGTTCCCTCTAGAGCAGTTTTTGAGAAACCATTCCCCAAAGTCCTGCTTGGTTGTCCTTGGAAAAAATCTGACTTTCTCTTCCCAGTGACTATAGAGGGAGCCCAGGGATTTTCTTCAGCATCTCCTCCTTACTACAAAATATCACTGCAAATCCCTGTGAATGCCAGATGGCTTCAAGGACACCACTTCCCTCTAGAACAGTCGATTGCTTTGTTTGGATGACAGGGCCATGCATTTCAATGGAATCCTGCACAAATGGCTTAATTTCTTGCTTTTATGATGTTTCCAGGGAGAATTCAAAAGCCCTGAGCATCACAAACTGGAACCTGAGATGCCTGGAAGATTCTTAATGTTTATGTACAGGCAGAAAAGCACAGCTTGAGTGTGATTAGCTTCTCCCTTTTTCTTCCTTAAGTCATAGCAAAGCACGTTCCAGCCAGAAATAAAGAGGAAAAGCTGAAGTGACACATATCAGATGAGTTGGGTATTCACACTTTGCTGAGAATCATGCCTATCACCTGTTTGGTGCAGAAGGGGAAAACAGATAGCCAGAAGCTGCTGAAAAACCACAGCTGCCTCCCAGCTGCAGTCACCCAGAGCTCTGTGAGAAATGGGTAATACTTCCTTTTAAAAATTTGCTTAGGGGTGGTCATCTTCACAACAACAACAACAAAAAAAAAAAATAATTGCAAAGCTTATAAAAATTATACCATGACTCAAAGAACTCTGGAATTTAAAAAAGGTCTGCAAGAAAGCAATTTCCAGTCTCAAGCCCTTCTCTGTGCTAAACTACTCATCCAGAGTTAATTATTGAAATCATTGGGACGTCAAGAAACTATGTGTGTGCAGAACCTAATTCAATTTAGGGCAGTCTAAGCACATAAACCTTAAATTAGAGTCAGCCTTAGTTTGAACACTGTAGAGCATTCCTCCATGGTACACCTTTGCAAAGGGTGTACCATGCAAAGAGTGTCAGGGTTTTTAAACCACCCACCCAACCAACCAATTAACCAACCCCACCTGTCCCACTGAAAAACACATGGAAGGCTTAGGGAGGTTTGTGAAGGAGCTTTGGAGACTACCGTGCCAGAATGGATCACTCTGACAGGGATGGGTCACAGCCCCTGGCTGCCATAGGGTGTCCCAGAATAACGTTTGGTCACAATATAATTGCAACCAGGAGAAAACCCTCAAATGAAGAAATCTCTATCCCTCTTCCTTGCCCCAGTTCCTTCATTAGCTTAACAAGACTTTGAGTGACCAGACTAAGAGTCTCCACCCCACAAGTGTTACCCTTTGTACATGAGACCTTAAATAAAGATTTTCGTCTTCCAGCCCGTTATTAGAGCTTCTTTTAAAGCACAGGATTAAAAAAGTAGGACATAAAAATTCCCCACAGGCTTCAGTATCTTCCCAAACTCAAAAATTCCCCACAGGCTCCAGTATCTTCCCAAACTCCTAAACAGTACTCAAATAGTTTGATATCATAAGTCAACCTTGGCCCTTATAAAAATAAAGGCTTAGTTAGCCTCATTTAAACTTCATAATTGCAATCAATATCAGTGTGTTTAAAAGTCTGAGTTGAAACTAGAGTTCCCATATAGGCCAAATATTACTGCAGGTCAGAAATATATTAATAATGCCTTAGAAGGGTGTAAAAACTTGGGTAAGGAAGACTCAGGCTTTTTTCTCTGTCCCTTTCTGCTACCATTGATTTTTTCACCCTGGCAATACAGCAGGTAAAATCTGGTACATAACTTCTAGGGCAAAATCCTCTGCGAAAGCTGGAGGGAGACTGATATTGAGGAGAAAATTTCTGGGTCTCATGGGAAAAAAATTCTGAAGACAACCCACTAGCAGGTGCAAACTTAGAGCATCAGACACAGTTAGTTATGAAACTAGAAATAACTGGGCCTCTTTTTCCTCAACAACTGTAGGTTTCCTCCCAGGAGAGCACAGAGAACATTTGTACCAACGGCATTTGGAAGCATTAATTCCTTTGGACTTGCAAGAGTTGTATGCATTATACCCAGGTGGTGCTTTTGACACACTTTCAAAGTGTTTCACACAAAAAAAAAAAAAAAAAAAAAAAAAAGAAAAAATTGGACTTCAGGGCTTTAAAATAGCAGTTTATGGACTAGACACCATAGGCATCTGGAAATGGCTGGAGTCAGACTATCCTTATTAGACAAATGACGAGTTGAGAGTTACAGGTATATGGCCCTCATCCTATTTCTACTGTTCAGAAGGATTTTGCTGTGCTAAAGCAGCTGGAAGGGGGTATTTCCTTTGGTTAGAGGTTACAGTACATCACGTGATTATACTGGGCAGTCTGCCTTGTAGTGGGGTCTTCTAAACTCTGGCATGAAATGACAGTATTATAGAGGCACAAGAAATTGATAGCATTTGTGCATTGCAGATTGCTGCAGCCCTTGGAACAGGCATTACCTGGCAGAAGGCACTACACGAGTGGCCTCAAGTGCTTGGCAAGGAGAATCCATTCAATGACCAGATTGAAGCCATATTCAAAGATCAAGGTGGACACTGACTTCTGAACTGCTGGAGCCCTCACATGATTTACAGTGGCACTTTCACAAGTCAAGATGAATAAAGACACATAAAAAAGGGGGGAGGAGAAATTACCAGAGCCAGTAGCAGTGGACAAAACACAAGAGCATTCTTTTCAGTATGTATCTCATCTGCACAAGTAGGCTATGCTTTTTCTGTGGAGCTACAAAAATAAAAATCAAAGGATAGCTGCCAGCTAGACCTTTTATTGTACCAGTTTGAAAATCTGTATTTCTTTTTTGCATATATAGCAAACTCCTACCCCTACCTAATTTTTTTCCTTCTGCAGAACATTTCTAGGCTTTCTATTTGCAGCATTTCAACACAATCTGATCCCAAAAGGAGAGGGGGGGACCCCAAACTCATTATGTTGCCATAAATTGTGTATGTAATTGCCTTGACTGTCAATACATTATTTAGCTGCTATTTGCTTATTAAAGTGTGCCAGGAATTACAAGGCACTACAATTCTGATGTGCCTGGCAGCATCAGCACAGGCTGACTGAGCACAGGTTCTCTTCCCCCATTAATAAGATATTAAGTTGACAACATTTCATGTATTTAAAGCAGGTTGCTTTTTCAACCTGTAATGCATCTTTGCTTTTTTTTTGCTTCCTAAGAAATATAATATGCCCAGTCCTATGTCTTTTACAGGCATGGACAAGGGAATCACTGAAAATACTGATCAGGCCTTACTTCATAAGCAGACTTTAAGATGGAGAATTACTGTTTCTTCACCAGCTTATCCAATGCTCTAAGCAAAATAAATATTTAAAAATTAGAGACAGTTTGACCCTACTCACAACTTTACTGATGATGGAGGGATCAGAGAGCATAAAATGGCATTGATTATGGGTGGAAAAGATCCAATAAATAGCAAGCATTAACATGACATGACTAAAACCCACCCCAACAGTCCAAAGCTCAGGTGGAGCTGCTCTGCTCCTTGTTTGGAGCACAGCCCTTGTGCAAGGTTGTGTCACATGTGAGGCGGCACTTGGGCTGTGGTCCAAACCCAGGGATAGGGCCTGGCTGTAGGAAATGCACCCGCTCAGTATTTTGAACAGGCAGGGAGTGACTTGGCTAATACTATTTTGATTGAAGCATGTATTGCTTTTCTAGATCCTGATCCTTTTTATAGCATACCGTCGATGCTGGGTCTTTTATTAAGAAATTAAGATAGAAATTCCTTCGGGATGACTGCTAACACTTAAGTAAATATTCAAGTCACCTAGTTTAGGAAACCAGAAGGGAATACATTCCTTAATTGAATGATCCTTGTTAATAAGGCCCCAATTCATTCAAGGCATTTAGATGTTACCAAAATATCCGGTCTCCCAAGGAATAGTTTCAACTCCAAAGAGGCATGCCTGGAGAAGAGTATTTAGCATCAGAGGAAAAAGGAAATTTCCCTGCTCCCTGTAGAAATTCTCTTCTAACAACATTCCACATACCCTAGCCAGGTAAGGCACCTGCTACTTATTTCTGTATTACCTATTCAGGACTCTTATCTTTCATTAAATACAAGGACAGAAACAAGTGCATCCACGTTTTTACTCCGGGCCAAGTACAGCACAGGCAATAATTACAGAATATCAGATTATTTTCTCTACATCAACACACAGAAGCGTAGGAACTAAAAGGGGGAAGGGAGTCACGTTTGGAAGTCTAATTTTCAAGGCAATTTCTTTGCAAATTATTGGATTTCATTTGAGGTCGGGATTTAATAACACCAATTAGGAGTTTCACAAAGTAGTAAAACTGAAATTTCCTCAGCTAAAATAAGCTTCATTGCCCAGAGCACAGCATTTTTCTCTTACAGACTTTCTTACTTGTGAACTTCTTCAATTTTTGAACAATGGGGGGGATAAAAGGGTTTCTTATAAAATTAGAACATTTTTACAAAGACAACCTGAAACCTCCGTAGCTGAATCCCAAAGCAAAGCCTCTCAAAGGTGCGCCCAGCACAATTGCTTGGTGCTGGACACAGGGTCTCTGAGGGACACCAAGGAATGGGCTTGCCCCTGGCTGAAGGCACACTACCCAAAGCACGTGCCCTTGTGCCAGGGGATGAGCTCTGCACCTCCAAACCCAGCTGCATGCAGAAACCTCATATGTAACTAATGCAGTAACTATCTATCTGCAAAGAAAGATGAATTGTGGGAGTATTAAGCCATCAGCTTTTACAACCACTATGTCTATTATTCCAAATGCAAAAAACAGCTGAAGATCTGCACCCCCAACCATCAATCACTTAACCACATCACTCTAAAAATACACATCCTATGTTTAAAAAATGCTGCTGAAAAAGCTTACTTATGCTAAAGCAGTGACAAACTATGAATTCTAGTCTATTCCACTAGGTTAACTGCCTCCTAGTGCTTAGATTGGTTGAAGGTGAAAAATGCATGGGGAAAAGGGGAAAAAAAAGTTTCTCATGGGAACCTAATTATAATTCCATGCAATTCAAAGTTTAACAGCATGTAGATCTAGAAGGAATGGTCTGTCAAGGTCTTTTTTGGGGGAGTCAGAGCATGTGAATGAATATGGGAGGGATTATGTCACTGGCTGTGCAGCACACTGCACAAGGGAGGGTTCTCTTGATGTTACTCTGCAAACGGTTTTTTACAAAACAAAGCTTTGCTTGAAATCAGACAGTAGGAACTCTTTTTGAGGTATAGAACATCTAAAGCTACCTAAAGGTATTTGAATTCTCAGTCTAGCCTCTTCACAAAGATCTGTTCCAAACATGGAAAAACTGCACAACCATTGCTGCAAACTCTTTCACCACAAAGCCTTAAAAGAGCCGAGGGACATGGGAGGGGAGGAGGCAGCACCCAGCAATGCCAGCCAGGAAAGGCGTAAGCCCAGGCTTCCTGCTCAGCTTGCATCCCATGTTTCTCAACAGTCCTCACCACTCATAGCCTGTGCCCAGAAGTCACCACACAGATCAGCTTTTCTAACTTAACACCACCTGTTGTACTTCCTACCTTTTCTTTTATGAGGAAAATTTGTTCTCAGGCAATGAACAAACACAGATTGGTTTCTACAAGGGATAATAGTCCAATTAGCTAAATAAAAATGTTCCCTTGAATATCGTCCAGTTCTGTTCTTAACACCTTTCTGTGGACCTATTTCATAATTCAATATTTAATGATTTCTAACACTCACTTGGGAGTTTAAGAAGATAACATACCACACATCCACTGATGAAATTTGCTCTTGCACTATGATGTGTTATTCTGCTGCCATGTCTCTGTCCAAAAAAAAAAAAAAAAAAAAAAAAAAATCTCCTCTTTATATTTGATGAGCTGCTGCACAGAGACAATCTGGCCTCCCACTACAAAATTCAGTGCTAGCTACATTCAAGGCTTCACATTATCAAGTGGAATTCTGGGATACATGTACAGAAGAGAATTCTTCCTTAAACATTGTGTCAAGTCCAGCTTTTCTTCAGCCTACAAATTAGTATCTCAAATTAGTATCTCAAATGCATAAATGACATTATGAAAAAAGCAGGAAGGGTTTTACTTTTTATTTTAAATGAATAAAATAAATCTCAATACATAGTTTGGAAGTATTTAAAGACGTCAGAAAAGAAAATGAGATTTAAAAGCAAGTACAAAAGGGCAGGACAAAAACAGTATAAGGTAACAGAATTTAGTGTTTTGAGTGTGAATATATAACAGCAATAGCAATCTTAAGTTTTCCACTACTGCATTCCTAGTGAAGTAATGAGCTGGTATTTCAAAATACTCAGTGAAAATCTGTGAAAACTGCAAGTTTTAACTGAGAAATGTTGCCATTTTCATGATGGGACTAAGGTACTGTTTTTATATGCATTTGTGGACATGTTTATCAAGGGGAGAAGACCCGTTTTTTCAGCCAGAGGAGTATTAGTTGGTACATAGCAGCTTTGTGAAGTCTTATTATTAAACAAAACAGCACTTTTACAACCTATTAACCTATTCCTGGTTCTCAAATGGAGAATTCTAACTTGTAAAATCCACAAGTCCCAGGAAATACTGATGTATGCAACCCTAAACCTAAATTTTTCTGTTTGATTATTTTTATTTAATAGTCCCCCCCAAAAAATATTCAAGACCTTCCATTTCTATCAAAGTGCAATATACTGCATACGTAATTCCACACCTGCAAATCACATTGTGTACATGCCATGCACTTATCCATACTACTTTGTATGAGAAATTGCAAAAGTAGTATATCTTGAGCATGTTTTTTGTTCTGACCACAAGGATGCTGTACAAGCAGAATTATCTATACTGCATGCTGTAGAATAAAATTGTCTAGTTCCTTCTATGCCTGATCATTACAAACAAATCCCAACAAATGCTACAATGTTAAATCTTGTGTTTCAGAAGCATCCTTGCTAAGAGTATTTTGAACTATTGTTTCTTTCAGGGAGCTGAGTTATCTAGAAAGCTTGTGTTTCATTAGCTAGTGCCTCCCTTCCTGTCCTGAAGTGTGATTTCCAGCAATAATTTAGTTGCTTTAAAAAAATAAAAAAATGCACCTAGCTAGAAGACTTCCAAAAAAGGAGTTATATAAATATTTAGCACATTTAGAAACAGCTAATTGCTTCCTACCATGCTCAAAACTAGGAAGTAAAAAGGCTTTAAATTTTTTTAAGTGAAATAAAAATACTGCATAACATAGTCCTGTATAATGTTAAATATGCTCTCAAACTTAAAGCATGTGACCCAGAGGAATTCACACATTTACATTTAAATTCTTTTCTTGTGTAGTTCCCTTCCCAAATTTAAAGCTTTCCAGCAGGTTTGTAGCAGGCATCAGGCTGCCACATGCGAAGGTCAACGAGGACTTGGTTGAGCTTTTGCATCCAAAGGTTACGCTCTTCTTTAGTATCAGCAGACAGCCAGTTCCTAAAAGGCAAATAACCCCATGGATTATTCTCCTCCTCCAATCAGTTATTGTGACAAGTGTCAAGCTGATCAACTGTAGAAGCCCAAAGAGCAGAGTTAAAAATTAAGTCAAACATTCCATAATCCTGCCACCAAATTACCTGACATTTCCACTTCTAGAAAGCAGTTAGGATTAAAAGCAAACAAAACAGTTCAAGTGCCACCCAAAATCTTAGCATTTGAATAACCTGTGTATCATTACGACAAAGTTGTAAAGCTCCTACATTATTAGAACTATCACATGAGGCAAAATACTCTCCCATAACCTCCATGGTTTTATGCACTCACTCACTTTGTAACACAGAGTGTGTCTCTGCATTGGCTGACAAGAGTCTCACAGTCATCTTCTCTCTGAGGTCGGACAGTTATTAGTTCGAAAGTGTTGGGGCGGGCACAGAACTCCCTGTTGGCGGGTTCAATCTGATGATTAGTGCAGTTAGCCAAGTTTATCCATCCCAAAGGATGCTGGAAGTGAAATCAGTTCATCAGTCAAGAACACCACAATCAAGAGTAATTCTGAACAACATATGCTTTGACAACTTCAACAATATTAAGTGAAGACACCTTCCCTCAGTCAGCTACTCTGTACAAAATGTTGATACATGTGTAGCTGTAAGAAATTTATTTAAAAAAAACGCTCCATGATTTAAAGTAATCATGTCCTAGTACTGATATATCTGAGTAACATCTCTATCTCTGCATGATGTAATAGATACAGTAGGGGTGAGGGGATGCATTTAATAAGTTTAATATTTCTGTAGATCACCAGAATACAGCTGACTCTCTGAAAAATAGTAAAACAAGTCTAAAAGATTTTCCAGAACAGAATCTGGAAAAACAAACCAAAGCTCCTTGCTTGCAGACAAAAGCAAAATAAGAACCTTATTCTTGCTTAACTTAATTATTTTTTTACTATCTTGTCTTACAGTAGGCAGAGATTTTTCCCTCTCTCCTGGCAAGGGAAGAAAGTACATTGATATATTTTGGCAATGTCAGCTATCAGCATATGGTCTTCCTCTGTTAGCAGGGAAGAAACTAAACTCAGGCATCTGGATTGGCACAGAAGTCCCAAAAGGAACAGAGTTTGCCATGGAGTTTGGGAAAGAAAATGTTCTGCCACTAAACAAGAAAGTGTTTAATGGTAAATAACTTCAATGAGTCAGAAAAACCCTCTTGAAAACAGTCTTTAAAAGAACCTGGAAACATTTTAATACACTGCAGGAACACACTAAGGAGACAAGAGAGTTCACCTCAGTGACAGATGAACCTCTGATTTGTCTCATTAGCCCAACAAGAACTTAGGTTTCTGTGAGGACCATTTAAGAAGCAGCAGTTCCAGCTACAATGTGGAGCAGCAAGAAGCCAAGGACTTCAAATAAGGTAGTGCATAATAACAGCTATGCTTCTGCAACATATAAGGATTGCCCACTCTAGTTTTTTACCATATTGTGTTAGTCATCATTTTGTCTAAAACTTAAGGCAACTAGATACATCATTAAGCTGCACAAGTCCAATTTCAATTAAACAATTAGTGATTTGATGAGCACAATGGAAGGCCTTAAGACTAAAGCTAAAATTAAATATGGATCTTCCATCACTTTCCCTCCTTTTCTACTAGACAGGGAAGTCAGTTTCTAAGTTTGCCCTGATTTAGGTCAGCTTTATGAAGACAAGTCCACTCCATTCCCCAAGGAAGCTTTAGGAGCTTGAATCCCATGCTTTACCAGTCTAAAGCCTAAACATTACTGTCCTTAAATTTGAACAGCTATTTGTGTAGGGTACTACAGAATTTTAAACTTTAGCTTTAGAAAACAGCATTACCTTTCGTTTTTCATCATCTGGGTATGTCCAGTAGGAGATACAATTTCCAGACAGCACACACCAACGCCTATGCCATGCTCCAAATCCACTGACATCTTCAAACATAGTCTTAATAACAAAAAATTAAATGGGATAACTTTGTACCTCGTGTTTAGTCTGTACTTGACTATTTTTCTACCAGAATTGTTCTGTAAGTGCAACCCTTCACACAACTAAATGAAAGAGAAGTGAAAAAAAATTATACTGGGGCTTCTACTCAGTATATTTATTTTCCAGATGGAACAGAAAATTAGCTCACACTATCATTCTCAGGTTTGCAGCCTTTTAGCAAAAGGCACCAATCGTTGTTGTTTAAAATTTCATGTTGTTGGTGATAAACGCTCCTATTATTTTAAGGCAAAGAAGGGTTATTTATAGTATATGCAGTTCGAATGGTTCACAAAACATGTTCAAAAAACACTTTTTAATTAGATATTTGAGTAATTTTTGACTTACAAACCAGAATTAAAAAACATGCATCTATTCAAGAGGCCACATTCAAGAGAGTCCACTTAGTTCAAAGGAAATTAGAAATTGATTTTTAAATGTTTGCGTTGGCAGTTCTTTTATAGGATACTGGATTTCATCAATTTCAGTCCCCATTTCCTTAGTACTGGAATGGAGAGTTTAGTATCTGACTTCTATTCCTGATACCTCTTGAACTTGTACAGAACTTTTTTCCTATTAATGTGTGTTTTGTGATTCTTGTTCTTCACAACTCAATTATAATTTTCAGTGGTGCAGGGAGTTTCCAAACCCTTACTCTGAACAAATTGAGTATGCATGTACATCATCCTTCAAATTTGACATATTGTATAGTGGAAGCAAATATGGACTTTCTCAAATTAGTACACAGAAACACAGGGCAGCAAATACCATAAGCATAGGAAATGTTTGCATCTAATGAAATCTGTTCGACTTCAATTAAGTAAAGGGAAAGGAGACAGCAGTGTTTGGAAAGAGTCTAAGGAAATTGTCACTTCTGGAAACACCAAAATAACAGCAAATGTTAAATGTTTAATTTTCATAGCACATTTACTGCCATCTTGTGGGCATTTCAACAGTTCCAGCTCTTAGGCACAAGAATCAGCTGCATTTTCTAGGTCCAGTTTTAGAGAGAACTGCATAAGATGTTTGTCAAAAAAAAAAAAAAACCCTGTTGTATCTTTGTCATTTCAAAAGGCTGTGAACACAGTGGAAAAGGCCCAATCTTTTGCTTTTATTAGACACACAGAGAAAGAGTTCACTAAAAATTTCTGCCATAGAAATTAAAATCTTATCTAACATCACAGATTTTGGCAAGAGAAGGTTAACTGAAGTTCAAAATAACAAATAAACAGGTCTTTAGAAGAGAGATACAGACTCCTAAAAGGTAGCCTTAACTTAGACATGTTTTGAAGATAAGATAAAAAATATTTGTTGTCTGGTTCAGAGATGAAAAAAAAAAAAAAAAAATCAAGCCAGTGTTAAGCTTCAAACACTAGTGTGATACAAAAAATTTACTACATTTAATAGGACCTGTAATTTCCAAGGCAGGAGTTTGAAGTAAATACAGTAAATACCTTACCAAGAACCCTTTCTCCTCCACTGAAGAGTCCACTTGGCATTTCAACTTCAGATATATATGACCTTCCAAAGGAGACAAAAAAGGAACCTGCAAAATGTAAAGCTATCATTTAATTTTGATACCTCGTAGCTAAGTCTTATCAGTTCAAGCAAGTCACCTGCACCAAGATGTTAGCACTGACTTGTTCTAAGGACCTTTAGCCAGAAAGCAGTCAGTTAGACTCAAGCAAGACAGTAATAATCACTTTTGGTTTCAAGTTCATTTAGAAGCTTTCCAAGAATTATTGATTAGTTTGCTCAGGACATACATACATTTATATATATAAAAATAAACATGCACTCAAGCTATAAAAACTCAGGCTCTTCAAGCATGGTTAGAAACAACAGAAGGCACCAGTCCACACCTTTCAAGCTTCTGCCTCAGTTTGACACCAAGTTTTTTGGAAAATATCAAAGTGAGCTTAAACAGGAATGGTACTTGGATACCATAAGCATTTTTGGCACATACTGATGTAGTAGTGCCTACTCAGATAAATCTTTGTATAAAAGAAAACCTAGAAAGGGGAAAAGTAATGAAAACAGTTCTTGACTGGCACTCAAAGTGTTAAAGACTTGTGCTAAGTAATTTCTAACAGAAAAAGGTTCCCAGTCTTATCTTTTGCCACTGGAAAAAAAAATATCTATAGTAGCTTCATTACTGTACCAGAGGTCAGCTAAACAGTTTTTTGATAGTCAAGAGTTTTGAAGAAAAGCATGCAACAAAAGTCTGCCTTCGAGCTTTCCCCAATCTCTCCACGCATAATGCCTCACTACCTTGACAACTTCCATGAAATCGCATCCCTTCTTTTTTTTTCCCCCTTCCCAATGAAACTGAGGCAAACTGCTATTTCAACGAGCAAATGATGACCTGCACAGCATTTGACACACTGTACTTTATTGCTAATCTGAATAAGCAGCACTGCTAAGAATCTTGAAAAGAAACTTACAAAAAATCAGAACACTTGTCTTTTGTATTACTAGAAAAACCAGGAAGGTCAATGCTGCTACTCAAGTACAAATAAAGAACTGTTTGCCAGGGAATAAGCACAGGCATGTGCACACAGTAACGAAATAGCTTTCAGAACCATGGAATCAATGCAAATCAAATGAAACTAAATTTTGCTAGTAGTTAAGATGAACCGGAGTAACCCTCAGTAGTTAAAAGCGCTCAATCTGAGGGCCTCAGTGAGTCCTGCAGAACACCAAAATAGGTGTTCTGGTTAGAAACCAATCACCTTTGTATTGCAGACATCCTGCAACTTCCTCCCAGACACATGACACACATGTACAAGCAGGTGATCAAATCGTTTTCATATAGATCTTCTCAACTAACACACCATGCATGGCTTGCTCCTGTACTCAACAGGAATAGTAAAGCATAGAAAAATTCTAAGCATTAGGTCTTCATGACCACTTGAAAAACAAAAAATAGTAAAACATTTCCTTGTAACAAAAATTAAAAATCCAGGACTGATGCAGCTTATCAGCAAAGACAACTATAACTCTACATGCTACACCAGGGAATAACATCATCTAATTCTAATAAAGCACAGTAAAACCCATTTCTGAATGAGGGCCTCAAGGATGTTTGGCCATTCCCCACTTCAAGTTTATGAGTTTTGCATCCTCTTTAAGCTTTACATCTCAAGAATCCAATTTATGAAGTTTACTGGTTAAGAATTGTGGGACAGGCGCAGCAGAGGTTGCATAACAAACACAACACTGCTTTGAAGAGCCTACAACACCATTACTGATTACTAAAGCAGGTCTCAAAACACCCTCCTGTTCCCATAATGAGAAAATATTGCATTCTAGTTAAAATATCTCTTTCAAATCGCTAAAGGTGATGGAAAGAAAGCAGTTTGACAAATATTCAGCTAGATGAAAAGAAAACTAAAGTCCATGACTAGGCTATCTTGCATGCTGGCATGGTCATTCAGGTATTTGCCATAGGAACACAACTTACTGTCATAGAAGATTATCTGTAAAGGGTCTCAAGATAACTTGAGAATTTGAAAAACTGGTTTCTTAGGAGAATTTCAATTAAAAATAGGTACTAAAATTATCACTTGATTTTGATTGAAAACATGAAAATTCATCTAAAACACTTTCTTCTGCAGGATTCAAGCAAACTATAGACTAGCTAAAACTATTTTTATAGGTTAAAGAAAAATTATTTCTGCTAAGGATACCAATTCACATAATTTCTAAAGCAAAAAACATATACACCAAGTAAAATATTTTAAGAGCACAGATAAGGACCTCATTTTTTTGACATGTTTAGTATTTTCAAAACTTTTTGCTTAATAAAACAAATATCTTAATACGTCTTGTCAGAACAAGGTTAGAATAAAAAGCAAGATTATTTAGGTCCTGAGAGATTTTAATTTTCCACAGCAGCAACAAGTTGAGTTAAACCAACATTTAGGCTACCAAACATTTTTCTCTGGTTCTCTTATCAGCACAGCAGCTGATTCTATGTTCTGTGTAGTTCATCAAGAAGTTGGCTCAAATCTCCTGACTAGAAATCTTTAAGAAACACATCGATTTGTTCTGAAGCAAGAAAGACCCTCCTCTAATGATCTAGGAAGACAAGAGAAACATGCTAGTTAAGGAAAAACTCTAGGCAACCTAAATAACTGAGTTTTAGCAGCATGCTTATTATTGTGAAAGACAAGGGGTAGAATTCCGCAAGTCTTAAAGGCTTCTAATATCGCATGTTCAGTTAGTAAATCTTTGTTCAGTTAGTAAATCTTTGTAAGCATTATCTCAGAAGAATTAAAAAAAACTGCAAAAAAAGGCCAGACAGAAACGAACAACATGCACTTGGAAGCAGTTTCCTATTTTAAGTTGTAAACTAAAGGATCATAGCAACCTTGTCCTGGAACATATAGCCCAACAGTTCTTTTTCCTCCCCTTCAAAATTTATCTAGGGAAAAAAGAAACATGCTCAATGCAATTAGTGTAAAGTTATGGTATAGAAAAAAAAGGACAGTTATAAGTGAGTATATTTTGGTCCTTTATGCCCTCAGTTTTAAAGAGAGGAATGATACATTGTGGCATCAATGTGTTCCATATTATAAACGCATGAACCAAGTTAAAAAGTAGCTGTTTGTACAGCCACAGGCCAAGTCAAAACTGAAATTTTACTGAGGCAGTAATTTGACCAAAAAATCCAAACAAGCCAAGAATAAGAATTCCCCTCTTTGCCTGATAACTGTAAGACTGCATCTGCAAAATATTAACCAAATGACAGTTCCCCTGGAATTCTTTCTGAACATTGTGCTTTTGCTATATTTCACTAGTCCAGTCCAGTATCTTGCAATACAATGGAAATTAATGAAGTCCAAATCAAACCTAATTAATATAATGCCAAAGTTGATTCAATTAACTCCAAGAACAAGAGGTTTCCAGTAAGGAAGCTCTACACAAAGATTTCCACATATACAGTAGATACAGTTCTGGTCAAGAGAAACATTCATGCTGAAGAACCAAAGCTGCTACTTCTAAAATTCACATAGTCAGTAACAACAGTGCAATTTAACCATTAAATTCTGCCAGCTGTTTCAGTAAAGCAATCTACTTCTATCTACAAAAAGTCAAACTTCTAAAATGCAAGTTGGCATTATCAGGTGTCACTGTGGGACACAAAGGAAATGCACACACACCATAGGTGTCAGAAGCACAAAAGAAGAAGCTTTATTGAAACCTCAGCTTTTTATAATTTCCAGGACACTGACCAGGGATTAGATATAAAAGTATCCACCTCTCCAATCCCACTTGTCAAATGAGAAGTCTCTCAAGTGATGTCTTTCACAAAGGAATGTAAAGTATTCTTGTTTACCTTACAATTCATGAGAATCTGACTTCAGTTATGACAAACAGATCAGAAAGCTTATTTTCAGGGATGACAATTGGGATATTTTGTTTCAAGGCTTTTGCACAGAAACAAAACTAGTTCTTGTTTTCTTATCTCTCATCAGAAGCAGTAATTGCAATAATAATATCACAGTAAGAATTGATTATCCAAAAAAAAGAAAATTATTCTTATGCTGTTGTTTGGATAGCTAAAGCTGTGATTTAGTACCACCATAAACTGTAGTAACATTTGAATTAATTTATATTAGCTTAGGATAGCTGCTGGCATAAGCCCCTATTAAAATAGTTTTAGGTATTAGATATACAAGGTTAGAGATTACAATGAATGTAAGAATGTATTTTTTTAAACTTCCCATAGTGAAAGCCAATAAACATTCTGTTTAGACAAGGATCTAATGGTATAAAATTCAATAATAATGCTCAAAAAAAAATTATGATCATTTGCTTCTACAAATTTAACTAGGATATGAAAGGAAAAACTTACACTCCTAAATATATTCAAATGGTAATTTTTAGGTCAATTAAGTGCAGAAAAATCCAAACACTTCATTATTGTTAAAACACACTTAATGCCCTCTTTAGTGATAACTGCAAGACTAGGAGAAACAATGTGAAGACCACATAAAGAACTGCATGCATCAATTTTTTGTCAAGGAAAGCAAATTAATAAACAAATTCCTTCATTATCTTTGCATAACCATACCTTATACTGAGCTACAGAAATGAAAGAGCATCTGGCATAGTAATCTAATTCTCCCTGTTTATCTCAAAACTACATTTCATTCATATGAAATTATATGTAAATAACAATTATGCAAAAACTTTTAATGCCTATTTAAATAGCATATCTATAACCAATAAATGTTTCATTTCTAGGATGGGACTTCCACCTGAAAAGTAAACCTACACTCATTCATTTTTCTAGCAGTATGCAATTACCTTTGTATTAGTAACCAATACTTTCCATTACCTTGTCCAGTGCAAATTTGGTATTTCCTACAGAAGAGAGCGATAACTTGTGGGATCCAACAAGAATGAAATTCGTACTGCGTATGGCATTTGGGCCACCAGGACTGGCCATGGCTGTGGAGAAGAGTTAAAGCAAAGTCATAACATAACACACAATCAAGATGCTGCAAGGCTTAAAAAAAGTACTTTATTTGCACTACTGTATGTAAGCCCTACTGAGTCCTCCAGGAGAGCTGCTCTTTGCAGTGCAGCCCAGCAGCATTTTCAGAGAGAACCATTCCTCCTCAGCAGATCTTTGCTTTCAAAAACAAACTTGGAAAACGTCCACAAAGGAGAAAACAAACCATTTTAAGTCTCAGGGGATGTAGAGCATGCTAAGGCACACTACAAAGCACACATACCCTGCAATAGGAATGTGTCTTTTCAATCTCTTAACCTCCTCTCAAGTGACACCCTGCAAAATGTTCCAGAATTTGTACGTCTTTCCTTTGCACTTACATCATGAGAAACACACTGTAGCTCAGGAATCTTATTACTTGCAGCAGCATGATACATATTCCAGATTCAGTTCATGAGCTCCTTATTCATGTAATTTCTGCTTAAACTAGCTCAAGTATCCCGTACTTTAGTCAGAAGTGTATAACATTTTTGCATACTTAGAAAAACACTTAGAGATGTTGTTTTTCCATGTCAAGAGTCAGAAATACATAAAGAAGTTTACACATGTTTTTAATATATAAATATATATACAAAACACTACACACAAACAATATTTCAGGATCTGGCCATATTTTCAAATTATTCTGTATTACTTTGTTGACAGCAGACTAGTTCTCTACTTTAAAAATCATTAAGTTAGTTTCAATTCATACTTTCAGGAAAAAAATATAAACCATGGGTACCTGATATCATATTTTAGTTTTGATTTTGTAAAGATATCTTCCTTTGAACATAACGGTAATTCAGATATAAGCACAGGGACAGTTTCTGGGCTGGAAAATGTGTTTATTATTCACAAATTGTCATCTGTGACAAGTATTATATATTAATAAAGTAGTTTTGACATCAAGTGTAGATTATTCATCCTGACATAAAATGTTTAGACTTCACTTACCTGGAGTAAGAAGGTTGCTTTTCTAGAAAAAGAGAGAAATAAAAGCTTAGTGAAAAAGTACTTCTGCCAGTTTCTACAGAAGACAAAGCCAAGGTAAAAAGAAATTAGATGTGAAGTACTTTAAAAAACCCAATCAAATAGAAAAAATCTAAAAGAAAGCCCAAATAAACATGTAGTAATTACATATTTCCAGCATTACATATGTAACAGAGCTGTTTCTTGAGCTGATGACTGAAAATTTTGGCAGAAAACTTGTCAAAGGTTTGACGTTGGCACAAGGCCAGTGCCCCTATGACGATATACTGTCCCTGGTATCTGCTGTGAGATGTGACCAAAACTAGAGCAAAACAGTGTCTAATTTAGAAAGCAAAAGAAAAAACTTTATTACTTATAATAGGCAAAGAAGACACATACAGAAGAACATGGAAACTTTAAAAAAAAAACACTCTTCCTCCCCCCCCACCAGTTCTCAACCTAACAAAACAAACTGAAAATTCCCCATCACATTACCACCTTTTAGATAATTAATCTTTAGTCTATTACCACCCTTCCGATAATCAGTACTCAGTTCGTTGAGGAGAGATAGGAGTCCTTCTTGCACCACATCGTGGCCTCTTCCTCCATGTCCAGTGCTCTCACCACTGTGCATGGACCAGAGCTGTTTCTAGGGTTTTTCTTTTTGAAGATGCTTTGGTTAGTTCCAAGAAACGACAGCTTCTCAAATTTTGGGACACCAGTCCCCCCCAATATTACCCCCTGGGGCCGAGGGGCCTTGAGAACAGAGCTCTTCCTCTCATCTCTGTTCACACTACTGTCCACTCTTGGCTCCAAGCCAATGCCTCTCCCCAGATACAGCTTCTATGTTACAGAAAAGAAATGAGTTCGTCCATGGCTATACAAAAGAGTCCAGCCAAAGCCACTCCATCATCTCCTCCCACCTAGGATTCTTTTCAGCATTCCTACTCCATCATCTTTTCTTAATTCTTTCTATCTTTCTTCTTCAAATTCAGGAGGATTAGCATTTATAAAGTTTCCATCATTTACGAAAAGGGTTAAAATCTTGGGCTTTGTTTCCCCAGAACTCTCACGGTATCTTTGCTGCTGGGCACTCTTCTCGCGCCACCCCCCCCATACTCCTTCGGCCGTGCTGTCTAGTTGTTGATATCAAATTTCAAGGTGACGGAGATCACAGACACGGTTTTCTCAGTCTCTCTCTCCGGGGGGGAGGGGGGGGGGGAAGGGAAAGGAAGGCTGTCTGATGCCTCTCAAGGTTCTTGTACTCTTTCCACCCTTCCATCCTGCAGGATTTTTCCTCTCCCCCTCTGTGCCCGAGGTTCCAGGCCTACCTCACCCAGGCCGCATGGCTTCCCCTCCCCCGCCCAGCCAGCCGCTGGGCAGGGGAGATCCCTCCGTCCTCAGGGACCGGAACCAAGAGAGAGCTTTCCGGGGAGCCCTCTGCTTTTAACCCCTTGTGTTCTCAGAGGCGGATCCTTGTCCTCAGTGGCCACACCAGGTGCCAGTCTTTAAACCTGAGCACTCATTGGTTTGACCACTGAAGTTCAGAAAAACTCATTTTTTCCAAACTACGACAAAACTGGACAATTTACAGAGCCTTACTTAAGGGACAGAAAGAACCCATTATGGGCACAGCCATTATGGCCTTTGGAAAGGGTCATAGTCAGATCTTGTTCCAATATTACATTCATACTTACGGAGGTAATAGATGTTAATAATCTCTTTGGAGTAATAACCTACAAAAGACAAGAAGATAAATGCATTTGCTACTGAATTTGTCCACCACATTAGTGTGAAAACTAGACAGTGAAACCACTGAAGGCTTATCTGAAATTTTGAATGGGTACTCATTACTATGAATAAGTCTTGGGTTTTGACTGAATGTAATATATCTCAGTGGAAGAAATGCTACATATCAAAGAATATAATTACTACAAAAAAAGATAAAGCATACATTATTTTGGGATGATTGGCATGTTTGAGAAAACAAATTTTAGTAGGCCTTTTTACCTATGTAATAGAATTTCAAAGTTGCATTTGCTTAACTAAAGGTAAGAGTTAACAATAAAAGTATGGATATGTTCAATATACTGCTGTTATACATTATTGTTTTCAAATTAAAATCTCAAAGTTTAAGTGAGACTATATATTAAACAAACTGGAACTATGTACTCTTATTGAGACTAAAAGACAAGTCTAAGCAGCTTGTCAAAAGCAGATATAGGATGCCATTGGCAAACCTATAACCTCATAACAGTAGCACGAAACTACTACTACTGTAGTAGCTACTACAGTAGCAAGAAATCATTCAGTTTCAAGTAAAAATTCCTTTAAACTGTAGCACAGGAGAGAAGTAAACCCTGGGACTTAAACTTTTCTTCGAGAATAGGTTGAAGCTTTCACTTTGAGAGGCTTTCACTGTATCAAATCAAAGAATAAAGAAATTTCCTATTTTCACTTGCAGACACAGGACTTAAGTACTCATTCCAACTGTTTTGAAAGATACTCAAGTTCTTTGTTTTTACCAAGTAACAGATATCTTGTCAAGGAGGAAATAAGACCTGAAGCCATTAATTCACTGTGTGCTCTACTAAAAGAAATATACCACCCCTCACACACACAAAACAACCCAAAATAAACAACCAGCCACAAAAAAAAAAAACACAAAAACCCCAAACCAGAACCAGAAAGGTTTGTTAAGGACTACATATCCTTAATAAAGCACAAACACTTGATTAGTGCACCCTAATTAAAACAATGTTTGCTTTAAAAAGCAAGCATCTAGTGCTTATACTTAATACCAGAGAGAAAGAGGAATTTTTAGTCGATCAATAAAGCCTTTAAGGCAAATCAAACTCCAGGGAAGGGCATATTGAGTGGCATAGTGTAACTGAAATGCAGAAAAAGGGCAACAAATCACTATATATTAGGTGTGGGGCCTCCGATAAAGGCATAGCATTTTGCAGAACTAGTAAGACTTCCTCCCCATCAATATATTTCAGACTCAACCAAGTGCTGCAGGTCCAATCTACTAATTGCTGTAGGTCTCCATAATCCATCTGTCATGGCAGATGTTCCAAGAAGGGAGTGAAAGCAAGCAACAGATTGTCTAAGACTATCAGTCAGTTTTCCTAGTTCACCTTCTGCTAAAACATTACATACTGATTTTTGAGGTTTCATTTACCTTAGATTTATTTGTCTTTTTCCTTTTATCAGTGCTTGTAATATCTTTTCTCTGCACCTGTAAGGCAAAAAGGTATTAAGAAAGCACTGCACATCATTCTCCCTTACACCTCCTCTTGACAGAAATTGATACATACCCAACTGTAAACTTGTATATTTATTTCAAAGTCATTTGACACATCATGCCTAAAAGGGAAGAAGAAAAAACAAGTTAAACAAACGTAAGCAAAAAGGCTTTTGGTTTGTGGCAGGGTTTTTTGGGGGGGAGGTTTTTTAGTTTTGATTGGTTTTGTTGGGTTTTAAGTTACTCTTTACTTCTTCCCTCCTTTTGCTCCTTTAACTGTCCAAGGAGCAAGAAGATTTTAGTATATTATTATTCAAAAATACTTTCCAGAACTCAGAGAAGAAAATGGAAGGGGAGGACAAGGGGCAGGTAATGTGCACCTACCATTTCTCAGATTGCACCTTCCCCTGTCACAGATTGGGGTTTTTTGAGTAAATAGTTTTAAGCAAAAATTCCAGTACAACTGAACTTTGAAAACAGGGTTTGTGTATTTACTTTGAAGACTTACAAACAAACAACCATTTAAACTAACAATACCTTTTTAGCTGACAAATAAGAGTTGAAGTCATAGTTGTAAGAGCGCTATTTTTCCAGATACCAAACCCAAATAGCCATATAAAATGTTAGTTGCTGCAAAAATGGAAAACACATCTCTGGCACAGCAATCCATCTGTCATTGCACATGTTTCAGGAAAGAACAAAAGGCAGAAAATGCAAGAGATAAAATAGCTGATGGATGGTTGAAAAAGTCTAGGTTGCTCTTATGGAAGCAGTGCCTTCCAGCTACTTTTTGAAGGAGGAAATAGATATACCACAAAATCTCTCTATACTTTTTGCAGAATATGACATTCCTGTAACTAAGACTTTAAATATTTTTACACATGCTCCACCCTCAGAGTTAAAACTGGTCAAAAAAGTTCCTTTGTACTTACATAGTAAATGTCGTAGTAAAAGTAAGAGCATCTCCATTCAGGGAACTGGCGGTACTTGCTAATGGAGTTGCAACCATGTTTTCTGCTCCACCTCTCAGTATTATTACATAATAGTAATTTCCTGCTTCTGTAAGTACACATCAGAATTTTGGTTAGCCAGAGGACTCCAAGTACCTAAAAAAATTTCCAAACACTGCATTTCCATTAAGCACATCTGTTTCATCCTACTGAAAACATTTAGTTACACTTGAGATTTACTTATAAACTTAATTTTAAAACAATTTTATTTTCATTATGCTGTGTCTAGTAGTAAAATTTTCTCCACGGAATTCACAGGAACTGCTTTACTGACTGGGGCATCTCCGGCCAGACCTACACTAAGCAGTGTATGAAAAGGGAGAGGAAGAACTTTCAGTCAGATCAGCAGAGTATCTTAGTTCTTTATACTCCTTTAGCTCTGCCAGATTAACCACACATCAGCTTTCACTGAAACATTGAAAACTTAGTCAGAAGCAGATGAACTGAATGCAATAGCTAAATTTTCATTACCCTTAGATTTCTGAGAACATCAATGCAGAAGACAAAAAAAAACAAAACCCAAGGAGAATGAACCAGAAATATATGTTGGGAGAATGAAGAATAAGGACCAATAATAAGGAATAAGTGTTTGCTAGTTTTACCTGGCTTTTGAGCTGTACCACATACAAAATCTGCTTTTAGAGGTAGACGCATTTCTGAAATGGAAACAGATCCCCTGGAGGGAGCAAATTCAGCAGATGTAGAAGCAGCTTTATTTCTTTTATTATGTGGTCCCTCACTCTTCAGTTTATTCAATTCTTCCAATAAAGCAGTTCTCTTCTCAGCTGCACAAAGAAATTGATTATAGTTCTACAGAAGAAAAAATATTGAACAATATTTTTTCCCCCATAAGTATGTAAAATGCAACTTAAACGTTAATCATTTTACAGTGTAGTAGGAATATAAGGGTCAATAAACATACTAAAAATGCCCTCTTGCCTATGAAAAGAGCGGAGACAGAACAGATACTATCTTGTGAAGAACTATTAACAAACAGCCATAATGTAACGCAATAAATGTGTGGGGAAGAAATATGAACCTTGTTGAAATGTTAATGACAAAGAATTGAACTTGAGTATAAAACCTACTTGCAAAGAGAAGAAGTCTCTCTGCTTCTGCTTCTTCTTGTGACCCTTTTCCATGTTCCTCATCAAAACAGCAGTTCAGAGCTTGACTGGCTTGATAAATCACTGTCTGTTGCATGTTGATCTCATTGTTCAGTTCCTAGAATAAACCAATAGTAAAAAAATTTCCAAGGAGAGAGATTTAGTATTGAGTTCAAACAAGGAAATATCTCAAGATGAGCATTCTTGGGGGGCAGTGCTTCAGAAGAAACTCAGATCCTTTAGACAGCAAACTACAAAAGCCTTGCAGTTTACCATTACTTAGCAAAAAACATTGCAGCACAACTTTTTTTTTATCTCAGAGGTGTGGTGGAGAGTGAAAGAATCCAATATTGTATGTTCCATATCCCGTCTACTCTTACCTTCACCAGGGGACATAGAACTGACCAAAAATTCAGCAATATAGATGAACAAAGCACTAGTAAAGATCAGAATATTAACTACTGAAACAGACACTTACAAATTCTGCCTAATTCAAAGGCAGTGCTAAGACACAGATTCTCTGTCTCCTTCTCAAAATAATGGCTTGTTCTTGCCAGACTTAATCTATAACATGATCATTTTAAGAGAAGCATTAGCTGTTCAAATTATGCATAATCATTCCCTACCATTAGCTATTTATGCTAAACCTAATTTTGCAGTTCTAAGCAGTATGTTAATGTCCTGGACATTGACAGGACAATTAAATTTGGGAACAGTGATTAGAAAAAGGACTTTAAGAAGCACATTAGGTACCTGCATTTTCTTTTTGATATTGGCTTGATCAGATGGGCCATTTTTTCTCATTTCTAGCTTGGAAGCAACATCTTCTTTGCGAACAATTATTTGCTTTATTGAAGGACGATCAGTTTCCTTAAATCTTTGGGATCTGTACGCATCGATACTTTTAAAAAAGAAAACCCCACAAAAAGTTTCACAGGTGTGCCAAGCTCTTTTTAATACATACATTTAATCTTCTTAATACATACATAAATATGTATCATATATTGAAGTTTTCCAACTTGCCTAAATGGCTTTAAAGAAAGCATTCTTTAAATCAGCTGATTTTAAGTTTAAGGAAAGTAAAAGACTATACAATCTTTGATAAAGGTTGAGATCTTGCATAAGAAGCTTAATTTGTACTTTGAGTAGCATGCATTATTAGAAGAGTTCAAAAAAATACTGTTTTAACTTGTACACTTACAGAATCAGGGGTGGGGGCTGTTTTTATTACCTGTAAGGAAGGTTGCGATCTTCCGACATCGAGCCAATACTGTCTCCAGATTCTGCCCTGGGAACTCTAGTCCTTTGGAACTTGTCAGACTTCAGACTTACATCACTGATACTGCTACCTTCCCCAGTTGACTTAGAAGGAGAACCAAAGGCCTGAGGACAAGAAAACATGATATTACAGATATCTAGTCACATAATAATCTGTTTTCTTTCTACTTTACTTGTTTTACATATAAACAATAAATTTGCTTAATACTATTTAACAGATAATATTTTACAAATATGAACATAGAACAGGTTTATTTATTTAAGGACACTAACAGATTATTTTGAATGATCCCAATGAGATGCCACATTTAGTTTCCAAAGGAGTACGATTACAAAATTACTTCTCATCAGATTTTTCATCAGCAGTCACTCCACTGAATGCATGTGTACCATTGCTAGTCCAGTACTAGTAAGAGATTTGATTTAGCAGAAAACTACTTGTTTAGCAGAGCATCCAATATGCTACACTATTCTCAGAGAAAAATAACTTTGCTGCCTTATGCTGTCATTAGCAAAATATCATTAGTAACTTCTTTATTTGCCCAGATATCCTAATACTACAAAATAAACCAGCTCACAAGCCAATTGGACATCTCTGTGTGATAAACAAGCCCTTCCCCACCTTCCCTGAATTCTTACCTCTGAACCAACAGATTCCACTAGAGGGGTTAACAGAGACATTGATGAAATATTCAGTGACTCTTCCTGCTCATCCTCATCACTTTCACCTTCCAGGCTCATGCTCATTTCTTTCTTCAACTTTTCTATGTCTGGACCATCCTCTTGAAGAATTTCAAAAATCTCGTTTATCACTTTTGAGCTATTCATCTCGTCATCCATGCTCATTTTGCCTTCATGTACTTCGTCTGAAGGATGACATTTTAAAACACATTAGTAGCATTAAGATTCTCATTAAACAAACAGAAGCAAACTCATTTTGCTTTTCAAGCAAGCTTGATTAAAAAGCACTTCTTACAGTTGGGCATATAGAGCCTAAAACTACACTTCCATGGCTATTTCATATACTATTTTTACATATACTGCATAATCAATGCAGAAAGGGAATGAAAAGACACACATTCTAGACAAATTTCAACCGTTTATTTCAAATACATCTGAAATTTATCTGCAAGTCTAACAGAGCAGTCATTTCTGCCCTTTCCCAATCAAGTTTTAATATCAGCTTTTTAAATATTCCTTGAAGACTTGAATGTCAAGAGATAAGGGTTACATATGATAAAAGAAGTTTCCTAATTTGTTTTTATATAAACCTCATTACAAAAATCATGGGGGTCAGCAAATGGATGGTGAATTCATTGTTCAGACTGTCCTAGACAAGTGGCAGTAGAGAGCTAAGTCATTAATACACTTCTACTCAATACAAACCTTTTGATTTCTCATCAAGATGTTCAAGTTTTGAGACAGACATCGCTTCTACAGCACTCTTTGACTCAGTGATCTTCAGAGAACTGGGTTTATCAGTATCTTCACATTTAGAATTATCTAAGGGGTTTGTAAAGAAAAAGTAGCATTATGTCTAGCCTTTATTGCAGTTACTGAATTTTAGAAGTTTTACTAACAAAAAGACCACTAGATTAAATATTCCAGTTAGCCACAGGTCAAAAAAAAATTAGAATACCCTCCTCCACCTGTACATCTAGACTTCTCTTACAATAAGAAACCTAACATCACAAGAAATAATGCTGAAACCATAGCAGAGTGCAGACGCTCAAGAGCAAAAAGGGATAATTTAAAAAATACAAACAAAAAAATCCACTACACAGAAACCACTGCACACAAACCAAATTTTTCTAGAAGGCCATTTGATAGATCTTACAAATAAACAGGCTATCAAGAGTATTAACTAAGTTCACACTTTTTTCTCAAAGGGCTGAAGATTCTTCCGCTCTGTAAGTGCCAGAAAGGATGTCAGGAGTATATCACAATTCTTTTCATGAGTCCTACCATAAGAACTAATATCATAAGGGGATACCGACAAGGGAAGAGTTCCCTCCCATTAGATTCTGGTGGAAATTTGGATACTCAGGTACAGAACAGACTAAATATGTAACTGACACACTCACTGTGTTCTCATTCATTTCCCTGCACTTAACTTTCGTTAAAGTTTGAAACACCTATTAAAAAAACCAGAAAGACAGTCTTGCCTTGCCATCCTTCTAAGTGGTATAGGAGTGCAGAGTACTACTATCATACAAGAAGATTTAGATAAGATAATCAGTAACCAAACGAGAGGTCCAGTCCCACGTATCAGTGTTACTGGCCTCTTTGCTCATGAATATCAAGTGCAGTGCTCCTACCCAGTACTAGTCACAGGCAAACTGTGACAGTTCTCACCTGAAGACTCCATGCTGGCAGACTTTGCTGGCCTGTCACCTGCCAATGTGTCTTCTGATGATCCAAGAGCAGAGGCATCTGAACTAGGACGATGTTTTGGACTAGCCTGAGATTGGCTTTCCTGGCAAGAATACAAACAGAATGCATTCAGGGGGTAATGTTCAAAGTGCCTAAATAAACTACCAGAAAGAAACACATTTTAACATCCACTAGGAAAAAGAGTTTGCTATCCAGTACCCTATTTATTCATCTAAGATATCTAGCTGAAGTAGTAAATATTAAATGTTGGCATGAGGAGCTCTTTTGCTTTTGCAGTTATAGAACATAAAATCCCCCCACACTTAACATCATCAAAAAGTAAAATAAATCAATTGGCTCAAAGCTGTATCACTTGTCTTCGTCAATTCTACAAGAGGTATAAACACTAATTATTTGTTAATAATCATACAAATAATTTAATTTGTGCAAGTGGTCTTGCACAGCCCGGGCACTCCCAAAGCATAGGTTTTTATCCTTATATACATTTCCACATCTAATTCTGTTAAAGCAATTCAAAACATCAAATTTTGATTGATGAGGTAACACATTACCATTTTAGCTTCTGGAAGCTTCCTCTTTGAGCTGTCACTTTTCTCCGCACTCCAGAGATTGCCCCTATCAAATCGGCCACGAAGGCACGCAAGTTCTCGTTCACGTTCCTAAGCAAATGAAGGGAAATGGGAGAAAAGCTGACAGCTTTAAGATGTCACAACGTTTCAGATTCCTCAGGTAGGTGCAGAACAGTAATAACCTTCCCCAGGCTTATAAGCTAGCTATGAATGTAACAAGTCATACCTGTTTAAGCTGAAGTGCTAAACTGGCAGTAGAGGAATTTTCATTTTGTTTGAGAAGCCTCTCCTGGATTGTCCTTGTCTTTGGGGTAACAAGGGGTGTTCTGCACCCTGGAGTATTCGTAGCAGGGCTGTGTGCGCTAGGCTCTTGACAGCGCTCCCCAAAGCGTTCCAGGAAGGGCTTAATTCCTGATCCCCCTACAAGAAAAATTGTTTTGCCTTGGAAGAAACTCAAATTAAAGAAATTGCTGCAACTCTGTATCCTGATGAAGGTTCCCAGTGAAGCAGTTGTCTACTTGCAGCACTTACTCCATTATACTTTATATAAACTGAACCTGAAACTCAAATTGTAACAGCCATGTTAATAAAACAGTAAATCAAACGCAAGTAGATGCCTTTCTTACTACAGTCCACATGTAATAAGCCAGTTATTTAAACTGATTTGCCTTTTCCAAATTTCCTTTACAACCAGCCCCACTTATATCTTCCATGGAAATAAGGATCGTAGTACATGAGGAGGATATGTTGTCTGGCATCCACCCTGCTTGACTGAGCTTATCTTTTGCTGTCAGCACATCTAAATCTTGCTTTTCTGGCCAACATTTTTAAGACTTCAAGCTCTTAGTCCAGGATTCTGACATAATAAGCAGTTGAATTTGAAACTAAGGATGTTCACTTGTTTTGACATCAGTGTTATCACTGAAAATAAAGACACTGCGAAGTTAGAGCACCTACGTGGCACCAAGCTTTGATTTCTTCTAAATATGCAGACTCTAAACATTATATTGAATGGATCCATATCATATCCAACAATCTGAAATAAATTTTGAATAATCTTAATTAACATGTTAGGTTGCCTTTGCTCTTAAGTGTTACTAAAAACACATCCAAGAAAACGTCCCCTGCAAAATACAGAAGCTGCACACTTTACAATAATTATCAAAGAACTCATCAGCATTTTACTCAAGTTACAGCTGAAAATAGGTATTATCTAGTATAGTACCTTAAATTCTTAACTAATATGTCATTTTCAACACAGTACACATAAGCCTAATTTGAATATTTACTGAAGCCGAAAAATAGCCTACCTGGTGTTGTGGGTTTACCCTTAGGTTCAGGTTGCACATGTGTTCCTTTGACTGGCTCTGCTTTGGACTGAACTGGTTGAGGCAAAGATGAGTTCACTGTTTGTGTACACTCTTCAGTTTTCCGAGGAGTGCAGGGATTCTCTGTTGGCCGTTGTTGTATTTCAGATTCTTTAGAACAGGGTGCAGTGACTCTTGAAGATTGTGTTAAATTTTTTTGATCCTTAACAAGGGAAAAAGAAAAAAACCAAATTAGACTTATGGTCTTATTCTCTCAAGAGGAAAAAGGAATGAAAGTACTCTGCATGGAATACTATCACCTAATACACCTATTACTTCAACAAAAATAAAAGCCAAGAACAAGTGTTTAGCTTTCAATACATTTTTTTAATCCGATATTTTGAACTGTTTCAGCATTTGATTCCAGGTGCTCTTGCCAGCTATTTCAGGCTTTATCTCACATTTCCCTAAACCAGAAAGAACATGGCAGATATCATTGTAGAAACTGCATAACTGAAACAAAGTGTCTGGTACTACTTATTTCATCATTCCGATTGAGTTTTGGTACATCAATAACATTTTCAATTTCAATCAGCTACATGAAGTTACACAGTGAAACCCAGTATCTCGGTAACAAGCCCCCCTTATGATGGTCAAGAGCAGCAATCAAGTACATTGACATCAACAAAACAGATAAGTACTCATATCTTTAAGTCTCAATAAAAGGAATTCTAAGCTGTTCCAGATCTGCTATTAAAAAAAGGGCATGTGGAATTGTAATAAAGCATAAGTTGCTAATAGACTAAGACTGCTCACACCAAATCTTTAAATTCAGATTATACAGTTATGTGCTAACATTTATCCTCCCCAATACAATACTCAAATCAATTTTAATCAGCAACTAAATCAGACACTCACCGCTCTCTTTGAGTTTGCTGGTTTATTAATAGAAGCCTCAACAAGCCTTTGAGAACAGGATGCAGCTTCCTGCTTTACACTGCTACTATTGATTCTAGCAGATGCTCCACTTGTAGTGGACAATTTGGATAAACAAGTAGTGCCAGGCTGTTCTTGTGCATTGTTTTGCTTTGCAGATGGATGACTTAGGTCATCTTCCCAGGAACCAATTGTAGCAGCAAGGTTAGCTAAACGGCCTCTTCTCCCAATAGGGGTTTCGCTTGCCAGGGCACTGGATGTCTGCTTAGGTGGAGAAACAGACAGATCTTTTGACTGGAGAGGAGACAGAGGAATACATTCAGAGGGATCTGGAAAAAAAGAAAACACATTTATTTTGCTAATAAAATATATTGAGATACAGCTGCATCTTTTGAATTATATTATATATTGAGCCTATCAACAATTAGATGCTCCTGCTATCAACAGAACCAAAATACTAGCCCTGGAGGCACTGAGACTTAATTAAATGTTTAATTAAGCATTTTCAATCAAGCAGTTTACTAATTTTATGTCAGTGTTGTAAGGAGCAAGGCATCAGACTAGTAGAGGGAAAAAAGGTTTAAAATTCAGCTATAGTCAAGAGCTTCAATATTTTAGGCCTGCCCTAGTATTGTCTTAGAACTCTTTAAGAAAATAAACCTTCCACACAAAATTTTCTTCTAGCCAACATAGCCATCAATGCAAACAAAGACACCAATGGTGCTTAGCAAGTGAAACATACCTTCACTATCCCAGCAGCGCCGCTGCTCTGCCAACTTCTGCATACGTGTTTTGACTGAAAGGGCTGCAGGAGTTTCTGACTCTGAGTTTGGTTTTATTTTCTCAAGAGGCTGAACCAATGAAGCTCTGTTAGAAACAGTTTCATGTGATCCTGAAGTCATCTGAGGAGAATCATGGCTTGTGGAACTTGAAGGAACTGGCTGTACGTTCTCCAAACTAGAAGCTTGAGTCTCTGTATCATTAGGGCAGAGCCTTTTTGATGGTGATGGCTTTGTATCTGGTTTTACTGGATAGGTCAGAGTATTCAAGAAAATTAGCATTCAAACAATCTAAAATATTTTCAAACAGCACAAAATTGTAGTTCAAATAAAGTTATGATTTATGAATACCCTGATATGCTTCCCAAAAAAATACACGATTCCCAAAAAAATGCCCTTCCCAAATCTACCAAGCACAAGGCACTCTCTTTGGCATAATGTAATTATTTCTAAATAGCTTACTAATGATTTGGCACATCTGCTCTCAGGTCCAGCTAAACACAAGCTAGTTCTAGTGGCCAGATAACTGCATCCATCACTGCTTCATTTAAGATAAAAGCTCAGTGTTTCCACTTTCCCTTTGGAAAAAAGATGGGACAGGTATCAAAACAATCTTTATTAAACATGCTGCAAAATACCTTCATCACCAGGAAGAGGTGCCTGGTTACCAGTTTCCGACAAAGGTTCTCTGGCCCTCTTTGTCAGCATTGTGGGTCTCATCCCCATCTTGGGCCGCTCTGCCATTTTCCTCTGCAGGTTCTCTCGCCTGGCACGGGTTCTTTCGAGGAGTTTCTGAGTAGGCAATAAATCATGTGTTACCAGACACTGCAGTGTGTTAACTGAAAACATCTCAGAGTAAAAGATGTTGTGATTGTGTTTAGTATAGATAGCCAGTAGGTTCCAAATTTCAGACATGAAATCAACTATTGTCTCCAACTAGCTTGGCTCTGAAAGAAAATCAGGCTAAAGTGACACAAGCAATGGCAAAATTAAAGAAGAGCGGCTCCTATAGACTCCAAAATAATCAGAAAAATTTAAAAGTAAATTTTTTTTCATCCTGAATCACCTGACTTGATCTGTCAAGTCTTGCTAGCAGGGTTTTCTGACACATCGCTAAAGCATCTGGTCAAGTCACCTGACTGGCACTAACCCTTTAACAAAATAAACAACATTGAAGCAATTGTCAGAGGTCATAAAAAAGTTCAACAAATAAAAGAATGACTGTCAATATTAAAAAAAAATTGCTATTACACCTTCTAAATCAAAAGGTGAATTTCTTTGTCTCAAGCTTAAATTCTAAGAATAGACTGATATTATACCTAGCTATACTATGGTAAATAGCCTGTTTATTAAGGTATCTCTATACAGAAAAAGCATATAATGAGATACCAATTAAGCTACATAACATTCTTTTTCATTCCCTACACATTGGAAGTTTGAGTACTCTGATTATATTCCATATAAAATAGCTGTTTTAGTAAATGTTCAACACTAGTACAAAGTGATTCCTTACAGTACTCGTTTAAAATTGTGGTTTGTTTGTTTTAAATATAGCATTTGTAAGTCATTATTGCTCAGTTCGATCACATCTAAAGGATACTTAACGACTCTTTTGATCTAGGTTTTAAGGTTGAGACAAGAAGTCCTGCAATCGAACTAATGGCCTTTAAAGGGATGCATATAAACTGCACTTGTTTGGTGGCACATAAATTATTGTGAAAACTGTGCCAGCCATTATCTGTCCTGTTGCACAGCAATTAAATACACATTTCACATTTTTAACTGTCTAAGGCTGAAGTCTTGAACAATGTTCCATTGTAGGGCAACACAGGACAAATAGAATGTCAATCTCAACAGTTTTTTTGTGAAAGCAAGTATCAGCTTTGCTAACTTTCACAGAAGAGGAGGAATTTTGAAAAAAAAAATCCCAAAAACAAAATGCATGAAATGCCATGAATGCATTCAATGCATGTTCCATGCTCGTTGTGTCACAAGTCAACTTCCCTTATTTCCGAAATATAGAGCTACAAAGCACATGTAATACCCACATTAAAAAAATCCTGAAGGCTAATTAAATTTACAGTTCTTCTTGCAAAAAGTTGACTATGTCTTGCAACAGTATTCCTACCATTCTATTCAAATAGAGGCACATTCCTTTCTGTTTTGTTAGTTGAGCAAAATAGAATTTCAGTTGTTACATATGAGATGTCACTTCCCAAGAATGCACGCCTCTGCTGTTCAGCTCCAGCTCCTATTGGCTTCTTGCATCTCAAATTTTCCGTTCAACTGCCATAATTCCAACTGCGCTGTTACACACAATGAGTAAGCCACACTCCACAACTTGAGGCTTACTTTCCAAGTTCATCAACAGAGTATCTTCTACAAGTAGATTGTCCAACTGCTCTGATGACAAAGTTTCAGACTACCATAGAAGTCTAACATCCTAGAATATACTGAGTTGGAAGGGACACACCAGAAGTCCAACTCCTAACTCTGCACAGAACAGCCCCAAGAGTCACACAATGTGCCTGAAACCACTACTTATTTTATCAAGGAACCTGAGGAGTACGAAGTCAAAGTTAGAGGATTCCTGTGTTACAAAAGCACTTGATATAAATCAGAAAAAACCTTCCCACTTCAAATGTTAATAGGCAATTTCAGTTTTTCAAAAATATGTTTTAAAGTACATATTAGAGAAGATACTTAGGTCTATATATGATTTCAAGAATTTGTTCTAACTACCTTGCTTTACTAGCAGAATAGAGCAAAGGGAGCAACTGAAGGAAGAGTTAACTTTAAACCTTACATTTGCAAATTTTCCCCCAACAACTGCATCACTTATTTCTCTTAGCTCATCCTCCATGCTAGGAAACCATCCTTTCCTCTACAAATGCTAAAAACTACTTCAAAGTACAAAATAACCTAGATTATTTTTAACATCCTGTAGTAACAAGCAAACCCTTTTGGGCAAGAAAATTGAGTTATAACATCAGCTGTGAATGGAGAGTCACAAATAGTATGATTATTCTGATTCTGAGAAAGTATCCACTGTACCATCTCCTCAGTGCAATCTGTATTAATAATTTGATTGTGATTCAGAAGGTTATCAGCTTTTTCACAAGATTAACCAAAAGAAACATTATTTCAGAACTGATTTGAAAGCATTCCACCGAATCTTACACCAAGATTTATTTGAGCTTGAATTCACTGAGACAGACAAAATTTGCTACTGTAAAGTTATCAGCAGACACTGAATTTACAGTATGCTTCATCCAATTAAGTCTGGAATTATTACGTTTTACAGAATCCAAACTTACAGTGCCTCACCAGGCCACTGCAAGTAACAGAGTATGGTAATGTGTAGACAAAAATTATTTGAAAACAGTTAAACTAAATGAAGATTCTATTAAAAGAAAAAAAATAGCAACACAAACCACAGAACATAAAAACTTAAAAATAGGTTGCAAAAGGCTTTCTTTACACAGAACTTCGGGGAAAGTTACTAAACCTCAATACTACAATACTAATATTGGTCAGAATGTTACACAGCAGTGGAATGTCCTCCACAGCACAAATATTCTTGATAAGGTGACTTTTTATGCACTCTGCAATACCGACTAACACTTGAATGAGGTTTTCTGGGGAGCGGCCTCACAGTTGGTCATTTTCAAAGCATTACAAATTCAGCTATGTACAAGAAGGGCGTGTACAGGTTGGAATAGCTCCCAGCATGCAAAACCATTTTAAACCTGGTTCAGTAGACTGGACTTGAAGTTTATTTAAGACAAGCTGGATCATGTCACTCACTACCAATTAAGGAAGGAGATTACAGAAGTTTACACTTAGCAAGACTTTACATGGTGGTAAGGGTACAACTGCCTTGGCGTAACACATTTAGTGAATCTGTTCAGATTAACACTTAACGTTCTTCTTTTTTATTTTTTTAAATCAGATTTGTGCAGTCACCTTTTCTGGGCACTCAAATTATCTAAAGAATGTCAGTTTGATAAACAGATTGTTTACAAGGGGAGGAGAGAGCATTTCATCAGTGTATTTGATTTGAATTTTTTTTCCAAGTTGTTCAGGTTTTATTTACATAGGGCGTGGATTGAAGGCCCTTTTTACTATGACATTTCTCAAAGCAGTCACAAGACAGCTTTAAAACTACACCTCTGACACAAAATTAAAGTACAGCATAGCATCTTTAAGAAATGTCCAACCTTTACACAGATTCAAGGTGGTCAATTCCTCATTTTACTATAATTTTGCATCTATAAAACTTAAGCAGCACGCATACAGCCAACTCACCCTAACAACTAACAGCCCTTTTTTTAAAAAAAAAAGAACTGTGCCTGCCAAAGAAAGTGACCAATCGCAGGTGGCACTAGTGCCAAATAGGACGCATTTTTTATCGGATGGTCTCTGCTTTGGACAGACTTATCATCCGACCTTTAGGTATGGCAAGCACAGAATGTCAACAGCGTTCCCTCCTGCTCCCGGGGTCCCTTCCGTCCCCGCTGGAAATCTTATCTGGCAGACGCACATGACAGGCAAGCGCCCGGCTTGGGAAAGGGCCGCTCCTCCGCAAACCCTTGCACCAACCACCCGCGCTCTGTCCCCCCGGCAGGATCGCACACAGCCCGGGCGGCTCCAGGCGCAGAGGCGCCGGCAGGAGCCGGCGGGCCGGGGCAGCGAGGGTCTCCCCGCCGCAGAGGAAGCGGGTCGCTGCCAGCGCGCAAATTCCCCCGCGATCGGGGACGAGGGTGGCTGCCAGGGCTCGGCCAGGAGCAACTATCCCGCCCCAAGAGCACGGCGCAAGGAGCACCTCCCTTCCCTGCCCTGTGTCCCCGCGGTCCCCGACACTGACAACTCGCCGCCTCCCCGGCTGCGCCCCGCCACCAGCTGACGACCCGGGGGGGCCGTGCCGGGCCGTGCCCTCACCTCCGTGAACGGGTCCATCGCTGTGTAGGTGCCGCCGCTGCCCGCGCAGGGTCCGCTCACCAGGGCTGCCCGCGCAGGGTCCGCTCACCAGGGCCGCCCGCGAGCGGCCTCACCGCCACCCCAACCGCTACCGGGATTTGAATTCAGCGCCCGCCGCGCGCGGGCACGACGGGAAGAGGGGGCGGTGCCCGCACGCGGGCGCTGATTGACAGGAGCTCCGCCCAATCCGGCAGCAGGCGGCCGCGCGCCCGGGGAGCTGAGGGGCGCGGCGGCCCCCGGGAGGACGGGCCCGCATTCCCGGCTTTGGGATCGCGGCCGGAGTCGTGAGCGGCACTGCCGGGTGCTGCGTCTGGCCCTGCCTGCGGCCCTGCCGCCCGGGGCTTCCTTGTGTTGCGTGCCGGGAGTGCATGCAGCCACGGCTGCCCTGTCACAGAATTTGTTTGGAAAAGGCCTCTGAATCATGGAGTCCAACCTGTGGCTGAACACCATCCTGTCAGCCAGACCATGGCACTTGAGTGCCACGTCCAGTCTTTAACATCTCCAGGGATGGTGACTCTGACACCTCCCCGGGCAGCACATTCCAATGGCTAATCACTCCTGTGAAGAAATTCATGCTAATATCCTGCCTAAACCTCCCCTGGCACAGCTTAAAGACTATGTTCTCTTGTCCTCACCTTCCTGCTCCTCCTCACTGACAGCCCCTCTTCGAATTAAGAGGCTTTTACCTCCTTTACAGGCAAGTAGAGCAATAGTGCCTGATTGATCACACATCTTGCTACAGCTGCTCAGTAGGAGTGTGCCCTGACCCTTTTTCACTGGAAGATTAATTTTTCACCTGGCATTGACATGGAAATGTCAGCAGAAATCATGACTTTTGTGTGACACAGTAAATGCGGAGGATACTTAGGCCAGTGCAGCTGTGAAACTTGTGGATCCTTTTCATGATTCTTGAGTTTCTTCTTGTGCTACAGCCTGTGGGTCTCATGAAACCTCACCCAGCACTTCCCACAGATGTCCCCTGCACCATTTCACTGGCACCCCTTTCTCAGTGAATGTGGGATTAGCAAAAACCCACTGGTTGCTGAGGTTCACTCCTTCCTATCCATGCACCACCCCAAACGCCCTTTGCATACATGTTTTCAGCATAATCACAAATACAGCTTGTTTTTTTTCATATCTGCCATTTGCATTGGGAGGCTTCTATAGGCTTACCTGCCCAAGTGAATAAATCTTGTCAAATTTCCAGTCTATCCATACATATTTGCACCACTTTAGACCTTTTTGCTCCTATGCAAATAGTGTTCATTACCTGTCAGGAATGTCCTTCTTCACTAGTGCTGTGCCTCTTGCCTCTTTGATTATTTATAGGCAGCAGTCTTTTCTTCTTTCAGCCTTTATTTTGCCTTGCTAAGCAAACCAACACTCTTCTAATTGTCCCTCATTAAAAAATCTTTCCAGTGTCTTATTTGCAAACAGCATGGCATTAGTGTGCAACAGAATCTAAAAGTACAATATCAAATAATACTTTTCTGAAGAAATCTGCAAGATTGGACACTCTGGCAAACAAACATCTCTCTGCACTTTTCTCAGAAAAACATGGGTTGGAGCAGTCTGAGGCCCAGCATCAGAGCTTGCTCACACACCAGGCAGAAAATTAGGACTTACCAGATGGGACTTGTCACTCATTCATAATCTATGAACCAGCCTGTTCAGTGGTAAGAAAGAACAGGCTTTATTTCCATCAAGAGAAACTAGGTTTAGCTATTGCTGGTAAACAACAGAAATACTCCTTTAATGGAGCAGGAGAGAATCAATGCAGGAAAACAACAGAAGAAAAAAATAGCTAATGTGGAACTCAAAGTCATTGGCAGAAAACAGAGAATTACTATTAAGTCCTTTCTTTCTCCTGCCATCCCAAAAGAAGAAAAGTTGTGCACAATGTGAACCCTTTAAATAATACAGAACTACTGCAATCTAAACATGCTTTATGCTTTCCATGTAGGTTTGTAAGATTTATATGGTGCAGCTCCATCTGTCCTTGGTGCATTTCCAAATGTGGCTCCATCCATTGCTGGTGTCTTTCAAGTAACACAGCATAGCACACGATGCTCAGCCTGGGGGGCAACAGAACAGGGGTGGCTGAACTTTTGGTGTCCGTAAGGATGTGTAAATAATACTGACATATTCTAATTATTGTTATTAAAAAGAGGAAAATAATGATTCTTAATCTGTGCAATAAATTTCTTACAAAATTTATTTCTATACAGTGTACTGAAGAATGAAATGGAGATTCCTAGGAGTGCATAACTACTTAAATCAGTGCAGTAAATATGTGACAAATGTCCTTCCATTTTGCTCTCTACGAAGCGAATAATTTCTTCATAATTTCGATGTAGACTCATCAAGGTCCTGCTAGAAATAAATAGAATACTTAGTCTCTCATCTTGTCAAGGAATTATGTCTGTCTTCCAGGAACCAGTGGATAGTAAATATATTTTATCCTTTTATCACTCTAAGGAGCCAAAGAAAGTCAATCCTTTTCAGGAACAGTGCTATAAAAATGAGGCCTGTTTTCTGCATAGTGGCAGGGGTACAGCTCTTAGCAATGGAATTTTCAGTTGGAGTTAAATTTTTCTTAATAAATGAGTAAAACTTTCTACAGCAACTTATGGGAAAAAAATCAACTGATCTTTCACAGTGTGAAGGCACAAAGAAAAAGAGAAGGAAAGAAAGGAATGCCATGTGAAACCAGCAGAACAATGAGCCAGCTCTGCCTGTTCAACAGCTTTATATTTTATGCATTCAAAAATTATGAATCACACCCTTCACTGTCTCCTCCTCTCACGTGATGTGGTTTAAGATGTCTTCTTGCCAGGAATAAGCAAATGAAAAGAAATTCTTTCTGTAACAATAAATAACACAAAATAATGCACTTTTTGCTGGCTTGCAGTTTTCATGGGAGTTGAAAACTTGTGCACTAGAGCCAGTCATTTTTAACATAGATAAATTTTACTTTCCCAAGTTTTCCTTCAAAAAGTTTTAAAGCATATTGACTGTTTTCAGGGGTATATTTTCATTTCAGAAGGTTATAGATGTTTGCACTAGCACTTTAAAAAGTGGAGCACTTTTAACTAATAAGGAGAACACCTGCCAAAGTGTTTTTACCTCTGGCTTCCTTACAATACCAATACAATCAGAAATGTAAAATATTGACATTGAAAATGCTGATCCCAGTGTAGTCCACTGTGTAGATCTATTTTGTAATTGTCAGAGAATATTTCCTAAAACTTTTCTTTCTGCTGAGAAACTGAGTTCATAATTCTGATTCCAGAGGAAAGATGAGCAAGGTGCTTCCTTGATGCACAGAAAAATCCTGTCAATTAGAGAAAATTACTACTTTGCATCTTGTAATTTCCTTATATTAATTGTTTAATAAATCAAAAGTCAATGCTCACCTATCTTGCACTTGCAAGCAGATTCAATTTGTAGCATTGTAATTAGAATACAGTAGTGTAGTATTCCTTGTAGTGTAATTTCCTTTCAAAAGGTGTTTTTTACCAGGAAAAAAAAAAAATCCAATAATCAGCTGGAGAGCTGTCATGATTCTGAAAGCCATTTCCCACCTAGTGGTAGGATTGCATGGGAATCCACAGAGAGGAGAAGCAAATGTAAGCCCTAGCACATGGTGGTATGCATCATAATTTCTAGACTGTAGTCCCAGTTAGAACTAATTCTTCCCCATGACTTCAGACAAAGGGGAAAGAAGAATTCTGGGGAAGAGACAAGGTGACAGCCCTTGCAGAGTTTCTTGAGGACATCTCCTTCCCCTAGCTAACCTCCTTTTTTGCCTCTGGATCCTGGAGGATGTATGATGCAGGTCTAACTCTCTGTCTCTTGGCTATGTCTAAGTTGAAGTCATGCTGTAAGAAATTCCTCTCTTCACAGCCCCCCCAGCAGGACCCCTGTAATAAAGGAATCCTGCACTACACAAGAGTGGTAAGAATATAATGTCTATAGTTTCAGTGATTCTGAAATGAAGAGCAAATTGTGCCCTCATATCCTCTTGAATATCCTAGTATGCCAGAGAGCTGGCCTGGAAAAAGGCAATTTCACCTCCAAACAGTGAATAGAAGGGCAGATCCATAGTCTGGCAAAACAACTGCAGTTTGGATTAATCTGTATTTTCTATTACAAATGTTACATAATCAAAACCATTTTGGTGGGCAGCTTTTAGGATATGTTCTCTAAGCCAAGCCAAAGGTGATTATACTGATTTAGTCAGCTCCTATGATAATCACAGAGGCAATTTAGGCAGACATTATCCAGTAAAGGAATATATTTATGTCAGGAACAAGACAGGTTTCATGAGTGAGTAACCCAATGTGTGACATGGATTTCAATTAGCAATGCTCAGAGCCCAAGTCTCTCCCTTAATAGTCTGATTCATAAACCAATGAAATTCATAACCAGCTCCCCCAGACTAAAACAATGCGAGACCCCATAGCCATTACAGTGCAACTTTTACCTGGGACTTTGTTTTCTATTACCAAAAAGATTCATTCATTACTCTGCCTTAACAAGTGTAGTTGAGGGGGAAATCCTTGAAGTAGATGCTTGCTGGGGGAAAATATTACAGAAGCTCTCTTATGAGGAGCAACTAACTGAAGGAAAAAATCTCACAGAAATCAAAGCTGGAGGGAAAAGCAAAAACATTATAGGTTAATGGCTGGACTCGATGATCTTAGAGGTCTTTTTCCAACCTTAATGATTCTATGATTATGGGGAGAAAGAACTAAAAGGAGTGAAAAATGGAAGGCAACAAGGGAGGATAACAAAGAAACAGAGGAAAAGAAAGAAGATACATTAAAATGGAGAAGTAGTGAAACAAGGAACGAGACAAAAAATCATATTTCATTAACAACCAAAGACAGTTGTCAAGTAGACTCAGTTTCAGGAAAAGATCTCTGGGTGGTTGAACTCAGCTTTTATACAAGGCTGTGGGAGTTAAGAAATATTTGCATTTCATGTGCTCTCAAAAGATTTATTGTCTTCAGTCAGTATAATATTGCATTTTTATCACTAAATCACAGAAAGATTTTCAGGGCAGTTCATTTAGGTCTCCTAACTGATTTACATAAGAGCCTTCCTTCTTTTATGTCTCAAGGTAAAACACCCCCTTTTCTTTCTTTATCCATATGGTACAAATGTACCATTTGCTGACATAAAAATTCTGAAATTAAGCAAAGGGTGTGCTTAAGTACTGCTATGTTAATTTATATTATGCTGTGAGAGTACTTAAGTGCTGCTATGTTAATTTAGACCAGGATATTACTCTCAGTACCTGAGACTTACTTGCAACTGCAGCATAGTGCAAATGGAGTAATCACATAACCACATCAGCAACTTCACCAGCCAAATTGTATTGCATTTTATGTTTTTGAAGTATTTTTCTGAACAATGGAAAAATTAGGGCATTCTTGTTGAGAAACCATTTTTCACTAACAAAAAAAAAAAAAAAGCTCTAGCTTTTTTTTTAAAGACTCAGTAGGCTGTAAGCTTATCAGGTGATAATTTTCTGACCTCTTGCCATCTTATGCTCATATTTTAAATAAATAAATGAAACTACAGGACATACATAAAATTATTTATAAGGAAGGCCAAAAATGTTACCTGCGAAATCACCTGAAAGTTTTTAAAACCAAAATAGGTGCTTCAAATTAAGTGTAGTCTATATGCTTTGCTAAATAGGGAAAGGATATAATAAGGATATGCAATGGGTTTTACATGAGTTCACAGTAGTTTTTTTCACTTTCTATGTCAGTTCTTCAGAAAAAAATAACCATAGAGTATCATGGAATCCTTTCTGCAAAAATAGCATATTTACACTAGAGGGTGCTACTTGGACAAGATTTTAGGCTGCTCAGTGTTTTGCTTTGGAAATCCCTTTTTCAACATTTGGAAAAAATGCATTTCTGAAATAAGAAACAGATGTTTCTTATGGGACAAATTCTACTGAAATTTAAATAAACATAACTGAAATTATATTTGCCACACACATACCCAAGAGGGACACTGGTCCCTTATGTCATCTCAGCTTCAGTACAAACTGCATATATAATTACATGGAGGATGTGTTAGAGATGAGTAAATATTCTTAATATTTCAATCTGCTTTTGCTTAACAAAATGCTATGATACAGAAAATAGACTAACTAATGGAATATAAAAATAAGACCTTGGCTCTTCATTAATGAGAAGAACAGAAGCATCTGATGGAGTAAAACCTAAATTAGCAGTCTATAGTGCAAACACAGTGTTACTGAACACCTGGATGGGATATAACAAAGGGATGTGTGATATTGCCTTACCTTCCAATAAAGCATGAAAGAAGGCAAAGGGAATAGAAATGGCCAAGAGGTTATTTTAAATAAATCTTCCTTCGTTCTTCCCATGGCGATGAGAATTGTGAGAACTCTGAACATGTATCTCTACATCTCCAGGGCGTTTGCTGCCTTGAGCCAGAGCCCACATGGAGACAGTGCAGATCTTGGGCCATGAAGATAGTTGCTGCTCCCTAAGAGCTGTTTGCAAGCAGGTTGGTATGCGCAGCTTGTCTTCTTAGATGTCAAATCCAAAGATCTCTTTTGAACCTGGCAAGTCTGTAACAAGGTAAGACAGTGTTTGCCCTGCACTGTCCCCACCTCAGAGATGCTGCAGCTCCAACTCTAGGATTCTAGTAACACCATGATGAAGAGGTAGCCAGGGAATCTTCAAAACCAGCCAGGAGGTGGATGTGAATAAAGTCTAAAAACACCTCTGGTTTGGTTTACGCTTTTCCCCAGCACTACTGAACACTATTTCCATTGGCTGAATTTGTCACTGATACCACTTGGAAGGTGTTATTTCTCATGGAGTAAATAAAATAGCCTCAGCTGTTTTACAGCCCCATTTAACCTCACAAACTATGTGGGATCTGCAAAGTAAAGCTCAGTAGCAGTGCCAGGCGTGTACCAGCAAACTGGAAAAAGAAGGTGAGTTTATACCTTGGGTTCTGCCCCTCCCTGAGTCAGTGTTTCTCCTTGAAAACAGGGTTTATCAGAAGACCACATTCTCCTTCTCCAGGCCAGGAAAAGTTCCTTCTGCTCTACAGATTCTGTCCTAAGTGTGAGAATCTGGATGTCCCCTGAAATGAAATGCTTTAATAAAGAAATACGTCATCACTCTTTCCACAGCTATTGGGTCATTGCCCATTAATGTTAGCTGCCCACTAATGTCCCTGCTCCCAGCACTGGAGCTTCTGCTGCAGAAGAGTGCTCGGCCCAATGTGTAGGTGAGTGATGCCTCCAAAATTCCATATATTCACACTTACTACTGCACAAGTAGTAAGTTTATTTCTTGTAAAAAGCTGCTAAGGAGGTGTTTTGTGTTTTTTGGATATCCCCTTCTCCTTTTATAAGTCTGTTGTATAGCTTGGACTAGCAAAAAATAGGGGATCAAATAAACAAAGTAGAAGAGGAAAAGAAATGAACAGCAATAGAGAGAGGAACATTGTGCTTTTTTCAAGTTGGTTAAGAAATAAGTGAATTGCTTACTTAAGAAGCCAAAAAGGATGATGCACTACTAGGAAAACTTGGCTTTTCAATTGAAATTATCCCAGCACCACAAAAGAGTTGACCAACTTCAAAAGGCACACAGTACAAATGTATAATAGATTGTCATTTTTGGTGGCCTCTGGTTTAACCCCAGCCAGCAGCCAAGCCCCATGCAGCTGGTCACTCACTCCCCCACCAGCAGGATCAGGGAGAGAATGGGAAGTGTAAAAGATAGAAAAATTTGTGGGTTGGGATAAAGAGAGCTTGATAGAAAAAGCAAAAGCTGCACACACAAGCAAAGCAAAACAAGGGTTTAATTCAGTGCTTCCCATGGGCAGGCAGGTGTTCAGTCATTTCCAAGAGAGCAGGGCCCCATCATATGTAACAGTGACTTGGGAAGACAAACACCATCACTTCAAACATTCCCCTCTTCCTCCTTCTTTCCTCCACTTTATACACAGAGCATGATGTCAGATGGTCTGTAATGTCCCTTTGGTCAGTTTGGGTCACCTGTCCTGGTTGCATCTCCTCCCAACCTCCCACGCATCCCCAGTTTCCTCACAAGTGTGGCAGTAGGAAAAGCAGAGAAGGTCTCGGCTCTATGTGAGTCCAGCTCAGCAATAGCAAAACCTCTCTATATTATCAACACTCTGTTCAGCACAAATTCAAAACACAGCCCCACACCAGCCACTGTGAAGAAAATTAACTCTACCACAGCCAAAACCAGCATGGGGCAGATTGTCTTGTGCTGCCTGTGCAGCCTGACCTGGTATTTGTGTTGCCACAGCACGGTACCTGTGATTCATCTGCTGGTGTTTGCAGTTCGGCAGGCAGCTTGTGCTCCGGCTGCTTGCCAGTCCTGCCTGCCAGTCCTGCCTGCCACTGCCAAAGGCAACTCCCTGCCTTTCTGAGAAGGACCCCTGTAGTGACAAGGCATTGCTGCAGAACTGGACAGATGGTTAGAGGAGGAAAGGTCAAGGGGGTGAGTTGGTCCATCAGTCCATACTGAAGGAGGTGCACGCTTTACTGTGACTGTTATATTTTTATAACCCATTCTCTGCCATAGGAAAGCAGTCTCTTTTTCATCAGTAGGTATATGAGTAATTATAAGTGCATTTGTGACTGTACAATAGACATCTTAGATATCTTTCCTGATACGATAGCATACAACAATCAGATGCACTCATAGGTTCACATCGCAAGGATCTTACATTGCTTTCACTTCTCTGTACTTTATTCAAGATTTGCCTATGTTTTGTCTGCCATTGTTGCATTGCATGAATGGTTTTGAGCCTCCTTAGCATAAAGCATGAACAAATTCAGTGGATAAATCAATCTGAATACTGGAGCTGTATCAAGCTGTGCATCTTAAAATAGCAGTCCCATTGAATAGTCTATGAGTAAACAGCTCCCACAAACATGTGCTGCATTTGATGTGTACTAGGAGTGTAGGACCCAGCTGGAATCAGAAGGCAATGTCAAACATTTCTGATGGAGCTTCTAGAAAGAATACGTCTGGAAGGACGGTCAGTTGGAGTCACTTGGTCAGTAAAATTGTTTGCTCAGGAGATACTCAGCCAGCTAAGAGTCACTAAGATGGGAGGGAAGGCTGACCTTGCCACTCTGAAGGGCCTGAAGCTGTGCCAAATTATGCAGAGTTAGTTAAGGACTCTTATTCTCAGCTTTCATAGTTCATCAGTGATTCTTTGTTGTCATAGAGAAGTGGCAGAAAGATGGTGTGAATATGAAGGAGGAACCAAATAAAACTGATGTTTAAAGAAGTGTGTGTATATATATATTTATATATATACATACACTCACATACACACATATATATATACTCATATTTAAAATCCAAATGCACATACATGCATATAAATTTATATATTCATTATATATATATGTGTGTGTGTGTGTGTGTGTGTGTGTGTGTGTGTGTGCATTTATATATGCATGTATGCGTTGGAATTTTGCAGTGCTAGCTTCTGACAGATACAGAGATCAATAAAATGTGTCACTGCTCTTCCAGACTGTACACATTGCAGAGCCTATTGATGCTAATATTCCTATAAAGATTCTCCTCTGCATGCAAGACATAGCAGTGTTTTCACCAAGTGACTATGATATTATCTCTGAAGGCATGACCAGGTAAATCTAAAATTATCTCTGGAAGTAATGTTACGTTAAAGCTGAAATAAAAGATGCATGTCACCTTTAATTCTGTCTCCTAACAATGGGTATAGATCCATTTGGACTGTGGAACTGTGTCATTTAAGCTGTGTGGCTCATCTGAACATCACAATTTGTCCCTATGTTCCCTCATCTTGCTACGATGTGATCAGTGCCTGCTTCACTGACAGCCTCCTGTAATTTTTTCATGACAGAGAAGCATGTCTTTTTCCCCTGATGTCTTTCCAGACAGACTTGCAAGCTACGATGTCTTTAAGGTCAGAATTGCTAGAGGTACACTATATATATGTGTGTGTGTGTGTGTGTCTGTGTGTGTGTGTGTGTGTGTGTCTGTGTGTTTTATGTGTAGCATTTTTGTCATGAGATACTCAGTAATGTTTTTTTCAACTGACCTTTCCATGTTCTGCTTTTAATAAACAAACGTGACAAAGGTTGCTCGGAGACAAAGCAGAAAGCAGGGACAGGTGGCCTTTTAGCATCACTCCTCTGTGCCTTCTGCTGCTATTGCTTTTGGCATCCTCTGGCTACAGCCAGGAGCTAGTATGACCTAAAAAACCCTTGATGCCGTCCTGCAAAGGAAAAGGCCAGTGGAGAAAAAGAAAAAAACAAAGTGTAGGCAGCAGATTCAGGGGTGACTGACTGCCCAAGCACTCAGGGGAAAAGGACTCATGGACACCAGGGAAAAGCAAGCAGGAGATGAGAGATGGAGAGAAGGTATCCACTGGATGGAGCAAACAGAGGAGATAGATGCATAAAATACACAAAAATAGCTGGATGGTTACTGATTTCATTGCTATGGCGTCCAAGCATATAAAAAACAGCATCTCTAGAAGGAGAATTAGAGTCTATGCAGCAAAACCACTGGGAAGTTACAGTAAAATGGTACATTGACTTTATATTTTAGCACTTGTCTATCATTTCTTCATCAGCTGTGCTAATTATTTGCAGTGCTTGGACCGATTCACTGTTTTGGGTTTTTTTTCCTGTAATTGCCATGTATTACACACAAACTCTAACCCATTAGGGATAGCTTTGTCTCTCTAAATTTAAAAGTGTTTATTCAGTTCCTGCAATTTGAGATTTGGAGACAAGCCTGCAAGTTCCAGATGCCACATTATTAGCAAAATAGTTTTGAGGATATTTTAGGTTAAACTTGGACATGTTGACAGAGCATATATCTTTTCATATCTTCAAAGAATTTAAGTTAAAAGGGACATCAAATTTGTCAGCTAGGTAGAAGTGTGTTTCAGCACTGCCTCCTCATTAGCCAGCTGAGAAAAATGCCACCTCAGTCTTTTCACAGCTAGTCTTAAGAGTACCTGGGTTTGACTCTGTATGAGGCAGTAGAAAATAAAATGAAAATATTTGCTTTAAACCCATATTTTTTGGTTTTTAATTATTGCCTGTGAAGACTGACATGAAAACAGACAGAGCTATATGAGCAGTGTTTTCTCAGTCTTGTGATTGCATATTTGCAAGTATGCATGTCTGTCTAAGAAGGATTCATGAAACTCAGTAATCCAGGTAGGACACAGAAAGGGATTCTCTGAAATATCAAGCTGTGATCACTGCTACTTGATGATACAGTCAGGTCTTATTGGACAGTGCTATGGAGGTAATCTCTGTGTAGAGCACATTGCAGATATGGATTTATTGATGAGAGGGAACAGATATTTAGAGATACTCAACTAAAGCACCACGCTACTTTCCAACTCTCCTCTCCATGGGAGATCACTACACTCACATAATCTATGTTAAGCACTGTTGTGCTGGTAAGTCACTTTCAATAAAATTGCTCTGCCCAAGAAATGTTGACTATTTAAGAAAACACATTATTAACACAGTAAAGTGTATCGATGTGTAATTTGACTTCAGTAGTCCCCTTAAGTCTGCATGAAGTGTACACAGTCTTCCTACAACATGCCTACATTATTGGGTTACACAACCGTGATTACTAAGATAAAACAACTTGTTCCTATTTGATGTTCAATTTTAAAACATGCAGATTGTATTTCAAGGAGTGAAAGGTTTCACAAGCAAAGTAACAGATTGCACAACAAGTAAGGTGACCGCAGGGTGTAATATAAAGTCTGTCTTCTACTTTAAATTCTATTTACTACTTATCAGTGTATGATAACCATCAGTTACAGCCCTAAACCGTTGCCGTGATGCAATTCCTCCATCTCTTTACATGGGACATCCCCGAGCATGAGACCCGTCTCCCAGGGTGGCAGATATCCTGCTAAGCACCCTTGTCCCATGCAGTCTTTCCTCTGCCTGCCACAAATCCAGCAGATAATTATCAGTCACACCAACTATTACCAATTGCAGCGATGATGGTAGCTGATGATTATCAGAGGACTGCGACACTGGTCTCTGCGTGAGTTATGCTCGTTAGACTCCTGCAAAGGATGTTACTAAAGCCTCGCCTATGCTGCTGACACCCGGGACCAGCCGTGCCGGTGGGATACAGTGGACTGGTGTTCCCAGGTGGCGTCGGCGGGCTGGCACCCCGGGACACCGATCATTGCACTACAGGTCCCAGAGCGCAGCGCGCCCGCGCCCCGCCCCCGCTAGCGCTCGGGCCCCGCGGTGCCCGCCGGGACTTGTAGTCTGCAGAGGTAGGCGGGCGGCGGGGGCTCTGCCGGCGCGGCTCCCGCCTGCCGGCCCGGGGCCACCGCGCTGCCCGGATCCGCCGAGGTGGGTGCATCCCGCGGCGCCGGGCGCTGCTTCCCCGCCGCTTCCCCGCCGCTTCCCCTCAGGGCTCCCGCCCAGCAGCCGGGAGCCCACCGCGCGGGGGGCAGCCGGCGGGGCAGAGCGGCGGCGCTGCCCGGCGGAGCACCATGCTGGAGTCCATCTGTGTCACCGGTGAGGAGCGGGAGCGGGGGCGGCCGGCGGGCAGCCAGCTCTTCCCTGCCGAGCGGGGGGCATCGCCCGGGCGGCGCCGCGGGTGTCGGTGGGATGTCACCTGGGGACGGGGGAAGGGCTCCACGCCTGCCTGGCCACAGGAGCAGGAGCCCCCCCGGTGAATGGGGAGTGAGCGTGTCACCTGCGGGCCCTGGCCCGGGACACTGGGGAGTGCGGAGGTGACACCCGCTCCGCTGGAGCGAGGGACAGACCATGCGAGGAAGAATGCCAATAAAACTACTGCTGATTGTATCTGGTGTCTTATCTTGAGCTTTGGCTCTACCCTTCGCTGTGTTCTCAGAGAAGTTAGCAAATCCTTATAGTATGTGTGCATAAAAACCTGTATTATGACTATATAACGATAACAGAGACAGATACTCTGTGCCACACAAAACCGTGCTCTCATGCTATGTACATGTGGAACGCAGGAAAACCTACAATACTGTTGTCGCTTGAAAACAGATGTTTTCCTTGTTTAAATTTGACATCCTTTCATGTGTCATTACTTCAGCTGCTCAAGCCAATGTTACTTTTCCATGGGGAAATCTATCTACAAGAAATCTGCTGGAGGTGTCTTAGTGTGCCTTCATTCAATACCCTTGCAATCATAACTAAGATCTCTTACAGCTACTCTTTCTCTGCATAATTGATATGCTGTTCCATCTGTGCATGGATATGACTAGAGTGTTACTTCTGATAATGGGAACAGAAATAAAGTTCATGGGATCGATCAGAGCATCCCTGGAGATGTGCAATAGCAGCCACTGCAATCTTAAAGGATGAGATTTTGTGAAAAATAGTTTGAGTCCATATCCCTCCATCAAATATTCCTGACTGCACCTGTGCTGCAGTAGAACAAGCTAGAGACCTGCTTGGATGAGTTTCATCCTGTGCCCGTCTGCCTGTAAATCAGCGTTCTGTGATTATATCCTGAGTTTATTACATCAGTGGGTGTTTGTTGCTTGATTTCTTTAGAGCCAAGTCTTCACTTTTCCTGATTATTGCTGTGTCCATGTAATTTAATTTGAATGGCCCGAATTTGGAGTCAGTTACATAATACTGTATTTCAATATAGAAGTAAACATGCAGAAAACTGCTTGCAAGTCAGTTCATACCTTTTTTTTTTTTTTTTTTTTTTTTTTTTTAAGGTAGAAAGAGTACATCTCAAAGAGCACTGTCATTTTAAAAAAGAAAATCCAAACTGCCAATCAGCCCTAAAAATGCAGAGTTACTTACAAACACTGGCAGCTAATGAATCAAATATACAAGTTGGCTGATAGCTGAAACCTGCCCTTGGTTTTGAAGCTCAGAATTAAAAGCTGGATGACAAATAACACCACTACAGGAGAAGAGTAAAAAGGTGGATATCTTTCTGGGGAAAAAACAGAGTCTTAGGTTAAACGTAAAAGTTCCCAGTATCATACAGGCTCTAGTTAATAACGAAGATGCTCGTGAAATTAGAAAGTAACTCAATGTCAGTGTTTTTGCAGAAATTCAATTTTATACAGAAACTGTTAAACCATGTTCAGTCATTATACACAGAGCTTCCAGTGCATTCTAGTTCAATTTGCCTGACAGCTTCTCTTCAAAACTGGAATGTTTGTAAAATTTGAAGGTGATTCCAGTGGTGAGGAAATAGAATATAGGATTGTGGTCAGATTCTGTTATGCCACAAATACAAGCCTGTAGTGTGTGAGTGACAGTAGAACATTACAGGTTGATATACAACACTTTATGTTGCCTGGTTTTTTTTCTTTCATATATTCTTTCTATAACCCTCTGCACACATGAACCATACAATCTAGAGCCGATAAACTACAGAGTGTTGTGAATCTATTCAAATTGTCTGAATATCGGAGATAAACATTTCTTTGTAATGTGCACAGCGTGTCAAAGGAAGAATTTTACTTGTCACATGTGTGTGGTTCCTTCCCATCTCAGTTTCAAACTAAACTATTTCTTGTAGACAGATCACATATTTACATTCCTATAAATTTGAAAATTCAAGTTAGCCTTGTATTGATTTCTGATTTTGAGCAAAAAGAAACTCAGCCATGTTCTAACATGATATTGGTAATCTGAAAAACAAAAGTAGTGGCTCAGACCATTACATCCCGATGATGAGAGGAAGTGCTCCACGGACATGTTTGCTAAGCACCTTAGTCACACTTGCAGTTCAGACAGGATTTGTTCATTTTTCATATATAACCTGAGTGACAGCTGCTCGAAAACTGCAGGAGCTCTTCGCTGTTTCAGAGCAAGGCTAGCCAGACAGAGATATCCATGCCCACAAATACCTGTCATTAACCTCGTTCCACCTACAGAACAGGTACTTAAGAAGCTGCTTGGATAGAAGCTGCCCTGTAGCCTAGAGGAAGGTATTATTTATACAACACTCTCTAAAGGCTAGAAAAATGCTTACACTGTGATTTTATCACACATATTATTGACTTAATAGCTCAATCCATTGGTTTCTAAAGGACAAAGACCAGTAATATAACCTGGCTCCTGAATATAACATAAAATTTAACATTTTTTCTAACTAATAACCTCTGACAAGATTATGCAGTGTCTGCAATGGTGCAAGGTTCAAGGCTAGTGACTGGGATGCAATTTATACATGAAAAGTGTTTCATTAGTGCAGAATCATCATGAAATTTGTGGTTCTCATGTATTCTCTGTTAGCACTCATGGACTCCATCCCTTTTACAGTACTGCTGTGACACTGGAATACCTACCTGTATATAAATGGGAGTTACAGATAAAAGTCATCTTTTTGCAAAATCAAGCCTGTGGTATTTTGAATTGTTCTGTTACACGTAGTACATTTGTGTCTGCAGGATGGAGTAAGTCCAGTACTGCCAGTTCCAAGTGATGCCTCAACAATGATGGGATTTTGGCTAGGGCACTACCTGCTGTCTTGTGAGATTCTTTACACTCACAAGGGTAGTTGCCTTTGGCTGGCTGGCTGCCCTGCTAGCCCAGCTTATGAGATAGCAGAAGCCAAACACCATGGCACTAAAGAGGGGTAGAGCTCTACTCTGGCCCAAGACAGACCAAATTGCCATTAACAGGAAGGCTTTCTTTCTTTGGTACCTAATCATGACAAAATGGGGACTGGCAGGCTTTCTGTTCCTTCCTTGCTTATGTCTTCATCACCTTGCGCTCCAAATGTGGCAGATTGTTGCATGTAATATTTCACCTGTGTCTCTAGGACCATGTTTTTATTAATGTGTTGCTGCAGAAAGGAACAAGAGATAAATAAATGGAAGTAAACATGATGAAGAATCTTTTAGGAAGAGACTATATTAGTTTTGTTGTGGGGTTTTTGGGTTTTTTAATTGCTGAAGGACTTGTGGCTTCGTGACTCTCGAGTGTTTGGAAGTGAGAACAATGAAAAGAATCCCGTTACATAAATTACACAACGGAGGTTCTCAAAGGTAACTGGAGCCCTTGGCATAAGTTCTTTGACAGTTTTCTACTGCAAATAAGTCAAGTCAAGAAATTCAGATTTGTTCTTCTCAGAACACATGTAGCACATATGGATGACATAGGAAAGATAAAACCTATGGGATCTGTAGTGTGATGTCTGTATCCTGGTATGCAGGGTAGCATGACACCATAGCATGGTGGTTTTCAATTTGCCTTTTTCATATCTTTTAGAAGTAATCTCCAGTCATCTGTCCAATGGTATCCAGAATTTCAAAGCTGGAAATTACTGCTAAGCAATCCATGCAATTAATCTGGGTTGAAAATCCATTCTGACTGGCTACTTTATAACACCACAGCATCTCAGTATTTTTTGAATCACTGAAGCAGGTTTTCAGGAGGCAGGCTGTGCAATGCATTTGTTTTATATTCAGAATACTAGACCTCTTTTTCAATCACCAGGCATTGCTAATCATTGGAAACTCTTGGATATAGTAAGACAAGTTTCCTAGAAGACAGTATATTCCTAATTTGGTTGATGCTGTCTGATTTACAGATGTCAGTTTAAAATATCTGTTGTAGCTTACACAAATGTACTAGAGAATGAACTTTGAATTTGGTGCTTTGCAACATGATTTTGACATAGCCAAAATGTATTATTTTCTAATTTATTTGGTAATGATGTTTAGAAGACCTATATAAAATTTGAGCAGTTATATGACTTCTATGAAAACTGCTTTGTTATCTCTTATAATATTTCAGATGTGCCAGATTACCTGTTGATTCTAGGTTTCCAGTACAAATAGGCATGGAACAGTATCCTTTAATCAGAAGAAAATTAAGGACAGCCACACTGAGTTTGGCAGCTGAAAAATCACTCTGCTATGAGATTGCACTTATAAACTAACTACAGATTGGGAACGACTATTTTTGATATCAGCCATGTGCATGTGAAACCTGCCAGTGCATGTTCAGCACTCAACCACCATTTGTGACACTTCCAGGAGAATTCTGACTTAGAGCGTTCAGTGATTGTCTGCATATAAAAGTACTTATTAGTGGCCAACTGTACCTCTTGGCTGTAACAGCTTGCTGTCATGAGTTTTTGGTATTAGATTGACATAAATGTTGGGGGAGGGAGGGAATAGGTGGTTTAAGGTCTTTTTGAGTGGTTTCCTTGAATTAAATTTCTGGGTTTTTTTCTTTTCTATTTATCACTTCTTAGATACATGTGTGATATTAGTTCAAATTGTTCCATTATAGCAGCAATTTAAGACTTCTATATTCTTTCTGGCTTTTAAGAGCTGGTTAGTAGAGAAGGTGAAGTGTTAATTACTCTAGTTGCATGTTATTCCTTTGGCTATATTTTAAGCAGTAGCTGCGTAACTTCCAACTTCAATTTTGTCTTCCTAAGCAAAGTCATGTGCTCAGAAATTTAATACATGTTCAGACATTCTGGAAACCTTAGTTTTCACTTACCCTTCTTAAAAGTAAGGATTCCCATACTGTAATAGTTGATACAGGTCTGAAATCAATCTCAAATACTTGCCCAGGAATATGAGTGGTCATCCTATTCTGTTGTCCAAAAAATGCATCTCTTCTATGTATTTAGTTTGATGTTGTTCTCCTAGTGATGGGGAACTGTGGTTTCTCACCATGACAGCTCATGGGAAAGCAAGATAAGCCATGTAGGCAGGTTGTCACGTATGTGATGAGAATGATCTGACAGAATTTGAGCAGGAATGCCAAGGAGCCTTTGCCAGGCTTAGAAAGGGAATTCGCAAACTTACCATGGAAGAAAACTGAGTTTGCATAGGATACACATGCTTCAGTAATAATAGCATGTAATAATCTAATGCTCTTCTTTCCAAGGGAGGAAACACCCAGGCTGTAGATCACCCATCACATGTTCATGCAATTAGGACTTCTGGTCTTTTTGTTTTTTAGGACAGGATGTTTGGGAGAACTGAGGAACACAGGTAGATATGGAACTAACAGAGGTCCAACAGCATGAAATACATTGTCATGGTGCCTATGTTGAGAACAAAACCGAATTTTACTGTGAAAATAAAGCAAATTAAGCCACTGTTGATTTTTTTCTGCCTTGGAAGCATTTAATGATCTCTTGCTACTGTTACATTCAAAGTATAATTACTGTATGTAAAGTAATTACAGCTCAAATACGTATAACTCTGGGATGAAGCTGAAATCTCCTTTGCAGGCTTTAATCATGCTTCAGCCATATCTCCTCTTCTGTGAATCCTTTAATTTTTGGTACAGAAGTAGGAAATGTTTCTCTGTGGCATAATTTATTTGTGCCTGTAGTTTCAGCTCACCTAATATTCTAGGAGGAACTGGTTGTCGAGAGGAGGGGATGGTTATAACCAGTGAAACAAGGTCACTTCTCTCTAACAAGCCTGCACAGATGTTAAATTCAGTTTTAATCCTCAATGACTTTTCCGTGCAGCTGCTCTGCACCAAGGACCAGTCTCACCCAAAGGCTATGCCAGGAGTCAGAGCGAGAAAGGAGGATTCACTTATTAAAGAAACTTTATTTGCTTCTTGCACTGTTTGGTTTATAATATTCCTTCTCAAGTGTTTTTTTTTAAAGACAGCTGTTATTGTAGAACAACTTTGATTAGATGAAATACCCAGTGTTGTCATAAGGCTTTTCAGGAGTGTAACTAGCTGATCTCTCTCACCTCTTTAAATATAGCTTATTGTCTGTATTAAGACTGAACACATGAAACTGAAGTCTTTTAAATGTGTTACCATATGCTGTAGTAAATTGTTCACAGTGGCTGGTCCTTTCCAATGTTCTACCCTTTTCTGAGAGTAAATTCCGTGAATCAGATTTTGCAGGTGAGATCACACCAGACTGCTTGTATCACAGCACAGATCCCTGTGGGACTGCACTGTAAACACTGCTCACATGCTCCTATACAGTTTCCTATTTTTTTAAATTATTCTTTATCCCTACAGAAAGCCTTCCTCGCATGATAAAAATCAATCAGCTCAAAATTGTACATGTTAATACTTCAGTAAATGTTTGTAAAGTCTTGCAGTTTTTTTGGAAACAACTAAGTTCTTAGCTGCCAGCAGTGTAGTTGTGCATGGAGATGCAAGCATAAAATACTTGTTTAGCTGGATCTTAAAAGTTCCAGTCTAATTGTTCAAAAGTGATATACACTCTCCGTTCTCCCCTGTGCCTGGATATGACTGCAGTCAACACATTTCGTGTTTCCTTTATGTTGCAGTTTTGAGTCCTTAAGATTAGCATCCCTGTGTGAAAATCAAGTTTGTCCTCATTATTTTCTTTTCTTTCTACCCCCCCACTAAATGCAGAAAAACTTCACTGGCCAAAGACAGAGCTTTCTAGGAAATCAGTCCTGAGTCTGGAAGTACATAAGCTGAACATAAATAATGAAAGCAGCCTCCAGCATCCACCTTCTGGGATCCTTAAGGACATTTTCACAACAGGAACCAGCAGCTACAACGTCCTTCTGCAGAGCAAAGAGGAGAAGAAACACCACGCTCAGAAGCAGGCGCCCGCCCACCACAAGAAACACCGGAGGGCGGCCAGGTGCTCCCCAGGCCCGCGGGGCAGCGAGCACCGCCGCGCCAAGGCGCCGCTGCTGCCCTTGCTGGGCGGCTGGTGCCGCGGGCTCCGCCAGCCGCCGCTCCTCAGCCCCACCTCCGCCAGGCTGGCCGGCGGCGCCGCTGCTGCTGCTGCGGGCAGCGCCGCGGCTGCGGCGGCGCCGCGGCCCAGAAGCAGAGCTAAAAAGCACCCCGGTCTCACCAAGCCCAAGCAGTCCCAGTCCTCAAAGAGCCCTGGGAAGGAAGGCGATGCCGCTGGCCAAAAGCTCTGTTTGCTGACTGCCATCAAGCCGTCCAATGTGGAGAAAGAGAAGGTTAAATTTTTCAGCTCGGATTTCACGTACAATCCTCAGTTTGAGTATGAAAACCCTGCTCTGCCCAATGTGTTAGCTAAGCACAGCCATGCCTCTGACAGATTTCTTAAGCAGGTACAGTTTCTTTTATTCCACTCCATTTCCAGTGGTTGTTTATTCCTACACCTACGTCTTATTTGGCTTTGTTTGTAGCAAGTAATTTCTCCTCCTCCCCTGCTCTTTGAACAATGCATCAAAGATGAGAATGCACTAGTAGAACTGAAATAAAATCTTTGTTATAGGATTTTTAAGGATAAAGGCACAGTTTCCTCTAAATGGGTTTACATGAAACATAATTTAAAGCAAGAAACTTTTTTAGGCAATGAAGCAGGGTCCAGTACAGGAAAAATACTCTGCCTAAACAGGCAGGGGAATAAGGCAGCATAGAAATCCTACCAGTCCTCTTGGTGACACGGGGTTTGGGAGGAGATAGCAATTCTTTGAGGTCATCTTTATTGGATAAGCATATGTTGATGTTCCTGATGGTTTAATCAATGTTGAATGGGTATTTGAATATCCATTAGGCTCAATCAAGCAGCAGGCAAATTCCATTCCAGAGAGAGTTAAATTTTAAGAAGAAAATTTTGGTTTTTCATAACATGCAGCCACACTGGTAACATAGCTACATACATTCCCATTCCTTGGCTTCCTACCTGAGTTACAAAAAAACCTAAACAACAAAAGCCTTGATTTCAATTTTGACCTAAGTGACAAAAGCCAGTGCTTATCTCTACAGTAGCAGAAACAGTATTCTTCCCATTTTCTCTATTTTTAAATGGTTTAGAATTTTTTTTATTTTACAATGGTTTAGATCTTATCTAAGGCTGACGGGCTTTTCTAAACTGAGACTCTTAGTTTTCAAGTGATACTTAACTTGGGAAGACATCCTACCGTTCCATGAGTTTCACTTCTTTGTAATATAAGTATTTCACTTAAAACTAAAATTCCTGGTGGAAAAGATATGTGAATTAAAAGGACTAGGGATTGTAAGAACTGATCCCTGACTTGTGAACAGACTGATTTTCTAAATCCAAGAATGCACAGAAGTGTTATTACCCATTACATCATTGTACTGACAGTCTCCATTTTCACACTGAAACTTATCTGTGTATTTTAACAACTCAGTTTCTGGGTTTTCATTAAAAATTCATTTTCTTTTTGAGAAAAGGGAACAGGTGTTCTATTCTTAAAATCTTCTTCCGTATTTCCAAACAACTAAATCATAATGACCCCAAATAAAACTGCTCCTTGACTAGAGCTTTTTAATAGGTTTTCCTTTGATTTTTGTAGCAATATTAGCAACATAGATGACAGCAAATCAACAATTACGGATTTGACAAACCGAATTAAATACAAATTTTCCCTTTTAGTGTGGGCTAGCAGAGCTTTAGAAGTCCTTTTATGCACGATGATTTTCTGGAGCAGGCCTGTCTTTGGTTTGCCCTTCTTTTAACAAAAACCCCTAAGCCGAAATACCGAATATTTTAATAATGAATGATTTCTCAATATTTTTCTGATTTGTAACTCTTACCTTTTTCCCTGTCTGTAAAAAGTATGGGAAAATAATGGCTCTGTAACAACTGTATAAAAGGCAGTAAAGGCTTTAATATTCAAGGAGGTATGATATTTCTGACAATTAACAAGGAAGATGTAAATTGTTTCACAAGACTTAGTTTGAGTCACTAGAAAAGTATGTATTCAAAGTTCAGCTCTTAAAAATACCTTGCACTTTATAATGCCCAAAGCAGCAGCTTTAAAACATCTCCCAGCCCAGCAGGTGTCACTCTCTCTCTTTTATTTGCAACTAGCTTTAGAAATTTTCATCTCCACTCAAATTTCAGTGTAATTTCATGCAAATTTACTATCCAGAAAAAGCAGCATTAATCAAAATTTTAATCAGCAAGTATTGTAGGAGCTCTTGCTTTTCCTCGTTGCTATTTTTTTTCCACGCAGATTTTACTTATCAGAAGAAACACGTAGGTATCTTACAGGAAGTTAAGTTCAGAAAGGATGACTTCAGCTGCAAAAAAAGTGCTCACAGTATCAAGAGCTGGGCATGCAGTATAAACACAACTGTGTGTAGTCATCCTTTTTGCTAAAAGAAGGTGTAATTCAGTTTTGTTGTGGATTTTTTGAGGCATATTTGCCTTCTGTTTATTGCTCCACTTATTTTAGAAAGTGTTGGTAACTGTGAACAGTTATTCCTATTTTTTTTCTACAGAGTGTACTCATGGCAACTGACGCTTGCTCTTTTATGAATAAAAAGCTGTAAACCTAACTCTTACTGACTGAACCCACCATTTTTGTAGGAGGCTTTTAGGATACTTAAGTGAAATGAGCTCAAAACCTGACATTTCAGAATTTTAGAGAATTTTTCAGTCATGTTAAAAATCTTTACCCACAGCTGTGCATAGCCTGCTAGGACATCAAAACAGATTGTGTTTTCTTATTGCCCTTTCTGCATTTGTGCATGACTACGAAATTGGTTAATATAGCATTACTGAGATATGTCTGGAAGACAAATCCCACTCTGCCCCATTTATTTATTTTTTTAAAGGCAAAGAGGACTGAAGATCTGCAGACCATTAACCCAACAATGCTGCAGTGGGGAACACACAGGTTTATGAGCTCCCACTTCACCCTATGCCTCTACTTAAATTAAAGCTTTTAAACCTTGAGTACAACCCAACGCTTTTATAGATTGCCTTTCCACAGACATAGAGAAAACATTTTTGAGTTATTATTTTAATGTCTTTCTTCTCATACTGTGTTCTGTTTGTTTCTCTCTTCCTACTTTATGATATTTTCTTCATAATAAGGTGTTTTTATGAGTCACACAATACAGTGCCTTTAGGGAAGTAAACTGGAGAATAGAAGATATCATGCAGATTTTCACTCTTCACATTGTTTAACAAACATATCTAATATTACACCAATATGTTTCAATGTCACTGTAGCAGCTCTGTGCTCTAAAAGTTTTCTGGCTCAAACTACTTATCTCTCACTGTGAAGTTTCTTAGTGCTCAAAGTGTTTGTTATTTTTGCTCACATGCTAGAGGTGGCAATATTTGCTTAGAAATAATTGTTCCCAGTGTTTGCAGAGGGGATGAACTTAACAGTTACAATTTGCTGGACCAAAAGCAGCAAGTTGCAATTTTAGGTAACCTGTTTCTTTGAATTGTACAAGGCAGCAAGACTTCTATTTCTATATACATTTTAAAAAACCCAACAAACCCCACCCCCAGCCATTTTGTCAAATGAGTGATCACTCCCCACCCCCAAAAGAGTTATACATCCTCTTCCCTTGTGGTCATAAGAGTATAGCAATTTTGAGTTCATAAATAAACCAGTAACACCACATTGCATGTGTTTGTGTGACACATTTTAAGGCAATAATAAAAGTAGCCTACAATTAGCAAATTTATCAGATGTTGGGAAAAAAATTAGGTGGTGGAGCTGGAAGGCTAAACAACATGGCATTCAACACTGAGTAATCCTTTGCTATGTCCAAGTGATGTCACAGCTTAGGCATGTGGAAGATTCAAGAATACGACACTGTCTGTAAAAAGCACTTAATTGTAAAACACTTCATTCTCCACTAGTAACAAATTTCTTGTTAACTATTGATAAGGTGTGCTAATACATAACACAAAGCATATCAGGCCATCCAAGTGGCACGGGTTCTCAGGATCTGACACAAATCTCTCTTCCCCTAGAACAGACTAATAGATCACTTCTAATGATACCACAGTAGGAAGATAGCTTTACTTCAGAACACAGTCTCATACAAAAACCCAGTGAGTATTAACTTTGAATTCTTTGCAAAGTAGTTTAAAAGTTTTTAATTAAAAATATTTCTACCAGCTCTAAATTACTTAAATGTGACCTTTATGACACTAAGAATTGGTGTGCTCAAGAAAAGCCTCTATAAGCACTCAATAAAACCCAAAATACTACTAGCTTCAAAAATCTACACTTACCTTCCTCCCTCCATTCCTCTTGACCCAAACATCTACCATTTTATGGCTGTTGATTAGACTAACAAGCTCAGCCTACTAGGTGTTACCTAATGATGCACCTTGGAAGCTTTTTTCCCCCAGCAGATAAGTTATGCAGGAAGAAGAGCAATGGTGTGTGTCTGCCTGGTCTGTGTTACAAATCTCAGCAAAGGCTGCAACCCGTTTGCAGCAGAGCTGCTTCTGAGAGAGAGTAGGATAAGCTGACTCAAATAGGGGTCTGACTCCCAGATCACTGAGGCCCTTCTCTGACTTGCTTGTCTCCCACTACCCATTAGAAGTCTTATCAGTACATATTTCTACAATAACTGTCAACCACTGAGCTGTGTTGCGGAACATGGGTGACTTGGGATTCAGGGACCTACTTGGCTGTAAATCATTTGTTTTAAAAAGTCAACATCACCGTAAGCTAAACCAGTCAGTTAAACACCCTTGCCTTGCTCTTGTTAGTTCTTCTATGTCATTGCTTTCTTGAGCATCACAGTAGAGTTTGCTGTGCAAGGGAGCTTGTCTTGGGATTGCTACTTCTTTTGGCACTCTTTGGTAGTGATCAGAGGGATAAGCAGACATTTTAGGTAATATTGAAAAGGATGGAAATTATTACTACTAACCAGTAACCTGGTACAGCCACATAGTTCTTATTTTCTTCCATTTTTTTAATTGTTGCTGAAGAGTTTGCAGTTTGGCTTAGGAACTGCAGCAGTAGCAGTGTACTGTTGGCCCAGAGGCTGGAAAATAAGCTCACAGTTCAATGCTGCAGTAGGCAGCAACCTGGTGTGCTGATCTGGTTTTTCCTCTTTCCCAGCAACTTCTTGCAACACTTGACTGAGTAATCTCGCCTTGGAGGCAGGTGCAGAATCCCAAATTAAGGGCTTGGTGTTGTAGTCAGCATCTGGAAACCAAACATTTCCCAAACGTTTTCCCCTTAGGAACCACCTCCAATGGGAGTGGTTGTGGCAAGAAGTGTCCAGACCAGGAACGTCCCTGGGGATGGGGCTCATCTCAGTGTCAGGGCTGTCTGCCACTCCCCAGAGTTTTGTGTGCAATGTGTCTGTGTGTGATGGCTCTCCCCGTTGTTTCAGTGCTTACAGAGCCGCACCTGCCCACTTGGAAAGCATTTTCGGGACTTTTTTCTGTTTCACTTGAAACAAGAGTCAAAAGAGGAGGTGATAGGGGTGAGCACCCTTCTTAGTTGTTTCTGAATATCTGTTCGGTTATGAGGAGGCTTAAGCTTAGTGACTTTTTCAATATAATCTGGATGTGGGTGGAATGCCAGGATGTGGGTTATCTAGTGGTGCACATAAAGAAGTTTCCCTTGAAGCTGTGAACTCTATCAGGTGGAGGTAGAAGAGGCTGGAGTAGGTCTGTGTTTCTTCAGGGGCGCCTGTGTCTGAAAATCTGCTGTTTTTTTGTGCTGTTGATTCAAGTGTCTCACAGCATTTAGGAAAGTCTTCTACAGCCTGGGAAGGTGCCTGCAGGCAGGCAGGCAGGCAAGAAGAGCTAGAACTTGGGTCTCCTGACTCCCAAAATCATGTAGCATGGAGGTCTCAGGGAGTTTGCTGCTACAGACAGCCAAGCAGGAGGCTTGATGTGTTCAGTGCTCATTTTCTCACTGTTTGTTGTGATGACGTGGTTTTAGAAAATCCCTGCACTCCAGCTAAGGTCAGGGATTTCATTTCAAATGAACTTAGGCATCCCAGAATTGAAGTGGGCACTTAGCGTTTAGTCTTACAGATTTAATTGAAATTTAATGTCAACAAGTTGTGAAGACAAATTTCATGCTAGAAGATTGATTGGGAGATGACTTCTTCCAGAGTGAACAAATAATCAGTTGTTCATAGGAACCTGATATACCAAACAACTAGTAGGTTACATAAATATCTTAAGGATATGGCACCTGGCAAAGGAGACTGAAGAACTGTTATCATCAACTGTTCAGGCTCCTGGCTGAGAATAAAATTCCTGGGAAAAGGGTGGGAATATTTAGGTTGCTTCTTTAACCAAGGATTTTGTATAAGACAGGCAAATGCCTCAGCTTGTGCAGACACTGAAAAAAATTATAAAACAGGCAATGTTTTTAGAAGTTAAAAATTCATAGGTAATTTTAAAAAAGGAAAAAAGGTTTGGAAAAATATACAGAACAAATTCTGAACATTAGGTGCAAAATTTCTTTGGCATTCAGGTAAGTGATATTTTCCTCATCAAAGAGCTATTAGACTTTAAGAATATGTCTAGCTGTCATTTATGGGTTTCCGTAGCAATTACTCAGGGTGTTTTACTTTCAACCTGACAAACATTAAAGAAGGATTGTTGGTAGCTGTGAGAGATAAAAAATTAATCCAGTTTTTGTGGAAAGTCAGTCAATCTGCCAATGTCAGAATTACATATCTGGAGACAAACATGTTCATGAAGGAATATAAGTGTATAATGTACAAAGAGATTCAGTCTGCAAGATTTTCACCTTTATTGTTAGTGGTATTTTCTTAGCAAGAGCATTAATTTTTTAAGGAAGTGCCAGGAGCTTCTATTATCAAGTCTGTGAAAAAAGCTATTTCCTCTAGCTGGAGTGTTGCTGGGAAAGAAGTTATTCCATACCACATTTTCTTTTAGGGATGTGAAATGACATGCTGGAAAGCAGATAACTGGGATGAGCATTTCACACCCCACCAATAAAATCTTCAATGTGTGTGGTTCAGATCATGGTTATGGGCACCTACAAGGGGCTTCTTCTAGAAGCAATTCATAGGAGAATTGTTGATACCACTCTATCTCATGAAATAGGCCTTCTTTTTGGGGGGTTATAAAGTACTGTGGTTTAAATGAAAAGTTTAAATGAAAATTCTGTAAATAACAGTTCCTGCTCTCCCCTCCTTTCTCACACAGACACCCATGGTACAAGGGATTTCATTGTAAGGAGACATTTTTGGTAGTAGTATTATTGTTAAAATTGTAGTTACACATCTGCTTAGTGATGGTTCAGTGTTCCTAAATTAGAAAATTCCAAGAAATGAAGCGAGAAGACAGCAATAGTTGATCTTTTTCAAATTCTTTGGAAAAACATAAAAAAAACCCCATGCTGTCAAACTGCAAATGTCCTGGAGACCTGTTACATCTGTTTTACAAGGCAGTTGTACAACATTGCAAAAATTAAAGAGAAAATGGGTATTATTTCACGAGACTGATAATCATCTAATCATCATGCTGATGTATCTGGGTCTAAGATAAGTTGATCAGAATCTTTTTTCAGTACTTTGGCATTAATGTACATCTGAAGATGGTATAAACTCATTGCAGAGTGTATCAGCATGTATTAAATGAGTACAGCCTGTTAGTGACTGCCAGTGAGTTAAGAAAAGGATTTTAAACTAAGAAAAAAAGAGAGCTTGAGAGGGAGCGAAAGAATACCAGTGTCAGTCTGACATGGGAATCTTACTGCACTGATATTTGCTGTGCTTTTTCATTTTATAGTCCATTAATATTATGAAGCGGACATTGCAGAAGTATGGAAGCTATGAAAAATTTGAACAGGCCACTGGAGGCAGCTTGCTGACTAAAAGTCGCATCTGGAATCACGTCAGGAAGTACATGGTGAAAGAAGGCTGTCTCGGTGAGGTAAGTCCTGCACTTGATCAGGAAAGAAACACTTATGTAGGCCTTAGCTATTACACATGGATGGACCCAGGAGACCCTCTGGGAGGCCTTTGCTCCATAATTACAAGAATATTCCTTACATCATACTTTTCTCATGGCTAAGCCCAGTCTAGTGTTTGAACAATTGAAACAACACAAATTCATTGTGAACACTTCAGTCATCTCTCTGAGCCTGTTTCCTGATTCATACACGCTTGTTCTTAAATTCTCTTCTTTTGGGAGTACCCAAGAACGACACCCTTCCTTCCCTCCTTTTTTTCAGCTACTTGGAGACCAGAACATTTCCATTTATTCATCAGTTCTGCCATCTGTTCTCCTGTATCAAATTATTTACACCAAAGGAAAGAGTTAAGAAAAGGCCAAGAAAAATAAGCAGCAGCCCAAGAGAGTGGTTTATAAGAAGCAAAACAAATGAAAGTGACATAAGTGAATAAAAATGTCTGAAAGAGCTTGTTGAGTTGGTTTGAGTGCTGTTTTTTTCCTGGCTTCAACCATCTAAATTTTAGAGCCCTGTAAAAAATTCTCTATATTCAGAATTTTAGAAAACCAGTTTGATGAAGTTACATGAAATTGTTTGGAAAAGTCAGATGAAATTGAATGTATAAAAAATGGATTAATCCAAATGAACTCACCAGATGACATAGTCAAAGACTTGGATGAGACCACTGGCAGTGAGAAAGAGGAGTCTGGAATCATGAGACGAAAATTAATTTCCCAGAAACTAGGTTTAATTGGTAAACATAATATTTTTAGGAGAAACTGCTAAACTCATCACACATTTTTGTGATTTGACATTGATAACCAGACTTTACCTGTGTTTCTAAGAGTGGGATTAATAAACTACAGTTTAAAGCAAGCAGAAAAAAATTGCATGTTTTGTCTTTTCCTGTGCTTTTATCTCCCTCTTCATTTTTGGCTTGCCTTGACTTCATGGCAGCTGGATCCTGCATCCTCATCTAGCAACCCATGTCCTTCCTAATGAAATGCTTCCCTTTTTCTCTGAAAATAGGATTAGGATGGTCTAAAATATCAAAATACTCTCTCCAGCTGAAGAGGTTTTATTAACGCTAAATGGTACCTGTCCTTTAAATCTAAATTCTTTGGCATTTACCTGTTATTCCTGCCTCTTAAATGCAAGTTTTGTGGGACTGACCATTTGCTGTTGAACTTGAAGCTGAATGGTGAGTTTTGAGTAGAGGGAAGTGTTATATTCATGCCTTTGATCCCTGGGTCCTTTTTTTTGGATGCTAAAAAAGTAATATGTCTTTAAAGTAATCTTCCTTGTACTCTTTTGAGTGGTACTGTTTCTTTAGGCTTTACATGAAGAGGGAAAGGTGCTTAATTTTCAACAAAGAGTTTCACTTTTCCCTCTCAGTCACTTGTTTAGAAAGGCTTTTTGAAGTCAAATAATAAAATATATATCAATTTGCATTAGTTTCCTTCTCTGCCAGTTTTTATTTTGATTACCAGTTTTCCAAGAGAGAACAGGAAAGCAAGAACTATTTTGCTGTATAGAACAAAACAATACCATTATTTCAATATTTCAAGTCTGCATCATGTAACAGGAGAAAAAGTACTCTGTACTTCCTCCTCTCATTCAAGTGACTTTAGAATTGCAACTGAAATGCTTTCAGACAGCTAATTATATAGATACCTAGTCAACTTACATGTTCTTATTTAGTATTTTTCAGTTCTCAGTAATGCTAAGATAATTCAACACAGTTCAAGACCTGGAATTTTCTCTAATTTGTTATGCATGCAATTGCTCCCTGCCCTCTTGAGTCTAGTCAGTGTTACCATACTAAGTTTTTTAGTCTCATGTTGGTCTATCTTCACCCTCACTCACCCCAGAAAGTCTGAGGTTCTGTCAGTAGCACAGGTGAGTAGGATAAACTCATTCAGAAGGCTCTCTCAGGTGGTTGCTGATCACAAAACAGAGTTGTGGAGGGCAAAGGACCAAAGAGAAATGAAATAATGGAAGGGCCAGAGGAAGAAACAGGAACAGGAGCGAGAAGAGAGTTCTTCCAGTTCTACCTGAACTCTCTCCTTTTCAGATTGTGGTCCATCTCACGGAGGACCTGCTGTCCCGAGCCTCCATGACCGTGGTGAACGGCCGCCCCACACTCACCATCAACGTCTCCACTGCGCGAGAGCACTGGCTGGAGGGGATGCTGAGACACGAAATTGGTATGAGCATGACAGCCCTTCTGCAGGCAGAGGGGAGTACTTGCATGCCTTCTCACTTATGGCACAGTGACGGGCCAGGCACTGGACACATACAGAAAGAGGGAACATCCCAGTCCCAAGCACCTGTGCTGGAGACATGCTAAAGGGAAGGAGAAACCTTTTTATTACTGCACCATTCAGTAAAAAGATTCCTGGTGTTCATGGACATTAGCATTTTAGGTTGGATCCAGAGCAAGCTTTTGAAGTAAGCCTACCAGCTAGTCCCACTTACACCACTGAGGTTCTCATGTCAAAGGAATCTTGGAGCAGGCAAAGAGTAATCCTTTCAGATGATGCCAGCCCAGAGGGTCTGCTCCAGGGCATGCATTCTGTGCTGTCGCTGCTCAGGGACATTTTGCTCATGAGAGCCATTTTTTTTAGCTACTCTGGAGTTAAAAAAAAAGGGGAGGAAACAAAAACAGTGTCACTGTTCAACCTCAGCTCCAGCCATATCACTTTACAAACCTGCTCCTGTCACATTGCACTGTTTGCAAATGTAGGCATGCTTTAGGTATGAAGAATTTACCCAGTGTTCCCTAAACTAGTGTAAAATTGCTGTGGTTTTGCATTATGCAAGAATGGCCCAGCCTGTGGAAAATTTCTACAAATTTTTCAGTGCATCTGTTCCAACTAAGTACATAAAAAATGGATAAACTTGGCTATTGCCTGAATAACAACTGAAGAATAAACCTTGCAATTGCCTAGAAGCAATTACTCACATTTTTAAGGGACATAGCGTCTTCCAAGGCTGCAGTAGTGCTGTTTAATCGCCTTCAGGAGGCAACATTTCTGCCCTTTTACTTTGATTTTCCTTCCTGCTGTTCCCTACAATGCCTAGCCTATGCCAGAGACAATTCAGCTTGTAAGACTTCCAAAATTTCCTTCTGACCTATTTAGAAAGTCAAGTCCTCCTGATAGTTGCATTCCTTAAGCATTTTCAGGAATTTCACTTGCAGTCAGCAGGTGAATATTTGCGTGGTGTATATATCTCTGACAAAATTCTCTATTGTAGACAGGGCTAAAGTCATCACTTTTCCCAGTGCCCAGTCCTACCAGCTCAGAGTTCTGAAATGGGTATCTCCTTATATATTTTATAATTTTTTTATCATCGGAAGCTCCTGTTCTAAGTACCACATTCCTTTTATTTTATTTTTTTTTTTTCAGGAACTCATTACTTTCGGGGTTTTAACAACAACAGCCAGCCTTGGTGCAACCGTAATGGACGTAGAAAACACGGATTAAAACCAATCAACCCTACAGAAGAGGGGCTAGCCAGCATTCACAGCGTCCTGTTCCGCAAAGACCCTTTCCTCTGGAGAGCTGCCCTGCTCTACTACACAGTGTACCAGGCCAGCCAAATGTCCTTCAGTCAGCTTTTCCAGGACGTGGGGAAATTTGTCAAGGACCCCAATACTAGGTGGGATTACTGCGTTCGGGCCAAGAGAGGGTGGACTGACACTTCACAACCAGGTGAGTTCCCTATTTGTCTTCTCTTGTATTTCAGGGAGGTTTTCAGAACATGCACAGAGCTCCTTCATCATGTCACACAGTCAAAACTTTGCAAGAGGGAGAAATCGGACTCCACACTTTCTGAAATGGGGTCTCAGGAATTCTGCTGTGGAAAAAAAGGCTGAAAATGCTCATGAGCGAGACCTTCAAGCTGAATCAGTACAGGATTATTATTTTTTTTTTTTGTGTGGAAGTGGAACATAAATGCTAAACTTTGAAATAATTCATACTCACAGTTTGACCTGCTTTCTACAGATGTAATATTGCCTGTGGTTATGCACAGGCCCTATCTTCTATTTTTGATTTCTTTTTCTGGCTAGTGGGTTTTGCCTTCTAGCTGGTTTTTGGAAAGGTTTTCAAAGTCAGGGATATAAATATCTAGTTTTTAAAAATAAAATTGTTCTGCTCATAATGGCTTCTGAGAACATGCCTTGACCAAACACTGATAGAATGTATCTCCATTCCTTTCAGGCTGTTTCAATAAGGACCAAGTGTACTTGGATGGCATCCTTCGAATCCTGAGATACAGGGAGTCCATTGATTTCTATCTTCTGACAGCCCTTGGAAAGGTGACTGAACTCATTATTCCCAAGGGTACAGTTTTATCATTTCAGCAAGTCTGCCTGTAACAAGCTATGAGTCATGGTGGTTTAACTTTGATCTAGAATTCTCTGTGTTGTACAGCACCTTCAATCACACTGTGCAAGTTACAAGTATTTTGAGGTCCTAAAAGTTTCTACCAGCTTGTCCTCATTCTTCACTTATCAGATTAAGATTTTATGGTCATATTTCTCAGACTTTCCTCCCTTTATGGGGTACTATCTGACTTGCAGTACAACAGACTGCCTTGGCCAAACAAGACAGGTACTAGATAAGGCAGTGGTCCTAGCAGAAAATAAAATGAATCATTTGACATTAATGTACCTCCCTTCCACCACAAAGAGTATTTCATCTCAAAGTTCTCTCACTGATGGCAGGTGTTTTTCAAACATGAAGGGGTTTTTCCCCAGAATAATGGTATTTTTACATTCACAGATGTGAATGCATTTTAGGTCTATTCTAACTGTCATGGCTTGTTTGTTCTTAAATCATCCTAACAAGTGCAAAAATTTTGTCACACTTCCTGAACTAAATCCTTGGGTTGCTAAGCTTTCACAGTTCATTAAGCAGGGTTCATACTCACATAAACAGGGAGTCAAATTGCCTTGAGCTTGAATTTAGAGCTGGTATACCTACATTTCTGCCGACTTAGCAATCAATGGGTGATAAAGGGAAGGGGCATATTATGATAGAGGGTTTTGGTCTGCATTTGAGTTTTCTCTTTACTGTCAGAAACATCCTTATTGATAAGCAAGAACTATTTAGGAAACTGAACCAAGTTATGAAGCTTTGAAAATAAAATCACACTATCAAATAAGTCTGCAACTTTCTCTCTGAAATTTCCTTTTGCTTTAAGCCTGCTTAACTCCACGCAAAGCTAAGCTACCAAACATACAGTTCCTTTACTGCTTTATGCCTGTCTCTCTTCAGGGAGTCTGCAGGTTGTCAGACCATGTGAAAAACACCCTAAATAATCCCTCATAAAATTACATATTCCTCTATGATCCACATTGCATGGCACCCACATTAAGGATCTACAAGCAGTTTATTTCTAGCAGTATGATAACGTAAAAGTGCTTGACTTTACAACTTTTAAAATCAAGGGATCTTAATATGTATTCTGAATTGTTTAGCTTCAGACAATTGCAGTCAAGCTGGAAATTTGTGTATCAGAGCAATGTCTGCTCTCAGCATCACAGATTAGTTGAGCTCTGTAGACGTCTCTCAACATGCCATGCTTTGGCAGTGTCAGCTAGAGCAGTTTGCCCTGGACTGTGTCCAGTTGGTTTTTGAATATCTCCACTGATGGTGACTCCACAACCCCTCTGGCTGGCCTGTACCAGTGTTTTTCCACCCTCATTGAATAAAAATTTTTTGTTCAGATGGAATTTTAACTGGTGCCCACTGCCTCTTGCCCAGTCAGAGTGTGCTGGTGAGAAGAGCCCCATTCCCATGTTTATACAGACTAATGATTCTCGTGAGCTTGCTTTTCTCCAGGCTAAACAGTTCCAGCTGTCTCAGCCTTTCCTCACAGGAGAGATGTTACAGTGCCTTAATCATCTTAGTGATCCTTTTCTGGACCCACTGCAGTATCTCCATATCTTCTTATGAAAGAGAGAAGTATAAAACTTGCTCTGGGATCTAGCCTAGTGGTTTATCAGCACTTTAAGTGGGGCATTTATTTGGGTTTTTTAGGATGGAATGGGAAGATCAGATTGTTCCAAGGTGGGTATTAAGCTTGCCTGGCACATTGTCCAGGTCCTGCCTTCCTGTTGCTTCTGACATTACTTCAGTGTAGAAGAGTGTGGTGTGGATACATGTGGGCTGTTTAACACACCTAGAAGTGACTAAGGAAAACACTTGAAACCTGACAAAAAGTACTTCTTAAAAGGAGCAGCTTTAAAACTTTGCAGGAAAGAATCAAATACAAGAAGCACTGCAAAATATTCATGTGGTAATTGCATGCAAATATTGCTGAAGAGAAACAAAATGCAGATATTGGATGCACTTGAGTATAGCATAATTACCAGAGTTTGAAAAAGTAAAAGCAGCAAAATAACACCTACTGTTGTGTTTCCCAAGAAACGCATGAGCACATTAGGAAGAGCATAAGTAAGCCTGTTTTAGCCTCAGTCTTTTTTATCTAGTGCAATAATTAATAACATATGGTAAGGAAGAAAACCTGTTTCCACCACAGGATGGGATTATGTTTTTGATCTCAGGATGTCAACTTTGGTAATTTTTTAGCCCTTGCAAGGACTGGAGAAATACATCCCATTCAAACCATATCTCAGATTATAGATACCTGTTTCTTGTTTGCAGCAGTTACAGAAACCTTTGAACATAAATATTAGAGGGGAAGGATCCTTTTTCTTTCTTTAGGCAGGAAAAGAGGTAGAATTTAATTGTGTGTGGTGCTGTGTCTCCAGACTGAGAGAAGATATGGTTTTGTAGAGCTCCTCTTTATCCAATTCTAAGTTAATTAGGTGTAATGCCACACAGCAGTATCTTAGTGACTTGAATAAGCGGGGGCATGGGTGTCTGTTCGTTTTCTTAATTGGGTGCATCTCATCCCTGCAACTAGAAAAGCACTCGTGTACTCAGATGCAAATTGATTCTCTTTGTGGACTTTGTTCCAATTATCATTGCTGAGATATACACCTGTCTCTATGGATCAGGTTTAGCAGGCTGGATTACACTGTTCTGTCTTTCCAGAAGGCCCTTCCATGCCCTTTGCCTATTGGTGAATCCTTCATGCGCACTTTAATCGCTTCTGAGTAGAAACCATCACCTGCCAAGAGGGCAGGCTGCTTCCAGAGAAAGCAGACTGTGCAGGGTTCAGCTCCTTAGAGGAAACATGGGACAAAAAGGTTGAAAGGAGCAGGCTCCACTCAAGCCACCTGACACAAACCTCCTGTGAAGAAATAGGACATGCCAGTTAGTAAGCCCAGCAAGGCTGGAGGGCTTTGCCAGTGCATATGCTGCTGTCTGCAGGGTGCCCAGAACACACAGCTTGGAGATAAACTGATGGCCACACAAATTTCATCACACTGGACAGCTGCCTAAGGAGTCCTGCTCTGTGCATCCATGGCAGCTTCTGCCCAGCCAAAGCATTCATCCTTTTTGGGCCATCATTCACAGCATCTTAAGCCACTGTGATTAGAAGTCCTACTTTTAGAATCATAAGACTATGAAGACAGAAATACCCATTTTCCTTAGGAAAAAAAGCAATCAGGTCCTGTATTAGCTGCAAAATGAGAGTTCAGCACCAATACCCAGAAGGCTCCGATGCCATGAGACAAACCCTGTCTCCACTCTGCTATTGAATGAGGAAAACAAAAAAACTAAAATTGGGATGCTTAGGTATTGTTCATGTTGTAGTTAGTCACTAGAGGTGCATATTATATTAATATAGCTTTGCATAAGCATATTTACTAATGAAAATTAAACAGCAGAGTTCAGGCCAGCTAGCACCATGAGTTTCCCAAACTGTTTTCTGTGCCATGTTTGTCTTGCCCTCCCTATCTAGTTCCTTAGAATTTTGCACAGTGTTTTTTCCGTTCTCGTGTAAATCTTTCCACCTTGTTGAGAAAATATTCCAGACTCACATGTGCTCCATCCTTTCCCTCTCTATTCCTACAGCTGCTGTAGATGATTCTCATTCACATTCCTACAAGTCTGTTTATTGATTGAATCAAAAGCAGAATCAGGAATTATGAAGGCATTTGCTAAATTTACACTTCTTTTGCATCTTTCATGGAAGCACACAGTTGCTCATGTTTTCAGACGGTTCTCCAAGATTTTAAATTCCCCTGCTCTGAAATATTTTGTCATTTACAGGAGAGGATTTATAGCAGCAGCAGAGAAGCAATGGGACTGTACTGGTAAACTGACCCATGTCCTTCCTTACAGATCTCATATGAGGATGTGGATCGGCTGAAAGGATTAGCTGTGATTGAGAACATGAGGGTGCCACACTTTTTGCAAGACCATGCCCGGTACATGGAACACTTGAAAAAGATCATGGAAGTCAATGAGCTAACTGACGAGGAGCTCCAGGATCTCATAAATTAACAATATTAGACCTCCATTCACTTACTGTGTGAGGATGTAGAACTGGACTTCACAGAGCTTGCAAAAAGGGACTTATGAGGGATGGGAGGGAAGAGTGGCCAGAATATGTGGAATTCAGAAAAAGCCCCTTTATGTCCTTTTGTATTGTGATTGTATACTGATTATTTTTTAAAGGGATTGTGCATTTTTGTAAAATTTGGCTTAGAAATTCCTCTGCAGTGATCTGTGCAATAATCTACTCTGTTTTGTATGCTTGGTATAGTGCTCAGTGCTGTCTCTTGTAATATATTGCCTTTTCCCACCCCGGTTTAGAGGTTGAGGAAAGGAGACAGAGGAGAAATTCCCCTTAGTTCACTTTTGTTTGCCTTATCTTTGGTCATAGCTGTCACGGTTCATAGCAATAGAACTGCTGTAGATTATGCTGCATTGCTGTCTGCATAACTTTCCCATTTAGTCATCATTGCAATGAAAACAAAAAGTTTAAAAACAGTGCACAGAAGCAGGTCTTTGTGCCACAGGATTGAAGTAGGTAACATTACAAAAAGTTTCAGGGTTTTTAGTGAGAGGATTAGCATATAAAAACAGAGAGAAAAGGTAGGTAGTACTGTTTCAATGACTGCAAGCGGGTAGCAAAGCTTTCCCCTTCATTCCCTCAAAAAGTTACACTGTTCTACATCTTTATGTGTATAGTACATGTTTCAGGAAGCTGAATTCTGGGAAGGGCCTCCCCTTTTGAGGACAAGCATAGGAAATTCAGCATCGCAGCGTTTTGGAAGGAGGATCGAGCAAAACTGTAATTTCATGACCTATGGCTCTAAATAAATTCAGGAACACAGGGCCACGGTCCAGCACAGCAGGCAACACTCGCTTGTTTGTTGGGTCACCTGAGCCTACAGAGGATCAAGTCACATTTTTGAGCAGTACCCCCACACTACAGCAAGCCTGAGCTTGCAGAGCTTGTTTCAGAAACAAGATGTGACTGGGGGAGAGAAGATAACTCTCAAGTGCCCTATTCCTGTGTTCCAACAGAAGTGCTGCACCACTCTGAAGCAACCTTACCTCTGTTTTAACTGCTGGTGCTATATCCAGGACCAAGGAAAGACATCTCCTTACAGCAAGGAGCCTTCTCTAGTCACATGATGAATAACTGTTGATGCAGGAGGACTTACTACATAAACTACATTTTCTGATTGTGGACTATTATGGAATTAGTGAGGCAAAGTGTTCTGACAAAGGGTTTAGTTTTAGTAGACAGAATTTTACAAGGGGTCCTCTGAACTCCTGGGAAGCAGCTGTGGTCAGAGAGGCTGGGCAGAAACTAGTGGGAACCTTGGGCAGGGCTTCTGCCCTTTCTTACCCTGCTGCTTTTTCCCACAGGATAAGTTGAGTAGATGGAGCCAAGGTTTCCTCCATGCCACATTTGCATGGACCTGAGCCACAGTATCCCTCCCCTCTCATCCTGTTCTTTAATGAAACAAGTGCAATAACTCTCCCACCTTGTTTTGCACCCAGGACATTACAGTAAAATATTGAGAATGTATTTTCTGATCCATAGGAAAATCTGTGAGGAAGAGGTGACAGTTGGCTAAGAGGTCTGAAGGTTTATGAATAATCCCATAAAAGCAGCTGCCTTTCAGATACTATTGCAGGTTGTTTGCAGTGGCTGGCTGGCTGCCGCAAAAAAGAAAATGTGTTCAACAAGCATAAATTTACTAAATTTAGTTATTTTCAAGGCAGGGACTGAGAACTGCTTGTATTAGCCTTAATTTTGTGTTGTCAGTATTGTCCAGGAGCTGAAAGCCATTCAGTCTCTATGCTATTTTCTCTCCTTTCCTCCTTCAGGCTGTCTAGTTGGATCACTGGTGACTTCACCTGTCCATCTTTGTTTTGGAGCTGTGCAGAGCAGACACAGTGTTGCAGCAGCCTGACAGAAACCATTTGCAGTCAGTCACGCACACGTGCTCCAGGTTTTAGGTCCTTTGCCAGAAACAGCAAGAAAGCCGCATATGACTGAAGTCAAGCCAAGGATTACAGTCAAAAGCTGTCTTTGGAGTAAACTGGGCAGAGATCATTTGATCTACACTGTGGAAAAATCTGGCTCACTTTGCTGACCCTGGGTATGCAAAAGGGACAGTCCTTTAAGAAAGGAACAATTTTGAACTGATTTTATTCTGACAGAAGAGATCCCTGCCTTTCTCCCATGACATACACAAAGTGGTTTTCTTCCTCCCATAGTAGTAGCATCTTGTAATCCAAGTGCACCTGTATAATGTGTCCTCAAAATCAGAAGGCTGTGCTAGTCACTCTTCTGCCACAAAATGCCATGCCTGCAGGCCTGACTCTTACCACTCTGTAGCCCTAAAGACTACTACAGGCTTTCTTGCTTTACTTGAAGACCTGCATCACCTTTTTTGCAAAGCAGTAGGTGCCATTAAACTTCCATTCTTCATTATTCTAGAAATAGATTTGCCTGGCGCAAAGTTTGGAGTCTGGAAGTGGTCAGTACCAATATGCAGCAATAGGCGAAGCTGTCAGCTTCTGGTTCTGGCATCAGACATGTCATTCCTCCTTTGTAAAAGTGCTTCAAATTTTGAAGTGTAGCTTTTTTAAATTTTTCTGAATTTTTGTTTTTCACTGTGACAAGGCTGGTTACTGAGTTGTGATACTGAAGTTCTGTGATAGAGTGTGTGGACAGCAGTGGTGAGCAGCAGTGAGCTCATGTCACTGCACAGTTTCATGGTGTCAGTGCTGTGTTGGCAGCCTTTCCTGGCTGCCTGGCTTGGTTACTTGGCTGTGTATCTATGTCTTGCTATGTTTTTCCTGTACAGAAACCTGGTCGGCATTGGAAATGCCTCCCTGTTTCACCAGACCAATTTTGAAAGGCATTTTATACAACTTTTACAAATAAAGACAAAATAATTACAGAGATGAGAGTACTGAAGTGTTACATCACATTGTGTGAGAGGGTCATTCTGCCCAATAGCCCTGGCTCTGCAGCAACTTGGACATCCTATGTTGCGTGTGGAAGAGGTGCCTTTCTGACTCTTTTTCAAAAACATCACTTAGGGTTGGAATTGTGAAGGGTCTGTTGAAGGCTTACACTGGGTATGGCTCTCCCTGCTGAGTCAGAAGGCCTGGCTGCTCATGAGGAAATTATCCCATTTACTAGGATATGGTCTGAGGTAGCATTGGAGCCTCTTTCCTGCAATGCAATTCTCAGCACCATACACACGGGAAATGGCAACTCCAAATTTTCCACTTTAACACTTTGATCCACGCCCCAAACCCCCCCTCCCCTGCTGCTTCATTCCAGCACTCCCCATCCCCTCTCACATTATAAAATGTGCTTACTTATCTCTAGGGAGTCCCATCATCTCCTTATGGCTCAGCTCCCTCATGTGTAAGTACGGATAACATTCAAGCACTGTGAATTCTTTTTAATGGAAATATTTTACAAGTCAGTTGCTAATTTGCCTTCCAAGACTGCTACGTATTATCACACCATATTCCCTTTCCCTTGCTAGAAAGTTTGGAAAACACGGCCTGAAATCTGTTTCCTTCTTAGGCTCCCAAAGCACCACTGTCCTCCCTTGCCCCATGCATCCCAGACACCCCTTCTACAGCATCAGCAGGATGAAACACAACGCTCACCTGGCAGGTGTATTTCAGTACTGAATAGATCTTACATTTGTTACAGGGAATCTGCAGGACTAAGGCAGGTCTGAAGTTTTTTGACAGCCCTCAAGTGGCAGGCTTGTGAAGCTGGATGCCCTGTCAGAAGTTTGAGAAGCAACTTAAACACTGAGGTTCTCTGAAAGGAGGGGAAGATGGAAATCATTTATGCTGAAAACCAGGATGGAATTCTGCAGACCCATGAATCAGAGTGGAAGTTGAGAAACACCTTGTCTAAAGCAAGAGAAAGTCAAAAAGAAACAGCTGGAACAATTCTTTTGTCTGGGCTTGTTTGGGGCGGGTGTTGTTATTTATTTATTTTGTTAGTCTGTTCAGTTTGTGTCTTTTTAAGGGAATAGTAATTTAAAAGTGTCTTAATAACTTCCATAATACATTAACGCAAAATTAAGTTGAGGGTTTTTTTCAGTACGCAGTTTAAAATGAATGTCTGAGATACAGAAGGGAGAATCTACTTTGGCTTTGCTGAACAGTTACAGACTTCTCAGAGTCTATATTAGATTAAATCCAGAAAATCTGGATATTGAATTTTAAACTCATTCATTTACATTGATTCCATGGCAGAAAAATGTCATCAGGATTACCTTTCAAGGCATAGCCTTCCCATTAAAGTTGTCCAAATTAATTTTTTTATGCTGCTGATGAAATATTTTATATCTTCCCCAATCACACAGTACCTCTGAGACACTTTAAACATCTTTTTCTGAGGTGTCTATGGACAAACAGGGTGAGGTACAGCATTATTTCAGCTCTTTAGAAGAAGGAAGTGAAGAATCTGAGGCTGAATTTGGAACTGCACTGGCCACAGCGTGAAGAAGGAAGGAGCAGGGGTAGAGAGCCTACAGATAGGGCTCTCATGAGTGAGTAGGGCTGGGTTGTACAGATGTGGTTTTGAAAAGAAAAAATTCTTGAAAAAATTCCTTTAAAATTGGTGGTGGGAGAAATGCAGATGGTGGCACAGGAGGGGCTGGCATGAAGCCATGGAATTCCTGCCATCCCCTAGGGTCAGAGTGGGATGAACACCACCCTGCAGGGACCTTCCCCGCTGGATCTGTGCAATTCCACAGCACAGCTACTCTGGTAATGCAGAGCTGGGCTCATGTTCAGGCCCTGTCCCAGCAGTGCCCTGAAAATGGCACCTGGAAGGTCTCACATTTATACTTCAGGGCCCAATTTCCATCCTGTGGCACATTCCAAGTGAACGATCTGTCAGACTGTTTTCTCCAGTCTACTGGCTTTTTTCTGTCTTGTTTGACTTTTGCCCTGGTCTCAAGCACTCATCCATCAGGCTGGTTTTTTCTAATCCAAGTCCTTCACATTCCTTTTTATCTAAGGAATATATTCACTACCATATTATGCATCTCTGAGCCTAGAAAGTAAGTAAATTCACTCCCACCCACCAAAAAATCTGCAAGTGATCTGTAAGTCAACCTCTTGTTCCTCTCCTCCTGGAAGTACTTTAAAGCTAAGCTCCCCTGTATTTTTTATCTTCTTACGAAGTTTTCAGCCAAGAAGCTTTTCCAGGCATGGACAAGATATGTCACCAGACATACAGGACCATATGCAGCAGCCTCCAGTGGCAATTCACTCCTCCATCTGTTGTCTCATCTCTGTCCTTCCCCATTTCCCAGTTTCTCTAGCCCACACTCCTCCAGCTCTCAGCACTTTTGGTCAGTAAAAGGAATAGCTATACAGTTGAAGGAATCAAGTTAAGGTTCCCCCAAAGGAGGGTGTGCAAGGGTACCAAGATGCCCAGCCAGGCATGTGTGAGTGACCTTTGTGGAGCCTGCTGAGAACTTCAGGCAATAAGAATGGGGGGAGGTAAAGTGACCACTCAGCTGCAAGGCAGCCTCTCTTGTCAATAGGCAAGGGAGTAAGGAGGCCTGAAGGAAGAGCTACCCAGAAGAGCACTCCCTAAAATCTGGAGGGAAAGTGCTCTGAGACCCTGGTGCTCCTTTTGTGTTTTCACATAAAGTTTGAGCAATGGTGCAGATGAGGTCTGTGCACATTCCATTTTTTTTTCCTTTTTAAATGAGGCCTTTCACACAGCCGATAAAGAGAAATTAGGACATCCCTCAGGCTGGGAACAACTCAGTGTGCAGGGTTATGAGATGGCCAGAAGGATGGGTCATCAAAGGGTCATCCAGAAACATATTTCCTAAGTGCACACCTAACCCGTAGATATTTAAGAGTAAATCCTTTTAGCTACTTCGATTTAACAAAGGAGCTTTTTTACTAACAGATATGGAGGTAACAATTACTTCAGGCTTAAAAAACTAAAAAAAATGGGTAAGCAGACAAGGGCTCTGTCTGCAGGTCTTGTCCTGCTCTGTGGAATGTGGGATGCAACTCAGAACTGCTGAGTGGTGAGTGAGAGCTGTGCAGTCTGCTGGCGTGGCCCTCCACTTGCTCTGAGAGCAGCCAGCTCACAGAAACCTGCATCTCTTCTGGGGATGAAAAAAGGTGCTGCAGGCTGTTTCCCACAAGAACCCTGATTCACAGTCAGTGTGACTCCTCGCATGGGGAAGAACTTTGCATTTTGCTTAGGAGAAACAAAGAACATAAGCCTCCTATAAAGTTTTGCCTATCTAGAAACTGTACAGAAGTGTTGAAGTCAGTGGCCAGGAAATGCCTGCATGCCTTTGCCTTGCTTCCTGCAGCTAAGGAAAAGCTCATAACCTAAATATGGAACATTTCCACCTAATTTCTGAGTGCTTAAATTTATGACCTGATGTCCTCCCAGCAAACAGCAGCTGCTGCCCCAGGAGCTCTGCTTCCCATAGCATCTGGCTCCTGCCTGTGGCCAGTATACTCCATCAAGACACCAGGTTTAAAACCAAAAAGCAACTCAGTATCAGAAGGCAGCATTTAGATGTCTTCAAGGAAAACCTTGAAGTCCCCTGGACTGACTGTTTTCTGTCATTTTCTAGGAACACTGAACACTGAGTACCCTTAGGGTTTGAGTGCCAAGACCAAGCATGATTAGCTTGTACAGTCCAGCCTTCACTCCTGCATGATGCATCAGGATTTATCAACCTACTGCTGCCACAACCTGGTTCTTGAAAGTTCATCTCCAGGACAGTTATTTCGTTGTGTTTGCTTCTCAAGAGTTTTTTAGCAACTCTCCAAACCCTTCTATATCATACTTCCTTTTTTGGATGGCTTGCAACACTGCAGTGCAACAACAGTGCAAAGCCAAGTGACCAAATGGACATTTGCTAAGTAACTTCTTTTAAAAAGCCCACAGGACAAAGCAGAGGCTTTCCCGTGAAGCAAATGGGTCAGAGTAAATAGGAAAGGAGAAGAATTTGTCTGCTTTCACTGTGAGGAGCAAAGAGGACAAATACTAGACATTGCCCCCTCAGCCTTGGGGAGCTGGGTGCTGCTTTAAGCTTTCTCCAGAAGATGCCAAAAGGTAGAAACTCAAATATGTGTCCTTCCAGGAGCCACCTCTCCTGCCAGAATGAGGTGTGAGGTCTCTGCAGAAGCCAGAACTGTGTGGTCTGACCAACCATAGCCACTGCAGGTACCATGTGCTGTGCATCAGCTGTCACCATGTCCCCTGGCCAGGGAAAGTCTCCAGCTGGCTGGCACGTGTCATCAGGAGACAGGAGGCAGCACTTTGTTGTAAGGAAGTGGCCAAGGCTCCATGTGCAGTGGGCAGGGAAGAGTTTCACCAATCTTCACTGTGCACGGGTGAGATAAACAGCTTTACAAAAAACTAAACCTGGACCAAATCAGTCTATAGCTGCTGGTGACATTACTAATGAAGCAGGACCCTGCCTCACAAAAACTGGGCTCCTGAGTAGACCCCAAGATGTGTAAGGTGTATCCACCCTTCTGTAAGAATGGCTCACTGCTTCTGAACCCCCTCCTTAGTTGCTGCCTTCCTTGGCAGTGTCTGGGCCCTAAAGACACAGCCAGCTGGACCAGCAGAGGTTCCACTAGGAGCATCTTGAAATAAAATTGCTATTCAGGTTTGCTCCCACAGGAGCAGGAGGAACACAGCCATCATTTCAGCTTCTGAACAACTATAGCACAACAGATGTTCTTGGGAACTCCAAAATCTATCAGAGTCCCAACCACCTCATCCTCCTCCAGGGTTGTCAGAAAAAAGCAAACAAAGCAAGTTTTTAAAACCGGTGAGACCACAGCGCAGCACTGCTGATTGCCAACATGAAGTAATCAGGCATACACCTCATGCAGATGCTCCACACAAGACAGAATGCCACCTGTAAGTATCCAATTCCTCCCATCTTATCCCAAGGCATCTTTTTATCCACCAAGTAATCACCTTTCCAGAGCTCTCCATTGGGATAAGGAAGGAGAATGAGGCTGAGTATTCATTTGACTAAGGGAATTCTATTGCATTTTCACCTATATTTTGCAGTTTTCCAGTGAGAGTTTCTCGGGGAATCTGATGCTGCTCAAATTAAAAAAGGGCAGCAAAATTGTGCCTGATTGAAAATGACGAAGCTGCAGCAAGGATGAAGAATGAAAGCTGGAGCTAAGGTCTTCAGCTAGTTTCTTTAAAGACCAGAGGTAAGTGCCTGCACCTCCCATTTTCAACAGGAAATGTTGTGCAACTAAAGGCGCATTTTTGGTCTGATGCTTTGAGTTCTTAGTCATTCACTTAACCTCTTGAAACATCCTCGAAATCTTGCTCAGTCTTGAGAGTCACCCCAGGCTATGCCACCTTTTTCTGGGTTTAGTTTTGCATAGACAGAAAAGCTGTTCAACTGTGTGTGTTTGCATGGGAATTTATTTAGTTGTTGAGAAATTAGTTGCTTATTGAGTCATTAGAAATGAGGTGCTATCCCAGATAGTTAAAGTAATAAAAATGCTGCAAGGATATGATACTGTTTTGCTCTAAAACCCTCAATTACATCTCCTTTGCTGTGGCACTGCTGTAAAGAGTAGTGAGCCAAGCCAGAGAACTTGCCTTTCCTCTCAGCAGCAAAATGTGTGGTCATCTGCAGCCCAGAGCAGCAGGCACTGGATTAGTGGGCAGCTCAGCACCTTTCGCACTCAATTTCTTTTGCAGATGCTGAAATCCCGATATGGTTCCCTTCTAAGTCACTGGTTATTAATTGCTGCATTAAAAACCTCATGTAGGTGGCAAATTCAATGCTCCATGCCTGGTGCTGCCTTGGCAGGGCGCTGACTTCAGTGCCCCCACCCAGGACATGCACAGAACCCAAACCTCCTTGGAAGCAGCGTCCCTGCCATATGCACGATGACCACACGCTGTATTTGGACCCCCTGTTGTGGTGAGTGAACCAGGCTTATGCAGCAGGAAAGGGATGCATAACTGCCTGGTCTGGCAGAGGAAGAAACTGAACCCCCACTAAAAAAGTCAATGGCACAGGTCAGTGCATCATGTGGGCCAGCCCCTGCAGGGATCACATGAATATGGGCTCACTCATCTATAGACCTCGAGGGTGCATGGCCTGTTTCTCCCTGATGTAGAACACCAACTCCTAGACAAAGACCCATGGCTACATCTCACTGATGCCAACTGCAGGGCCAGAGGACAAGGGCTGTTCCTGTGAGATCCACAACAGGGAGCAAGGCAAAGGGCACTAGAGGACTGGACCTGGCTATGCAGAGGGACAAGTTGGTGCTTTCCCAGCTCCTGAAAACTATCGTGCAGGAAGAAAACACAGCATTGAACTGTTGCACCAAACAAAAAAAAAAAAGTCAAGCTCCAGGAAGCTATTCTGGGGCAAAATGACCCTGCCAGGTGCATAAGGAAGGAGGAAAGGAAGGATGAGGGGTGCCTACATGGTACTGCAGAGGAACTGTCTCATTGCAGTCACATAGGGACCAACTCCAGCAGCTTTTGCAAGTGTTGAATGATATTTGAGACTTGCCAAGAATGTCCACCGTGTCTCTCTTTTTTGGGGCTTCTCTTATTACCTCTATTTACAAACAGGCAAAGGAAAATAATCGTCACCTGCCCCTCCCCCTCCAGCAAAACCCTGTTCAGCTGCATTTTAGCAAAGAGCTTTTCCAATATTAAAAGTACACTTTATTTACTGTACAATTCTCATCCCAATCTCCAGGTGTGGAAGTGTCCACTGTGTCCCCAGAAAAAGTTGTAGATTGTTCTGCAGCCATAAGACTCCATCCAGAACTGTCCAGAAGGGGCACAAAGCCAGGACCACCAAAATCAAGTGCTGATACTTTCTAGGAGCAGGGAGGAAAGCAGGAAGGAGCGGAAGGGGAAGGCAATCCTGTTCTGCCATGGAGTCAGTTGTGAGTGACCAGAGCCTTCCCTGGGTGGCAGAAGAAGCACCCTCAAGTTCATGTCATCGTTCGTGCTTCGTGTGGGAGTCGTTCCGTTCAACTGTCACCCCGTTCCCATTCCGCGTCACCTCCTTCCTGCTCCAGTCCTTTTCCAGGTAAAATTCAGCAAGCACGGGGCAGTGCTCTGAAGCCACCCCACCCCAGGACCAGTTATCGGGGATCCATGGGTTTGTAAGCCCTTCTCGCACGACAGCCCAGTGGCCTGCATCAAAGAGAATCACAGGGAAAACGTTAAGGGATGTTGCCCAAACCGGACATTCGAGGCTAGCCTAACTAAAGGTTACATGACTTCACTCAAGCAACTCTACCTGTGAAAACTTTTTTCAAGCTCCGACTGATCCAGATGTTATCCAGTGACTTGGAACCTTGTGGGTTCTTTGTGCTGATGTTGGTGAAGGTGCTGGAAGGGACCAGGTGGTGAAACTTCTCCTTCCTCAGGATGTCATGGTCGCTGCTGTCTGGGGCCTGGTTAAAATCTCCAAGGATTATTACATCTTTTTCTCCTAGAAAACAGGAAAAATAGAAAAGATTGGGGGAATGGACATCCATCACTCAAGTACAAGAGGATAAATGGAAAGAGGAAAAATACAAATACTGAATAAACAAAGTGATTGTACTCTGAAATCCTGAAAGAAATGCTGTTTAAAGCCTTTTTCACTGACTATTTACTCATGGCCATTCTCTTCATGACAATAAAACCAGCCAGTTTTATAACGACAATAAAAACATATTTGATGTTTGTTTTTAAATGTTATCTCATTTATTATAGTCATAGAATCATAGAAAATGCTGAGTTGGAAGGGACTTATAAGGGTCATTGAGTCCAACTCCTGGTCCTGCACAGGACACCTCAAGAGTCACACCATGTGCCTGAGAGCACTTCCAAACACTAATTGAACTCAGGCAAGCTTTGTGCTGTGAGCACTTCTCTGGGGAGCCTGTCTGCAACCACCGGACAGAAGTGAGGAACTACTTCCTAATATTCAACTTAACTTTCCTCTGAACTCTGCTTCAGGCTATTCCTCAGGTCCTGTCACTGGGCACTAAAATGAAGAGATCAGTACCTGCCCCTCCTCTTCCCCTCTTGAGGATGTCGAAGATCACAATGAGATCTCCCCTCAGTCTCCTCTTCTCCAGGCTGAACAGACCAAGTGACCTAGCTCCTTCTCATGTGGCTTCCCCTCAAGGCCCTTCACCATCCTCATGGCCCTCCTCTGGACACTCTCTAACAGCTTAATGTCTTTTTTATATTGTGACACCCCAAACATACCCCAGCACTCAAGGTGAGATTGTCCCAGTGCAGAGCAGAGCAGGACAATTCCCTCCCTTGCCCAGCTGGCGATGCTGTGCCTGCTAACCCCCAGGACAGGATTGGCCCTCCTGGTTGCCAGGGCACTGCTGACTCATGTTCAACTTGCCATCAAACTGGACCCCTAGGTCTTTTTTCCACAGGGCTGCTCTTCAGCCTCTTATTCCCCAGTCAGCACATACAACCAGGGTTGCCCCATTCCAGGTGCAGAATCTGGAACTTGCCCTTGATAAACTTCATATGGTGATTTTCCATCTCTCTAATTTGTTGAGGTCTCTCTGAAGGACCTTTCTGCCCTCAAGGGAGTTGACAGGTCCTCACAATTTAGTGTTGTTTTCAAACTTAGTATTCCTTCAAGTCCCATGTCCATTACTGAAGATGTTGAAGAGAACTGGGCCAAGGATGAAGCCCTGCAGAACCCCACTAGTGACTCGATGCCAGCCTGATGTCACCCCATTCACTGTAATTTCTTGTGCCTGATCTGTGACCTGGTTGCTCATGCATCATGTAACATGTTTATCCAGCTGTGTGCTGGACATTTTGTCCAGAAGGATACTGTGAGAAACAGTATCAACAGCTTTACTGAAGCCCAAATATTGGTGTCTTTTCCTTGCTACTCCCTGTTAGTGACAAACTCAAAGACAAACAGTTTTAGTCTCAGAGGTTTTTAGAAATCTGTGCCTTTGTAATCTTTGTTTGTATTTTTCTGAAAGAAACATCTACTGGCTTTAACTTATGTGGACATTTTTTAAAATAGATTCTCTTTAAAAGTCAAGGTCACTTTTGTGAGGAACCCAGGAAAATGCAGCCTTATGCTGGTATAGACCACAGTGCCAAAAGTGCTGTGCTCATTCTAACCTCTGCATTTAAGAAATCCCAAGGAATAGGACCAAGGAGCAGTCTGCAAGCCTGATGGCAGAAGATGAGTTGAGAAACTACACAGATACTCCCTGACTACAGCAACTTTCTTTTGCCTGGCTGACTGAAGGGATACTGCTCAACTTGGAACAGAAAATTACTTCAGTTATGTTTTTTTCCCAACCCTAATGAGTGAGAATAGAAACCCTTGACCCTAATTTCATATCCACAATGTGTGCTCTCCTAGCCCCACAAATGTGGATGCAGACATCCCACCTGTGCTCTGGGATAAGAGGACAAAGGACACGTCTCTGTGCCCATCTCATCTGTCAGAAATGTCTGAGAAGACAACTGAAGAAGAATGCTGACAGCTGACCCAAGATGCTTCCCATGTCATTGTTTGCCACTGGAGAAGGCACAAATGCACAAAAAAAAATATCCCAAAGCTGACTTCAGAGGAGAGATCTATGAAGAGGCTATAAGCTTTTTGTTTCCTGGGACTGAAGTGTGAGAGGGATGGGGTGAACAGACTTCTCTACCATACTTATTGCTCTGGATAAACCTCCTTTTCTTTTGCTGTTGCTGTAGAAGTTGCTATCCAGGAGAGGGAGCACAAGCTCAAAAAAAATCTAATCCTAAATCTAAACTGTTTTGCAGTGCAAGAAAGATGAATTGGTAAGAGAGCAAGCAAGATTGAGGGCATATGACTTACAAATACTTCAAAACATGGTGCTTACTAAGATGCAGAGAGGCAATGAACAGTTAGTTAAATTATTTGTGGTTTCTCTACCCTTTGTAAGTCACAAACCATGTTGTAAATAACATGAAGTTTAAATATTATTCTATAAAGTATTCATGACAGCAGTCTTCCCATCTTTGAAGGAAAAAACCCATGTGAATCTGAACCTGAGTTATTTTAAGCTCCATCAGAACCCAAAAGAAAAATCAGTCTTTGTTTAATGGGAAGACCATGCCTGCTGAGGGCTGGTGGTTGTGTATGCATCTCATGACAAAGATCTCTTGCTTGACAGGACCAGGAAGCCTGAAGTGTAACTGCAGTCTTTCAGTGCTAACCCTTGTTTAATGGCCCAGGCAGCATTTGGCTCCTTCCATGCTTTCATCTCCACCCTATATGGGAAAGGGCCATTACAGAAACCTCTGGAGCACATCCTGGGTGTTTAAAAATGATAGAGAGGCTGGGATCTTAACAGCAGTACTTTGATTATGCACAAAATTTATTCTAATCTATCCTAAACTACTCATGCTTCTTTTAGCAAATCCTCAAGCCTCTCTCTTTTCCATGAAAAATCTATGAAAAAACCCCATCATACTTACAAGTGAAAATTTTAACTGACTGAAAATTTCAACCTTTCCATTCTGAAGAGGTTAGAAATAGCAGAGGATAAAAGACTCAGCACTTGGATGTGTGCTTGGAAGGAGGTAAGAAGTCAGCCTGCAGATGACTGCCCAGGGAGGGAACCACTATATTCTTCACCCATTTAAAATTTGCGTGCAGAGTAACTAAGCATAAAATCATAACTAAGTGTAAAGTTGACAGACAGAATAGGCTGAAGCATGTTAAAAAAGCTGAAACCCCATTTGCCATTGGGGAGAGAAAGGAGTGCTTTTGGTTCCCCTCTGACAGGAGCTTCTGGGGCTCCTCAGACTGCAAAAGAGTGGGGAATATATCAGGCAGCCAAGCAAGGCTTAGCTTCTTAAGCTAAGCAAGAAAGAGGAAGCAACCAGTTTTCTAGACAGCCACCAACTTCAAATCCCCTTGTCCTGGCTCACTCTCAGCCCTGCTCCTACCTCAGCCAGCTCCTGCAACAACAACATCATGCACGCCAGCACTGCAGCTTTGTGTCTTGTCTGACTCCCAAGGCCCTGACAGATATCCAGCCATGAGAGGGAAGGAAATGAACCCGCCTGGATCCTCCCGAGTGCGTGACTCTGTCTAGCTGGACACTCCTGGGTCTCTCAGCAGAGCTGCCTACAGCAGCTGCAGCTCACAGGGGCCTCATGGATGAGCCCCAATGGCTCTCAGCCAAACTTAGCAAAAGTTCTGGAAGAAATCAAGAAGCTCATAATGAGGGATAGCTGATCAAAAACTGCAATCATGATTCCCACAGTTACAATCAGATGGAGAGAAAAACAGAAAATTAAGACAGTGCTACTGGTGCTGTGCTGCAATTTTCCTCTTTTGGAGGAAATGAGTTTAAGACTGGCGGGGCTTGATTCTGCTCCTCAGGAGCCAGAGGCTCCTTGGCCAATGCAATCTGGTCCTCCTCCTCCTCCAACAGGCAGAGCAGCAGGAACTCTCTTAACAACCAATCTTCTGCTGCAAAGGTCCCTGACACAGACTATACTGTTCACAAGGACCCAGGGCCTCCATCTGTTGGGACATGGTGGCATAAAGCCCACAGCAGCCAGGCACGTGTCCTGTTCATGACCTCTCAGCAGTATTCCCACACACATTCACACCCTCTGGGCCCAAAGTAACTGTGCCCTTGTCAATGGAGAAATCCTTAGGTGAAAAATAAGTCTGGTCTGTTTGCAAAAGCATCTTCAAATTCACTAAAGCACTGGCAAATTTTGGCAGTGCCTGTGGGTGGCTCTTGGCCAGCAAAGCAAAGCAGAACCTTAACTCAGCCCTCTGCTGCAGTGCCTGAGCTCTGGTGTGCCAAAGCAATCAGCTGAGGGACTGACAGTGCCTGCAGAAGGTCTGCAGTGTTGAAATCTACCTCTCTGCAGAAACTGGGAAACCCTCCTTTGCTTCATGGCAGGCCAAGGGGACATCTGTAGGACACAAGCCCTGATTTTGCCATACCCTGCATGATTTTCCTCATTAATTAAACAGACTCTTACATGCTCAAATCCTTCCTGGACAGTGTGACACACATATGAGAAGGATGTGATGTCACACTGGCTGCTAAGAACCCTTCTCAGAAGTCTTGTCAGCCCAGTCCCTGATGCATGGGTAACCCATGGAATATGGTGAAGCTGCATGGGAGAAGATATCAAAGAATTGCAGAATGGTTGGTGTTGGAAGGGCCCTTTCAAGATCATCTAGTTTGAACCCCCTGCCATGGGCAGGGACACCTCCCACTAGACCAGGTCACTCAAAGCCCCATCCAACCTGGCCTTGAATACGGCAAAAGAGGAGCATCCACAACTCCTCTGGGCAATTTGTACCAGTGCTTCACCACCCTCTCGATAAAGAATTTCTTCCTAATAGCTAATCTAAACCTACCCTCTTTCAGTATAAGGCTATTACCCCTTGTTCTATCACTACATGTCCTTGTAAAAAGTCCCTCTTCAGCTCTCTTATAGGCCCCTTTCAGGTACTGGAAGACTGCTATAAGTTATTTCTTAAGTCTTCTCTTCTTCAGAGTGAACAACCCCAGATACCTCAGCCTTTCTTCACAGGAGAGGTTTCTAACCCTCTGATCATCTTCACAGCCCTTCTGTGGACTTGCTCCGACAGGTCTATGCCCTTCCTTTGCTGGGGATCCCAGAGCTGGATGCAGCTCTCCAGGTAGGGTCATATGGAAGCAGACCAGAGAAACAGAATTCCCTCCCTCACCCTGCTTTTGATGCAGCCCAGGAGGAGGCTGACTTTCTGGGCTGCAAGTGCATATGGCTGGGTCATGAGGTCTAGCTCCTCATGCACCAGCACTTGCAAGTTTTTCTCAGGACTCTCTCAATCCACCCAGCACCCGGGCCCCCTGGGTCCAGCCACTACCAGGACATCCAGAATAACATCTGTGTGCTGCCCACGGTCACCACACTGAAGACAAACTGGTGGAGTTCTTGAGAGAAGACAGAAGAGCTGCTCCAAAGAGTTAGCTATGAGCAACCAACAGCCGCTGCATCTCTCCAGTACTGATGAAAAGATAAAAAGAGAGGAAAAAAGGAACCAGGACATACCAACCTAATGGGAGAAATATGGGGATGCTCTGCCCTGCGTTAAGGGAGGGTGGATAGTAAACAATGTTCCTCAAATGCTCATATGCCTCTTAGTCAGAATAAAAGACAAGAGAACAGGCATCTGTTAGCAAAATGAGAACAGAAACTCAAATTCTCTGCAGTACCTACAGACAAATCAGTTCTTACTGCCCATATTTTTTGGACTAATTTGGAAGAAATTGAAGGGTGCTGTTAATTTTAAACATGAAATTCATTTTGGCAGGGTAATTCACTACTTCAGAGTCACATGTGTGCACTACCGTTTCCTTAGGAGACTACACCTGCATCCCACAGGTTTGGAGGAATCTGAATTCCTTCTTTTGTGAAAGACTAAGCCAAGAACAAGCATGCTCCAGTAACCAGTGCCTGCCATATGAAAATTAAAACGTGAAATAAAGGGAACACCAACAGTCTAAATTTAGCTGAAGTGGAAGTGCAACTCAGTTGACTTCAGAAGAGCTACACACTTATCCATGTTTCAGTTCAGCCTTTGGGGATTAAACAAATGATCCTTTTGTTTACCTGTTATCCTTTCTAATTTTAAAGTACGTGGACAAATACTTAAATCAGTAGCACTTAAAATAGCTCTGACTGGCTTCTGCAGCTCAGAAGGAACAACAATAGAACAAGGAGAAAAACTGCAAATACCTCTTGAGTTATACAAGAGGGATATTAATGCTTCCAAGTAACCAACCTTGCTGAGCTGGGCCAAATTGAAAATCATTACACGAATAACCTTGCAACCCTTTCACATCTTTCTTAGGCAGTAAACAAAGGGCTAGACTTTTTCTGTTCCTGTAACAAGATCAGCAACATTTAGAATCTAAACTGCTTTGTTCTGCTTCACAGGAAGTTAAACATAATTTGCAAGCTTCAAAGTAAAAAGCAAATTCACAGAAATGAAGTAAAGAAAACCAGCTGTCTATTTCATTGCTTAAGCTGAGGTCTAAATTCTGATGTCATTTCATCCTGGTGTAAAGCCAGAACAACTTATTTGAAATCAATAAAACTATTCTACATATTACATCCTAGTACCAAAGCAGGATTTGGTCTCTTTTCTCGTTAGCAGCCATCTTCAAATTTGCATTGGTTTTTCAAAAGAGGTTCTAATTATCCAAAAATTAAATATATAGAACCTATTTCTCTTGGAAGAAAAAAATAATTAAGCTTTGCTCAGATATCAGGTAGGTGTCATTTCCACAAAGCACTTAAAATAGGGTCTCAGCTCTAGCGACTTTTTCCTTTGGCAGAACTTGCTGTTACAGTAGCATAAAAACAGAAGGAACTTAATTTGAAAAAATTGTGTCAAAGCCACTAGGATCTCCTGTGCTATGTTAATTAGGAAAGACTGTAAGACAATGAACAAGGGAAAAGCACATTTTTCACGCTTTGCATCACACAAATATGGGTAAAGACAATTCTGAGACTGATAAGGGTATTTCTGAGACAAAGTTTACTCTTTTAAAAATTCTTTTGAATTAGATAGTGTGCATGTGACAGCTGGCAGGAAAAACCCTGCCTTACCTTTCAGAGTCTCCTGCAAACTCTGCGCACAGGCTGCCAGTTTGTGGCTGTCGTGGTTCTTCCCGGTGTTCTCTCCTGCAGAGGGTGGCAAGGCCAGGTGAAGGTTAACCACAGTCAGATCATTCATTCCAACCTGGGGGGAACAAGGAGGAGAAATCAATGCTGTGCACGTGGGGAATGGAAGGTCACAATGCAAAACCACGTGCCAGTTCCCAGTACTTTCAGTGGTAAATCTAGGGCAGTAGGACTCACACTGCTGTATATGTGGTGTGTGTTGGTGTGTCTCAGTGTGGGGAGGAAAGGGACAGAGGCATTTGCATTTTGCAGCTTTGTTTGCAATAACCTTATACCCTCTCAGTTCTGGGGAAACTGGTTTGCATTAGCAAACAGCATCCTTTCACCACAGTTGCAGAAAGAAGTCAGGTCTTTAAGAAAATAAGTTTATGCAAAACCAGTTGTTAAAAAGCTACAAATAATGTCATGGTCATTACAGGGGCTAATTATGACTGTCTTGTGATTAGCCCCAGCTTGTCACAGAGACTAACCAAGAAACTTAATGTACCTTGAAAGGAGCTGTTGGCTCCCTGCAATCTCCTGTTCACCTTCTGGGAATCACTTGGACCTATTTGTATGATCAGTTAATTACTAATACTTTATTTATTAACGATTATTTGATTAATATTTCTCTGAAAGCATTACCAGAGATGTCAAGTTCCCTAAACCAGACCCTTTCATCACAGCCTGTGTGGAGATGGGCTCTCTCTGCTCATATGTTTGCTCCAGCATATGCCCAAGAACTGGTTCCAAAAGTGATGACGTTCTTGTAGACAGGTTTGGCCCTGGTGAAAAAGCTTTAAAAGGGAAACTCTGAAGTGTGACAGCAACATACGATAGGCCAGCCCAAGTCTCACTGGAGCACTGCGCCTTATACACACATAGAGTCTTTTATATATCCATCTCCATTCTCCCTTCACTCATCCCTCTTTGCACTGACAAGAATCCTTGTGGTCTGGCAGCTATTGAGGATCCACTGACCCTTGGGTTCTCAAATACTCCCTTGCAGCAGGGTTCATTCCCACAGGAGCAAGGGAAGGGACTGTGAGCTACCATATGTATTAAGGTGCATTAAGCACCTATCCATAATCAAGCCACAGGACAGTGATGAGATGGGTCAGAGGCTCAAGCAAAGTTTTATCTGTGAGAAGGCTGTATCTCTTTTCATCTTGGCCAATTTATTTTTAGTAAAAGTTCTGCAAGGCTGGACTGGCACTGTGGCCATTACCTTGAAATGTGCAAGGTATGGATGAGGATATGAGTGCCTCCCATTGCCATTAGTCTGTGCAGCCTCCTGAGATGAGGCATCTTTCAGCTCAATGCCAGCTGTTGTATCCCAGAGGAAGCCAGAATATTCAACTCCCTGGAATCAAAAGAGACAAAGAGAAATGCCAGTCATATGATGGTAAAACCAAAACATTCTGCCCAAATGTCGTCCCATATCTGTTTATATCTATATCTATAGCTATATCTATAGCTATATCATCTATAGCTATCATCTATATCTATCATCTATAGCTAAATCTAGGCATGGTGCCTGCAGAGGACAGGAAGCCCAATTGGTTGTGCACAAGCATAGAGAAGAAACAGCTTCCTGAGCTATCAGTGGAAGATATAGAGGACAAGTAGAAAGGCTTCTTCATCTCACCCCTGCCAAAACTCCCACCAGACATGGGAGGAATGTTTCCTGGGAAGCTCCACTCATGAGTGATTATGCCAAGCTGAAACACACATCACTCTGCTACTCACAGCCCCTCACACCTGCACACTGGCTATTGGACACCCAGTTAATCCCAGCACTGTTCCAGTAAAGGCAAGGATTTAATAATCTGTTTTATCTTCTACAACAGAGCATGTTGAGGACCATTGCAGGGGTGAAGGATGTGTGTGTTTGGGATGACGTGGTCCCCATTTCCTCCTACTCCAGGCAAGGCATTGGATACCTCTGAGCATGGTCAGTAATGAGGGAGTTTGTTACCCACATGATTAATTGTCTAACCATGAGTTTGGTGCCTTGAGGTCTCACTGGGTGACTGCTAGGGCTTGCAGCAGATGATACTGTGCACAGTTGTTCCTACTCCCCAGGCTCAACACCATCTCACAGACTTATTTCACCTGCAAGCTAAAAATATCCAGGCCCCTTCAGTCTCTTGGCATGAAATCTGGTCTAGACCTCTCATTTCTGTCAATTTCTGTCTCCTTTCCAGCTTGAATGTTTCATGCTTAGCTCTCTTCTTCTTTCAGCTCTGCTTCTATACTTCTGAATGGGCTTTTTTTTTGATTACTTCATGACCTGGAATTGGCATTTTCAGAAGCTGTCTACACTGGTCATACCAACAACAATATCTAATTCAAAGACCGTCAGCCTCCTCTCCCATCACCAAGACCATTTTCCTTGGCATAATTCAAACCCACTTCCCTTAGTAAATCACAGTTAAATCCATTGCAATGAAGAGTTTTCTCCATTTCAACTGCAATAAAAAAAGTGTTAACTGCTCCCTGACTTCCCAAGAGCCTTGGAAGGATTAAGGCTTGTTCGAATTCTTTGGTAGCTCCTTTGATAACTCACCTTTAAAATACTGACAAAATTATTCCACCAGTAAGAAACCTAAGGTCTAAAAACTGATACAAGAAAAGATGTGGAAGAATAAAACTGCTGTCAACAGCTTTTGGCTATTTTCAGGCTCCAGACTGTGTATCAACATAGTAGTCAAAAGTAATTGCCTGGTTGAAACACACAGAATGTATGAAGCACAAGCTGGAAGTGTCATCCACCATTCTGTGTTATTTAGCCCTACAGAGCATCCCAAAATCATTTTGTGCCAAAGATGCTGTGTTCTTGGGGTTACACTGTGTTACCTCACTGCATTTGTGTGCAAGGTGCTCAAAATAACTCACTAACTAGCCCCAGGAAAAGAAGAGACATTTTAGCTTAGATGAGGATTCTCCAGCTCGGCCAGATTCCTGTTAAAGCAGCTAAAAGGAATAGTCAAGTAGATAAAACTTCTATTCTTAGTTTCACTGCACATTTCTCCCATATTTTTGGGAACCATTCATTTTTAAATCCCTATCCATAAAACAAGGTGGATAATCATTTTTATTTACTCACCCTGTAGTCAAAGCTGCCATTGTTATCTTTGGATGTACAACTCAAGAAAGTACTGACTAAAGACTCTATTTAACATAGAAATTCTGAGATATTTATTAATAATTCTTGGTAAAAAAAAAGAAAAAGTGAAGGGAATAACTTTGACAACTTTGCAAAACTATTTATATTCAGTATTTTAATGATCTGGCCTAACAAGAGATCCCAAAGGATTACTCCAGCCACAAATAAAAATGTTCTGAAGGGCATTTACACTCTGCACTGCAATTAAGTGTGAATTGGATCAAACTTTAGACACATTCAGACACTCTGTATCTTTCCAGACCCTTCTCCAGCCGGTATGCCTGTCTAGTTAGGATGAAATACGTGTGCTGCTCAGGTGGTGGTTTTTTGTTTGTTTGGGTTTATTTTTCCCTCATTCTTGGGTTTTTCTCAGAAGGGCAATAAAAGGAGGTGCACCTACAAAAACATGAGTCCAAAACAGTGAACGGTGAGGCAACCTGATTTGTAAAAGCCAAAATAAAGAAATGTGGATTCTAAGCGGCATGGCTATAGCACACAACTGCAGCCACATATTTAGTAACAGCAGTGCTCAGAATAGATTATTCTGTATCAATAGATTGTTGAAGACTGCCCCGTGTACTGACAGGAACTACTTGTTGTATGGCAGGTCTCAGCTCCTGCTTCTACCCACAACATCCACAATAATCCACATCCTGCAATAACTGCACTATGAGAACAACCCTGCTCAGCAACTACAGGCTTGAACTCGAGGAAGACACTGCTCTGGAAACTCACCCTCAAGGGTGAAAGAGAGAGATTTCCCTTGGGAGAAACTGATTTTGGGCTCTGTTAGTGATGTCCAGCCCAGTGCAGCTACAGGTTGAATACTGTCAAGAGTAGGCAGGTGCAGCTGTCACCACCTTAAAAAATCAGTACCTCCCTGCAGTACATATTTATATATATATATATTCCCAGAGCAGAAGATGCCGCAGGGAAAAGCACAGTGCAGCATGGTGCAGATTTCAAATGGAGTCCGTAGCATTTTAAACACCTGTGCCAAGGACTCTGGGGAACACACAAAGTAAACTTTTCCAGGTGAGCACAGCAGGCTGCAGGGCTCCTCTGCAGGCTCTTCACTTGCAGACTAGGAAAATGGTAGGAAAACGGGAAGCCCTTCAAAATGCCAGCCAGTGCAGCACCAGGGAGCAAGCAAAAAATGTCAGAAGTACTGCAGCCTGCCAGGGGAAAAATTCAGGACTCTTACTTTGTCCAAATATGTGGCTTTTCATCTATATAGCTGTACTGCTTTTATCCACCTCCCCCAAATACATGCACACTAAATATATATACACATCTTCCTCCTTACAAGTGTGCCATAATTCTTCCAAAACATAAATTGTACAGTCAAATTAAAAGCTATAGGAACAGTCAGCTTAAAAAACAAGAAATGCAAACCTTGCCAAAAAGGATTTGCAAAAAGCATTGCCCTAAACATTCAAAATATATCCTTGGTTAGAAGTGGGATAAAAAAGCAAAGCCAAAGTTCAAACTTGGGGATTAATGTACCTTGTGTAGCTGGCCTGAGGGTTTTTCGGAAACAACACCCTTCCAACATCCTCTAGGGCCCTTCCACTTGCGGATGTTTGGCAGCGTCGGCTGGTTCAGCTCCGTACAAAACTAGAGAGAGAGGAAAGGGGAAAAAAACAACATCAGTTTGGAGGGTTTTAAAAAAATTGCAAAATAAAGTGTATAGTAAAGCACTGGTAAGAGGCACAGAGGAGCACAGGCTGTGCTCTCTGCCTTCCCTGAAGGCTCGCAAAGGAGGTGGTCTGAGCCACATCCCAGGCTGACTCACCCCTGACTTGGAGGTAAATAAAAACTAAAATAGCACAAATGCTGCAAGTACAACATTTATCCCTCAGACCCTTTTCTTTTCCTCCAGAGCTACTTGTTTGATTGGAAAGGGCTTTCCTCTGTGCTGCCTCTGAAGATGCTGGCTGCACCATATCCCACCCCTGCTTGGGACTTCACAAAGAGCTGCCAAATCCTCAGGCAGGAGACCCCCATAGCATGGCTGGCCCTACTCCAACAACACAGCCACCAGCACGACATGAGAGGAAGGGTGTAGACCAAGCTCAATAGCTGGAGTTTGGGGGTTGAGGCTCCTTTGACTTTATGCCAGGGACATGTGCTTGATTTCCTCCGTGCATGAAGGAAGCAGCTGTTCACTTGCACGCAGTTCGAGTACATCCTTCTCATGCTTCCCAGAGGTGCTTGTCTTCCTGGTCATTGCTGAGCAGCCACAGCACTCAGACACCATTACATGTCCAAGCACATGGTCAGAGCTGGAGAGGCTGCATCCTAATGCCCAGCAGACCAGACACCAGAACTGCGGACACTGTGGAGAGCCTCTGAGACGGCTGTGTAACATCTTGAGATTGAAATAAAAGTAACTAACTAGCTAACTAAATAATAAAAACCACCCTGGAATTTCTGGGACGTGAAACTCCTTGGTGCGGACTAAATGGAATACTTTTTATTAGGAGTTTCAAAACCAGGCACAACAGGAGCTAGAGTCCTTTGCAAGGCTGACGTAGGCTCCAGGAAGGCTCTGGCTGGAAGCTGGCAGGGATAGGCAGAAACTGATGCCCTGGTTTTGGCAGAGGCTCTGGCTGTAGGGAAGGGGGCTAGGAAAAAGTCATCCCTGTGAAAGGGCAACAAGGGACTTCCATCGTGCATCATCTTGTTCTGTTACCGGAGAAACTGGGTTGAAATGCAGAGGCTTTCACAGTGAAGAAGGATCCTCAGACAAAATCTTGGATCCAGAACACCCCTCCAGATCAAGCAGGAATTTAACAAAGGATTTTCAAGGCAAACAATAACTTCATGTGCACACTTCTCTCCAGTGGGATGTGCTTAACTTGGTTTGAAGAGCTACAGAGCTGTACAGATGTAAGTATTTCCTGTACAGATATCAGTAAAATTATGGGATAGTTATTTTCATGGTTATCTTTTGATTCAGAAACTAAAATCAAGCCCTGATCTTTCACTGACTCCCTTGTCTGCAAGTTCAGCATCCTGGAGGCTGAAGCTGTAAGCATTGATTCTCAGATACACACAGCCCAGGCACCCTTATTTGCCTCAGAAGACCAAGAACCATTTTGGTTGCACACCTGAAGCAAAAACGCTTGGCACAACTTTTAAAACAGGTTTCTGATGTGCAGAGGTTAGCTGGGGCTTCTTATTCAAGATGCCACATTAACATACCACATTGTTGCTCATTATGTATCTTCAGGCAGTTCTGGGGCTGGCCTGATTTATGGAACTTGGAGGCAGGTAGGCTGTTTGCACAGCCTGGGAACACAGCTCTGCTCTCAGCTGTTCGTCAGGTGCTACCTCAGCTAATACAATAAATCATAGCAGCTCTAAGTGCTCACTCCTGATGCCATTCTGATGTCTTCAAACAGAGCAGATTTGGTCAATGAGTTTTCTATCACTTAAATAACTTAAATTAGAAAACCAAAAATATTGTTGAAATTAGTTCAACTGTAACCTGACAAAAGACTTATCTCTAGGTTGCAGCTGCCTAGAAAGTCCAGCCAGCACAAAGCATATGACAGGACTGAATAAATCCTATAGAAACCACCACTTTATTAAAGAGAGCATCTGCAGTTGACTAGTTTGAATAGTTTGTTTCCTTCAAATTGATTTTTTTTTAAAGGCCCTGATTTGACTTTGTGCAAACAAAAAGACAACAAATAAGATTACATGGTTTGTTCAGAGAAAAAAAGCCCATTCCAGGTATGGCTGCAGCCATGGAGAACTTGGCCTACAGCAGCTGATTTCAATCTGTACTCATTTTCCAAGGCTTACAGGCACATATATTTTGAAGCTGTGACAGCATACTTGCTGAGGTCATGTTTTTTTCTGAAGTGAGAATGGCATTTTTCAAATTATGTTGTTCTGCCCACAAAACCCAACATCAACCAATATTACGCTTTCCCTCTTGTGGCAAAAATATACAGACAAGCTCCTACTCCACGTTGGGAATGAAAAAAAATGCCTTTCCTCTTTTGCAAAGCTAAGTTAGAGCTATGCCAACCCATTTGAGAGGCAATTCTTCAAGTGATAAAGAAAAATTAAAACCTCAGTCAATCAAAACAACTATTTTTTCCCTCCCAAAAAAATCTTCCTAAGGAAAAAAAAGTTCTAGTTTTATTTTTCTCTAGAGCCTTTGAGGTTGCAATTTTCTTGAAATTCAATCAGCTTCTTCATTATAACCTACAGATACTGAGTCAAAGCTCACACACACACATCATGAGACCAACAGCAATAGGGCTTATTTACATAGATTCCCTGTGGTCTGTCTTCCAGCTGGATGCTGGTTTCTGTGAGATAGGCAGTGCTGCCAGGGAGTAGGAACATGGCAGCACCAGGCTCTAAGGCATACTCTAAACAAAGAGCAGCCTGTGCTTGTGAGTGGTCAACATCCTTGTGTCAGGTAACTACATACCCATTGGATTCAATGAACTTAAGGCCTTCTCCAACCGAAAACTAGTCTGCAGTATGGTTGCCCCCACCTGGCATAAGAGCCATTACACAGGAACTGGGACAAACCCCGTTGCATTTGCTCATCAGCAACACATCATTTTTCCAAGAAGAGAGGATCCAAAGATGCAATTGCTCTACTTCCATTCTGATAGAGAGCTGGCACCTGTCTCTCCCTGCATGTCCAGAAGCAGATACAGGTACTTATGGCTGACTTTGGAAAAGAACAGAGGGCAGCCAGAAGCTGGAGAAATGCACATTTGAGGAGTGACTGGAGGAGTGAAGGCAAGGGGTCTTGGACTAATTTAGGGAAGAAAGAGCAGGGAAGAAAACATATGCTGGGCTGGCACATGCTGGAGACCATAAGGCAGTTGCAGTCTTTGTAACACACCTATCTGCCTCCCCAGGGCACTCCAAGCACTGCAAGTACATCTAATTTGAGCATAAAGTTCGATCTCCTCCAGTGCAGTAACTCTGCCCACGAGTAGAGCTGCCAGGCACTTCTGCACACAAGCAGCTCCCATCACCTCTTCTCCAGGATGCCCTGCTTATTCTGTGTTTTATTTTGGGGATGCTATTTGTGCAGCCAACTTCGTTTGTGCAGCAGGGCCATCCTTGATGACAGCACTCCATGCTGAACATCCTGGCCTGCTAAGTGTTACTCCTTTAACACCAGCTCTGGGGATCACCCTGAGCCAGCAACCTCCCTTGTGGTGAACACCTTTTGCTCAAAAAGAAGATGGGCTACTCCTAAACCCCGAGGAAACTAAATGTGACCCAGGAAAACAATGCCTTAGGGTTTAATAAATTACACATTTCTTATTAGCCAGAGGGTCAATTAGCAAAGGGGTTGCTCTTTGGAGGATACCTTTGTTTCAGACCTGGGTTCAGAGCAGAGGCTGGGAAAAGGGCAAGGGGAGAAAGAGAAGTGAAGAGGAGATTCCAGGGTTAGCCTTTTGTTGTGGTATGGTACATCTAGGTGCATCAGGTGAACTTCAGAAAGGCACTCAAAGCAATTAAATATCCAGGTTTTTTAACTACCACAGAAGCTGTCAGGCCAAAAGGGCACTGCAGTTGAGGTAAACGACTACTTGCTTTATCAAAGAAAAGGTGATTTTGGTTCCTCTTGGTGGAGAAGGGAGATGAGAATGTCAGAATAAATTTTCCCTTTCTAGATGTCATATATGCAGTTGCTTTTTTTTTAATAAGCACTAGAGGGAGCATCTTTAATGAGTACCAGAAATGAGTAAGAAACTTCTATCAATTCCTTATCATCTCAGCTATGTGTAGGTGTTATATTAGCAAAGATTTGTCTTTCCATGGAGAAAGACACTTGCAGTTTGAGGTGAGGGCTGTTTTGTGCTACAGAGTGTCTCCAAGTATGATGGACTTGGTGCATCCAGGAAGGGTAAACAGAAGAGCTCTAAGACAGACCTTTAAAATTGAGCAGTGGCACTTGAGGAAAAGGCCCACAACACCTCCAATAAAAATCCCATCCTGAAATATGATCTACTTTGATAGAAGATGCAACAAAATTGACAGTGGCTTCATGAGACCATGCAGCAATGTTCATTTTTAGTCCATCCTTTAATACATACTTGACTTCCCTGCTCTATCCCTATGTACTGTATAAATTAAAAGTTAAATGCACATTATCCTGTCTTTATTTATTCACCTGGACTGTACTTTTATTTCTAATTGAAAAAGCAGACTTGAACAGCCATAATTCAAATCAAATCTACCACAGGACACAGCTACAGTTTCCAAGAATCTGAAACCAACATGGTTTTCAAGAAAAAACATGGTTTTCCTGGTTTTCAAAAAAAACTTTCTGATTTGAATTCCAGAAGATGAGTGTTTTGTTAGATCAGGTTTGTGAGGAGGAAAAGCAGAGTTGGGGGCTAAAGAGACTTGTGTCTGCTGTATTTTATTGTACTGGCTATTGAGGTAGAGGTAGGGAAAGGTCAGAGGCTTCAGGACTGTTGTCCTGGTGCAGGCACACGTGCCAGCACAAGGCAAGTCCAGAGGAGATCAAAGACACAGCAGGGCCAGGATGGTCAGCACATTTATGTAGCTGGGTAACAATGAATGCACTTCCCAGAGGCTGGAGCAACTCAGGAAGGGGACACAGAGGAGCGTCAGGTGTTTCAGTGACATCTGGATTCTCCTACACCCAAATGTAACAGCATGGAAGGAAGCATTATGATTAAAGCCTGAAACTGAGACTCATCACTGGATCCCATTTCCCACTGACAAGAATGTTGTCTCAGGCCTTCATTGCTTGTTTGCCTTTCTCTCAAGCATATCCCTTTCCTGTTGCAACACAGTCAAAAAATACACACAAGAGAACAAGATGCATCCCCTGCCGTGTGGGATGCACTCACTGGTTCTATTCCACGTAAGTATCATGTGGGAAAACTGGGGTGACCCTATATTAAGTTACAGCATTTTTCACATGCCCATTCAAATAGCCACTTCCAGGATTAAAGACTTCATAATGCTTACTGCTTGTGTTGTTCATGTATTGATATTACACAAAGGCAGATGGGGTCTGATAGGCAGGTAATTACAAGTGTTTTTAAAGAAGAATCCCCCCATCCCTTTCAGGGAATCAGTTTCAGTCATAGCCTAATGTACATATTTATGATGGAAATAGTTTTCTCCTTCTCCATACGTACAAAATACTACAATGACATTAGAGCTGAGGAAATAATTCTTTAAAAATTCAAAAGTTTGGGAAACAAATTCTAGGACAAAGAGAAAAATAAAAAAAAGGAATCAATCTACTGAACAGGCAAAGGCCATAGATTCATGCCTGGTAAACTTATCTGCCCCTTTGGCCATGCCAGCATGTCGTATTTGTACTGGGTCATTGAGACCTGGGGCAATACCTTCCCATCCTTTTTGTACTTGTTTGTTGTTCTTAGAACTAAATCAAAACATCCAGATTCATGACTAAAAAAATTCTTGCTACCCTCCACATTCTCCAAAGACATTACCTAATTCACCCTACAAAAAACTCTATACACTCTTTGTGAGAGGTGAAATCAAGGCAGAGCCCTTAAGCACAGCCAAATTTTCACCCCTTGTCTTTCTTCAGAAATAACACAGGACCCACAGACACAGTCACCACCTCTACATACCTTTGTGTGCTATGGACAACAAAGCTCATTTGAGATAATGCGCAAAGCTTGGTCCATCTGAAGACACCTATGTTTTTTCCTCAACTCAAGAAGGACTCGTTCTTTTTCTGGAAAATGTGCTGCTTCTGCTTCTTAAAGAGCACACCAGTAATTCAGACACTCACAGAGGAAGGATTTCTTTCCTCTGAACATCAGATTCTCACTCAACTCTGGACTGACAGCTCCAGGCACTATGTTATGAACCACAGAAAAAACACTTACCATGCTGCAGCCTCACCCCCCGTTAGCCTTGCGGTGACCTGAATTCCCAGCTTTGCTGCAAGAACCACTCCTAAGCTTTATACTTTTAAAAAAGGAAACCTTCAGGACTGAGCTTCTCAGAGGAGACAGGATGAGAAAGGATCATTTTTCAAGCCCAACTATACATAGGCTAGAAACTAAGTGTTCCGGTCCCTCTGCCTGGTTCAGAGGTGGGTAATTCCATGTCTGCAGCGAAGCACTGCTCAGCAAAGCATCAGAGGAGGCGTCATGTAAGGCACCCCAGAGTTAGGCAGCAGCTGAATGATGCTTGTCAGGACTGGAAGGTTTTTCAAACTGGAAGCATTGTTTCCCACATCAGGTATCTGAGCCCCTTCACGAGCTTGACTCCTTTTTGAACCAGCCCATGGATGTGGATCCAGCTGGACACGGGTCCCTCTCCTGCCACTGCTGTGTTGCTTACCCATTGTACTTTGGGAATGTGCCGGAAATAATTATGCTGATAAGTTTAACATTACCTCAGTTATCAAAAGTGTGTGATGGTTTGTTTCCACATACGAACTTGATGGAATCAGAACACTATTTTTTTTTCCCCAAAGTCAGGCTTTACAGGATCCATTGGGGAGTGGTAGGAGCCTAAGTTTGCCCTCCCAAGTTACTTGCTTTCCCTTTTGATTACATACTTTGGAAAAACTTAGCAGTGAGTTTCTACACTGCCCTCCCAGATGAATTATAGCTCACCACAGCCACCCAAATGCTTAATTTTCTGTAATATCTAAGAGGAAATTACTGTCGTAATCTTTGAATATATGATTAAAAAAACAGACTGTTGCCCATAAACCCAGTTCTTTGCTCGCCTTTAAACACTGTGTTCCCAGGACAACAATGCAGATCATTCGCTGGCCTGTTCTCCTACCTTCATCTTAAACAAAGGTGATTGTTTATATAAACAGAATCTTTTTATAGATCTTCAAAAGGAAGACAAGGAAGAACCTTTGGCACAGAGCAGCAAAACAACAACTGAAAGAGGCAACACAATAACTCCACTAACACACTTTTAGTGCTGGAGACATTTGTGAAGAATTATTGGATGTTCAGCTGCCTATTGTCAAAACGAAATACTCGCTGTCTTTCATCCAGTTTGTCATTTAATGGAAAGTGTCTTACATAGATGCTTGGAGGAAATCTATGCTGCTCTTTCCCTGCAGAAGAAGACAGCCATATCTACCAGGCCTCCATGTAGAAAATTTTTGGTTCTTAATTTTTCATGTTTCCATTCACAAGCTGAGCTTTGAGCTTGTACTTTGTGGGATAGTCATTTGGCAAAAGATGTTACCTGACTACTTCTTTTCATACTCCTAAAGACTTTTTTTTTTTTTTAAATTTGAACATAATAAATTAAGGCTCAAGAGGTCATCAAGGATGGTCACAAATTTATTCTTGAAGTCTTTTCAAGACAGTGTTTTATACTTCATAAGTAGGCACTATAATCATTAACAGCTACAATAGCATGCCAAGGGGACTGACATGATATAAAGGAATAAAAAGAATCCCTGGTGACTGTGAGAATATCTTTTTTATCAAGCTGGTTTTACCAAAGTTGAGTGTTTGAGTTCAAGCACTCGCACTATGTTGTCATCAAATAGTAGCCAGCTCAATTGAGTAGCTGTGCTAAAATCACAGAATCACAAAAATCATGAACATCCATGAAGCAGTTGACTGGAGACCTAAACTATGTGTCCATTTGGACTGGATATCAGATACTCGCAACCAAGAGTCATCGGCTTCCTTTTTTGGTGTGTTTTTGCGTTTGGTTTTTGTTTGTGTGAGTTTTTGTTTGTGTTGTGGGGTTTTGTTGGGGTTTTTTTGTTGTTGGGAGGGTTTTTTTTTTTTGTAGGGGTGGGTTTATTTCTATGCTTAAGCCTGGGTTGATTATTTTCCCATGAAACCCAGGAATCAATTTCTGCGGTGAGGTGAAAAATGACACCACCGTGAATACAACCTTACTCACCCAGGAACTACCAGTACTGCACAAGGTGAAAATGAGTTTATTAGAACCTAGCCCTTAATATAGAACACAAGTAGAAAACCATCCTATGAAACATGAGATACAAAAGTGATAAGAAACAGTATCTTATTCACCAATTAAAAGCACCCCAAACCGACTGACCAGTGAGCTATATCAATTTGCCATCACCTGAATCTCCTCATTTGCACCCAACCTTCAGCCAGAGGGAAAGAGGAGGGGGAAAATGTGTTAATGCAAAAGAAGAACAAATAAAACTGAAAGGGAACAGGGAAATCACAATATTTGATTGCTGTTAATGCTTAAGCATGTAAGCTTAGGTCTCCCTCCATGCTCATGATAAAACTTCACTAATATCTAGATGTAATAGTAAGTGAGTTGGAAGTTTTGTAGGTTCATTTCTTTCCTACTGTTAGTATTACTGATTTCCCCAACTGATTTACATCTCTGCTTAGAGCAAGCATTCTTTCCCATGGCAAGAACACAAAAACAAGGAAGAAAGAAACATCTAATATGACTCACAACCAATGTCAGCTTCAAATATTTATTCTTCCTTCAGGCATTGATTACACCACCTTACAGAACGCAGTGCCACCTTCTGTAAAGTTATTTAAGTCTGCCTCAGCTCCTAATTCCTTCTTTTTTTTAAAAAAATGCTTATTGTCTGGAGCATATCTTTCAGGCTGCTAGCACTAGGTCATATTATCTTACCTTTAAAAAAATAGAAAATCTCTTATGTCTTTCTTTTTTGTTTTTACAGCTCTAACCCTTAATTTAAAGAGCCCAATTTGATACTGATTCCTCTCTGAAACAGCTCATTCTTTATTTATAATTTTCCATGAGTAATAATACATAGTTTTCTGTCTGTTCTTAGTAATAAGCCCTCCACAGAGTCTACAGGACTGTCCTTCAACCCTGACCCAAGTTCTGCTCCAACAGATGCCATGGATTCTGGTTTCCCATAGAGAGCACATGCATTAATATCAAAAATTATTTAAGCTGATATTAAAACACCCTTCCAGCTATATCAATCTATTAAAAAGAAAAAAAAAAAAAAAAAAGCAACAAAAAAAAAATACACTTCCTCAAACTTCTAACTGTTCAAAATTGTTCCTGTTCTTTGAACTTGCGTTGCCTTCTACCATCTTCTAGAAGAAATCAAGAAAACGTACTGAGTAGGTCTCCTCTTACTTCTGCCACCCACAACCAAATCTTAAAATTTTCCAGCCTTATAAACACATATTTTCCATTTCTCACAGCCCTGGAAGTGTAGAGAATGACTTCACTATTGGTTGAGTTTGGCCTCATGTTCAGGGATAAGGCCAGATAATTTACAAAAAATGGCAAGATATTGGAACAACCAATCTCCATGTCAACACTGCTCAGAGAGGTAGAGCTGTGCTCTAGGGAAGAAGAGGGCACCTAATAAGGGACAGCATTTAAAGACAATTTTTGTTCTCTGTAGCTCCCTGTGGTGTGTATAGCTTGGTTTCTAGTGTTTTGTTCATTGAAGTCCACCAACTATCAGAAAAAGAGACAGGCAATACAACTACAGAGAAAAAAGTCCAGCCAAGATCAAAGACACCAGAAATCCTAGCAGATGAAAGCCTGCACTTCCAATGCTTCTGACCATGATGACAGTTTGCAGATGAGGGGCCTGGAAAGACAAAGGAGTCATAGGTCCTCTTGCAGAGAGCTACTGAAATCATCATGGACCTGGCCAGAACTGTAAGGTCCACCAGTACATGTCCTTGAACTTCCAGCCATCTAGATCCCCCCTAGAGGACAGAAAGGGGGAAAATATGAAAGAAGCAAACACAGTATAGCTGCAGTGTTCCTAAGGCAATTTAGTAGACAGGACAATGCCAAAAAAGCCGCCCATTTAGTAAGAAATGCTACATCCTTTGCAGCTCCACTCAGCCAAAAATTATTCTTTTCCAATTAGAGCTGTTCTTCCCTTCATTCTGAAATTTCATGACCCTATGGGGTGAAGTCTGAAAAAAATTAATACTTTGTATTCCTGAATATTACCTCCAGTCAGGTAAACAAGCAAGACAAGGGAGAGAGGGGAAATACAGGGAGGGTGTGAGAAAGCAAAAGGGTAAAGTACAGGGAATAAGGTGAGAAAAAGAATTAAAGCAAAATCAGTGGGATGATTTGGAATAATCTCCTTTTACTGTAAGTGGTCAATCACTGACTACATGGTGGCTTTGACGAAACAGGGCAGAAGGACCTACATCAGCTGATCAACTCTGAAGAAGTCCATCCCATAGCTCAGAGACTTGACTCCAGCTATCCTCTCTAGAAATGGGGAGCATAAAAATGAGGCAGTGACAGGGCTGGAAGAAGGTGATCGAATGTCCTCACTGAGTCAGTGGCCAAGTCGACATCTCCTTTTTCTGATCTCTGAAAGCAAGACTGCTGTTTCCTTATCTGACTCTAGAGGACATCCAAATGTATTTCATTTTCAATGGGGTCAACTGCTTTCTGGAAAGGATAGGTCTAAGAACAGGCAGCAAATATAAGTCCTTTACAGCAACTAATTCATTCACTGCAAATCGCCTTATGATCTTTTTTAACCAACAGCCCAAAGCAAGATTGCAAGATAGGACTCACACTGTACAGAAGGATTATGGCAATTAAAAATATGCACACAAAGACTCAGTCCCAGACTAACTGCATTTCTGGGCTACACTAAAAAAAAAAAAAAAAAATCACATCAAATGCGCACGCAACCACATTTATTTATGTCCATGCAAGCAAGAGGCAATGTGCCTATGCTTACCCCTGCAAATGAAAAACAGCACCTCTTTTTCAAACACCAAAAAGCTCCTAGGGGTAACCTTTCACAAATAAACAATCTGCTCTGCTCGGAGAGGGATTTTATAAAGAACAGAGATTACAATGGGCTTAATCATGATTAAATACTGATCTGGCTCAATCTACTCAAAAGCAGACAAAAGATAAATAAAAACCTCTAGCAGATGCATTTCATACTGGAAATTCTGGAACTTCAATTGACGTCATACTTTTTATGTTCTGATAATATCTGGAGGAAACAGTACACTGGATCAAGAAAACAAAAGCAAATTTTTAGTTAAAATTCTCCATGTGCTGTGTAAAAAGAAGTCAGCTACAGCAGGGAACACAAAGGGCAGCTCAGCATTTTACAAACCTCTTTTTGACTGCAGCTGAAATTGCATCAGCAGAGCAATGCTACTAAAAAGAAACAAGTAGTCCCTTTTTGCCTCATCTCCTACATTTTATCCTGCATAATTGTGCAACAGTAGTCACTGAATTTCCCCTCACACAAAAGCCGCAGTCAATCATCAATAGCAGGCAGTTAAATTTCTTCTAGTAAAATAATGCCACCTTCTCAGTACCACCCCAGTTGTGCTTCACTGATTCCTCATGCAGTGTGAAAATTCTGTGTGATGGAAAGGGGCTGAATTTAGCAAATATTTCCCAGATACAGAGATCTGGTCTTTCCTATGGGTAAGGAAATCTAGGAAACTGATTCCACATCATGCAAGACAACTCCAGCCATTAGTTCTGCTGGAGGTGGGAAAACTCAAAAAATGAGCACGGATTGTAGAGATGGTTTGCTTACAGAGCTAAGTTTTACATTTAATGCAACAAGGTAAATATGAAGAAAGAAAAATAGCTCTTTAGATGGGGGGGTGGGGGAATCTACCTGGAGGAGAAGGTTGATCACAGTTTTCTCATTCTATTATCTCCAGCAGAAATTCCCAATTAATGACCAAGTTAGGCCAGCAGACAGAAGAGATCCCATCCTCTGTTGAGAAGGCTGCCTGTCCTCATGTCCAGAGAATGCATTCTGTACTTCAGAAGCACCAGGTGAAAGACTTTCTCTTGATTTGTGACATCCAAAATTTCTCCAGAGAAGGTGAAAATCCCCAAACAGACAGTGCAAGCCTACTGATAATTGCTTATTCTTTTCCCCTTCTTTTCACTGACCTCTTGGACATAGCTCACATAAATTTGCCATCATTGTTATAGGCAGACCTTAATAGTGCCAATTACAGTCCTTACACTGATTTTCAAGCTGCAAGTTATCATCCACTTCAAGAACATCATCCCTAAACAAAATCAAAATTCTCACCCCAATTCCTATTATCCTTCAGCCCACCTACTGTCTCATAGCAGTCTAAGTGTTATCTCTTCCAACTTCAGGCATAACAATCATCACCTTGCAAATGAAGTCCACACTTCACAAACTGCAGATCAGAATCACATGATCTGTGTTTCCTAGATAAGAAGCCAACAAACTTCTCCATCTGTGGAGTCAAGTGGACAGTCCTTTGTCATCTTGAGTAACAGCATTTACTTTTTAATATACAAATAGGAAAATAATGGGTTACTGTTGTTTGTTCAAAAAAGCAGGCTTACCTTTCAAAAAGCTGTCAGGGGATTACTGAATTGTATAAATTATTTAACTTTTCTCTATAGGTGTACACCTCTAAAGAAGAAATGAGCTCAAGAGTCCCTCTTAACACCTGAAAAATGCAGGGGCAAATGCAAAGAATATTCTTATTTTTCTTGTAAAATGGATGACTCTTCCTGCACAACTTAAGGGCATAAAGCACCAATGAGAACAATTGCTTTGGTGTACATGCTTGCCTACAGAAAAGGGCTACAAATTTAAATGCTAAAACAGTAACCAATGTGAAATGTCACCTGGCTAGGCAGTTCAACCTAATTACTTACACAGATTTATTTTTAAACTACAAAAACAGCATGTTCCTTGGGCGAATTATTTTTTCCCCTTCCCCAAATAAATACAATTACCATTTGCCAAGTAGAATTCTTCTTCTGCAATTAAGGACTTGCCAAAATTAGATAAAGAACTCAAAAACACATGGGGCAAGAGTGTCGTTGGGAGTGTCTCCCAGAGCTGTGCTTCTGGAAGAGGTGTTCCATACAGGACTCGGCACCAACAAGCCTGCATGCCTGTGATACTTCTTTCTAAAGCCTGAGTGGCCTTGAACCCTTGTGGGGACGAGGCTGGCACGACTGGAAGCTCTCCCCTGGCATCTCGCCATCTGTGTTCTTCCCTGCCCTGGGCAAATGCCAGCAGCACTTCTGAAGGGAAGGCATGTAAGTAATGCAATCCCACAGCAGGGCAAGCTCAGCAAGGGGACAGGGGGAAGCAAACACATCGATTTGAAGGCTCAAGGTAGGACAAAATACAGGTAAGCAAGGCCTTGGTTTTAAACTGCCTGCAAGACCACTCACATGGAGCCTGTGCTGAAATGGATCTGATGGGCTACGGCCAAAACAAACAAACAAACCCACCTCTGACCCAGAATTTTCCCCAGGTAAAGGCTCTTGTTCCTCTTACGTCACCTGGTTCATTGAAATAAATTATTATTTTCCCATTCCTCCTAACAACAGTAAGCATGATGCTGGGGATCACCTCCACAAGCAGCACCCTGTCTGTGGTGCTTACAGGAGCCTGTGGCATCCCAGAAAAACAAACCAGCTCAGGAGCAGCATCCAAGGCTCAGTCAAGCCTGTCCCAATCCAGGACAGGCTGTAATTATATCCTGCCAGTCATCCCTCCTGTTATGGCAACACAGGCATAAATGCCACCAAGTGCAGTAGATCTTTGGCTTAAAGGGACATTTTGGACAATTTGCCAAAATGTTGGGGTTTAGGAAATTAAACAAATGGAGTCTTTGCGTGACACAAAGCTTCTCACAGTGTGTTCAGTTCATTTTCAATAGCCAAGGTGGGAGAAGCATTTAAAGACAGTTAAGCACCTAAGACAGAATGGCACAAAATCCTTTTCCAGAAAGCAAGACCCCAACAGTTCAAGCAAGATCTCCCAGCCTGCTCCAACAGTCCACTGACTTTGTGTGCCTCACCTCACAGTCTGCCTGTGTTATTCATGACCAGAATAATTTTATGACACTGTCTCAGGGCCTGGTTCTCAAGAGACTAGCTGCACATGCACTTAACTTCAATGTGGTGTCATTTCATAGAGCTAATCTGCAGCCCCTAAGTCTGTTTGAGGGGGCACTGCTGTTCAGCAGGAGGCTTCTGCTCACTCTGAGATCCTGTGCAAGTGTCAAAAAAATATAAGAACACTTTCAAAGCTGGGCAGCAAATTTTAGAAACAAGAAAGTTTCCAAAGTTCAAAACCATCTACGACAGACTGGAAAGTGTCCTACAGGAAAGTTTTAAATATCATGTCCATAACTACTTTAAAGGAAACTTCCCTTTGAAAACCAGAAAAACCCATCTTAGAATAAATATTAAAATATTATCATTTAATAATATTCTGTATTCCTGCAGTTTAATGCTGATAAATAATGACTTAAGAATACAAAACTCAGCACTGTGTTCTCAAAACCTGACTCTGCAAGCAGGCTGGACAAGGGATTTTGTTTTATTCTGTGGGTTTCTTTCCCCTCCTGTACTTAAAAAATAAAAACAGCAAATTTCTTTGAACTTACATAATTCAAGCCTGTTATTTTCCATAGAGCTAAACTGGCCTTTTAAGTTCTTTAAGTTTGGCATTGTATGAAAGCAGATATCAAATATTCAGAGAGCTCAATTTAGTAAGATCATTTTTCTGAGGCTGAGCCTTTCTAAAGTACTTCCTGCAGTGCTCCAGACAATGCCTCAAACTGCCACTCCCACCAGGCTGAGGTTATTTAACCCTGCCAGGCCATGTATTTGGAGGCATCAGGCCAAAGGGAAGTACAGGTCCATTGGAAAGGTGGGAAGTGTACAGGGTGTGAAGGGCCAGAGAATCCAACGGCTACAAACAATGAAAATTTGCTAATCTCAACCTGTTTTGCACAGTGAGTGGTTAAGAACCACGTCTTGTTCACATGTGAAAAACTACAATGTCTCCTGCATAGTCCTCTGTCTCACTGCCTTTTATCAAAATCTACCTCTTCATGTCAAAATCAGAGTTCACAAGCATCCATGAAGAGAGGCCCCATGTGAATTAACTGGGGCGTAGGGAGGACCTCGGTGAAATGCATCTCCAGTCAGTGGCAAAGCACAAGGCTGAAGCACCCACTGCTGCTGTATTTTGTTTTACTCATTATTGTAGAGTACCCAGCAGATGCACAGCACAGCAGGACCTCCTCCTTCACACAGACAAGGATGCATTCAAGGCAGGAGGACGGTTGCTTCTTCCTGCCCAAGCCTTGCCACACCACTCGTAGATACAGAGGGGCTGCTTGGGTCAGGACCGCCTCAATGCCTCCTCTAAGACAGCAGTTTTTCCAATAGGACTCAGAATCCAGTTGTTTTCTTTGCACCCTAAAAAGTCTCTCATGCTGCCTCACAGCTGGCTCCTTACTCTTGCAGGGGAAGGAGTTAGTGCAGAAAGTGAAATGAAGCCACTGGTCCCAGTATGGGCACTGGGAGCCCAGTCCTACATGCCAGGTCAGAAAAATCATTAAGTAGTAAGAAATTTGGTTCTTCATCCAGAAGAAGGTCATCATAGTTTGGGTTGGAAGGGACCTTAAAAATTCATCTGTTTCCACACCCCCCTGCCATGGGCAGGGACACCTTTCACCAGACCAAGGTGGCTCAGAGCCCCATCCAACCTGTCCTCGAACACTTCCAGAGATGAGGCATCCACAGCCCTGAGGAACCTGTTCAAGTGCTTTCTCATCTTTACAGTAAAGAATTTCTTCTGTGTATCTGACCTGAGCCTGCTATGCTTGCAATACCTTTGGATGAAGAGCAACAATGGATTTTATTAGTTACTACATATTATTAAGCATTGCTTACCCCAAGCTTGCTTCAAAATCAGAAAACACCAAAAGCACATGATAAGCTTAGACAAGACCCTCTGCCTTCATGCACTATGTAGCTAGGAAGATGTCCTATTTTATGCAGGATGGTATTCCATGAAGTTAGAAAGCACAACTAACATAGAGGGCTTTAAGAGTTTAAATGTGTTACAATTGTTACATTAGATGTATTTTTAATACCTTTTCCAGTGCTTCTCTGTCAGCCAGCTCCTGCACAGCCAGAAGCTTGATACTGTAAGAAAAAAATAAAAAGAAAAAGATAATTAATCGCTCCACTGCAAGCATTACAGAAATCCAAGAAACAGCAGAACTGAAGCTCTCTTTTTATATTGTCTCTTGACAAAAGAAATACAAGAAATGCTCATGATGAAACAAAATAAAAAAGAGAGACAATGTCATTTTGTTTGCCTTGAATTAGCCATCACAAGCACATTTTTTGGTTTCCAAATTACAAGTGTATCTAAATTTGCCTTAGAGAGAAACTGCATCAATCATTACTTTTGTAATATCCCAAATTAACACCAAAGGATCTTCTGAACTACAAACACAGAAGAATATTCTATACCCTTCTATCGGTTGTTGCCAACTTTGTTCCTCAGTGTCAACAGGTTTCTATCAGTCCCAAAACAGTCATTCCCAGGGATTTACAACATTATTTATGAGGCGTGGTAATTAAGACAACACAGCTCAAGGAATTTGAGGGAAATGTGTACCACCATTTAAAATTAGGGTAGAAAGATAATCCTCAGTTATTATTATTGTAATGCCCTTTCCTAATCAGTCCCGAATTTCTTCACCTACTGAGTCTCTTCTAAGTTTATGTCTAGGGCTAAATCCTGCACACTGAATTTCCTTCACTTCAACAAGATTGTGAGGAGCACTCAATCAAGATTCTACACCTGCATTGCTACCCCACAGGCTCACTTCCCTTACTCAGCCTTAAACCCAGTCACTTAATATATTATCCTTGGACTCCAGAGGATAATTTCCTTTAGCCAGGGATAAAAAAACATTTGCATGGCAATAGAAGAATCAAAATATGCATACAAATATTGTTAAAATTACTCTCACCACCCTGCACACAGACACAGTAAAAAGCCAGTATAGTTAAAAGCTCATATTCAAGAAGGTGTGAATAGTCAACATAGAAGTCTGCCAAAGGATATAATACAAAAAGTTTTATTACCATTTCAAAAGCTCAGAGCAGTATTGTGTAATTCTTGAACATCCACTGGCACCTTATATGCTAATTATGTACATCCATCCTGCAACAGCAGCTGGCAAAGCATAGTTCTAGTCCTGTCGCTCTATGGCTTTCCACTGCAGGTACTCATAGCCTAATCTCTAAACACCACTGTGCTTTCACTTTAATGGACTTCTAGCTTTCAGTGTCTTCAAGGTATCATAAAAAGCCTATATCCAATGAATTATAAAATAGCCACAGACAATACATTTCTAGTCTATAGAGACTATTTCTGCTAAGACAAAGAGGGTGGAGATGGTTCAGAAAACGAGATAATCAGGAAAATGAAAAAGGTATTCCATTAAAGCCCAACCACTATGGTAGCAGGGGACATGTGATTTGGTGTTACTGCTTGGTGAACACACTAGGCTGCACACACACACATTCAACTGAACTGGAAAGCACTCAGGGAAATTACAAAACCAATACAAGGTATTTTTAAACATAATTTTCCTTGTAATTTAGCCAGCATGCAAAATAAAGATGGGCTGGGCAGCAAGCAAAGAAGGCAGTTAAAATCCACTGGAGTGCTGTGTCCAACTCAGAAGAGGCATCAGCTGGTGCTCCTTGGAGAACAGAGTCCAATAACCCAGGCAGAAGCAATGAAGCCCCAGTCAAGACCTGTCTCTGAATTCAGGAGTCACCTTTCATTGTGAATGACTCACCTCTGTTGCAGTGCCCTTGAGAAAAACCTCGGACAGGTGGGTGGGAGGGAGGGAGGGAGGGAGGGAGGCTAACACACGTGGATGCATTCAGGGTGCTCACAGCCATCTGGGCTGCTGCAAAGGTGGCTTCAAGACTGTGTGTACATGGGTTGGGGGTAGGCAAATTACTTTTGTCTTTTTCTTTTTGAAGCTAGACTTTTTGATTACTTAAATCAGTCAAGGCTGCAGATGCTTCTAACAATTGACTGATTTATTTCTAGGACTTTATTTGTTAGTTATCTGACACTCAATATCTGCAGAAGAAAGATGTAGACTGCCCCAAAAGCAAGTACCACTTCCATTAAAAATCATCATCTCACTGTAAAAACCTACCTTCCTTCACATTTAAACCTGTAAAGCCCCACAAGAACTTTTTCAGATGATATGTATTTATTTAAAACAAAGTATCCATTCACACAGAAGCAAGTAATGAAACAGGAAGCAGGACTCCTTTTATTTCATTACATTATGAAGATACTGTACCCTTGCTCAGAGGTGAAGAAACTATACAAAGGGTTTACATCTTGCAGATAAACACATGTAGGGTCAGAATCAAGTCTCAATTCAAAGTTGCTACATGATTTGTGGCAACATTGCTTTGGTTCCTGGAAAGAAAAAGACTTCCTGTGCTGTTACAAATTAAGAGATCAATGTTTGCCCAGTACTTCACTCTTTTCTCAGGTGACACCTGAAAATACCTCAGTTATTTTTTCTTGGTCAAACTGAATCTGTGAACACAAGTATCAGCCTTTATACAACCAGCTGTAAGATCCTTCTTTCCTTAAAGCACCATCAGAGATGTTTTCCCTGTCCGTTTGATTATAGCCCACTACCTGGAAAATTGCTCTTGATAAGCAGTTATTTACTGTTATTTCTTCCAGCAGTTCCAAGCAACATTAGTATATGCTATTTGATGCAATGTCAGCTTGGAAATGGGAAATGCAGCTTCTTATAAGGCTGCTGGTTTGGGCATTTGATGCTTCAAAAAGAAATGAGGCTGCTTAATCAGGCACTACATCAGCAATCTTACAACCACTGAGAGCAGCTCATAACTTCATTTGCTGTTTGTAGCTTTTGTGTTCACCAAGGATTTCAAAGATGGGAATACAGTCAGTAAATGGGAGGAGAGAGGGGGAAGAAGTAATCCAATTTTAAAAAATTCAAATGAAATGCAAATAGAGTTACCAAAAGTCAATGCTGAAACCCAAGCTCTTGATGTCTACAATACAACACTAAAGTACTCTGCTTATATCCTTGGCATTATTTCTTTCGTACTCACCCGTCTTGTACAAACACTAACTCGTGAATAAAGTTGTAGAAAAATCGTATTTCCCAAAGAAACCTTATGGCTCCTGGAGAGCCTGCTCTAACCTACCAGCTTTAAAATATACTGGTTAAGAAAGCTGTAATATGAGTAACTATACTGAAAATGGCTCTGCTCGAATCTGAAACTCTATTAAAATACTCACTGACTGAATTACTTACATGATCTATTTAAATACAGCTATTGAAATTAATATCCTGGCACCCCAGACACACTCAAAATACTTGAAAACATGCAGTGATCAGGATGAAGGACTCTCCTCCAGCACTGAAAATATGCAAACATGATGTGCTGTCAAGGAAACACGACTCCCTCTTTTTTTGGCCTTGGGTGACGCATGGCATTCTCCTCTAAGGGAATTCCTTTTGGTTTCCAGAAGATTAGTCACAGTGCTGAGCAAATGCCTATAGCTACAGCACATTTCTACACCTCAGGGTATCATTGCAGTCCTTTCCTCAAAGTCTTCCTACTCAAAACCAAGTAGCATTGGCTATCTCTTTTTAATCCCACATAGCCAGGAGTAATTTAAGTCTCTTTGGCAGTCTTTTGCAATGCTGCAAACTTGCAGATAGGTCCCTTGGTGGCTGCTGCATTCCTGTTCACCCTGAGCCACCATGGCTGCGTTTAATTTGCACTGAGCTTTACTTCCCAGCTTGAATTCACATTGCCCACAAAGTCCCATCTGCTCTTGCAGTGGGGAATGTGGGGCTTTCCTAAGAACCACTAGAGGGTGATCTGCCTGCTAACCACTGAACCTCTGGCTCTGCAGCAAGGCAGATGGGATAGACTGAGACTGCTGTACGAGGCAAATCCCAAATCCATCCATGCAGAATGCACCTCAGGTCTTCACTTGAGGAACAGAAGCTGCTTGCTCCAAAACCAGCTTGAAGGGTGCTTTAGGAGTAGAAAGGTTTTCAGACTACAGTCAGTTTCTGGACCAGCCCTGCACAGAACTAGAACTGCAGCCATTACAGACAGAGGTCACTGGGCTGCCACTATCAAGAAAGAGGGTCCCCAAAGCAAAGCATCAATGAGCACAGTGACCTATTTCTGCTGAGCTGAGCCTTCCATTCCATGCAGAACCTGGTAATTTTGAGGAAAAGGGAAAAAGGAGAAAGTGAGGAAAAGGTGAAGCATTAAGTTCAGCAGAGACTCATTGAAGTGTTTAAGCCTTGGCCTCACAACTGTCCCCTACAAAAGCTCAATTACATACCTCTGCTTGAGGCCTGAGTTTTTCCAAAAGCCTCATGCTTTCTATCAGCCAGTGCATAAGCCTAAAGTTATCAACATTGAGAAATACCATTTGACTTCTCTTGCTTTTCTGTCACCTTCTTCAGCATACAGCTGTACTAAATCTTGCTTCAGATAGACTCACAGACATCATTATAAATAGGCCATGCAAAACCCACTCAATACCAAACCATTTTGAGCAACATTAGATAATTCCTTTCTCCCTTCCTTTTAGTCTACAAACTCTTCCTCTTTGCTCTTGAGATAAGATCCCACAAACACCTTATGGCTCATGGTGTAGTTTTATGGAACACTTAGATATTTAAGAGTAGAGCATGAATGCATGTAACTGAAGTGCTTACTGACAGACACATGTGAGTTAGTTTACAAAAAGAACAGGGCAAAACCACTTGGGTCACCAAATTTGTACACCAAAATTGTATTTGCAAACCTATCCAAAACAGCCTTGCTCATAAATCTATCCTGCTCTAAGAGATGGGAATGAAATGCAAGAGCTGGACTAAAAAAGAAAACAAAATGCAGCTGAGCTGTGCCAATGGTACCTGATACCTGCGAGGGAGCACTCCCCATCAGCTGCTGCTCTCCCCATCCCTCACCTTAGTTTCCACTTCTGCTGCTGAAAGGGCACACTCATCACCATTCACACCACAGCCCCTGTTTTTAATTCGGCACTTGCTGGATGACAGGCTGAGTAACAGTAAGGATGGGGAAATTATCCAAGCGTGTACGTGTTCCCTGTGAGGGCTGTGGTGATCCCCACTGCCCCAGCTGTCAACAGCCTGAGGTTAAGGGCTGTGATTAATCGTTTTCTGATTGTTTTAAGCATAGCCAGATGCTTAGAGAAATACATGGAGAACAGGGAAAGGTAACAGCCCAAAGTGACAAACACTGAAAAACACACATCTGGCAGCTTAAACAAATGTGGGGGGAGGTGGTGAGGGTGATGTGTATAGAGAGGGTGGGGTTTCTTTGCTGTTTGGTTGCTTGTTTTAAATACAGACCTGCTGCTAGACCTTGCTACTAACGCCTAATACAACCCAAGGCTTCTTTTCCTGACTCTGCCTGCCCCTGTGACGATTACCTTGCACAAGGGTAGGTGAAAGAATAGCAGGATCCTACGAACAGCACGGCAGACTATGTTTAACGTGGTGAGATGATGGGGTAGCAATACGTCATCCAAGTGGGATTCCTTTACAGTGAAGGAATCCTTCACTGTAAAGAAGAAAGAAAGGTTCCTTTACAGCAACCTTTAAGACTTTCATCAATGCATGCACAGTAAAAAGACACAGTAGAAAGACCCTGTTCACTCACACCCCCATAGAAACAAAAGCAGAAGGAAAAAAGAAAAGCGTTCTCAATAACTTTCAGCTTTATACACTTCCTTCATCTATCCCTGTGAAGCTGGATGAAGAAAAAAATCACAGTTTCTCCTTTTCCAATAAAAGCATCTGCATCTTCTCAATCACTCCTTAAATGGAAGGAAAAGCTTTGTCCACTGCCACATCTTAACAGCTTCTGGAAGCCACCAGAGAGTTTCTGAAGTAAGTTGATGGGCTTGGATGGGACTACCATGCCATATTGCTTTAGGACTAACTGTCAGCTAATGACACAACAAAATAAGTTGGAGGATTCTCAGGAAAAAATGTATCTACAGTAAGAAGAAATTATGATAAAATCAGGGAGCTGCATTTCCTATGTATTAAATGTATTTATAGCTATCTGTACTATAGATACACCTAAAACAGATCATATGCATGTTACATATAATTTTTGAAATATTATATACACAACTATATATAGGTGAATGTACTTAGGGCTACTTTTTTTGCAGCTTCTTCTTTGGGATGAAAGCAGACATTCTTCAATGTCTAGTCATTACTGATTTGCCTGCAGCATGGTCTGAAACCAAAAAGCAGATCAAGGCACTGCAGCTGGAAAGGGAACCAAGAGTAAATGGAAGGAGCAGAGAAGCTGAAATCCATCAAGCAAATTGGCAATGTAGTGCAGCCACACAAACACTCCCATCCTGATGTTTGCATTCATGGATCCTATTACATTATGTGAGTCATTGAAGTATTTGTCCTGGGAGAAAGGAAACTGTAATGGAACTAGAAGAGGGAAAACATGAATTATGGATGGTTACTACTGAGAGTTGAAGGGGGAGAATAGCAGCATTACAAGGCAGGAGGCAACTGAAATAGTTAATTTCTTTTCTTTCCTATTTCAGTGGTTCCCTGGGTTCAGGAATGCTCTCTACTTGCTGTTCTCTGCCTTAAACTTGCAACAAAGCCATCACTTTACAGTGATTAACTTTGCACTGAGGATCTGATTTATGTTCAGCTGATGCTGTGGTTTCAGTGCAGCTGTATCATTGCAGGAACAGAATGATGATTCATAAACTCTGAGCATTGTGTATTCCCAATGCATGAGAGGAAAACCAAAACACTTGCAAGAACAGCAAACTTCTTCCTAGAATTCAGGAAGGGAATAAAACACGCTCACAATGACCCAAACCACAACCAACTGCACAAAACATGTGAGTGGCCATGTATAATGAGAGCTCGAAGCCTTCTTGATGACCTCCTTGGAAAAACCTAACCCAAGCTATTTCCAAATGGATGAAATTCATGCTGCTGTGCATACAGACTTTCACTACATCAGTAAGCAGAGCAGGTCACACTCAGCAAAATTAAGAGGGGAGCTGCTCAAAACTCAGAGAATCTCTGTGAGGCTAAAGAAACATGGCTCTTATCCATCTACTCAGAAAAGGCATCTCCTGAGTTGTGAGACAGTGATGCTTTGTCAAGACACTTGTGCAAATTCTGTGGGGTTCTATCACAGAGAGTAAGTTAAGCAGAGAGAGGGAAGAGTCCTATTTACCTTCTTCTCCATGTAGAAGATCTGATCTTGGGCCTAATTCTTTCCTTTTCTCTGGTAAGGGGGAAGGAGACACGACATCATTTCTACTTGTAAAAAGTCTCTCTGAAGATTCCCTCAAACTTTCACACTAGAGGAAGTCACAGAAGGGTCATTCTTTGGGTGCATGCAATGCACATGTAAATACTGTCCTTTCATTCATTATTAGATTCATAAACCTGCATTTAAGGTACAGAGTACTGAAGACTCAAGCACTGTGCTAACTGTACTTTTCAGAAACACTTGACTAATTTAGAGGCCATCCTATGGCCTTTTCTCTTGATATCCTGTTATTATTCTTTCCTGTCCTTCTCCAATCCAGCCTCTGCAAACTGGTGCAACGCCAAGAGAGTGGTAGCAGTTAGAACAGTAAAAGTCAGGGAAGACTTCCAAGGTCCTCAGAAGAAATGCTAGTTATTAAGGGCTGGGATACATGGCACTTAATTGAACAGAATCAAAGGTGATTCCTGAGAGGCAAAGGTTAATTAGGCAAATGGCTCAAAAGGATCAATCTGTTCTAACCCATTATTTGTTGATTATTTTTTTTAATTTATTTTATTTTTTACATTTTAAAAGAGAGTTTAAAATAGACTAGGCAGATGAAAATATGTCCCAAATTCCCAAACGCATGAGATGAAACCACAAAAGGCCTGAGACTGCCAGGAACATAATGACTACACAATAGTAGCCTAATGAATAAAGAAACAGTAAATCAAATACCTATATTATATTATACTAAACACAGCAATCTTGTCCATACATATATACTAACAGGGACCAGGTACATGCAGTGGCAATGCAGCTGAACTCCCAAAATCATTCAAAACTCAGGGTGACAGTTCAGCAGGCTTCTTTGTCAACACCTCCACCTTCACTGATTGCTCCTGTGACAAACACTTCACTACATCATAAAATTCAGGCAACATAAGAGAGTACTACTGCAAGTGGCACATGTGTGTATATGCATGTTACATTTATGCACAAAAAAATTATGCCAGTTTTTGCAACTCACTTCTGATAGCAAACCAAAATCAGTTGCCTGCATTAAAAAAAGGGTGGGAGTCAGTTTAATTTATATAATGATAAAATACACTTTTCCTCCTCATATTTAATTTCTTATTATAGTTAGGTAAGAGCAACAATGTCTTCATTCAAACCAGTTCACCTTATGCTCAGTTGTTTCGAAGTTGAGCAAAGTTCTCTGTATAATGTCCATAGTCAAAGGATTTTGTTTTTTCATTTTTCAAAAGATGCCTGTTTCCTTATAATGCCTCAGGAAGAGAAAGACTCAGAGAATGTTGTGTCTGTGGCAACATTGATTTCTTCTGAGTCATTAAAACTGGACATGAACAGCTTATTTAACTTGCACTGAATTATTCAAATCTGTCCAACAAGGGAGGAGACCAACACTGAAAACAAAAATTTAGAAGGTCATAAAATCAAAGGTGACTTAGAGCTTCCAAATATAGGCATTATGTTATAGTGTACGCAGTCTCTGGCATTTGGCTCTTTTTCTGGATTTTCTGAATCATTCCCTGTTGGGATAGGGAGTCTTAGTTCCAGAAACAGCACCTTCTCCTACCCAATCCTGCCCTTCTGCAGCAATGGAAAAATTGAGTTGTCTCTAGTTAAACAAATGGATATGCTTGGGAAAGGGCACAACACCACAACACTGTTCTGCCATGAATTACAAAGCTTCCAGCAAAATTAGGGGCCTTGGGAGGCCAAGTGCTTAATTGGGACTCTACTTTAAGGTCTACTGGGTCCCTGCAAAATAAAAAGTGACTTGAAATAGCCTGCGTTCCTTTCTCCTTTAGGTATGTGAACCATATGCTATCAAGCTCTTATGTGAAAGCTTGTCATGATCCCTTAGTCAGCCTCAGAAACTTAAGGCAGTATTACTTGGCCATATATGCACAGCCTCGTCTCAGAGAAATGAGTTTACACAGTTAAAATCATTACAAAGGAATACAGTGAAAGTCAGTTTGTTTTGCAAAATACTTGCTCAAGAGAAATGTTGCACCTTTATGGTACTACAACATGATCAGCTGGTGACATCTGAGCACCACTAAGATTGAGCCTGGTGTTGTGCAAAGAGTATTGAAGCTTCATGGCTGAATTTGGATACAGAAGTCTGCAGTTTTTTACAGCACACTCTTAAGAAAGAGATTGACCCTCAAGAGCTGGCTCCTACTTTGAAGAGGCTGGCAAAGTGCCAGCCTTATGAAATTGTGCATTTCATACGTGCATCTTTTGTGGAAGACTTTGTGCCAAACTAGAATTTTTTAAGTGGTGGAAAACACTAAACACTGGGTATTAAAACAGAAGAATGTGCACAAGAAATGCTTCAAGAGACCCTACAAAATTGCTGAGGAGAGGCACTGTGACAAAGGAAAAGGAGCACAACAGAACCAAGAGTGTGGCTTTGGTCAAGTGCACGTTTCTCCATGGTTTTTTCATGAGCACCTTATGTTGTCTTACAAATTCAAAAACATTTCAACAAAAAGGCTAAAATGATGCTTATCATTATAACAGGTGGGAAACAAAGCAGAAACCGTATTAGCAGACAGCCCATATGTTTCAAGGACTTCCCACTCTGTGGCCAAAAGCCAGGCCACCCATATTCCTACAGTGGAGCTTGGGAAGCTAGTGACAAGACCTTGACATCAGTACTCTGCAAGGGCAAGGGGCGGGCATCCGAAGACTTGGTCAAGGTGACTGAGACCTTGTCACCATGAGAGGGTGGAAAGTGTAGTTTTAACAAGATAACACTCATGCATTACTACTCCAACAAAAGCCTCCAGTGCAGGCCTAGCCTAACACTATCAAGTCTGCATGTCAACAGAGTGGAGCGTCAGTCAGCACAGCCATCTGCTGCTCCACACACAGGAATGGCGTCAGGACCCACTGACAACAACTGGGGTGCTCTCTTTACAGCATCTATCCCATATGGTGAAGGAAAGGTCACAATAGATGAGAATTCCTCCAAACTGTCACTTAGCTAGCCCACTCAAAGGTTACTGAGAACAGAACAACCCAAGCTTTGAATGAATATAAACATTCATCCTCCTAATACAGAGGTCAATTGCACAGTCCAAAACAAAAAATGAAGAAATGGAAAACTGTGAAAAGAAGCAGGCCAGAGGTAGCAAAGGCAGAAAACCCAAGTTTTGCATACCAGTGAAGATTACACTCCTCCATCTTGCATGAACCCAAGCCTTTAAATGTCACAAAAGCCAGAGAAAACATCTCAGCCTTCTGTCAGTCTTCACTACTATTTACAAGTGGTGTTGATGTTAAGCCATAAAGAATTTTGTTTACACTGGTGCTACACTCTTAGGTTGCCAGAAAAGCAAAGAATATTGTAGTCAGAAAACAACAGTCAGCCAATACTGAGGTTGTATCTGGAAAAGCCCACAGAAAGCACAAATTAGATAAGAAAACTACCTGTCAAATAAGGGTAAGAAGTTAAATGCCTTCTTTCCAAGAGCTAATTACAAAAGTATCCTATAAGCTTCATCTACAACATCACATGGTACTGCATTAGAAAAGGGAATTTAGCTTACAGGGCATTTGAAGTGCCATTTATATAACATTAACCCAAATAACACACCAGACGGTCTTTCTATCAGCCCAGTTGTTTCATACTTCAATAACGACTTTGAAGTGTGATGAGGGTTATGTGAAGCTTAAGTCTCCGGTTAGCCAAAAGCCACAACCGCATATAGCCTTTGCTCTGAGTATCGGAGTAACACGGAAAGGTTTTGATTTAAACCTCCAATGGATGCATCACATAGCTGTAACTCTAATCCAGGAGCAAATGTAATCTGTCCTCAGTTCTCAAAGTCAGAAAAACTGGCTGAGTCGACACTCTCCCAGCCAACAGCTGTCCTCAAACCAGCCTCAGCTCAGTTTGCTGGCAGAGATACACCAAGCAGAAGGGACAGACCACTCAAAAAGAAAGTATAAGCAATGTAAACATGCAGCCAGGCAGACTATTGCCTATTTCCACCATTCATTTTTTCTACTGCATCTCAGAAAATTCCTTGAGACAGTGTGTGACAAAGAGAAGAATCCTCTACCAACCAAATCATGTGTGTCTGTCTCTAGCAGTACTGCAGAGCCACAAACACAGGAACGTTGGTCAAAAGAGACCATTGGATACAGCAGTGTCCTCAGCACAGGGCTATCATGAGCTCAGCTGTAGTCTTAAAAACCTCTAAAACAACCAAGACACCATGCCCTTGAGAAAACATCTTCCAGTGCCGCATCAGCTCCTGAGTGAGGAAGCTTCTTTTAATGTCTGTCCTGAAGATCCCAAACCAACCAACTGCCCGCTTGTACTAAAGGAGGGAGTTCTTTCACCTGAATACTGGGCTATGAGCTTCCATTCAAGCTTCACAGGGCTTTGTTGACACAGCTGAGTTCCTTCAGGACCTTCTGGATTCAAGGACTGCCATCTGCCACAGTGGCCACTCCCTCAAATTACACACTGTTATAGAGCATAATAACTTATTACTCATCATAAAGGATAATTATCCTGCATGGCAAATATCTACTGTTACGAATGGTCTTTGTTGACAAAGGAAAAGGCTTATCTGACTAGATTCAGGGGTCAAGTAATGTTTTCTTTTCCCCACCCTAACAGCAGCTTCTGTCAGATTCTTTAAAGACACATGGTAAGGAAGGGAATGGGCTTCTCCACTTTCCCTGCTGCTCTCACCTCTTGTAACAGGATGCCACCACTGTCCATATAAGTATCTCATCTGGTTGTTCCCAGGCTTTCTGGGCTGCAGCCTGCTGTCAAGATTGAAACTGCCCTCCACAGCAGATGACATGCTGTTGTGAAATACCTGGCCAAAAGATACACAAAAGGGATGTCTCACCAACGAGACCACAGTCAAATCAGTCACACCTCAGGAATGAGGTAGGTGAAGGGCAACTAATCCTTAATTTGAGCTCCTGCCAAGGTCCTAAACTGTGTGGCATTTTCTGGCATGGGTTTATTAATGTGCCATGTTAAAAGTTTCCTTGAAGATAGCACAGCAGAAGGTTTTTCCCCTTGTTCTAAAATGTGCTTAGCAAATAGCACAGTTGAGTTACTTTACATTCACTTATCACAGTAGCCTCTTTGTTCTAGTGTCTTATGACTTTGAGATCAGGACAAACTCCATCAGTTAAGGAGCCTCATTAAAGTGATCTATTTTGCCTAGAGAAGAGGAAAAATCTTAAGTTTCTGTCATGGAAGTTATCACTGAGAGTTTTAAATTGTGGAATAGTTATATGTGGAATAGCAAGTTTCAAATCAAGAATGTTTTATGTGAACACACGGAGAAGCTTATATTGCCTGAGGTAATTGGCACTGTTATAAAAGCAGATCTTTCGGTCAATGTCTGTAGAATCACTGTAAACAGCAGCCTGCCCAGTAAATGCTTCTCTGCAGCAGAGAAAGCAAAGTGCAAAGAAGCATGACAGCTCACAGTTTCTCCTCGGTTCTAATTTAAAGCCATGTGCTGTGGAAGCTCAGGAGGAATGCCATCAAAGTGGAGCCTCCTGAAACTCCAGGTGAATGGGCAGAACAGCAATGAAGCCAGGATAGCCTGTCATTTCTAGAGCAATTCCTGCAATTTCAAGAGCATGACTTCATAAAGTCATGAGTCATGACTTTATGGCAAACAGAACCCCTGGATTTGTCAGTGTTATTAAAAAAAAAAAAAAAAAAAAGAAAGAAAAGCAAACAAATGAGTATTAGTGTCAGTCTCCAAGGGTCCAGATTTGATAAGGAATAATACAGCACAGCTGAACAAGGCCAGGCAGAGCAGCACCATGCTGGAACACAAAAGCCCAGGCATCCTGCTCCCAGTGCCAGCACCATGATGGCCACATCCACCCTCCTGGGCTGGCTGTATGGCAGCGTTCTGTATCCCTCAATGTGCAGCAGGACTGACCAAATGCCAGAGGTGACTACCCAGAAAACCTCTCCCCATGCCATGTTCCCACCACACAGCAGCTCTCCTGCCTGTGTAATTTAAAGTTAATGTCTTCATACACCATTCCCTGTGGACTTCCACATGCTTTACAGAGGCGCCAAGTGATGATGCCCCAAACAGCCAGGGTGCGATCTAGCTGTCTTGCAACGGCAGAGACAACGTGGTTTGAGCAGTCACCACTCCTGCTCAGCAAGCTGCATTCAGCAGCTATTTAAGTGAAGCCAATTTACTTGGCAGACAAGAAGCTCCCAGATTAACCTGGATCAGCTTCGGGTGCTGAGAAAGAGTAACAAGCAGTTAGCGGGAGATCTCAGGGACACGTGCTGCTTCTTCTTCAGTAATCGGAACGTGCTTGAAGCCACAGAGAAGCAGCAGCACTCATCCAGCATCGTGTCAGAGATGGAGGTGGGACAAACCCAGAGTGACTATAGTTCCCAGACACAGTCTACTCCACTTAGACCATCTCATGTTTTAGTTCCTCATTTAGACATTTTACAGTGCAGGAATGCATACACATCATGTAAGTGCTAATTATATAGTGCACAGGGCTCCTACTTCCGACTTAAGGACAACATTAATGCATTATTCATTACTTCAGCATTTACTCTTCACTGTTTGGATCATTCCTCTGATTTTTGTAGTAGCTCCCCCTTCCTTCTCCCCCATTAACTCAAATAGCTCCTAGCTATAATTTTGATTACAAATTGTAAGGCCCGGTTTTCAGAGGATTAATTATGAAGGTGAAGGCAGAGGAAAAACCTGGTGGATGACAAGTGGTAGAGCTTAGTAGCACAGGACAGCGACAGAATCTTCTTCTCAGCAAGGCCCTGTTAAGCAACAGAAGTCCGAGGCTGTCCCTTTCTCAAAGGGCATCAAATAAATCCCCAAACACTGAACAGCTACAGCTTAATCTTAAATGGCCATATGCTATTTACAAAATAAGCAAAAATAAACAAAAGTTCAAACCAAAAGCAGAGCACCTAAGAAATCACAAGAGAAAGACTGGGAGGTTGGAAGGGTCATTAATTTTACTTTTAAGCTCTTAATAAACACTGATGCCTGCAAACTGTCACGACTGCTGCAATGCACAGCAAGCATGCAGGTATGTAACTAGTTACTATATAAAGTTGTAGAAATTACTATTATGTAAATTGCAGAGGACTGCATCTGTGGAGGAATTCTATTTAACCAGCTGCTAGTATCCACTAAGAAAAAAAGGAAAGGTTTAAGGTCTAAAGAAAGGAAGACTTGTCATATCTGCTTTACCAGATGCATAATAGTAGCCGATAAACACGATTCTGCTGTGTCAGCTCTGTCACCAAAGGTTTTTCTTTAGGGAGGGTACAGGTAAACTTAAAAGCAAAATCCTGAATCCTTCTAATTTTAAAAGACTGTGAGCTTGTTGGGGATTTAAAAAAAAAAATAAATCTTTTTAAAGCTCTTCAAAGAGCCATGGAAAGGAGATTTTGTTAAAACACATGATTCTCAGCATCTTCTTATTTGTGCTACACAGCGTGTGTAGGGCAAAGATTTAAGGCGCTTTTCCTGTGAGTGGATGCAGCCTGCCACAAGCTGCAGCAGTGTGCATTCTCTGAACTGAAATAACCCTGCACAGGCAGGGATCCAGCCAGACATCTTAGGGGTTACTAGGATTCACACTGAAAAGGAGAAACATTGACTCTCACTCTGTCTCACTAATAAAAATAAAAATTGCCAAAGGCAGATGTCTCCACGTACTTAAATTCAGCTGGATAGTATATGGTTGGAATTGCATTGCCACAGGATTGAATAAGAGGAAGTTCTCTTATCTCCCTTGGTTAAGCAAAAACAGCATGTCTTTTTTGCTTTAAAGAGAAAAATAGCTCACGCACCACACAGCCTCTGTACTACTGTAAGGGAAAGAAGTTCCTGATGTTATGCAAGTTCTAGCAGTGCAAGAAAGGTTAATAGCGTTTACAGAACTTTTAATAGGGCATAACTCCAGCATACCTGCACAGCATCAAAAAGGTGATTTCATTCCTTTTCCTGTTTATTGCTCCATCACCAAAGGCTCAGAAAGGAGAAGGGGTTTGGAGGCAGAAGCCATTTACCAATTCTCCTTTCCATTCACCTTGGCTAAGCATTCCAGTTTTTTGCAGATGTGCAACACACATTAAGGATACTGAAGCTTACAGATACATTAATCACTTCAAATGTGACTGATTTTGGTTTGCAGTCCAGGTGACCAGGATACCCAGAGAGAAGGAAAGCCTCCACATGTTCTCCTGATGAAGGGGAGTCTATGGAACAGCAAATTGGAAGGCGCAGTCCCCCGTCAGGCTGACTCTTCTCATTCATGATGCCCATCAGGCACCTGGAGCTTCCTGAATCTTAATCCACAGGCTGAACTGCCTGTGGTCCCTTAGAGGCTCACCAGCTTCACTGGCTTAAGCAATAGAAACCCAATATTCAGGAAAAAACTGGCCATGTCACAAATGATGAAAAGCAAGCAGGTACAGCAGCATTCAGTCACTTCAATGAATAAAAAAGCTGAGTGAAAGATGGCAATTTTGGCATCTCAATAAGCTCACCAGGAAGCAGCACCACCCTTTGGGGATGGGAGCATGAGGGAACAAAAAAGTGGGCCCTAATGGAGCAAAGACGCAGGATGGGTCTCTGGATGACACCATAAGTCATAGCCAACCTTTTACCAAGTCCACAGGATACTCAGCAAAGCAATGATGACAAGATTGGGTGGTCCCATTTGGACTGTGCCAGATGTACAAATAACCATGTAGTGACATAGGAGGATGAGGAAAGAAGCAGTACCCTTGGGGAAGAAAGGCTACAGAGGCTGCAGTCATGCCTTCCTCTTTTAGGAGAACATTGGGAGGAGATGACAACATATGTAACATATCTCATGACATAAACACAGAGAAAAATGCAAGGGACAGCTTTCCCAGAAAAGCAAGGTAGAAGAAGGGAGCAGAAAGGAGAATTTTAAATTGTGCTTCTGCTCTTCAGAGAAAAACACAAATAGTTCAGGCAAAAAAAATGACATATTTTAGTAGTCAGCATGGGCAGAAAAAGAGGCGGAGCCAACACTGGAACAGATCTTCAGCAGTGATGCTCCTCCTTTCATTTAAAAGGATGGCAGGGTGCTCATCCCAGAGCCTGGGTCACTACAAAACCTCCCACCAGCCGAAGCTTGCTGACCCAAACCAGAAGCAGAGAGACAACTTGTTCTGATGAGCAAGCAGGGGCAACTTGTGCATGCACAGATACAAGGACAGCATGCAAAAGGAGTTTCGTTACACCATAAGGCAGAGCCAACACTGTTGGGATCAATCTGCCCCCAACCCCCCCTTCTGGCAGGAAAACATGAATTAGTCAACATTGCCACAAACCACCTCACAACCAGCTCTGCACTGAAGAAATCTCTCACGAGGAAAACCATCTGATTTCCTAAGTCAGCAGAGCCAGCATGCTGGGCTTTTGATTTCCTCTCTGCCCTACCCCCATCCCAAAACACAATAATGCTTTAAAGCCCTCTTCCAAGAAGGGAAATACCCATCATGTCTACAGGATGTGAGGTGAAAGGGATGTGAGTTAGCTGGAGAAGGAGGAGCAATGTGTCTCTGACTGCTGTGCCCTTTACGTCATACCAGGATGTGACCCAAAGCTCACAGTGGCAACCTACAGAATCATAGAAATATTTAGGTTGGAAAAGACCTGCAAGATGACAAGCTCCAACCATTAACCTGACATCACCAAGTCCACCACTAAACCCTGGCCCTAAGCACCACATCTATATGTCTCTTAAATACCTCCAGGGTTAGCAACTCAACCACTCCCCTTGGCAGCATATTCCAATACTTGGCAACCCTTTCAGTGAAGAAATTTTTCCTAATATCCAATCTAAGATCATGCATATCATTGTAGGATCTGACTGTGAAGCATGCTACCCACCTCCCACTTTAGCTGTCGTATCTCCCAGCAGCACAGCCTTTCCTACAGATGAAAGCAAAAAGTGTGAGATTACAGATCACAACAGATCTGCAAAATTGTTAAGTGTAGCGCTAAGTTAATCCTGCTGTATTTTTAGAAACTATCTTCACCATTTTGAATATTCCTAAGAGGCAAAATTTGAAAGCTAGAGCCTGACACTGAAAAGGAGGCTCCAACATCCATACACCTTTGATTTAGGGATGCCAGTCATGCCGTCTGGTGCTCATGGTTATAGATGTTTCCAGGTTCTTGTCATTAGGAGAAAGCCTGAAAAAAACCCAGCTTCAATTCCAGCTTCTCTCTCCTTAAATATCTCCTTTAGCACTCCAAATACACACAGCTATTAACATCGGAAGGAACAGCAGAGCGATCAGTAGCACAGCCAGATGTATCAGAAGTTCTAACTTCACCTGAGTTCCTGACCTGCTAGAAGACAGGAAAAGGTGATATAACTTAGCTGGAATAAATTTCCTTTATTCCTCTTTCTCTTTTGACCTGTGAATGCCTTGAGAGCTGTGCAAAGTCTTCTGGAGCAGCACCTTCAGGTATCTGGTGGGTTTACCTCAAGGCCACAATCTCATAAATGATACAATCCAAACCTCCAAGGTCAAATCCACGTACTGAAAGACATCCTTGTAAAGACATCTGAATATATCTATTTGTTCATTACCTTATTCTCTCTCTCTCTCTCTACTTGTAACTGGGTTTGGGAAAAACAAAAAAAGCCAGTTCAGTAGAAAATACCCTCCTCCCTGTCCCATTAACCTGCTTTTATTTCCCCAGGCTACCAGCACACAAAAAGTAACACCAAACCAGGTGTGGATCATCCTCTGAGCGGCTGCAAGAAGGGGGATGGGGGGACAGCATTTCTTCCTGCTGAAACCCAGCCCTACCAGTGCTAAACATTTGTGCTTCTTGCTGGCAGGCCAGCAAGAAGATCAATGGAGCACGGCCACAAGCCAGCCTGGCTAGCCAGGCTTCATCACTACCACACCACAGAGCCAAAGGCTCATCCCACCATCACACCATGCAGCCACCCTCCGCCTTGGCTCATTGCTGATTCAGGGTTATGTTATTCCCAGGAACCGCCGCTTGTGTTCCCGCGTGGAAAGCCAACAAGGGAACATGCTAGCCTTCTGAAAAACCATACTCTGAGGGAAGGAGGGGATTAGGAGAGAACAATGTCGGAGTGTCTTCAGTGAGCTGGAAGCAATCCCAGCTTCTAGCTGCACAATGACATGCAGGAAGGAGTTTTGAAAGCGTCTCAGTCACAGAGGACCCCTGCGTGCCAGGCTTGGAGATGTCTGGACATAAGAATGGCCTTTACAGCATAAGGATGCAAGAGGACTACAGAGCCCCCTATGCAGACCAGCCCTGGCCAAGCGGAGAATAGTCGCTCAAGCTTAGCTTTTCCTTTCTTGGCATTGGGTGCTAATTGTGTAGCCCAGATCCTTAACCTTATTTAGGTCAGGGGCTTCAGCACAAAACAGTCTTAAAAACACCAGACTTCTGTGGGAATGAGAAAGCCTGCTTTATGCAGACCCAGAGCTCTCCAAATATTGCATCTGAAGTGCAAATGTATCTTGGAAAGGGATGACAGGAAGAAATTGTGATGGGATGCACATACTTGTGTAAAATTATGTCTCGTGCAGCTTTTGATATGATTTGCATGTTTTGTAAAAAGCTCCAAGGCAAACTCTTAACAAGCTCCAAGTCAAACAAGCTCTTAACAAACTACATGCAGGGCATGAAACAGGATTATGTGGGTGCTCATGAAGATGCTCCCAATAGGTTCTCCCTGATGCCCAGGCCACCCACTGCCATGCCACACATGCCTCCAGTTTGCCACTGATCTTCTCAAGCTTTAACAGGTGGTAACACACCAAAACCAGTGCAGAAATGGTGAGGCTGGCAGTACAGATGCCTAGGGAGAAGAAGCAAGAACATTGAATGCTGAGCCCTGGTGAAAATTTTATTGGATTCAATAGTGGACATAAAGCAACATAAAGAGGGCACCAGTGATTCTTCTCGATGGTGTTTACAACCTGCAGGTCTACAAAGCCCATGGAGGATAAATTATAAACCTTTTACAATGCTGATCCCACTCCTGTTTCTTGATTATTTTGAGGAGGAAGCAATCATTGCTACATGGAAAGCATTCCAGATTATTTGAAGAGGTGTGCCTCATACAGACTTTGTTAGCATAACTGACTGCCTCCTAAAGTTGTGCTATAAAAACAATCAAACCCCTCATTTAATACCCATGGGCAATAATAACAGTACTAAAATATATCTTGCCATTCATTGTACCTATAAGGCAAACTGCCAGTATGGAAAACAAGACATAAAAATAGGGTGACAGGGAAGCATTCAGAAGTGTTTGCATGGACGAAGCATTTAGGAGGATGAAAAACAAGGGACAATCAAACCGTCCAAAATTTAACCACCAATTCAGAAGGAAAACACTTCTAGATTTGACAGCATTTCCAAAAACATCCCAGTTTTGAGGAGTAGACCTGGGAGATGAAACTTGAGCCAAGCACAGGGAGTAACAAAAATGGAAGCAACAATCTCTGTGCCTTTTTTGGACGGTGGATTCTTGCTATTGTATGACCCTTGCTCCTTGATAACATGAAATTGTCCTGCAGCAGATAAATACACAAGGAAATCTCGTCTCCAGAACAACTGAAGTTTTTAGACCATCATAGTTACATTCCTAATGAAAAACACACTTAGGTATGAGTTAATAGAGTACACACACTTCATACTTGTCTGGCTGTAGACTCCAAAACAATAATCCAAAACATATCACTAAGCACTCTAAAAACTGGGGCACAGGGAACCTTACGTGGGCAACTCAGGATTTCTCCTACTAATACCAGGGATTAGCCAAATCAAGTTGGCACTGATGACAAACGACACCGCCATGACAAAGCTGATATTCCTCCAGTACTTTCTATTTTTAAGAGATATTCTGAACAGTGTGCTGTGCTGAAGAGCTGCTAGACAAAAAGATTCTTCTGATATAAATTCACCAGTCTCTCCCCACAGAGCTGACATCTCCAGACAATATCTTCAGGAAGATAAGATGCATATGGAAGAGGAACTGTAAACTGTCAGTGCAGCATGCACCCGCGCAGCATAATCAGATAGGAAAAAAACTACTGAGCACTCACACTGCCAAGTGCCTAAGGTACATACAAATTCCTTTAAAACAACTGCTCTAGGAAGTTAAAAATAATACCACATCCAACACATCAGGAAGCTAACAAGTTATTTTTCTGCAGAGCTTTTAGTACCTCTGAGGAACAGAAACAGAAAATATAAATACTTTTTTTCTTTAAATCAATGGTACAAGAGCCTCCTCTAATTGCAAGAATTCCTAACACTCCCTGACATAAAAGGCAAGGCTGTAGTTTTCAGGCAGCCTTTGCCTGAAACTTGATATATCTCAAAAGGCACTGATTTTCAAACTTCCTGGCAAGAGGCCTCAGCAGAGAAAGAAATCCTGCAGCACATCTTGGAGCAAGAAGATGGCACTAGAATGACTTGGGGGAAGTATCACAGATGATCCAAGGAAACTGAAGTCCCCAGCCTTGTAGGTGACAGATTATATCATTCAACCCTCATGGTGTGAAAGCAAAGGCTTGATCAAGCAGAATTTGAGATAACTGGAAGTGCTAAAGGTATGGCAAGACAAAAATCAAAGTGAAACCAGTGAAAAGGCTTTAGATTAAGTAGAGGTGGAAAGAGGACATGGAAGGGGGGTTATGTTCAGGTTGCAAGAGCAAACTTCAAAAATAAGGTCAAAGATAGAAGAAAGTTTATAAGGCAATTTCATTTCAACTTAAGGACAACCAATATATAGATATCTACCCAGTTTCTTACTGCCAGTTTCTTTTTGCCAAATTTTAGAGCTCAGCTGGGCAATATAGGTCACCATCATCCTTGCATACAGCTCCTTAAAAAATCTGCTGCACATGCATACAGAAGAAAGAAAAAGGAAAAAATGGATAAAGAAATAATCAAACCACAGCCAAGTCCAAGTGCTCTCAGTTTAAAGCCACACGCTTGGAGGTGGCTTTTGCACAGCTTCCAGCCAGCAGCAATGCTTTTAGAACTCTTACTGACAACAGTCCAGAGCTGACATTGTTCAAATATCTATCTGTACCGCTACCTACAAGCTGATGACTGAAACTGTATCTCTTTCCTTAAGCCGTGGCTTCCTTTTGTGCAGCGCTGCTTTGCACTAGGGAACTCAGAAGCAATTAAAACAAGACATTGTGGGGGGATCTTGGTAACCAATGGGTAATCTTCACCAAGAGATCCCTCTGGGATGTGTTGGAAGTACCTCTGTGGAAGTACCAGCCGCTTTGCCCTCACCCAGGCCACATGCTGCTTATTGCTCGATAATGTGTTTTCGGGAGAGCAGCCAGCACAGAGGGCAGTGGGCAGCACTGAAAGTCTCCATGGATTATGAAAGGGTACAGTAAACACAGCTAGAGATATGGAAAGAGCTGTACAAAGGACTAGCAGGAAGATATAGACAGATAGATGGCCAAAAATTGCACTGTCATTGCTGCCGGAATCATAGGAGAATTTGGGATGGACATAACAAAGGTTGCAAAGGGTAGTCAGGTATGCTGCAGCATTTTCTTGACAATAACATTTATTTTAACTCTTAATTCACCAGCAGCTCTGGTGTTTTGTGTATGGGGGCAGAATCTCTCACAGACACAGTTTATTTCCTCTCCTATGTATTGTGGTGCTGGTACATGCCTCAACACCTTCAGTCCCACACATCACAAGAGGGAAACAACTCAAAGATTTCCCTAAGGCAATTCTTACGGAAAGGAACCCCATAATTGCGTCCAGTGGAAGAGTAGTATCTGCCTATGTTAGCTTAAGACGGGATTACCACTGAAAATTTCCTGCCCTATTAGAAAAGCAGATGGTTTTAAAATAAGTCATATGGGTTGTTCCCAGCTAAGACTATCCTCTCTGACAGGGGTTCACACTACTCTCTATTTCTGCCTGCTTAGAAGGAGAAAAAAAAAAAAGGATTAAGGTAGTCGTTTAACATTCTACAGGCAGTAGGTTTGACAGTAAACCCGAAGAACTTGCCTTGCATGTATGAAAGGAAAACTCACCTGACAGTTCATTTTTCAACCCCAAATTAAGACCTGCTTTTGACACAACACCCTGCAATTCAGTGGCTTTGAAATGGAACCACACTTGGTCTTATTTGTTTGAATAGAATAAATAAAGAAGCCAAATACGAGGTTTCTAAGTTAACATCCAGCGTGTCTCCAACGGCACAAGGCTTCCAGTTTGGCAGAAAGGTGGCTAACCTTTACTCCAGCCAAGCCTGAGCAGGAGAGGGCGGGCAGTGACCGGCAATTACCTCAAGTGAGCCCGAGCAAGCCCTCGGCGGGGGAGCGCCTGCGCCTCCGCACCCGCGGGGCTGTGACCGACGGAGCGACACGGAAACCGAGGGGAACAACGGAGCTATAAATACCAAGGAGGCGGAGGATAAGTCTGAAGGCAAAAGCAACAGCCTCTTCATTCCGCCCGCCTCGTGAGGCAGAGGGAACGGCGGTTCTGCAGGACTGGCCTGCAGCAAGCATAAGGGATTTAGGGCAGGAAGGCTGCCACGGCCTCATGCAGCCAAAGCAGAGTGGATCAATTAGCTGTTCAGTAACCCATTAAAAACCTGTTCACCTGTGAATGGCTTGGGCAGCTGTTGTAGCTAAATTTGCACAGGAGTTGGAGCATGTCACCTGGAATACCTATAAAAAGAAGGAGAAAAATAGCCCTGCAGAAGGAAAAGGAAATTTTCTGGTTCCTCCTCTTCATTCTTTTTCGTAAGCCTACAGTGAGAACTGTTCCCAGATAAGCCTTGACCATTGGGATGTTCACCACAAAGAGCAGAATGGCATTACTGTGCTCTCCCCCATGACAGGCACAGGGACAGAACAGAGACAGAGCCTGCACAGCCGTGAGGCTCCCTTCCAGACGGCCTCAGTCAGAGGGATTCCAATCCATTCTGCACAAGCAGGCTGCATTAATTCCACTGCACTCACAGTGCACATCCAGTATCCAGTGTTCTCAGCCATCCCTAGCACACACAACAGTGACAGTATAACCCCAGATGTATTTTTCCATATGAATTAATTGGTTTTTAAATTATATTTTCATACACAGTTGAACTTCTGGAACGTGGACACACACAGAGTACATGCAGAGTAAACTTATTTCTCTTACTCACTGGCCTCTAATAATTTTACCACAGGCACTGAAAATAACAGCTTGGCGCTGACGCTGAGTTCCTTCCTGCACAAACCCCCAGCAGCAGGGATGGAAAGGAGTTCAGCGACACTGAGCCTCCCTGATGGTGCCCGAGCAGTTTAAAACACTCATGCCATTTGAAAATGCCACATGGTCTGATGAGGACATGGATATGCTGTATATACCAGAGGTGAGATGGAACAGTTTATTGATAGAAAATATAATTTTTTACTACAGCTACATATTGTCTTCATACTTATCTACCGCTGATATGACATCCACCTTGCTCTCAGCACTTTACAAGGCATTTTGGAATCCACTGTGGACCACCCAGGCCTGAGATGAGGGAGAGGACTAGCATGAGAAAAGAGGTCTCTGGTAGGTCTCCCCCTCCCCTCAGCAAAGCCATCATGCACTTTACTCTCTGATAAATCATTGGGGATCACCAGCTATTACTAAAAAAAAAGCACAGTACCTCCGTAAAAAAATAATGAAAAAAAAAAAAAAATTAATCTGGAAGTGAAGAAGCTACCGTTTTCCTGTTTTTAAGCACTGTTATTATTAATGTACCATGGTTCGTCTTCATCACCACACCATATAATAGCATTGAGAAATTACTGCAGCATATTGTAATTATTTCAGTAAGGACACTGTGCTT